>CM053570.1:81253178-81529130 GCA_028646485.1 Cryptoprocta ferox | reverse complement strand
CCATGGCTGCAGGCACTGGCAGGGGCACAGTCGGCTGGCACTTGGAGTTCTGGGCATGGTAGGGGGCTGACTGAGAGGAAAAGGCGGGAGGGAGTGGTGGGGGGGTGACGAAGAAGTCTCGCCCCTGCCCTCGGGGGAGGGCTCTACCAGGAAGAAAGTTTCCAGAGAGAGATGATGGGAGAGGTTGGGGCCCGAGGAAAGGCTCTGGGCCCGGCTCCACCCCACGGAGGCTGGAGGCTGCCAGTGGGGCACCGCTCTACAGGTCGCCTGTGGGCATCCCAGGTTCCCACCCGTGCCTCAGGCGAGCCCCTGGGGACCCTCTGGCTCCATCCCCTCCAGTCTAGCTGAAGATCCCGCATGCTGCTGCTGCTGTTTTTGCTTGCAGGGGAGCAGCAAGATTGTGAATTCAGGATCTGTAATCCTAACGCAGAGCCCAGGCCTACCGGGCTCCAGTTGCCAAGGCGACGGAGGGTCAGAGGGCAGCGCGGGGCGCCCGCTCCTCCAAGTCAGAATCCCAATTGTTAAAGCCCAAGAATAAACAGCTGAAGCGGCCGTGGGGGGGCTGGGAGGGGGGGCTGAGGTCTGCATCGGCTCAGTGTGGTGTTGTCAAGCGAGATGTCACTAATTGTCTGAAGGAACGGGCTGAGGCAGCTCTTAACTGCTTCTGTGCCACCGGAGACACCTTGGCTGCCTGGCCCCATCCCCCGGGCCTCCCAGAATTCCACTGGGCCAGCCTGGTGCTGGGAGTGCTGGCCCAGCATAATCTCTGCCTCTCTTGCACCGAACCCCCACATACTTTGGCTCCCAACACTCCTCCCAACTTGGAACCTCCCACCTGCAAGCTAAATCTTTATGTCCCCAGAACCAGTACCCCCCCCCCATTACTGGGCCCACAATACAGCCCAAAACTGCCCGTCTGGCCTGCAAAATCCCCCCGCCCCCAGTTCCCCCGGCATCTCCACCTCGGCCTCCCAGAAGTCGGGGATCCTGGTACAAGGTATATATATTGCAGAGGAGGACAGACTTTGGGCTCTTCTCATCTTTGGAGGCTAGACAAAGGCCCTCCTATAGGAGAAAGGAACGGCTATGGCATCTTTCTGTGCAACTCCAGACTCAGTCACACACCAGAACCGAAAACCTGAATGGGGCCAGGAAACCCTATTTCTAGCTTTGGTTGTTCTACCTACTTTCTGCGTGACTTTGGACAGGGTCCTCTCCCTCCGCAGCCTGCCACCTCATCTATCATCCATCCTGGACATTTAGTAGTGCCTACTCTGAGCCAGGCTGTGTCTGGAGCCCCTGCCCAGGGGAACTCCCAATCCAGTGGGTGGGAAAGGCTCGTAACCCAAAGTAGAAAACAATCTGAGATCCATCAGGTTAAGATATTCCATGAAAAACACGGAGCAGTTTGGTACACAGTAAACTGATCCGTGGACTGCTGCTAGTTAGTGGTATACGGGTATCTCGTTATTACACAGGGTCGCTAAGAGGGGAGAGGTAATCAGAAAAAAGACAGGTGAGGGCGAGGCCGGTTCTGGAACGCTTCCTGCATCAAGTGGTAGCTGGTAAGATCTGGACAGGTGAGCAAGAAGGTAGAGTGCTCCCTGAGAGAGGAGGTCTTGCGAGATCCTTCAAAGGGAGCTGAGCTCCAAGGTCTCAGGGTCGTATGTTCAGCCCCTCCCAGAGCAGGAAGGAGGAGGTCCTCTGTGGTCTCCCAGCCCCACACGCCAGGCCCTGCCTCCTTCTCCACCCACCGAGCCTCCGGATGGCAGGAGATTGGTGCCGGGTGTGGGGGGCGTGGCGTGGGCAGGGCTCCCGGAGATTGGTAGCACCTGGAGTGACGTCACGAGGGGCGGGGTCAGGGTTTCGGGCACTCCCCTGCCCCAAAGCCCCAGACCCCTGCCCAAGGCCAGAAGCACGGTCCCCGGGAGGGGGCGCTCAGGCCACCTGGCCACCCCCCATCAGTGGCGGGCGGGGCCGGGGCGCTGTCCGTGGGCGGGGAGCTGGGCGCGGAAACAGGGGATCCCCCAGAGAGGGCCCAGCCCAGCCTGGGGCTGGATGCGTACAAAAGACGACTTGTTCTTTCTTGGGATGCCTGCGCCTTCTCAAACATACCTACAGCCACACTCCGGGGACAGCTACACCCACACATTGCTGCACAAAGCCTGCCACGGTGGGGAGTAGGGGGCTGTCGCCAACCCAAGAGGTCACCTTTAAGAACCTTGCCCCAACCGCCTTTTGCCACAGGCTCAACGTCATTCATTTCACACTATCCCACCCCAAGTGATCTGGATACTCCCACAGCCACACACACAGCTCTGGGGACACGGATGCAGTCACATTCTCCTAATTTCCCTCTCAGACCATCTGTAGCTCCCCAACTCGTTCCTGCTCTAGAGTCAGACCAGGAGCTTCAACAGGGTCACCACACAGTGTGTGACCTTAGCCCACGATCAAACCCAGTAAGGTTACATTTTACTGAGCGCTTACTCCGTGCCAAACCTTATAATTACCTTTTGTGGGGAGTGGTATTAGTCTCGTGTGGGGGGGGGGGGACTGAGGTTTAGGTTACCTAGCTCACCTAAGGCAGAGGCAAGGATTTGAACCCAAGTCACACTTGGCTTTCGAGCCCATGTTCTTCTGCGTATTGTCTCTGCCAATCATCATAGCACCTTACACTCTAACACCCCACCACACACATCCTCACAACCTCGGATGGCAAAACAGTCTGAGTCGAGGTGTACGTCTCCACCCCAAACACATGTCAATGTCACAGTCTCGTATCAGGCGGTTTCTCTCACTCATCAGACAGTGTACATGTGTTGAGGGGGAAGAGTCTCCTGCCTCTAAACTCTCCATCTCCAAGGTTGGCCGTCAGTCATTATAAATGGGGCAGAGAGTGAGAGCAGGGCCAGAACAGGCTACCTCTAACCTTTCCAGCAGGCTCACCTCCACCTCCCCTGACCCCGGGGATGACAAAGCACTGCCCTACCGGCTGGGGCACCAGGCCTGCAGCTCTCCCAGACCCCTTGGGCCAAGATCCTCCCTTAGCCCCCAACCCCTGCTGAGAACAAGTCGAAACAAACTCCTTCCTGGGGATGTCAAAGCACCTTTCCTGGGGGAGGCGGCTCTGTGATCCCCTGAGCCTGGCTCAGGGAGAAGGATCAGGTTACTCTTTCCCCAGCTGTGCCTGGACTCCTTGGGGCTGACCTTTCACCTCATCCAGGCCAGGACCCAAAGGGGGCCCAGAGTGCAACCCTCACCTCCTGTTAACCCTCTGCATTCCTAGTCTTTTCATTGTGGGGTGGGGGATGGGGCTGCTACCAGGACCCAGAGGGTCTCAGGAAGCCCAGCTGGGCTTGCCAACCTTTCCCCACCCTCCCATCCTGGGGTCCGGTTTCCCAGAGAGCTTTACAGAATGCTCCTCCCTGCCCCCTGCCCAAGCTGCCCTGCCCTGCCAGGATCAGATACCTCCCTCAGCCTAAGCAGCTGAAAATGACCTGGGCTATTTTCGCTCTGGGATCGCGTTGCAAACTCCCCCTTGAGCTGGCAGCTTCCCACATCCCTCCAGACCATTGCCCCCCACTCCTCATCCCTGACCCAGAGCCGCTGACTTATAGGAAAGGAGGACTTTTAGGGACCACAGGCCTAAGCCCCTCAGGAATGGGGAGACTGAGGCCATGAAGAGTCAAGCGCAGGGCTGGGCAGAGAACCAGGCTTTCCGAGGCTCCGCCCAGGTCTCTTTCTACTGTCTAGCACAGCCTGCTCTGTACCCTAGATCTCGGAGCCTCTGACCCAGCCAAAAACCCAGCCGACCTCCTCCAAGCACCAGAAAGTCACACTGGAGGCTACCCACAAGTCTCTGTGCCGCTCTGCATGTCAGAAACTGCTTCTGCCACACTCTTCTCTTTGTTTAGAAGTGGGACCAGGTCTGTACCTGTATCACAGCTATGTGGATCACGGGAATGTTTTGGCAGGTGCAAACTGGGAAGAAAGACAGGGAGACTGAGGCCCAGAGGAATGGGAGGTAGACTCAGGCTTTCTGGGGTTTATATGGCATACATAATGCTTCCATGTTCCCAGCAGCCCCTTGCTCCAGCTTCTTGGTACCCCCTTCTCCATTCCTACCAACCCAGCCCCCTCCAGGGCCCCTGCCCCTCCACCTCAGGCCCCAGTCCTCCTGGGCAGGAATGTGACTGGTCAGGTCTGAGCTGACCACATGAGTGGCTATAAGGCGACAGACCCCCCATCCTCCCATCCCCCCAGCCTGGGGGGAGCTCACATACCAAGGCAAGGTGGGGGGGGGGGTTGCAGCTGCTTTAACCCTTTGCAGCCAGGCTTTTAGGGTGAAAAAGAGAGGTAACTTTATTTCCTATGGCCACTCCCATTTTTTAAGTGCTGCAAAACTTGGGAGTTCTGCACTTGGGGGGTGGGGGGGACCGGGGGGCCCCCGGGGAGTGCAAGCAGAATTGACTTCACTGAGGAGGTGGAATGAGGGCATTTGCCCTGCTAGTCCCTGTTAAGAAAAATTATCCTGTGCCACCCCAACTGTTTAATCTCATCTCCCATGACATTTGGAAAAACAGGAGCTGGTGCTGAGGAGAAGGAAAGAAGAAATCATGAACCCCAACCTCAGGAGCCCCTAGTCTGATGGGAGAAATACAACCCTGCCCTGGGGAGTCTGATGGGGGAGAGCAGGCACTGAGGTCGGGACAAAGAGCTGTGAGCAGAGAAGAGCATGTTGCTACGCAGGAGTGGGAGGAAGCCAGGGCAGGAGCAGAACGAGCCAGGTGGGGTCAGATCAGGCAGGCTTCCCGGAGGCCCCTCGGCCCACACCCCTCCCCCCAGGCTCTGGAATCTCGGGGGTCAGGGCTGAGGGACAGCCCCGCCCCCTGCTCCCCTCGGGCTCAGGAATTCCACCAGCCAAGGGGGGGGGCAGCTGCTTCGGCCTCAGTCCAAGTTGGCTCCCACTGGACCGGGAACTGCAGCTCCTCCTGGGGGGGGCCTCCCACCCCCCACCCAAGCCCCCGGGCTGGCCCCCAGCCCCCTCCCCTCCCCCTCCCTGGCTGGCACTGTGTGTGCCAGGCGCTGGCAGAAAACAAACCCGCCGGGGTGGGTTTGCAGGGAGCGGGGTAACCTTGACACAGTTGCGGCAGTCGCTAATGGCAGACACACACTCCGCCTGTTCTGGGGGGACTGTTGCCGTTGCTAGGAAACCGGCAGCCGCGTGAATGGAAATGGGTCAGTAAACCTGGGGAGAGATAGTGTGACACTCGAACCACTGCAGCTGCTCCAGCCCACACCGAAATCCCTCCTCTTCAATATTTATCACTCCCGCCTGGGCCCTCAGCTCCTGCCAGACCCTGCACCAGCCTGGCCCTCAGCTCCCCCCCCCCACCCACCCCAAAGGCTCGACAGGGGAGGGAGGAGAGGAGAGATGGGGGGGTTGCTTATCCGCTCCTTGGGGGGGCCCCCAGGCGGGATGGAACTGGTTCTGGAGGAGATTGAACAGGAAACAGAGTCTAATCCTGTGGCGGGGAAGGGGTTAAAAGGTCAATTCACGCCTGTTCCTGACTTAGGCACCGTGGTAAAATTACTGCAAGTGTGAGCAGGCTAGCAACCGCCTGCTTGCCTACCTGCGGAGGCAACTGATTAAGACAGGAGACCTCCCTCCCCGCAGAGATGGAGGGGGAAGAGGCACCCAAAACGCGGCCAGGATTCGCTCACAGCTTGAAAACACCTTCCTTTACAGCCAGGCAATCTCCCGAATGTAGCTTAAGGCTTTCTAACAGCCAGAAACGGATACCTCTAGTACAATCTGATAAGCACCCCCAAATGGACAGGAGCTGCTCACTGCCTTACAATAAATACCGGGCTGTACCCACACACCCCCCCAAACAGCTAGACGCTCCCTGTTCAGGAAACCTCGACAACACCCCTGCACGGATACCCCTACAATAGAACAAGACAACTGCAATTCAGAACAGTGCAGCTCGGCTCAACACCTGTAAACAACCGACTAACCTAGGCACAGGCAAAACTGTACCGTGTCAGATCGTGCTGAATCTTTCTATCCCTTCCCAGTAGGGCTGGAGGCTCCCTAAAGCGCCTGCCCTAACCCAAAGCTTGGCTCTCTGGTTCATCTGTTTCTTTGCCATTGCCAGCTTTCTTGTCTTGCACACACCCCAATACACTGCCCCTGCAATCGCTCTTCTGGACACACCATCCCACAAGCTAGCTGCCTCGTGCACCGCACCCCCCATTCCCTAGGGGCTGACTGGTCACTGACACAGACATTCCCTTCCCCTAGAAGCAAGCGGTCTCCCAGCCCCAACGGACACAAGCTCTTGTTCTTAGGCACAGGCCTCTCTACTGACAAGAGGGACCCTGGGAAATCAGCAGTACCACTCGCTGGGGTGATATGCTCCCTCCGCCCACCACAGTCTCAGCCAGTGTCCCCGAGCAACATGTGTGGGGAAGGAAGGGAGGCAGGCGCTCCAGTCTTCAGGAGGTGGGGATACCTTCACAGGAATCTCCCATCTGACTTGGTTCTGTGTGCTCCTATCTCCTAGGATACATCAGTCAACACAGTCTTGGAGCCTGTCAGAGCTGGAAGGTGCCTTAGGGAGTCACTAATCCAGCCTCCTCTGCTATGCAGGAGGAAATGAAGGCCCAGAGAGGGGAAGTGGCCTGCCCAAAGTCACAGAGCCCAACCGTGGCTACCAGCCCCTTTCTCTTCACAGTCTCTCACAGAGAGTCCTCTATGGGCTGGAGAGAAATTAGAGGGGGTACAGGCAGCCCAGGAGGGCTTCCCTGAGGCAGAAGCAGGTGGGGCTGGATTAGTCAGGGGAGGGAGTCTACAGTCCTAGAGAGGAGCTTGTGAGAACTGCCCAGCAGTGTATTCAAAGACACGGACACCTGGCAGCCCTGGAATCTGGGCCACATAAATTACCTCGAATCTGGACTATGCCAAAATGGTCTGGTGGACATTCGTCCCCACCCCACTTCTTATTCCAGGGCCCCGGGCTCCCCCGCCCCCAAGCCCATAGGTAAAGGAAGGCTCTGTTCCCCATTGGTGGCCTTGAAAGTACATTCTAGGGAATCTCTGCCTTTTATTATTTAAATAAATCTCTGCCAGGAAGCGTCTGGGATGCTCCTGAAAGAGGTGTCCTGCTAGGTAGCTTTTAGGTCCACTCCATTTTGCAGAAAAGCAAACTGAGGCTCACAGAGGTGCATAGTTTGCTCAAGTTCACACAGACAACAAATGGAGCCTTGAGTTCCTTCCAGTACATAAGGAAGGCCAATCCAACAGGAAACAGGGAGAACTGGAGGGGGGGGGGTCATAGGGGGGAGGGAAGGGTGCGAGTTGACACAGGCCCAGGCCCAGGCCCAACATCCTGGGCTGAGGGGGAGCCAACAGGGATCTGAATTTGAATCTGGGTTCCACCCCCACCCACTCTAGCAGAAGTGGGAGTGAAAGGTCAGCATGGAGGTGGGAGGGAGAGGAAAGCAGGATTCCACCAGGCTCTCAGCCTGCCTGGGCCATACCCCAGAGAGCCAGGCCAGGGGCTGCCCAGAGCTCTCTGTCAGCACCCATTCCCACTCCCGAGGAACAGCAGCCCTTGGCCCCTCTGCGGGCCTCAGTTCCTCCATCTGTACTAAGAGCTAGCCTGGCAGGAAGAACTTCTAAGGGCCCTTGCAGCTTTAACAAAGTTTGGTGGCCAGTCCTGGTTTCCAGTCCCCAGCACAAATTCAGCATCTCTTCCCTAGTCTGGAGCTAGCTGAGAACGTTAACTACGTGTTCAACGAATACATGAACACCCAATAAAACCAGCATCTTTCCACCCTCCCCAGGCTGAGAGGCACCACTTACCTTGGGAAGTCAAATTTCACAGGGTTGTTGGAGGGGAAGGGGATTCAAATACTTCAAGGGCTCTGAATGAGACTGTATGTTACACGGGTGCCCTTTATTTCTTGTCCTTACGATGTGCAGGCACTGTGGTAATTGCTTTAAACATTGTGCAACTTTAAGGTCCACAACAAGGCCAGTGGCCTACCTACTATTATCTAGTTTTTCCGATGAGCAAAGGGACTAAGAAGTGAAGGGGACTAGCTCAAGGTCACACAACCAGTGAGGGGCAGGGGAGGGATTCGAACTGTACCCACCTCCACTGCTTTTGTTTAACATGGTGAGGGTGTGCTGGGCTGGGGCAGGAAATGGAAGTTGAACAGGCACCCTTGGCAAGGGGAGAGGTAGTCCACCGCAGGCGAGGGAGGCGCCTTGCGTTGCCAAACGGTTCAACAGTTTGCAGAGCGCCAAATGGTATTGGAACTAGCAAAGTGTGGGAAAGCATCCCTTCCCCTCCCCCACAAAGGGCAAGGTAGACCTCTTTCCCTCCCCCTTCCAACAGTGAGCCCTGAGAGGTCACTTACCTACTCCCCTGGATCTCAGGGCTCCTGTAAAAGGAACCCCCTCCCTCCCGGGAGCCCTTTTCTGGACTTCAGGACCTGCAAGGTGCAGAGCTGCCCCCAAAGAAAGCTGCCGCCAACGTCCAGAAAACTGTCCAGAATTTTTCCGGCACGTCCGCCCCCCACCCGCTCTGCTCTTGCGGGGGGTGAGGGGAGTGGGCGGGGGGTGTAGGGAGAAGGCGGCCTCGCCTCCCTCCGAGAAGCCCTGGGGCTCCTCTTGCTCGAGCAGGACGCTGTGGTCCGCAGGCCCGGCCGTTCTCGGGTCGGAACGGTCCGCCTCCGAGTTTTCCCGCCGCCGCCGCCGCTCCGGCTACCTGGCAGGCCTGCGCTGCCCCCTGATCCCTGCTACCCCCCCACCCCCCTCCCAGATGAGGCCGCGGAGCTTCTGACTCCTGGAGGAGGTGACGGGCCGAGAGGGAAACCAGGCGGCTGGGGGAGGGGCATTGCCTGCACCTGGCCCCTCTCCGCCGCCCAGGCCGGGAGGGGCGGGACTGGACCCCCGCCAGACCCGAGGGGAGCGGCGGGGGAGGGGAGGTGTGCCGCCCTCCACTCCCGCGGCCTGGGGGCGGGTAAAGAGATCTCCCCCCCACAGCCCTCGCCGCGGAGGCGCCCCCTAGGGTCGGGCTTCGAGGCGCCCCTTCCCGAGCCGCGCGCTCAGCCCCGCTCCCCCGGCCGGCCGCGCTCTCCAGCTGCAGGAAATTCCAGAAGCTCTCCATCATCCCGGCGCAGCGCGCAGTCCGGGCTGCCAAGGCTCCCCGAAGGAGAGCCACATGCCGGCCGGCCGCGCGGCCCGCCCTCGCCCCCCCCCCAACCCGCCGAGGCAGCCACGTCGGGCCGGGCGGGGGCCGGGCCGGCCGCCCCTTCCCGCGCCCCGGGCCCGGCGGAATGCGTGGCAGCCCCGGCCGGGGGCTATTTTGAGCGGGAGGGGAGCGGCCCAGCCTCGGTGTTTTCGGCTTTTTCCTGGCCCCCGGCCCGCCCTCCGCCAGCCCGGGCCCTCGGCTGCCCGCGGAGTCGGGGGGGGGGGTGTCACGTGGCAGGGGGAAGGGGAGGGCCGCCGCGATCCGGCTCGGGCTCGGGCCCCGGCCCAGGCCCGGGAGGCGCCCGGCGGCGGTCCGGACCTGCGCTCTCGCGCGGGCCGAGCGGCGGGATTATTAATAGCGCGCCAGGCTCGGGCGGCGGCTCCAGGGCGCCCGCTACCTGTACGCCCCACCTCGGGTGAGCACAGACGGCCTGGGCACTCCCTCCCCAGCGGCGGACTCAGGCCTCACTGGATAGCGCCACTGTGCACCAGTGGCCAATCATCGGCCTCGATTTCCTTACCTGTAAATTGGGGATGTGCTACCTGGCTCTCTGTGGTGGGTACCAAATAAAGGTTTTACTTGCTGTGTGCCTCTCTTTGGGCAAAACACCTTCCCTTTTGAGGGCCTCAGTTTTTCCATTTATAAAATGAGGGGGTCTGAGAGAACTCTCTCCAGGGAAAGAATCCCTTGCATGTGAATAATGCATTTTCACTTGCAACCCAACTGAACTTAACAACTACCCAATGGTAATAGCCAACACTGAGTACTTGCCCTGCATGTATTAACTCACTTGATTATAAGGTTCCCATAAGTAGGTAATATCCCCTTTTTGCTGATGAAGAAACTGAGGCTCAGGAAGGTTAAGTGACCTGCTAAATAAAGTTCACACAATGGCAGAGACCAGAGTCAGATAAACTTTGGCTCCAGAGTCTGAGTTAACTATTGAACTATAGTGCCCTGAGACCAGGACAAACACTGCCTCCTTCTTAGAGGGGAGGAAACTGAGGCTCCAAGTGTGATTTGCCAAAGCTGCCTTTGGCCAGTTAGTGGCAGAGGTGAGCATCCAACGCAGATCTTCCAATTCCTAGTCTAATTAATACACCACTGCAGCCCTCTGAATCTGGTCAGCTTCAGCCCTGGGGTAGCTAGCAGGTTTCCTGGGATGGGGTCCTAGAAATGAGCACATAGGTACTATCCCCATGGCCACAAAGCTTTGTCCAGGGCCCTGGGGATCCCCCTTTGTTCCCAAGGGTCTGACCCAGGCTCCTGGGCCCGCAGGGTTCACTAACACACCAAATTCTAGACTTGGCCTAGACTCAGAGCCATGGGAATGAAGGCACCTGGGGGTGAGGGGAGATGGCACAGTGGGGTAACAGCCTGGGACACTGGGACAGGGCATGGAGTTGCTTCCTGCCCCCCCCTCCCCAGTAAGGAAGCACAAAGGCTGGCAGGCCCCCCACTCCGCCCCGGAAACCTGGCAGTTTATTTCTGTCTCTGGGCCCCCTGTTTCCACACAGTCAGTCCAGGAAGGCTGGCAGCAGCTGGCTTGGAGGGGTGGAGCTCCTGTTCCCTCAAGGGTCCAGCTGCTACCCTGCCCCACCCCCACCTGCCAGGCCAGCCCAGACTCCAGAGTCAGAGGTGACACTGGGATGAGGGAGGGAAGAGCTGGAGGCCACATGGTCAGGACTGCAAAGGACAGAACCCCTCCAACTCTCAACCCAGAGCCTAGATGCTCTCCTAGGTTGAGCCAATCTATACCCACTTCAAGTCCACCTAGAAGAGTATAATCTCTGGAGTGTCCAACTCTATTCACTCCACATCATTCTGGCTCATGACTCCTCTGGATCCTGGTCCCAAAGAAAAGCCCATTTCTCAACCTGTGCTGCCCAATAAGGTGGAATCTAACTGGAGCACTGGGAATGTGGCTAGTTGAAATTAAGATGTGCCGTAAGCACAGAATATGCATCAGATTTGGAAGCCTAATATGAAAAAAAAAAGGAACTACCTCAATACTTTTTATAACGATGGTATGTTAAAACGGTAATATTTTGGGTATTTTCGGTTACATAAAATACATTATTAACATCAACTCATTTATTTCTTTTAACTTTGTTTAATGTGGCAACTACAAAATTTAGATTACATATATGGCTCCCATTCCATTTCTATTGGACAGTGTTGTTCTAGATCATATGGTACTCTGGCTTAGGGCCAAGACTTTGCCTGCTCTAGATCAATATCGTGTGGCTTTAGCTCACCCACTTCCCTATATTCAGACCACAACCTTATGTGTTGGTCTAAATCTCACCACCCCACACCACCCCACCCCAGCTTTCTGTGAATCTAGGACCAGCCAGAGATTACGGCTTAGTCTGCTTTAAACCACTGCCTATTACATTTCTTGTTCACCAATTCCCAATATCTAGATCCCAGCAAGAGTGTGGTCTAGACTACCTCCCTGTTAACCAGCCTGATAGCCTGATACCACAACCTTATTTGGTTAGATCACTGTCTAGTAAGATTTAAGATCTAGACATCCTTAGGAAGAATGAGGTTCTATATCAAGGATTGGCATATGGCCCAAGAGCCAAATCCAACCTGCTATCTATCTTTATAATTCAGGTTTGATGGGAACACAGCCATACCCATTCATGTATGCATTGTCTATGTCTGCTTTCAAGGTACAATGGCAGAGCTGAGTACTCATGACCAAGACCCAATGGTCTACAGCCTAAAATTTGTATTACTGAACTCCTTACAGAAGGTTTGCTAACCTCTGTTCTAGATGACCAAGTCCAACCCACCATAAATCTAGAATCCAGCCTAAGACTATGGCCTAGTCTAATCTAGATTACCTCCTCCTGGATAGTACTGCTGATCAGGGTCTAAACCAGAGGCTAACATGCACCACATGCTGTTTGGGTCCAGATTCCACTCTGATCTCAGGAGATGGGCCCCAGTACTCTTTTCTGAGATGGAAGGGGTGTCTCCACTTCTGAATTCCCCTAGAGGGATCAAAGCCCATTGGCCCTTCTCAATGGCCTTGGGAAAGGGAAGGGAGGGTAGATAACCAGAGACAGCCTTAGAGGCTGAGTCAAAGAGTCAAGAGTAAGGGGCGCCCGGGTGGCTCAGTCGGTTGAGCATCCAACTTCGGCTCAGGTCATGATCTCGCGGTCTGTGAGTTCAAGCCCTGCGTCAGGCTCTGTGCTGACAGCTCAGAGCCTGGAGCCTGCTTTGGATTCTGTGTCTCCCTCTCTCTCTGCCCCTCTCCCACTCGCTCTCTGTCTCTCTCCCTCAAAAATAAACATTAAAAAAAAAAAAAAAGAGTCAGGAGTAGGCCCTCCCTTGCCAAGGGGGCAGAGCATAATCTGACCTCGACGACAGAGTAGCCCCATACCCTACTTCTTCCCATCAGGCTCCAGGGTAAGTCACTTGGCTGGGATCATGTGGGACAGATGCCAACCCCCCAGGAGCTAGATCAGGGAGTCTTCATCTCTAGCTCCTCACTTCCAACCACCTATCACCTTGGGACTGAGTGGTACCACTACCCTCCTTTTCCACAGTTCACCTCTGGCTCTGCTTTTCCACAGCTTTCTTTGAAAATCCTCCCACATCTGCCCCCTCCCTGCCATGTCCCCTTCCTCCATCCTAGAATCCTAGCCTTAATTTTAGCAGTGATGATCTTGGGCTCTCGAGCTCCAATTCCAGCTTTGACTTTGGCCAAGTCACTCCGCCTCTCTAGGCTTCCTCAGTTTCCCCATCTGTAAAACAGAATAATAATAATGGTACCCACCTCATCGGGGGTCGTTGAACAGACTTAACAAGATCATGATGTATAATCACTTTGCCTAGCCCCTGGCCTGTAATAAGCATTTACTGCTAGCTGCTGTTTTTCTTACTATTGATTACCTAGTTCGGTTCCATGGATGGACTTTGGCAGGTTTGTAAATCTCTAAACATTTTAACCCCAAATTTTTTAGGGGTATTTTTCCGAAGAGAAGTCCCATCATCTTCTCAAAATGGATCCTTTGCTCAAATGTTTAGGAAAAAAAAGAAAGAAAAAAGAGAGAGGGGTCTTTAGTTCAATCCAAATGGGGAAACGGGGGGGGGGGGCGCCTGGGTGGGTCAGTCAGTTAAGTGTCTGACTTGGGCTCAGGTCGCGATCTCGTGGTTCATGAGTTTGAGCCACATGTCGGGCTCTGTGCTGACAGCTCAGAGCCTGGAGCCTGCTTCGGATTCTGTGTCTCCATTTCTCTCTCTGCCCCTCCCTGCTAGCATTCTGTCTCTGTCTCTCTCAAAAATAAACATTAAAAAAATTTTTTAGAAAGGGGGAAATGGGCACACAGATGGCAAAGGACTAGCCCAGGGCCCCTCAGAAAATGTGAGGCCAAAGAAAAAAAAGAAAGAAAATGTGAGGCAGACCCAAGGCTAGCAGTCAGGAATTTGTCTCCCAGGTCCCTCTTTCCACGAGTCTAGGCTGTTTCTCCAATCTGACCTCACCATTTCTCACCTGCTCAGCTATGACAGCCCCCCAGCGAGCTCCCCACCTCCAGAATGCCTCCACTGAGCCTCCTCCACCTAGTGCCACATTCGTCTTCCTCAGTGTCATTCTCATGCCACAATGTCCCTGCTCCAAAACCTGTAATGGCTCCCTACTGCCGCCGAGGTCTTTAGCCTGACATTTGAGAGCCTTCACGGCCAGCTCTGGCCCCTGCCAACCTTCTGCCTCGTTGTGGGCCTCTTGTCCGGTCAGTGGAGCTAACTTCTTCCTCTCCCCTTTCCCCCCTCCCCCCGGTCGCCATACCACCCACACATTCACTCAGTTCTGGACAGATTCTGCCCCTTTGCTCAATCACACAGTGTCTCAGGCCCAGCCTGCTGCCCCCGCTCTGCCCTCAGGGTTGCCCCTGGGTCCAGCTGCTCTCTGAACTCGCCCTGATCGGGCCATGCTGCGGTATGCTGACTGCAGCTCTGCCTCCAGGAAGCAGGCCTCTGGCCCCGCTCTCCGGTTCACTTCTATCCCTGGACCCTGACCCACCTCACCCGCTGCCGTACCCCCCCCCCATCCTCCCCTATTAACCCTTCGCTCCTTCTGTCCTCTAGACTTTCGGGAATGACACTCTCTTGTCACCCGGAGTCCTAGGGAGTCAGCACTGTCCTCGCAGTTGTGACTCCTGGGTCAGATTCTTCTCTTTGAGCTTCAGTGTCCTCATCTATAAAAGGGGGACAGCATTACCTACACCTTGAGTGAGTCTCATGAAGGAAAAATGCCTTATAAACTGCAAGGTGCTTTTTCTACTAAAACCTGCTATACAAATAATACTAACACTAGCCTCCGTTTCTAAGTTTATTTAACCCTGCCACCATGGCCCTCCCCAAGCCCCTTCCCGGTTTCATTTTTCCCCTCGGCACTTATCAACACCTAACACACCATGTCTTTTACTTTATTTTGGTGTTAACTATTTCACCCTCTGAATGTAAGCTCCTTGAGGGCAGGGGGTTTTCTCTACTTTGTTCTCTTGCTATGTGCCCTGGAAAAGTACCTGACACTAAATGTGCACTTGGTAGTCGCAGAGTGAATGAATGAATCGAGTGCTTACCATGCACCAGGCACTGTGCTAATCCCTTCTCACAGACTGTCCCATCTTAGATGGGGACCGACATTATTCCCCACTTTGAAAATGAGGCCCCAAGCAACTTGCTCTGATCACAGGGTAGGAAGCAGCCCGGCTAGGATTTGCCTCCAGAGCCTGCCCTCTTGATCACTATGCTCTATATCCTGTCCAGATTGGGGGGGAGGGGTTATTTCTATTTCTATATTAGCTAAGCCTCTTGAATCTGTCACCCTCCTTATTTCCCTGGGGCTGTCACTCTCCCTCTGCCCCTGAGGCCACCAGTCCTCCCAACCCTCATTCTGACCCTCTCTTAGCCATTTCCTCTACTTCTCAGCCCTAAGCCATGCTTCTCATTCTCACCTCCGGGCCTTTGCTGCTGCTGATACCGTGTGCTGTGCCTGGAAAGAGCTGGCCCCCCTTCGCTTTCAGCTGTGCCCCCTTCTCAAGATGACCTCTTCCAGTCTTCACTTCCTCCCTACTCTGAGCTCATACATACCTTGTTTACTGCTGGGGAAAACCACTGGGGGAGCATACACTGACTTGGTCCATTCCCTCACTGTTTCCTGAATTTGGAGGCCTTGCCCACTTCTGTCTCTCTCCTGACAAGGTCTCTCCCTCCTTCCGCTGCTGGGTCACTGCCCCCACCCTACGACATCTCTTAAGCAGGTTTATAGCTTTGTGATTTAACAGCCTGGCTTTTGAGTCTCTCAGTCTCCAGCTCTACCCTATACTAGCTGTGTTTCTCTGGGTGTGTCACTACATCTCTCTGAACTTGTTTCCTATCTGCAAACTGGAGATAAAACAAGTACCTGCCTCCTGAGCTAACGTGCCTGGCACATAGTAAGCGCTCAATAAATATCAGCCTGTTGTTACTTCTATAGCATTTTATTGTGTCACTCAAATCCATTCTAAAAGCCTTAGCCTCTTCCTCCTCCCTGTCTCTCCTTCACAGCCACCCCCAATATGAATGATGATAAGATGGTTAACATGTATTGACCACTTATTATCTGCCGTGAGGAGCAATATATTTGGTACCTAGCAGGTACTCAATATTGCTTACTGAATAAATGAATGAACTAGTTTAATCCTCATAATACCCTATGGGGGCGGGGGGAGCACTATTATAATACCATTTTACAGACAAGGAAATCAAGGCCCAGAGAAGGTAAGCGACTCATCATGTTTGGAGTTTAAACTCAAGCAGCCTGACTCCAAAGGTGAGACTCTTCGTTACCTTCCTCATCCCCACTGTTCCCAACCTGATCTGCTCCAATGCCAGAACCAGGGGCGGGACCCTTTCCATCTCCAGAGACTGGCTCTTAGCATCTATAGATGGGTGTTCACTGAGCCCCTGCTCCAGAGTGCCCTTCACACTTCATCTCATTTGAACCTCATAAAACCCTATAGAGTCAGTGCCATTTTTATTTCCCCTTGGTGAATGAGGAAACTGAGGCTTAGAAGGGAGTCAAGTAACTAAGCTTACATGGGGTCCAAAGCTCCAACTCTTTTTGTCTGCATTGTGCTTTGTGATGTTTTCCTCCTGCTGTCTTCTACAACTGTTGGCAACTGTTCAGACACGTCTGCCTTGCGTTCCCAGACAGCAAGCTCTCTGAGGGCACAATCTGAGGCCCATCTTCATGGTCCACCCCTGCCCCGCCCCCATGGACAGCACTGCAGCCCAATCTAGGCTCCACCGGAGGCTTCCTAATTGTTGATCGGTGCCTCCCAGCCAGGCCCACCTGATGCTCTGACTGCTTCCCCGACAAAACAGGTCTCGATTTGTGGGGTCCGCCTGCCTTAGCAGACTTGGAGTTGGCGAGGGTGGGACCAGATCTCCCTTTCAACTTAGACTAGAGGCTCCCCAAAGATGCCACATCTCCAGAGAATTCAGAGCTTCTATCGCCCACCTACAGCATTAAGAGGGCAGGGGAATATGGTACAAGGACTCTGGATCCCAGTGTTCTAGATGCAAAGCTGTCCACCAGGTACTAAGCTATGGGACCTTGGGCAAGTTGCTTAACCTTTCAAAGCCTGTTTTCTTTCTTTTTTTTTTTTTTAATTTTCTTCTGTTTATTTATTTATTTTGAAAGAGAGAGTGTGTACGCATGCGTACAAAAATGGGATGAGCAGAGAGAAGGAGAGACAGAATCCCAAGTAGGCTCTGCATCATCAGCACAGAGCCTGATGCAGGGCTCAGACTCACGAATCACAAGATCACGACCTGAGCCGAGATCAAGACCTGAGCCGAGATCAAGAGTCGGACACGTAACTGACTGAGCCACCCAGGTGCCCCTCAAAGCCTGTTTTCTGATATGTAAAGTAAGGATGACCATAATAGGGCTGCTAGAATGATGAAATGAAAATCCACTGATAAAGCTAGAAGAGTGCCTGGAATATGGGGAAATGCTATGTAAGTGTTTGCTAAATAAAAGTAGGGTTCCACCAGTGCAAGTGACAAAGCAAACCCCAGTTCCAAACAGACAACTGAAGACACACAGGGACATGGAAACACGTGGCAGAGACTTCATACCTCAGGAAGCCCCTTGTGGCAAGGACCCCCTGCTCTCCCCACATCCCCCAAAGCCAGAGGACCCCATTTCCTGGCTCTGGACCTAATCCCCCCTACCCTAATCCCCAAGCCACTTCCCCTCCCCTTCCTCCAACTGTTAACTCTTTCTATGCAGCCAGAGGGATTACAACCAGAATCCAGGCCCTGCTTCTCTTAGTTGCCGTGTGACCTTGGGCAAGTCACTTAGCCTTCCTGAGCCTCATTTCCTCATCTCTACGGGGGATGATTCTCCCCTGGAGGTCAGTCCTAGAGATTAATAACTGAAAACATGCTGCGGATGTGTTTGCAGGTGGGTGGACACGCTAGGGTCCTATAGGCCTGACCACACAAACGGGTGTGCTGTTTGGGTACTGGAGTGGGGAAGGGGGCTGCTGTTCAAAAAGCAGACCCCCCCACTTTGAAAGGTTCCTAAACCAGTCTCTAAGTGCTGCTTGGGTCGCAAGCCAAGCTCCCTGTCCTCTAAACCACCATCCTATGACATTAAAATATACGCACTGGGGCATAGACAGGGGCCTTGGCCTCTCTTCACCAAGTTACCACACATGAAGCCCTGAGGCCAACCTGGGGAGAGAGGAGGGAGGAGTCGGAGGCACCACAATTGAGGAGCGTGGGGAGGGCCTTCTGGAGGAGAGCCAGGGAGAGTGGAGAAGACCCCTGGGTTGAGAAGGGCGAAGGGAAAAAGTAACGTACCCCCAGGGCTCTCCCTCTCCCCCAGAGCTAACTCTGCGATCCCCTGGCCTGGCCTTCCACCCCTCCGAAAAGAAAGAGGAGCCAGCAGCAGCAAGTTACGATAGACGATTACCCGCCGTTAATTAATTAAAATAAACAGCAAATTAAATACAGCAAAATTAAAATAGTACAGGAAATTAATTCTCTACCAGCCCCACCTCACAGGTGAGATGCTTAAAGGGCCCTTTGCAGCTAGGATCCAGGGCGGCTGGCGGGGGCGGGGGGGGGGGTCACCAGAACCTGCCCTACATTGCAGCTTCTAGCAACCCCAAATGTCAACGGTGGAACCCACAGGCATTCACCTGCCCCTGCCACCCTGAGATGGGCCTCCTGGCTCCTCAGCCCCAGGGGACTCCAAGCCCTGGGCCACATTCCTGAATTCCAGCCCTGCTCCTCCCTGAGTGGGCAGGAAGGGTCCTGACACCCTTTGGGCCAGGGACTGGGCACTGTGCCCTCCCGGGCACATGGCCCACATCCACCACCACAAGGGTCAGGGCAGGAGGGAAGAGGGACCTTGGCCTTCTCTTCTGGGTTACCTCTGGGACTTGGAGACTGATCCTGGCAAAGATGCCCCTTTTCCATGCTGAGCTCCTGGCCCCTCACTCAGAGGGCCCCAAATCTGTCTCTGGGGAACCCCTCGATTTGTTTCATTCTTTTGCTCAGAATGCCCAGGAAGAGAGCACTGCTGAGGCCCAGAATTCTAGGCCAGATGATGCCCTGCAAAGTTGGCTAGACCAACCCCTAGGACATGATACCAGAATTCCCTCCCGCTCAAGCCTCATCACGTCATCACACAGATGGGGAAACTGAGACCAAGGAGGGCACAGTATTTGTTTGAGGTCACCCAATGGCTTAGCCGCAGAACCTGGAGCACGGTCTCTAATGGCCACATTCTGTGTCACCACCACCCAATCAGGTTTCTAGAGTGCGGCTCAACCCCGTGCTGACCACCCCTCCTCCCGGCCGCCTGGGGTCCTCCTCCATGATCCCATCCCAAGACTCCCCGGTCCTGTGTCCCACACAACAGCCAGATTAGGCTCCTTAGCCTGCCCTCAGGCTATTGTCCACATGGTTCCTTTATCTGAAGCTCCTCCCTCCACCTCTGTCAGCCCAAGTTCAACCAGCCTTTTTAGGCTCTGGATCAATGCTGGCTCCTTCATGAGCCACCCAGAACCCTGATGGGGTGCTGCCTCATCCTCTTTTAATCTTCCAGGGTGCTTCGCCTCCATCCCCATGCTCAGCCCTATCTTGTCCACATGAGCCGTGGTTATCAAAAGCTTGAGCAACCCAGAGCTGCAGACCACCTCACCCCTGGGCCCCAGCACCTGGCAGAGTACCCAGCACTCAGTAGGGGCTCTGTAAATCTCCTCTTCATTGGATGTCCCCCGTGCCCTGTTGATAATGACAACAATGGCTACCGCTGGTTGAACATTTACTACAAACCCAGCTCCTGTACTGTCCCATCCTCACACGATGGGCCCAGCTTAGAGGGTGTGTGACTTTTCCGGAGGTCACACAGGAAAGAACTGGAACACCACAGGTCCTTGCTCCTAAATGAGCCTCCTCGTCCATTCCACTTGCCTCTTCGAGATCAGACCACCATCATCTCCCATCTGTACTACTCAAGCCTCTCGACTAGCCTCCCTGCCTCCAGTCTCTCCCCACCTTATCTTGTCCCTAAAGACTTCCCGTGACTCCTTGTGGCTCACTAGACAAAAATCCAAGTCTGTGAGCACAGCAGCTAAACTCTGTGACATCTGGCTCCTGCCTTCTATGCAGCGTCTCTTCTCAATGTCGCCCCATTTGCCTACCATACCATACCTTGATTTACTTCCAGGCTTTGCATATGCTGTTCCCCCTGTCTGGAACACCTTCCCCATATGTTTCCTCTTGTGAATGCCTACACATCCCTCAACATACAGGATCAAGGGTTACCTTAAAATCTCATCCGGTGAGATAAGCAACAAACTGGTCACAAAATTGAGTGCTCTAGGAGGGAAGGACCTGTGTCACCAGGGTCCCCAATGCTTAACCTATAATCCATGCTCAATCAACATTTGTTGAACGAACGCTCCGTATATAATTGCTGGCTAAACAGAGAAATGACAGAAGAGTACAAGGCCACAGCGTACAAGGCTGGAGGTGGAGGGGAAGGGACTGAGGCCAGGCAGGCCAAGGACGCGGTGGAGAACAGTGACAAATACTGTCAGGGGCTGCTCTGCGGCAGAGCTACGCTCTTGGCAGAGGGAATGTTTGTGAGAGACAGAGGAAGGAAAGCGATGGTGTGAGGGAGGCTCTGAAAGTGTGTGCGCGCGCGCGCACGCATGTGAGAAAGTGGCGAGGATGCATGTCGGGGAGCGTGTGTGTGCGCTGCATTTGTGAATGAGTCCGTGAGAGAGAAGGTGGGAATGCAAAGGAGCGCGTGTATATGGGCCTGTGGGGGTCCGCGTGGGAAGGGAAGGGTGCATGTGAATGAGAGCCTGTGTGCTGGGTTCGTGTGGGTCTGTGTGAGGCAAGGTCAGGGTGTGTGTCATGAGGGCTGTGGGTGTAGGTGCCCGAGGTTTTGCATGTCGGCTTGGGGTGGGGTGGGAGGGTGACTGAGAAAGACATGGCGCAAGAAGGGGACACCTAAGGGGTGGTGGGTGAGAAACTCTGTGTGGGCATGGGGGGGGGCGGTGCCATAAGCATGTGCAGGGGGAGACAGTGTGCCTGTGTGTGTCCAACAGGCAGGGTAAGGTAAGAGATGTCGCAGCTCTACTGAGGGTGTGGCTGCCATAGCCTTGGCCATGGGCCCCGAGCCAGAGGTGGGGGCTGGCCCTGAGCCCAGGGTGGGGGGCCCTGAGAGATTCCTCAGAGTTCTCCTTGGAGCCACAGGCGCCAGATTACCACGTCCCCGGGCAGGGAGGCCGAGGAGGCCCAGATGTGCGTGCTCCTTACATCTGTCCACAGCAAAACCTCTGGGCATTTATTTGTCTTTGTCTGTGTCCGGGTATGCACGCCTGTGCTTGTGTGCGCACTGCCGGCTGTGTGTCTGTGCCTGTCTTTGTCTCTGGATGTATCTGGGCCTTTGTCTCAGTGTGTGTGGCTGTTGGTCTCTGCCTGTCCGCATGACTGTGTCTGGGTTTGTGTGTGTCTAAGTGTATCTGTGTCTACGGGGCACCGTGTGTCCGCGATCTGTGCCTGTCCGAGTAGGGCTGCGAGCGTCTCCCTGGACTGCCTGTCTGCAGCTGTGGGTCTATGTGGCCTTGGTGTGAGTGAGGGAATGTCGTGCTTTTGAGGCTGCAGGTCTAGATGTGCGTGTTTTCTTGTATCTCCGTGAGACTATGCTGTGTGTTCCATTGTGGAAATGTTTACCTGTGCCCGTGGGATGTGCGTTGTAAGACCAAGGATATGTGTGTGTCTCTGTGCGTGTATGTGTGCGTGTGTTGGGTGTGAGGGGTTTGTCACAGACTGGTGAGCAAGTTAATCTCAGACTCCGTGACACGTGGAATAAAATCACGCTCCCATAATGGGATCATTCGTCTTCCTGTCCAAGGAGAGAACCAACTCTTCACCCTCTGCCCTGGGGGAGCGAGTGGGGCCAGGGCTGGGCTCAGCCCCCGGTTCAGGCCCCCTCTGGCTTCAGTACCCCACCCCTACCCCTCCTCATCCGCACCAGACCCATTCTGCCTCCAGAGTGCCCTGGTGCCCACTGCGGGCTGGACTGGGCTGGGCTCCAGGACATGTGACCCAGAGCCTTAGAGGCCTGTCCTGGGCCCCCCAGCCCCACCCACTACCAAGGAGAGCCCTGCCCCAAATGGGAGGGGGAATGCAGGAAGGAATCTCTGGGCCCCTCCTCCTCCCGGAGGGGAGGGATGAGCTGCAGGCCCGGCCGGGATTTTCCATCTCTCAGCAACAAGATTCCTGGTGAGCAGGCTGCGGGGTTTGGCAGGGAGCCTGCTGGAGACCCACCCTCACCCGCCAGGACGCCTGGGTCCCCAGGGCCAGGCAGCAGTGGGTCCCCCGGGGGGCCAGAAGGGCCCCAGAACTACAGCTTACTGCTGCCCAGGCCTGTGGGAAAGCCAGACACTTCCAGGCTCCCCTCACCCCCACCCCCGCCCAACCCCCAACCAAAGATGGCTCTCCAGCAAACCATCAGCCTTCCTCTGGCCTCCCCCTGGCCTCAGCCTTTGCTTCAGAAAGCCATCCAGCACCACCCACTCCCCACCTGAACCTCAGCACATGCCCCGCCTGGGTTCTAGACCTCACCTCTGGGTTTGAGGGCTCCCAAGGCTAGGGCTGGGCTTCTCATCTCAGACTGGGGCTTCTGAGAACAGGGCCATGTGTCCTGCAGCTGTGAAATCCCTCTTGGTCTTAAAGCTCCTTCCTGATTGAGCGGACAGGCATCAAGAGAGGATTTCAGACTCAAGGCTGGGGAAACTGAGGCAAGGAAGCCCTCTGCCCCACCTACCACTAGGAATCAGAGGCCAAATGCAGTAGTCTGGAGACATAAGGTCTTAACCTTGCCTGACAGCAGTGGCCGCACCTCTTTCTTCCCTATAGGGGGGTACGGACTTCAGGAGGGGCTGGGCCTTAGTTGGAGGGTACGGGGAATGGGAAGGTGGATTCCCTCAACCCCCAGCCTTGGATGTGCAGCAGGTTTGGTAAGGTCCGAGGAGGAGGAAAAGTGAGTCGCTCCAAGATTTATGAGCCTAATTCTTCTCCCTTAAACTCCCCTCTGAGCCCCCAGCCCCAGCCTGGTCCCTCCAGGGTCATGCTGTGGCCCCAGGCCAATGTCAGGGCCCTAACCCATCGATCAGCTGTTGCCAAGGAGTTTCCACCCCAATGGGTTCCAAAGGGAGGGGCTCAACTGACACTAGGGACCCAGATTGATTGGGAGGGGGCATGGCCCTAAAGAGGCAGCCGAGAGCCCCCTACACCCTCCCAGGAGCTGGGGGCTCACAGACTCCAGGGAAGAAGCTAAGGCTGGTGGGTGGGGCCCAGGAGGAGGTGAGCCTCCCAGCCAAGGCACCACACCCAGCCCCGCCCTTTCAACAGGCCAGGAGACCTGGGATCCCATGGGGCCCTACAGCTCACTGGGTGTGTGGCCTTGGGCGGTTGCTGCTCTCCAGGCCTCAGCCTCCACGCCGAACAATGCAGGAAGTGGCTCACATATCCCAGGTGTCCTCTCTTCAGCTCAGCTCCCTCAACACTTAGCCCTGCCCTCTCTCCGGTCCAGAATCTGGGCCACATGGGGTGAGTCTGGGGCAGCTACCTGGCGGAGTCCCTGAAGCCATTCAAGTCAGAGCTGAGACGCTTATGGTGATTACCCCTCCACCGCACATCCGTTTTCCAGAAGAGTGAAACCAAGGCCTCGAAAAAGGGTCTGAGTCTGGACCAAGCGTTCTACTGAGTTTTGCCGATGGGGTGCTTAAGGGCATGGTCTCCGGGGACAGGAAGACCTGAATTAAAATCCCAGCTGCACCAGAAACTGTGTTCAGTCCCTTGCCTTCTTTCAGCCTCAGTTTCCTCATCTGCAAAGTGGGTAACAGTGCCTCCGTCCTATAACCGTCGAGCCGAAACGAGATGATGCATGGAAGGGTTTGGTGCAATGTAGCAAAAGCTTGAACAACGGTAACTCTCCTGATGGTGGCAATACCAGCAGAAACTCAAGCAGCCAGAGGGTAGGGGAGGCAGGGTCCCAACCCTCCAGCCATCCTCTGGCCAGTTTGGGACCCCAAGGGCCTCAGCTCTGGAGGGCCAGCCAAATTCCTTGAAGCCCCCAGCTGTCTCCCCTGTTTGTTAAAGGCCTCTCATTAGTGAGCCTGGGCACCTGCCCCTCCACACGTAATAAGCCTCATTAGTATCTTAGCCCCAAGCTCTGCGCCCAGAGTCTACGTGTGTGCACACGGATGAGGGTGGGGGGCTGCAACAGGCCACCAGCCAGGAGACAGCATCCTCGCCAACCACACCCCCTGCCTGTCATCAGCAGGGCCCGTCACCACCCAGCTTGTCACCTGCCTGCCTCGCACCCGCACCACCTGTCACCCACCCAGCTCGTCACCCACCCAGCCCATCACCTGCACCACCTGTCACCCACCCAGCCTGTCACCGAAGCTGCCTGACAGGCATCTGGGTGGGGGACAGAAGATGGGGAGAAGACCACAGGGGTGTGGAGCTGGGGGCCCCAGAGACCCTGTAGGACCCCCACTTCAGCTCGGCATCCTGCAGCATCGCCATGGCAACCTCTCAGCCGCAACCACTTTCCCAAACATCCCCCGCCCACCCCACCCCCCAGGCCCTGCTCTTAGCCGAGCTGAAGCTGAGAAGAGCCTGAGTGACAGCAGAATGGGGCAGGAAGGAGGGGGTTCATCAGCTGGCTGGCCTTGGCCATCCTCCCTTCTCTGGACTCGGTTACTCCATCTGCAAAATGGAGGAGCCAGAATGGGTAAGGCGCCCCCGTAGAGCAGGCCAGCCATCTCCAGCCGGGATTGGCTGAAGCAGCTCCTAGTTAACCTGTGAGGGCTTGGGGGTGGGACAAAAGGACAGGGTTTTCTGGGTTCTTCCACACTCCTTTGCCCCGGGGCCCCAGCCCAGAGAGGCTGGGCATCTGGCCCGAGCTCACACAGCAAAAGATGAGGAGCAGGCTGGAAGGGAGAGGGGCTCTGCCACAGGGCTGCCAGCTGGAGACGCCACACTGGGTGACCCAAGGTGACCGGGGGCTGAGCTGGCCCCCACCTCTGAGCTGCATTATTTATAATACCCGGAGCTTGGAGCCGAGCAACAGCTGTGGCGCTGCCCCTCCAGGGGGCATGGGCCACAGTGGAATGGAGAAGACAAGGTGCCTCCTCAGGGAAGGCCCTTGGGGTCTCCGGCGCCCCCCACAGCCGGCTGGGGCAGAGGCTGAGGTGGGAAAGGGTCAGCAGCTCCAGCCTTCCCCTCCCTGCCCCCCTCTCCCCTCCACTCCTCCAGGCAGGCAGCGATAGGATTACTTCTGCATGACTGCCCGCTCCACGGGGTTCCAGAGACCCTCCTGCCTGCAGCAATCTTTAAAATTCCTCCAGCCCAACCTCGCTCCCTTTCTCCCTGCAGTGAATGCTCCTGCGTCTACCGCAGTGTGCCCGCCACTGCCACCGCCAAGCAGGCCGGGGGCCAGGTCCCGGGCACCTACGGGGAAAAGGTGGTCCGGTCCTCAGAGTGTGGATGGTCCAGTGTCTCTCGGGACCCTGAGGCCCAGGCCCTGGCCTGACCCCTCCGGCCCCCAGTGCTAGTCCGGCATGCCAGCTGCACCAAGGCGGATGGGCACATGCACGCAAACACACCTGATGGGTCTTGGCGTGTCTGCCCACACCCTCTGCGGCGGGAACCTAGGGGCCCCCACCTCTGCTCTGACTCCGGCTCTCCCTCGCCAGTCCCCTGCTACCCCTGGGGTGGCCAGACAGCTGGGCCAGGCCAGAGTCTGTGGCTCCCCAGGGCAAAGAGGCAGGCAGGAGATCGATCCACTGAATTTTTTAAGGCTCTAATGCAGCCTGCATCCCAGGACTTGGGGCCTGGGACGCAGGCAATGTCTTGGGGACCCCTCCCTCAGTATTGCAGTTGCTACCTCCTTCAGGTCTCGGGGGTCGGGGGAAACTTTCTATGAGCCTTTCCCCAGCAAGAGAAGAGGCATGAGGGGCCCCTGGGAAAGGCATGGGATGTGTGTGGGGGTGCTGTGAGCAATACCCAGAGCACCCCCCCCATCTCCCCAGCCCTAATGCAGGCAGAAGCAGCTCAGCCTCTAAATCACTCCCCTCACGCTGCCCTCTGAGGCGGATTCTGTGCATCTGTAATTAGGGGGTGGAACAGATGGTGGAGATTCCGTTTAAAATCATGCATCTAGTAAAGTAACCTTCACTGTCGGAACTGACTCCCAGGGAGACCAAGCCCCGAAGCCCAGATCTGTGGGGTTGGGGGGGAGGCAGATGAAGGTGGGGGGGCGGATGAAGGTGGGGGGGGAAGGGAATATGTCAAGCCAACACCTCACCCATCTCTCTCCCTGAAGCCCCAGGCCCAATGTCCCTCTCAGGTAAGCCAAGGGAGGATGGGGGGGTTGGCAAGCACCTGAGAATGTGCAGGCTGGGGGTAAACCCCCCCCCCACATATATGCCCGATTCAGGGCAGGGCTGGGTACTCAGAGTTCTTGGCTGAGAGACCAAGGTGACCAGGTGCCAAGAACCCCCAAAGAGGCCCCAAACCCCCAAAGCCCAGGCCAGGGTGCCCAGAACGCAGGGTCTTGGGTGGGGCAGCTTTGAACCAGATGTACAGGCTCACTGTCCAGGAATGAAAGGCCTGGGGCAGTGAAGGGGGGCGGAGGTGCCTCCCCAGGCCGAAGAGGCCCTGGGAAGTGGGGGAGGACTGGACAGCAGAGGAGAGAGAGCACACAAGAGTGAGCAAGTGTGTGTGCAGGGCTGACTGAAGCGGTCTGGGAGGGTGTCTGGGGGAGGGGGGCCCCCCAGAGCAGAGGTGGGGTGGGGGAGCTGTGATGGAGAGTGCTGTGGGGGGGGGCATGTTCGGGGCAGGGAGTGAGGGCTGCAGAGCAACTGAGCTGGGGTATGTGACAGGGTGAGGTGTGGGTACAGGGGGTCAGGGGAGAGCTGCCTGTGGGCTCTGAGGGGTGAAGGGGCTGTCACCGCGCTGCTGCTGTGTGTGCTCGGAGAGGTGTAGGGCTGTTCCTGGGCCCCCTAGGTGGCTGAGGAAAGGACTGGAGCTGGGGCTTACTGGGGATATACAGAGGACTGCCTATTGGGGTGTTGGGTCTACGGGGGAGTACGCGTGCATGTGTGCGTGCATGTGCATGCCTGGGAAGGCATGAGAAGCCAGGGGGACGTCGTCTGTTTAGAAGTATCCTAGGACTCAGGCTACGTCTGCGTGTCGGACGTAAACGGTGTGGCTGCAGGGAGCGTTCTTCTTTGAGTGGGTGTCGAGTGGGCAGTGTGCGTGTGCGTGATGGGGGGGCGCTGTGTGTTTGGAAAGGGGCAGGGGTTGGACTGGCGTGTTTGGGGAAGTGCTGGGCTGCAGGTGGGGGAAATGTTGGGGCTGCAAGGAGGGTCTGTGTATGCGTCCGGTGAGGTGCTGCTGCTCTGAGAGTTTGGGGATGTAGAGGGTGTTAGGGCTCCGGCAGGGTCCTGCATGGATCTGGGCAGGTGCTGGTTTAAAGAGGGAGTTGCTAAGTGTGGGTGTGTTGGGTGCCGGGTGTTTGGGAGTATGCTGGGGACCCTAACAACCTGAGTTTGGGTTCATCGCTAGGGCTGCACCTACATGTCTGGGTGGGGAGGTGTGTGGCGGTTTCGTGTCTGGGGGCATGATGGGGGTGTGTGTACGTGGGGCCGGTGGATGCCACAGAGATGGATGCATGCGGAGAGGTGGTGTGTTTTGTGGAAGTGTTGGGGCTGCGTGTTTATAGGCGGAGCAGTTGCATATTTAGGGGTGTTGGAGGTGGGAGTAAGGGAGGGGCAGCTGCATATTCAGGTGTCAGGGGCTACAGTTGGGTCCCGGTGCGCAGACACGTGACGGGGCCGTGGAAGGGTAGGTGTCCCTCCAGGGAGATGATGGGCAGAGTCCTAACCTTTGCGCAGAACCGCCTGCTAGAAGCTCTCTTCTGGGGGCGGGGATGCCTGCCCACCCCCAGACCCTGTGTGGGGGTGTAGAGAATGGAGGGGGGTTACGGGGGGGGGTTGTCCATCTGTCTCAGCCTGTGCCCAGGCCAGAGGAGCAGAGCCGCCTCCTCGCTCCCTGGGGGGGCAGCAGCGGATCTCAACCCACCCATCTGCCTTCAGATGGTTGAGGCAGGAGCCTCCACAAAGCTGCCTGGAGGGCATCACTGTGTTTGAAGAGGCACAGGCTGGGGGGTGGGGGGAACTGCACAGCAAACAGTCCTCATGGAGGCTCCTTTGAAAACCACTGACGCCAGGAGAGAGGAAGAGGGAGGACAGGGGCGGGTATGTCTGTCCTTGTGCGTCTGTGTGGGTCAGTGCCCAACTGTGAGCCTTGGAGCCCCTTCGCATGTGTTCACGCTGATGGCCTCTGTTCAAGTGGCATCGCGGCCTTGGAAAACGGCCCTCCAGCCCTGGCTGCAAGCTCACAGCCTCCCACAGGCAGCCACCCCTCATACGTGCACACTGCCTACGCCCCCCACCCCTACACCGTCCCATCTGCGTAACCCTGCACCCTCACACACATGTAGCTCGCCCCCAGGGCCCTGTACCCTCACGTACAAGTACGTGCACCCCCACTTCGCAAAATCAGGTAGTCACGCACACCTGTCACATATACATGCATCCGCATATACATACCTGCCAAGGAGCTATCACACATACACCCACGACGGACTCCACGCACCTTGGACCTCCCCCGTCACACCCATATCCCACCTCACACGCGCTCCTCTCTCGCACACACACCATAGCAGGCACTTGCCGTCTTGTAGCTATACACACGTGCCCATGTGTGTATGCGCGCACACTCACCCTCACCAACTTTCAGATAGCTCTTTCACACCACCCAACCCACCAGCCAACTCCCTAGGAAGGCTCCCACTGGCTGAGAGGGCCCCCAGCCTCCCCACTCTGCCAGCTGGGAAGGAGGGGGAGGGCATACCTCCCCCCCCACACCTGGGAACACTGATCTTCACCTCCAGAAGGAGCCCCCCCTCTGTTCTCGTACGACTGCCACTGTGTATGGGTGAGGGTGTGACTGTGTGTGCGTGTGTCCTGAGATCCCATGACGAGGCATGTGTGTCACTGCCTAGATGGGTAAGGAAGCACAGGTATGCATTCCCCAGTTACGTTTCTGACACGCAGGATCAGTGCAAGGGTGGAGATTTATAAGCCACAAAGTGTGTGTGTGTGTGTGTGTGTGTGTGTGTGTGTGAAGGCCTGTGTGCACAGGTATGAGTATGGGGGTGCATTTACACGAGGAGACACACACTCAGTAAGTGAGGAGTGTGTTCTTTTCTGACACAAGAAGGATGTCCACCTTGGAGTAGGGGTCAGAGCTGGGAAAAGTGCTCCAGCAACTCCTTCCCCTACAAAAACAGCAGGGAGGAGGGGTCTCTCCGCGCTTCTCTCCTTCTTGTTCTCTCTCTTTCTCTCTGACCTCTTTAGCAGCTGGAAACTGAGCCGGGGGTGGAAGGAATGGAGACTTGGCTGGCCCAAGGGTTTGGGGAGGGAAGCAGGAGAAAACACCTTCCAGATTCTCATCAAATCCCTGTTTGTGGTCTGTAGCCTCAAGCCTCTCCGCCTCTCCCGGCTCCCTTTCTTTCTCTCCGTCTGGGTTTCCCCCTTTCTTTATCTCTTCCTATCTCTCATTCTCTCCGAGTGTCTCTCCTCCTCCTATCTCAGTCACCTTGTCTCCCTTCTGGTGTCTCTGTGTCTCCACGTCTCAGTCTCTCTGTCTGTTTCTCTCTCCCCAGGCCCTTCCATTTTTCAGACTCCTCCTCTCTCTGCCAGCACCTCTGTCTGTCCGTCTCTCCCCGTCCTGGTCCATCTGTCCGTCTCTCTCCGTCTGCCTGTGCGTGGGTGTCTCTGTCCATCTGTTCCACCACCCATCTGTCTGGTTGTCTGTGTTAGTCCTTCTAAGGGTGCCCACTCGCTTCCCAAGGTACCCTCCCCCAGGTCAGAAAGGCCTCTCCTGGCTCAGGGGTGGGGAGGGGATGCAGAGCTGCAGCTTCTGGAAGCTTCAGTAGCAGCTGGGCTGAGCTGGGAGTTCGGGGCTAGCCAGCTGCAGAAGCGGCCCCTCCTCTGGGCTCCCAGGCCAAGGACCCCAGAGCAGAAAGAGGAGAGAAAGCAGGGCCTCACTGCAGCTGAGTCTGTGTATGTGTATGTAAGTGGGGAGGCAGAGGGCCTCACTTTACCCTCACTTCACCAACCCCTCCACCAAAGTGGGGGTGGGGTCCTCAGTGCCCACCTTCCTTATCCCCTAGCCAATGGCGGAGATGCTGGGATCCAGGAGGGAGGGGTTGGGGGAGGGGTGCTAGGTCTTGGGAGAAGGAGGGGCTAAGAGCCACAGTTTCCTGTGAGCTGGGTGGGAAGGGGGTCCCTCCCTTCTCTCTTCCAGGCAGTCCCTGGGGATGGTTCTAGTTCTGGTCCCAGTTCTAGGCATGCAGGGCTGCACAGGCAATTCTCACTGGCTCCCACAGGAGCTATTCCCACCTCCCAGCTTCTCCAGAGCCTCTGGAATATAGGAATATCTCCCCCTCCCCAAGGGGAGGTTGGTTCTCGACACGTGGGGACTGTGATCCTGTCTAGGCACTGGCCATCCTGAGAGGCCCTGGGTAGCTCACCTACCATTGCCAGACCAGCACCTCATTCTCTGTCTCTCTCTGTCACACACACACACACACACACACATACACAGTGCACCCCAACATTCATGGCCTGCACCCCCACACCTCCACTCAGTAACTCAGAGGACTTAAGAGGGACACTGGTGGCAGGCTCCCAGAGTACCTCCAGCACACAGCCAGGAACTAGAAGTGACCCCCCCTCAGCACCCTCCTCGTCGCCGGTTCTGTGCCCCCTACTCCCTCTCCAAGAATAGTCCAAATCCCACAGGCTCACAGTGGATGGGGAAACTGAGGAAGGGATGGGAGGACACAGTTATTCCTCCTGAGACCTTGGCGTGGAATCACAGGGAAAGAAAGGGACGCTGACCTATCACAAGCAAAGTCCATATTGGCTGCTCCCTCTGCATAGCCCTACCGCTGGGCCCTACCGCTGGGCCGGGGCCAGAGGCTGGCTCCCTCCCTCTAGAGCTCTCCTTGCCCCCAGCTGGGCCCCCTCCCGCTCTGAGCTTCTGAGCAGTCCTCCCTGCCCTCTCCCTCCCAGCTCTGGCTCTCTCATCCTCAGCTCTTGGAAGCCTGACTCACTGTTTCCCCTCCTCTCTCCCCTCCCTCCCTCTCTCTCCCGGCAGCGGCGCCTCCCCCTCCCCTGGGGGGGCTCTGGCCACAAGGGTGCCCGCCTGCTCCTCTCTCCAGGCTCTAGCCCCACTCTGCACCCAGGAGGCCCCCTGCAGCTGTTCTTATTCTCTAACTACAGAGTGATAGAGCGCAAAGAGCCTGGGTCCCAGGCCTGGCACTGCCAAGCATTTGTGACCCTGGGCAAATGGCTCCCTTCTCTAGGCTTGGTTTTCTCCAGTCAAACAAGGTGGGTGGGGGTCCAGCTGAATGATGCCCCTGGTGTCTCTAGAACCCTCATGTTCCCTGCCTTTAAAACCCCAGGTGCCTCCTGGCCTAGAGCGAGTGCACAACCTGTGCACAACCTGCCTCAGGCCCCGCCCCCAGGTCCAAAGAATGGCTCTGCTCTGTTCCAGACATCAGGAGAAGGCACAGGGGAGCCGCAGCCCTGGGGCAGGACCATTAGTCAAGTGACCCCTGGAATCCCCTTGTCTCTCTATTCTCCCTCCTCCAGTGAGAGTCTTTCCCTCTGTCCTGGGAAAGACACCTGTCCCCCTCCCTCTTCCCAGGGACATTTGCTTGTCTCTCCTCCAAAAACAATGCCTGCTCATTTCAGGCTGTAAGGTGGGGAACAGCACATGCCTAGGCCTTCTTGGTCCCCTGGGCCCCACCTCCAGGGGCTGTGATCCCGGCTCTTCTCCTTGCCTGTTTGCTCTCTCACCCCCTCATCACTGGCTTCTGCCACCATCTTTCCCTCTCTCCACCTGGCATGTGGCTGCACGGGTCTCTCCTCCCCCCACTCCCCTCCCCCAGCTCTCTCCCTGGGGGGGCCCATCTGCTGGCATTAGCAACAATGTTATCCTTCCTCCCTCCTGCAGTCACCGTCCTGGCTTTCCCCTCTCTCCGGAGCTGTCCCAAGAGACCCAGGGGACCCAGAGATGGGGCTGGGCTCCATCCCATAATAGTGAGTCTGCTTGACTTCACTCAACCAGACCAGAAGTGTCTGGTCGTCTGGTATGAAGGCATGGCATGGCACCCCCCGGTCTAGGGTGACTGGCATGAGACGCAGAGCTCTGTATTCCACAAACAAACAAAAAAAGTTGGCCTGGGGGTGGGACTTTGGGGGTTTGAAGGGAAATAAGGGAGATCAGGTTTGCCTGGAGAAAGCCCCTATCCAATGGAGAACAGAAGCAAGTGGAGGGAGTGGCTCAAAGTCAATGCTCTAGACTGATCTGAGAACCAGCAATGTCCCTCTAAGGCTCTGTGAGTCCACAGCAGCAAACCCGCCCCCCCTCCGACCCCCCAAGCTTCCAGCCAGGGACACTTGGCCCTTCAAGCCTGCGGAACAGCCACAACCTCAGGTGGAGATCCCATCCCTTAATCTCCTGTAGGGTCCAAGGCCAACCTCCCAACAGTACACCTCCACTTAGCTCAGCAGAGGGTCCAGAAGCCTCCCTGCCAAGATCTAAGCAGGTGGAATGGGGGAAACAGCCCCCCAACTCCCAAGCCCCCTCGCCAAAGTCCCAGTCAAGGGCTGGGAAGCAATGCAGAATAATCGTGGACCACGCATACTGCCAAACTGAGAAGCAACACTGTCCATCCACGGCACCTCGGGGTGCTGGGGCTCCCTGCCCCCCGACCCTGTTCCAGACCCCCCAGTCCAGCAACCGCAATAAACAGCAAGCTCTTTTTCTTTATGACACCAAATTTCTCCAAGCCCAACAGCTCCTTCCATCACTACCTCAGCCATAGATCACATTAAAAACTCACAGAGGGCAACTTAAACACATCACATTTGTTTCTCTCTATATTATTTCAAAAGTAACGGCATTAAAAATGGATTTTACTACAGAAAATAAATATCAGCACGTGGGCCCGGAGCCCAGGCAGGAGGAGGGAGCCCACCAGGAGAACGTCCCCGAGGGGTTGGGCACGGCTTAGGCACTGACCAAGGAGGTGGCTGGGAGGCCAGATAACACCCTGGGGAATGGGGGGGGATGTTTGGGGAGGGGGCACCACCTGCCCATCCCGCACCTGCCCCAGTGCCAGACCAAGAGGGACAAGAGTCACTGGTTTGGACTGGTGCCCACTGGTCCCCCTAAGCTCATACCCTCACTGATCTTTGTAGCCTCTGAAGGATAAGAGCTCTGGGGCAAGAAGTTCACCAGTCTCTGGGGTTATTCCAACTATTGACACAGCAGGAGAAAAAAAATGAATTCAACTTACTATCCAGTTTGATTTTCCATTGCTATAAAAATAAATATACATCTGCTCAAAGGAGGGAGATGGCTAGCGGCATACACATGCCACCTGGGGGGAGTCCCCCCGCAGCTCACCACCACAACCCAGCCTCCAAGCCAGGGGTGGGGGGGGGGTGGAAGGACAGACTGGTAATCTTTCACTTAACAGCCCCAGCTCACACAGTTACACACACACACACACACACACACACACACACACGGGGCTACACGGAACAGGAACAAGCCAACAATAGAAACACCCCAAATACTCCTGGCAGGACTCTGCCCAGGCCCGGGTACATGCCCCCGCCCCGCCAGCAGCAGCAGCAGCAGCAGCAGCAGCAGCAGCAGCGGACAAAATGTGGCCACCCTGACCCGGAGGCAAAGCTTGTCCTCACACCCTGAGCTCTGCCCAGGGAGCTGGGGCCAAGTCCCGCCTGACACCAACTGGTCCGGCGGGAAACGCCTGCCCAGCCAGACAGGCACAGGCCCCCCAAGGGTCCCTCCTTGTGCTCAGGGACCAGGCTGGTGCAGCCTGGCCCTGCCTCCCAGGGTGACGCCTGGGCCCAAATTCAGCTGGCCCTGCCAGTCAGGCACTGGTGCAGAACCGAGGGCACCAGGCTCAGCCCCTCCCAGCCCAGCCCCAGGGCCCCCAAGCTAGGAGGGAGGGGGGACTCCCCACCCCTCCACATCTGGCCCTGGCCCCCAGGGTCTGCGGTAGAGAATTCCCGCCCCCGCTTCTCTCTTTCTCTCTCTCTCTCTCTTTCTCTCTCCCTCCTCCCGCTGTGTGCCCGCTGCCCGCCTCAGGGACAGCCCCAGCTCCCGCCTCCGGCCAGCAAGGCCCACATCCTTCCTCCCTCAGCTGGCCCCTTTGCCTGGCAGGAGGCTGGGGGGGGTCAGGCTGCTAGGGAACCCCTCCAGCTCCCATCAGTCCTAATCCCCAGCCCCCAAACTCTGGGTCGCTGTCCCTTTTCCTGTAGAACAGGAAACAAGGTTATTTCCTAGACTCAGAGCCAGCCCCCTGCCCCTCTGGCTCTGCCCGGGGACCAGGACCCAGCAGGAGAAGGCGCCCTCAGCCAAAAGGAATAGGGATTCAGCAATTCACCCCCAGCTCCGGGCCCAGGGGGCTGACAGCTGTCACTCAGCACCCCACCCCCTGGGGAAGAGGGGGTCCGATTCAATCAGAGCCCCAGAGGAAACGCATTGATAGGCGATTATTTATTTATTTATGCAAAAGTGAGCCGACTTTGTTCGCCAGGTAACCGGGCACGCGGCCCAACCCCTCCGGCCCTGGCCACCCCCAAATCCCTCCTCCGCCCCACACCCCCTCCAGGTCATTAGGTCCCCGCCCCTCAACTCCCAGAGCACCAGCGGAACCTTGGGATTTGGGGGTTGGAGGGGAGGGGCTCCTCCCTCCGCAGTCTCCCCCTTTCCCAGCGCCGTTCCTAAAATCCAGCCTTGTTCTCCGCTCCCACGGTCCCCCCTTCATTCCCCCCCCCACATTCTCAGCAAGCTGGAGAGCAAATTGCAGTTTTAAATCCAAAGACCGAGGGAGGAGGAAGGAGGAGGGGGCGCGCGGCAGCGCTGGGCGCGCACCTCGCCCCCGAGCCGGGGGAGCTGCGGGGCGGCCAGGAAACCCGAGAACCCCCCCTCCCCACCCCCCCTTCTCGTCCACCTCCCCCTCCCCCTTCCCGGCGCTGCCTGCCAGGCTTCGAGCCGAGCCCAGCCGAGCCGCGGGCCCCGGTGGAAACAAAGACCGATCGCACCGCGGGCACCGCAGCCACCGGGTCCCGCGGACCGGACCGGGGCGCGCGGAGGGGGCGCGGGCCCCCCCCTGGTGCGCTGCACAAAAGAGCCCGGCCGGCCGGTCCCCAGCGGGGTCTAGGGCTGGGGAGGAGGCGCCACTCACCGGAGTGCTGGGCTGCCGGCTCCGTGGGTCCGAGCCAGGCGAGGGGCTTTGGGGGGCGTCTGTCTTCCGGCGGCGGCAGCGACGCGGGAGCCCGGCTGCTGGGGAGAGGAGTCGTGGAGGAGCCCTGAGCCGCCCGCCGTTGCTGACAGCATGGCTCGCGTCTCGGCTCACATTCTCCGCCGCTAACTCCGCTGGACACGGCCCCCCGCGCCCGCGGCGCCCCCCCCACCTCGATCACTCCTTCGCTCTCTGTGCCCCCCTCGCTCCCCCCGCCGCGCACACACTCTCACAGCCCTGGACACCCCCGCCCCCACCCCCCCATTGCAAACCTGGGAGGGAACGCGCCCCGCGTAGTCCTCCTCCTGCTCCTCCTCCTCCGCCCTCCTCCCTCCCGCTCTCTGGCTGTCTGTCTGTCTCTCTGACTGTCTCTATCTCTCGCTCTCTCTGCCTTTCTCTGCTTTCCGAGCTGGGTGGGAAAAGGAAATGAGGACAGAAAGCAGACGCTGGCTTTGGGTGGTGGTAGCTGGATTCCCTCTCTCCCTCCCTCCTCCTCCTCCCCTCCCTCCTCCTGCCTTCTGCTCTCTCCGCTGCGAGCGGGGCTGAGCGCAGCCTGGCGGGTGGCTCGCTCTGCCCGCCCGCCCGCCCGCCTGTCTGTCTGTCTGGTCTGCCTCGCTCGCTCCCTCCCTCCGTCTCTCGCCCTCGCCCTGCCTGCCTGCCTCTCTCCGTCTCCGCCGCCGCCGCCGCTGCCTCTGCGAGCTCGGCTTACCTTCGCCGCTCACCATCCGGAACCCCAGGGGGGAGCGCGCGCGCGGCACGCCGGGACTTGTAGTCCCCACCCCGGCCGCTTGGCGAGCGGGGCGGGCGGGGCCGTGCCGGCTGCTCCGACGGCGCGGCCCTGAGCCCGCGGGGACTGCGCGCGGGCCCCTCTGGCGGGGTGCGTCCTCGTTTACCAAGGGTGCTGGTTCTCCCCAAGGATTAGGGATGTTTCCCGCGTTCCTTGTTCCCTGCGAGGGGGCTCTGGCTCGAGCGGAGGTTGCGGGTGGGAGCGAAGGGGCGGGGTCTGAGAATGGAATGAGTCGAACAGGGAATCAAGGGATTAGCCAAAGGGCCTGCGACTTTCTGGGGCGCCCCAATTAAATGACAGACGAAAAGGAGAGAGGGGAGGACTGGCTTTCTGAGTCTGGGGACGTTCTCCCTCTCTGAAAAGGTTTCCTGTTGAGTAAAGCGCACCGGTTTTTGACGGGAGGGCTGCTCCAGAACCCTCAAAGCCCACCACCGCTTCCTCCTCATTCAGGGACCCCAGTCCCAGGCAAGTCCAAGGGCGGGGAGGGCACCAAAGTCCTGGATAATCCACAAATGGCACCCATCCCCCCTTCCTGAATTCTACTAAGCATTTTGGTTTTTTTCAGGAAGCAAGATTCGGATTTAACAGTTCAAAGCCCCTGCTGAGGCCAGGGGGCTGGGCTCAGCACTTTCACCTACCTCCTCTTCAGGTCACATCTGTTATCCAGCCCCTAGCTCCGGGCCCCCTGCCTGGCCTATCCCCACAGATGGGAATGTGCCCTGCCTGGACCTGGCTACCAAGGGGAAGTAGCTGGACAGCCCAGGAAGGAAAACTGCTGCTGCTGCCATTTACTGGGCACAGCAGGGCCCTTCAGTCCCAAAAGGACCTGGTGAAATGGTGCTGTTACCACTTCCATTTTAGAGATGAGGGCAGTGAAGCCTGGGTCCCCTCATTTGGAACTGGTAGAGCACACCCAGACCAGGAACTGTCTGATCCCAAAGCCCACTACTTACTCTCTGGGCCATGGCAGGGAGTTGTGACTCCCAGGTCTCTGTCTGACCTTCACTCCCAGCATCTGTGTGTCCTCCCTTGATACTTTAATTCAACAAATGTTAACTGAGATATGCAGGGCTCACAGGGGACACCACAATGAATAATGCAGGATCACTGTCCAGTCCTCAGTATCTACCGACATCAGCCCTGACTGGTGCTCTGCTAGTCCCATTTCATCTGTGTGTCTGACATTCCTTTGCCCTGTGTCTGCTGGCTTTGTCTGTCCTGCCCCACGTCCAAAGTTCCTCCAGCAGTGCCTTTGTCCTTGGCCCACCTGTTTCTGACTCCTCCTTTGGCCCTGCAGTGTGATGGCCAGAGTGTGACAAAGGCAGGTGGTGACATTTCACCAACTGCAGCTCCCTGTCACCACCTTCCCTATACCTCTTTAGGACAGTCTGAAACCCCCAGAGGGCAAAAGAAGGGGGTTCTGGGGGACACTCTCTACTGGCCCTTTGATGGGGGAGGGCAGGGAGGGCAATGTCAATGAGAGAGACCTAGGACTCTAAACAGTACACCTACTGATCTGACATCATGGGGCTGGCATGGCCGGCTGGCGAGGCTGCTTCTCTTTGCAGAGCAAGCCTTGGGTTCAAAGATTTAGTCATTGAATGGGAAGTATTATAAGGTCAGATATTAATGAAAGCAGTGGTTTAAGTTGTTAGGGGCCCGTTGCAGGTCCAAAGCCCGATTCTAAAGTTATCACAAATAGATGAGGCTTTCTTTTGCATCTTGCAAAAGATGCTTGTCTCCCATGGGAGCGACTTTAGCATTGGGAGGGTGCAAGAGGCTCAGGTTTTCTTTTCTTTTACTCCTACCCCCCCCCCATCCTTACTCACTAGGCTTTGCCACACAGCACGAAGAGCCCTGTCTGAATATAGTGTTGGGAGGAAGTTGGGTGGGGTAGTATCGGATGGTTTAGGAGAGATGAGAAGCCCCAGGTAGGTTGAGATGAAGAGGAATCTGGGAAAAACATGAGAGGGGAGAGGTTTAATGATGAGGTGCAGAGGGCAAGATCAGCTGGGCAGGCCATGGAAGAGAGGAATTAAAGTTAGGTTGTGTTTCCAAGCATGCACCTTCCACCCCAGGCTGCTTCAGCTGTCCCCTCCCCAGAGAGGGTGGGTACTATTAGCACCTAAGGTATTGAACATCGCTGGAAACCAAGCATTACTGGGTTTTCCAGTCATTTGGAGGCTGGTCTTTCTCTTGGAGCTTCTCTAAATCCTGTAGGGTGAGGGGGATTTGGGGGGGGGGGGTCTTCCCAGACAAACTCAAGCTGAATCTTCCCATGGGCTGTTGCTGCCACCTAGTGTCTAATCTCCATGTCTGCTCCAGTAGCGGCAGTCTAAAAGGGGCGACCCAGTCCTCCAAAATAGAGTCGTGGTCACCACTGGCTAGGCAGGGGAGCTGTAAGCTCCCCCAAGAAGGCAGATGTGAAGAAGAGGACTCAGGTTCTGGAAGAGGCTGCATCATCTCTTTCTGGGCTCAGCTCACTACAACCACTTGTTTTCCGTGTAAGCAGTAGGTGGTATACCTAGACCCTGGGAAGTGGAGGGGAGAGTCTAGGGCTAAAACTGTGTGGCAAGAGGGTTTGGAGGCCATGCGGGAATAGGAGCCAGACAGATCTGGTTCTGATTCTGCTTCTACTTGCGTGTCCTTAACCTCTCTGAGTCTCAGTTACCACATGGGTAAAATGGAAGAGTACTTCCTTCCCTGTCTTACCGGCAGGACCGGGGAGATTTACTGAGCACAGTGATTGAAAGCGCTTTGGAAACTGACAAGGGCATGCTGAGGGATTGAGTCATGGTAATAATAATGACAATAAATGAGAGGTCACGAGCAGTCTGGAGCCAGGCCCTTGGGACTCATGGAAAAGGGCAGTGTGAAGGGAGCCTTGGGTAGGGACGGGCACTGCCTTCCCCGATGACAGAAGTTCTAGGCTAGCTTCACTCTTGGTGCTCACCTCAGGGGAGGCGTGGCTTGTTAGAGGTTGGTTCAGCCCAGTCTACAGGAGAAACTGAGTCCAAGAGAGGTTGAGGGACTGTTTTAAGCCTCTGAGCCACAGATCCAGGATCAAGAGGCCCATCATGGCCTTGGTCTTCCCCTCCCCAGGATGGGAACAGCTCAGAGCTGGGGCCCAAGAGACCATGGAAGCAGGAAGCCCCCCCTCATCACGGTACAGTGGGAACTAAGGCCCCCAGGCCCCCATTATCCCTCCTCCTGGGCTAGCCCCTCCCCCCCCCCCCCCCCCCCCCCCCCCCCCCCCCCCCCCCCCCCCCCCCCCCCCCCCCCCCCGCAAGTCCTCCCACATTCCTCCAGGCAACAGGAAACCCCAGCTGCAGTCCAGACTTCAAACAGCTCCTCCCTCTGGGCAGGGGGTGTGGGAGGAGAGGCCAGAGGCCAGAGGGCAAAGGTCAGCTTTGTTCCTGCTGGAGGTGGTGAAGGACGAGGGGGGGAGGGGGGAGGGGGGGACACAGAAGGGGCCAGGGTGGGGTTCTTGACAGCCACACTGCGCGTGCGTGCGTGTGTACTTGTGTGTATATGTGTGTGCTTTTCACTGTCAGCTATGTCTGGAGGTAAATGTGTGTCCTTGGTTTCCCTTGGGCTTGTGGACCTGAGTTATGCATCTGAGCGTACAACAGTACGGAATTGCTATCTCTGGGTGCTCAGCCTGGGATCCCACTGACATGTCTGTAGGTGACGTCACATGGATTGATATGTACGGTTCACAGACCTGCTCAAAGCTATGTATTCTCCTATAAGAGTGACCTGGTGTGGTTCTTTGTGTCCAAAGGGACATCCCTCTCCTGACTCTTCCCCTCCCATCCTTCCTCTGCATTGGTCCCCGGAGGGTTCATTCTGAAAAGTGAACCTGACTTTGTTAGTCCCCTGCTCAAAATCCTGTGGTGTCCCATTGCCCAAGGCTTAGAATCTTAGCCTGAGTGCATGGCAGACAGGACCCCTGCCTAGCTGGTTATCTTCATCTTTAGCTACTAATGCCCCTCAAAATTTACACTCCAGTCACACCTATGTAATTGTAACTCCCTGCACGGTCCCATTTCCTGCCTCTGAGCTCACTTAATTCTGTCGAGTCTAGAATGTCCTTCTGTTTCTTCTTTATCAAGCAAACTTTTGCTCCTTTTGCAAGTCTCTGGTGAAGCAACACCTCCACTGAAAAGCCTTCCAGACTTCTCCCTGTCCAACTGAGTCCTATTCTCCCACATGCCCTTTATTGCCATTTTCAGCCTGAGTCTGTCCCATTCACCTCACTATCATTAAACTGTGAGCTCTCTGAGAGCAAGAGCTGTGATTTATCTCCCATCCTGTGGTGGGAAGGTCCTGAAGGGACCTGTCTTCTCATCCCAGGGCAAAGTTTCCTGGAGCTCTGGGTGTAGTACCCAGAGTGGACACTAGAGGGAGTATGGACATCACTGCAGCACCATCCTGGGCTGTGTGTGTGTGTGTGTGTGTGTGTGTGTGTGTGTGTGTGTGTGTGTGTGTGTGTGTGTAAAACAGGGAGTGGGAGAGAACTACTGGATAGTGGGTCCACTCAGCTTAGTCCTGGAACAATAGGATTGAGGATAGACTCACCCTCAGTAAGTCCTGGCCACCCCCCAGATTTCTCTGTCTTTTCTCCACAACTCAGGGGCCATGCCCCTGGATTTCTGACCCTCCTACCTTTGGGCTCTGATCTTCCAGCCTTCTGCCATGCCTCGTCTGCATCCTCAATCCTCCCATACATAATGATTTGCACTTGCCTGACTCGGCCTTGCTCTACCATACCTCTGAGCCTTTGCACATGCTGTTCCCTCCATGGGAGATGATCTCACCCTCTGGCTGCTTCATCAAGCAGATTTTTCTTTCACATCCTCAAAGAAGTCTCCCTTGGCCTCCAGACTGACCTTGCCCCTAAGTGTTGTCATTATTTACTGTTCTGGCTCCTGGACAGGACCAGCCTATAGGAGACATGAGTAAATGTGTGCAAAATTAATAAATGACTTAGTTCTTTTATGAATACAATCCTCAGCATATGTTGGGCTACTCCAGACTCCTAGCTGCCCCAGGCCCTCCCTGAACTTGATCGTAGGTTAGTATTATAGGTTCCCATGCTGCCCGATCAAATAAAGGAATGTGACACAGTGGGATGCATGAGACTTTGAAGTCAAAGGGCTCAAATCCTGATTCTGCCATCTAGCTGTATGACCTTGGGCAAGTGCTGTAGCCTCAGAGTCTTCATTTCCTCCTTTGTAAAATGGGAATAATCACACTCGACCTCATGGTGAGGATCAAATTAGATGATGCATGTGAAACACCCAGCATTAGTCAATTAGGTGTCCTCCTCCCCCACCATGCACTTGGAAATAAAATTGCCCTCTGAGTCTTAAGCCAGTAAAATCCACACAGCATCACGGAGGAGAAGAGCCAGGTGGGGGAGTGAATGAGGCGAGAGATGGTTTTGTAAACGACTGAAGAGTTTTGTGAACAGTGGAAACCGCAATCAAGGTGACCCGCCTGTAATCTCAGAGAGGCAGGGCGAGGATGTGATTGAAATTGAGAAAACAGAGGCCTAATCAATTGCATTGTGCTCTATCTGAAGGGAACAGAAGGATGCACAGAAAAGGGGGTGCAAAGGAGAATTCATTCGGCTGCACCGGAGGGAGGGACAGGGAACCAGCAGATACAGGATTCCAGGCTCTGGTATCTCTGGTCTCTGCTAAGGAGCAGTGAGGGCCTGGTAAACTCCAGGAGGTTCACTACCCTTCTGGGCCTTCACCGAAACTGAATGGGTGTCCAGGTACCAGGCGTAGCCCCATTGGATAGACAAGAGTATTCTGGTCCTAGGAGAAGATTATAGAGAGCTGTAGAGACTAAGAACACTGATTTGGGGGTCATAGGACCTGGTTAAAGCCCCCACTCTATGACTTAAAACTATTTACTCCACTGTGCCTCAGTTTCCTTATTAGTAAAGTGAAGAAACAATAGCTTTCTCCTCATGGGGTGCCGTGAGGATTAAATGACAGCATGCATTTAGTAGGACGCCTGGTATAGAATAAATCATTTGTAAATGGTCGTGACAAAGAGAACTAACATGGGTTGGGCATTTTATTACCATTTCACAGATGAGGAAATTGAGGCTTGGAGAGATTAATAACTTGCCCCAAGTCATACAGCTAGTGAGTGGTGGAGGCAAGATTCACACCAGGCACTGAAGCTCCAGAGTTGAGCTCTTATCTGCTTACTCCAGAGCAGACAGAAACACGGGGCCTCCAGCTTGTGCGTCAGGCCCTTTTGAGTTTAGTCAGCCAGAGAACAGCTCTCGGGAAGCCATGGCCCCTGAGTTTGAGTGTGCAAAGTGTCCCGCCCCTGTGACCACCTCTCTCAGCAGCCACTTGGCCTCTCTCCACCTTACTGCTCCCATTCAGCAGTCCCCAGCACAGGGCTAAGCACGAGGAACTCTCAATCTGCTTTGGCCACCTTGTCCCCTTTCCTTAGGACACTCAACCTGGGGGCATTTCCAGGGAATCTTTTTACCAATATCTAGAGGGAGCTGGATCCTCCAAATATCTACCTGGGGCAGATAAGATCTCTTCCCGAAGCCCAGCATCTAGAAAGATCACGGGCCTTGGTATGAGACCCGAGTGCAAGTCCACACAGCTCTGTCACACGCACCTGTGTGAACGTGGTACATCATGTAACCCCTGAGCCTCTGTTTCCTCATCTGTAAATGGGGGCTAATCATAGGATCAGACTCAGAACTGGAATAAATAAACAGATGGATGTAAACACATCTGGCATGCAGCAGACACTTAATAAGTGAGTTGTTATTACTATGATTTCTCCCAAGTCTGGCTGTGATCTCCTCTGGAACAGAGACAGGTCTTGTTCATGTTTGTTTTCTTGGGGTCGTGCCTAGCAATGGGCCCTTCCCAGAGTTAATGCTTAGTAATTGTTTGCCAGCTGCAGCAGCAATTCCTAGTTCCCAGACTCCATCCTTTCCCCTTAGTAAGCTAGGGGTCAATGATTTCCTGATGGGAGAGGTGGGAACCCTTATTCCCTGTTCCTTTTGTTTCCACTTGGAGGCACATCAGCTGCCAAAGTCTTTCAAATCTGCAGCAAGGGCATGGGACAATTCTTCACTGCACAGGTGGCGTGGCGCGTTGTATAGCGCCCCTAATCCCTGCCCACTACATGTAGGAGCCCCCAGTCATTGTGACAAACAAAACTGCCTTCAAACCTCTCAAAAGCACCATAGCAGGCAGAGATGCCTGGAGTGAAACCCAGTGAGCTTGACTAGCTCTCAGACCTCTCCCTTCCCCTCCCTTCTGTACAATTTTAGGGAGCTGCAGAGAGTTCACTGTTTTCCCCATTGCCCCTGTCAGAAGAGACCTAAGGTTCTGCTCTTGTGCCTGTGATGATTGGTGTATCTGCTGAAATCAAGTAAAGAATTAGCAAACCCACTGCACACAGATGGAAAGCCACTTCAGTAATGAAGGGGACGTTTTGATCTCTAGTTGCCTATCTTCTGTATCTATCTATAAATTTGTCCTAAACTCACATGGGGACAAGCATCAGGACTTTTGGGTATCCTGAAACACCCTTTGAGTTCCTTGTGTTTAGTAGGCATTAGGGTACTCTCTCACCTCCCCCTCCTCCCAGCAGCCAAAGCAGTCACACTCCCCTTCCTCTGGCCACCATTCGCCCTAACAGAAGGGATTTTCATGGCTCAAGGATTCATATCATCACTTTTCTTATTTACAAAATCAATAAACACACACACGATTCAGAGAGGTGAGCCCTCAGCAAGCCTCTCCCTCACCCCGGGCTTGGATCCCCGTCCTGGACTCCAGGGTCCACCCAGCAGGAAAGATTTTCCCTGTCTTTGCAACTTATAGACACAAGAGAATTGAGTTGAAGGTGAATTCAGGGTGAGATGACAGAATAAAAAAGCAGGGATAGGAGGTAAGTGAGGGAAAGGATATACAATTTTATAAATAACTAGACAAAAATCTAAGCATTCCTTTTGGGGGAGAGATGGGAAGAGAGTCTAGAGGTAGGGGTCTAAGTTGGAAGGGGAGAAACAGTGCTTGGGGCCAGAGTGAGGGATGATCTCTAAGCCTCGATTTACCCATTCTTTAAAATGAATGCGTTGTCCTAGATGGCATCAGAGCAACCCGCTTGCTCTGACCTGCTAGGAGCCTGTAGGCTTCTGAGGCTGGGGGCTTTAGGACCAGAGCCCCGGGGATTGGAAGGGATCGGTGGGCACCCCAGAAAGGTGACTGATGCTCAAACAGGCTATGTCTGATCCCCAGGCTGGTACTGGGGTTCTGTGGAGGTGAAGTAGTCCTCAAGGAAGGCCTGTAGGTACTCGAAGGTAGGCCTCTCCTCCGGGTCCAGACGCCAGGTCTGCTCCATGGCCTCGTACAGGGATGCCGGGCAGCCCGGGGGGCATGGCATGTGGTAGCCATGTTCCACCTGTTCCAACACTTCTCGGTTATTCATGCCTGGAGGGTGGGGCTCCGTCAGTCAGGGGATCTAGCCCCTCCCAAAGAGGCAACCAGGAAGAAGCTCTTCCCTTGACCACCCACCCTTCCATCTCCCCCCCCCCCCACCAGCAAACCTGGGTAGGGAACTCGGCCCTTGCTGATGAGTTCAGTGAGCAGGATCCCAAAAGACCACACATCTGACTTGATGGTGAATCTGCCAAAGAGAGCAGCCTCTGGGGCTGTCCACTTGATGGGGAACTTGGCCCCTGGAGAGATTGGGAGAGAAGGGAGAGTTATTGAGGGGGGCCCTGGGAACAGCTGAATTAAGAGAATGGTGTGTAGAGGCACCAGACTGGCTCAGTTGGAAGAGCATGCGACCTTTGAACTCAGGGTCATGAGTTTGAGCCCCACATTGGGTGAAGAGGTTATTTAAATAAACTTAAAAAATTTTTTAACATTTTTATTTATTATTGAGAAACAGAGAGAGACAGAGTTTGAGCATGGGAGGGGCAGAGAGAGGGGGAGACACAGAATCTGAAGCAGGCTCCAGGCTCTGAGCTGTCAGCACAGAGCCTAACGCGGGTCTCGAACTCACAAACCGTGAGATCATGACCTGAGCCGAAGTCGGAAGCTTAACCAACTGAGGCACCCAGGTGTCCTTAAATAAACTTTTAAAAGAGAGAGAGAGAGAGAGAGAGAGAGAGAGAGAGAGATAATATTGTGTTTAGGATTGGGGGTTCTCAATAGAGAGGTCTCTGAGCATTACAGAAAGGACCTGGTGTGTAGACAGCATTTACTATGTATCCAGTATAGTACTGGGCACTTTACAAACATTGTAATAATTCTCATAATAATAACAGCTAACACTTGTATGGCCTTTGCTACATACCCAGCACTATTTTGTTTTTATTTTTTTGTTTTGTTTTGTTTTGTTTTAAAGTTTATATTTATTTAAGTAATCTCTACATCCAACATGGGGCTCAAACTCACGACCTGGAAATTAATAGTCGCACAGTCTTCCATCTGAACCAGCTAGGCATCCCTGTCAGGCACTGTTTTAAAGTGATTTACATGCATTAATCCATTTCACCCACACAAAAAACCTATGAGGTAGATACTATTATCCCCATTGTACGGATTTAGAAAAGGAGGCAATGAGTAGGTAAGTAACTTTCCCAGATCATATAGCTTACAAGCAGCTAGGATTCATGCTGGTTACAGAGTTCCTATCATTACACTCTACTGTCTTTCACTTGAGAATTACAGTACTGCCTGGCATATATCTGTTGACTTACTGTTGTCTGAATATTTTCATCTTATAGATGAGAGAGAGAGAGAGAGAGAGAGAGAGAGAGAAACAGCTCACAGAGGTTAGGCGACTTGCCCAAGGCCACTTGTCTGGTAAGTAGAGGAGCTGGGATTTGAACTCAGAGTTGCCTCTTATACTATGTCAGGATGGGAGTACTGGGGATAGGCTGGGAGTGGGGGGAATTCCTGTGTATGTGGGGCCTTGTGGCATCCTCTTGGTATAACAGGGAGCTCTGGAAAGGTGAGGAGAGACAGGGCACCTTGTCGGGGGTTGTACTCATTATCCTCAATGAGACGGGCCAGCCCGAAGTCAGCGATCTTGCACACCAGCCGTTCCCCGACAAGGATGTTGGCTGCCCTCAGGTCGCGGTGGATATAGTTCATGCGCTCCATGTAGGCCATGCCCTCAGCTACCTAGGGGGGGCCAAGGTACGGAGAGATGGGAACACCATGGCTTGTGTAAGAGATCATTTGAAAAGCCCACTTTCCAGATGGGGAGACTGAGGCTCAGAGATGGGCAGTGCCCTGCCTCAGGTGGCACAGATGATCCAGGGGATGGGACTGTACTTCAAGGGGGAGGGTAGGTGTTTGAGGGCACAAGGATTTGTGGAAAGTTAATAGGGGTGGAGTCTGAGATAAAGGCTGCCGTCCCAGTTTACCTGGGCTGCCATGTCCACCAACTGGGGCAGTGCCAAATCCTGGCCCTCCCGGTCCTTGAGGAACTCCAGCAAGCTACCTGAGGAAAGGAACTCAGAAAATCAGCAGCAAAGGACTACGGCCCGCTCCAGGCGGCTCCGCCTTCTCTCGCTTAGCCCCGCCCCTCTCCGGATCCCTTCTCACAGCGCTGGGCCCCGCCCCGTTCCCAGCCCTCTCTCTTAGATCCGTCCCCACTCAGGATCCTGCCAGGTGCCTCGATCCCGCATAGGTCTCGCCCAGGCCCCGGTCCCACAGACGCCCGGAATCTGCCGATAGCTCATTTCTTGTCCTCCTCGGTCCCCCTAGGCACGCCCCACTCAGACCCCGCCCCAGACCCTGCCTCTTCACAGATTCGCTCTTTACTCGCCCAAGCCCCGCCCGCCGGCTGACCCTCCTCTCCACCCCCACCGCCATCCCCCCACCCCCGCCCCCATCCCCCCCCCACCCCCGCCACCGCCGAGGCTCCACCCCCAGCCCTAGCCCGAGCCCCGGCCGGTCTATCTTGGACCCGCCCCACTACCAGCACTCACGTGGTTTCACTCATCCCAGCCTCGCTCTTCGACTCTGCCCAAAGTCCCCTGTCCCATCACGGATCGCCACTCAGGGCCCTCCCCCAGAGATCCCCATCTGAACTTCGTCCCAAGTCCCGCCCTCCCAGGCTCCGCCTCCTGACCCCGCCCCTCACCGTGGCACATGAACTCTGTCACGATGTAGATGGGCTCCTCGGACACCACGGCGTACAGCTGCACCAGCTTGTCGTGCCGCAGCAGCTTCATGACCTGCGCCTCCTCCAGGAAAGCCTTCGGGGACATGGTGCCCGGCTTCAGCGTCTTCACCGCCACATTCGTACTGCCGTTCCACGTGCCTGCCAGGGGGCCTCGGTTCGTCAGCACCGGCTCCCCGACGTCCCAAGCCCTCGCCCAGCCCCCGGGACCTCAGACCTCCGTACCCAGCCACACGTCTCCGAAGCAGCCGGTGCCTAGCCGGCGCTGGAGCGTGATGGAGCTGCGGCTGATCTCCCAGGCGTCCTTGGCCAGGCCCATTGTCTGCGGCTTCATGGTGGTGCAGGCCGCTGTGAGCAGGTGGCATAGCCCATCGTTCACCTCTGAGGAGTGGGGGTGGGGGGTGTTGAAGGTCACAGGCAGCCCAGGATGCCCCACACATTCCTCATCCCATCCCAGGCTCCCCCAACCCCCTCCGTGATCAGTGGAAAGGAACTAGGCCACAGGTGAGGTCACAGGCTGGAGCTGAAGACAACATGACCCACTGAGTAGGTGAACATGTTCCTGTCCAAGGAAGGAGGGAGAGATGATCCCTGCAGGGACTGGGGGCGGGGGGGGGGGGTCCTTCCCATAGGAGGTGGCCTCCAGCTGGGCCTCCAAGGTTAAGGTGGGATTCTAACAGGTAGAAACGGAGTTGGGTATTCCAGATGAAGATGTGGACATGAGGCCTTCACCCTTCCATGGACCTTATCTTTGGCCTAATCAACCAGGCTGGGCATTGATTCCCAGCTTCCTCTCAACCCATCAGCCCATCCTGCAAGTCAGGCCTGTTCAGCCTCCTACCCAGCTTGGACATTAGGGGGCGCCATTTGGACGTGGACAGCCTCACCCCCATTTCCTCTGGAATCCTACAAAGAAGGGTCCTGGACTGGAAACCCAGAAACTGGGGTTCCAGTTCTGCCCCAGGCACTACTGCTTTGGGAGCCCTTTTCCTTCTCTGGGCCTAATTCTCAGCGGGTTGGTTCAGGGACCCGAAGCACACCACCAGCCCCGAGGGCCAGCCTCACCAACATAGTGCTGCACCAGCTCCTGCACGGAGTTGAACTGGGCCCGTGTGGTGATGTAGTAGCCACCCGTGTCCAGCTTGCGGATTTTATAATGCTTCACGTGGTCGCCTCTGACCTCGTCCCAATCGCGGATGGACAGGGAGTAGGCACCTGTGGGGAAGAGTCACCTTCAAGCCTGCTTTCTTCCCCGTTTCTGATCTGGGAGCCCGAGAGGCTCAAATGCCTGAGGACTCAGGATTTGGATGGCCACATCCCTTGAACCCGGTCCCAGTCTTATCTCTGCCCTTCCACCCCTGTCCCAGTCTGGGCCCGGGCCTTGACCCAAGCCCCTTGCCACTTCTCCGCCCCACCGTAATGGCTGGGCTTCCCAGTTGTCCCTTCCCAGGCCCTCACCTTTGGTAGTCTCACTCTCACGAATGAGGAAGGCCCCCCGGGGGTTCCCCAGGGAGAGCAGCTGCCTTTCCGCATCCTTCCTCCCGATCTTTCCAAAGTACCACCTGTTGGGAAGGGCCAGAAAGAGTCAGATCCACCCAGTTCAACCCCCAATGCAGCCTCCTGGGGAACAGCTACCTCAGGAGCCAAGATTCCAGTTCCTCACCCATGAAACGGGGTTCGTGCACCTGCTTCGCAGCCTGGTCATGAGGAGTATGGAGACAGGAATGTAGAGTTCGTGGCTCACAGGAGCGCCCAATAAAGGTTACGCTTCTCTCCATTCTCTGGGGTTCTCTTCAATTAAAATCGCTAGGACCCCAGTCGCCAGTGACCTCATCGGGGTGTCACCATTTCCTTAGTGCATCTCACTACTGCTCCTGTAGGGCCTCATTTTGCAGATGAGGAACTTGAGGCTCAGAGAGAGGAAGTGACCTGCCCATAGGACTGGTGATGAAGTCTACCTGAAATCCTCTGCTGCTCAGCCTAGATCTTTTCCCACTAGCCTGGCAATCTCTCAGATCCTTCTTCCCACACTCACCTCTACCCTCAAACCCTTTCCCCCTGTAACTTCCAAACGACGGCCTTTCCTGCTTTTCTTCCCCTCTCTCTGACTGCTCCCGCCCGGCTCTGACTGCTGCTTTTCCTCCACACTCATAAATTCGGATGTTCTTCTAAGTCTCGGCTTCCACCTCTGGCCTCAGTCATTCCTGCTGTCTCTTGGATATTCTTCCTGGGACCAAATTGTAGCTTTTTAAAAAAAATGTTGGCAGGAGGCAGGCTCCCGGGTGGCTCAGTCAGTTGAGTATCTGACTTCAGCTCAGGTCATGATCTCACGGTTCATGAGCTCAAGCCCTACATTGGGCTCACTGCTGTCAGTTTGGAGCCTGCTTCAGATCCTCTGTCCTCCTCTCTCTCTCTGCCCCTTCCCTCTCTCTTTCTGTCTCAAAAATAAAGAAAAAAATTTTTTAAATTTTAAACTATATTTATTTTGAGAGAGAGAGAGAGAGAGAGAGAGAAACAGAGCACACAAGTGGGGGAGGGGCAGAGAGAGAGAGGGAGACAGACTCCCAAGCAGGTTCCGCACTGTCAGCACAGAGCCTGACATGGGACTTGAACTCATGAACCTTGAGATCATGAAGTCAAGAGCTGGAAGCCGAATGAGCCACCCAGGCAATCCCCCCAACCCCGCCCCGAACCGTAGCTTTAAATCAACTGTGAAAGTACGCTGGGTGGGGGAATCGAAGTGCCACAGAAGTAAGACTCAGATGTCATTTGATCACTAAATTGGCCAGTCCACACCTGGGTTCTAGGCGCAGTTTGGGGAACAGGGAAGGCATTGGCAAGGGGAGTGTGCAGGTGGGCAGGCAGGATGGGGAAGGAGGAACTGTCAAAGGACTGTGTAGATAGAACACATTCTCAAGCTTTTTCAAAGCCCCGACCCCCAAGCCATGATACCAGTTACTTTATCTTGTGTCAGGCTCTGCTTTAATACATATTGTATTCATTTAATTCTTTTTTTTAATTTTTAAAATGTTTATTTACTTTTTTTGAGACAGAGAGACAGAGCATGAGCAGGGGAGGGGCAGAGAGAGAGGGAGACAGAGAGTCTGAAGCAGGCTCCAGGCTCTGTGCTGAGCCGTCAGCACAGAGTCCGACGCGGAGCTCGAACCCAGAGGGTGAGATCATGACCTGAGCCGAAGACGGATGCTTAACCGACTGAGCCACCCAGGTGCCCCTCATTTAATTCTCAAAAAAAAATTTTTTTTTAAGTTTATTTATTTTGAGGAACAGAGAGAGCAGAGGAAGGGGAGAGAGAGAATCCCAGGCAGGCTCTGTGCTGTCAGCGCAGAGCCTGATGCGGGGCTCGAACTCACAAACTGTGAGATCATGACCTGAGCCGAAACCAAGAGTTGGACCCTTAACCGACTGAGCCACCCAGGCGCCCCCATTTAATTCTTATAACAACATTGTGAGATAGGTACTTTTATTAACCCCCCCCCATTAGATAGATGTAGATGAGGAAATTGAGATGCCTAGTGGTTAAGCAACTCGCCCAAGGCCACACGCTCTTCAGCTGTGTTACCAGAATAGGAACCCAAGCTGTCTGCTCGAGAGCCTGCACTCCTAACCACAGCACTGCTCTTAACCATGACACTGCAGCGAGTGAGCTCAGGGCTTCGTGACACTGCTTCGGAGGTGTGGACACAAGCACGAACCCCCCAAACCTCCTACCTTCTGCATCATCACCCGTTCTCTCCTCCATGACTCCTACCGCTTCGCCCAGATGTAGGCCTCACTCCTCCCTGAGCTCTGGGTCCCATCTACTTCCCTCTGCTCAGAGACACCTCTCCCCCACCAACCAGCCCCCACATGCAGCCTCTCCGTCCCACCAACCTCTACATATGCCCACGTTTCTTCCTTCCCCCCAAAAGTGTTCTAAGCCCTAACTTGCCATCAACATTGATATATCTCTCACCTCCCCTTCACTTGATAAAGCACTTCACACTTGGGTCTCTACTTCCTCACCTCCTACTCCCTACCAGGCCCTGCTGTCTGGCCTCACCCCCACTCCACACAGAGAGATCCCTCACCAAGGTCACCCCCATTGCCAAATCCAGTGTTGGCCTCTGACACTCCCTTTCTTGTTTCCTGCAATCTCTCCTCCACCCTCTTGGCTGTTCTGCCTTGGCTTGGCCTGGTTTTCCAACAGCAACTTCTCCTTTAAGGCAGCTTTCCTCCAAAGTTGGGTCCCAGGGCCAACCTCTTTCCCGCTCTCCTGCTCTTCCTTCACCCTCCTGTGCAGCTTTCATTGTCACATCCACCCTGAGGAGCCCCAGATTTCCACCCCAGCCCAGCTGTGCCTCTGCAAGGGCCACCACAAACGAAGAGCCTTAAGGGCGACTAGGAAAAGATGCCCTTCCCTCTGGGCTGATTCAGCAGGCTGGCTTGGCCTGGGTGGGGCCTCTCTCCTACCAGCACAACCTAATCCAATTCCTCCACCTGGGTGTTCCTCTATGAACCTCAACCCAACGAGTCCCCCAGCCCCAGAACCCAGGTACCTCTACCTGCTCCCATGTCCCCCACTTTAGCAAACAGCACCCTCACCCACTCAGCTCCTCAAGAAGACTTTGGGTCCCCACTCCCCATCACCCAATGTCAAATTAGCCAAGTCCTAGTCTCTCCAATCTTTTCTTTTCCCATACATGTATATATAGGAACACATAGATAAAAAGCTTTTATGAGCCTCAGGTTTCTCATCTGTAAAATGGGGACTATATAATAACATCAATTGTGTAATTGTGAGAATGAAACGCCTCAAGGTGGGTAGAGCACCTGTCATTACATCTCAGGTTATAACGGTACACCATGAATGATAATGCCTTGCCTCCTTAACAGAATTAATTCCAAGTAATGTCCCCTTGCAATTGTTTAGCATTTTACAAATTTTCAAAGTTCATGTGCTGTTGTTATCACTGAAAGTCAATATGGAGAATGCTTAGCAAATGCAGCCAGACGATCTGGGTTCAAATACCAGCTCCACCTACTTACCAGCCATGTGAACTTGGGCGGGATATTTAATTTCTCTGCGCCTTAGTTGCCTCATTCATCCAACGGGATAATATTAGTTCCTAACTCTGTTAATACCCAGAAAGCACTTTGACTAGGGCCCAGAACATGGTACATGCTACGTAAATATTATTTACTGTCATTATCATCATGATTCTCTTGTCTTATTCACAAAACGACCTCGTAGAATTGTAAATAAGAAGATAGGCTTAGAGTGGGGCTGTGACTCAGAGGTGGCCTTGGACTCCAGGGTCTTGTCCCGTCCATAGGGATAGCCACCCCCCACCCCCTACTCACTCTTCAGCCTGGATGGAGTCCACAGGGGCCACGTAGTTGCTGGGAATGTAGCCGGTTTGTCCGGAGCTGAGAGATCGAGCTTCCCACCAGTCACCCTCACTGCAAGCACAGGACACAGGGTGTCGGTGGCAACCCAGCCCCCTGGAGCACCCTGGAGCCAGGCAGGGCCATGCAAGGGGTCAGGTGGAGACTAGCCCTGCCAAGCCCCTCACCTTGGACACACACAAACACACACACACACACACACACACACACACACCAGGGCTTTTGTCTGCTCTGCTCTCAGCCACTGCAGCTGCCCCAGGAGACTTTTCCCTGCAGAAGCAACATGTCTGGGGACATGTAGGCCTCCTGGCATTCTCCTCTGGCTCCTCAGCTGGGCTGGGGTTTGGGTAGGCAGTGGACAGCTAATTCGGTCACTTCCCCACTGAAATCCTCTACCACCCCCAGTGACTACATATTTCCTTCTGGATAAAATCCAGATTCTTCAACATGGCTTAAAAAGGACTGCAGAATCTGTTTCCACCCACCTCTCTAGCTTTTGCTCTCTCCCTTCTACACCTCATACTTTATGACCCACCTAGACTGAACCACCGGGTGGTTTCCAGAAGTCATCATTTATTCTCATTCTCTCTCACTCCCTCTTCCTCTTTTCTCACCTCTTCCCTCAACATCTATTCATTTTTTTCTAGTCTCACCTTAGAAATCACCTCCTCCAGGAAGCTTGCCCTGATCACTACTACCCTGGCAACTATGTATAGTGTTCTTTCTGTGCTCATATGTTCCCATGCCCCCCCCAACATAGCAGCAATTACTCAGAGTTGTTATTGTCATATATCTGTGTCCCCAACTAGGCTGCAGCTTTCTCAGAGATCAGGTAGGATTCCTACCTGGGTCCAGTTCCCAGCCCAGGCCATGTCCTGAGCTGGGTGGCCTGGTTACTTACGTGTTGTTCAAGATGTGGAACTTCTCACCCTTGGTGAAGGTGAGGTCGTCCTCTGTCCGGGCCTCATAGTCATACAGAGCGGTGAACAGGGTCACCCCAGTCCCTGCAGAGTCAGGGCTACTCAGCAGAGTAGGACATGGGACCAGGGGCTCCAAGGGGACTGCACCCCCAGAATCCTGTTCCCCACACAGGCTCCGTGCCTCCCCACTGCTGCAGTGACGGGTTCCCAAAGGCCTTCGGAGTCCAGCGGATTTCTGATTTGGGCGTCACAGCTTGGCTGCACACGGATTCAGGATACATGGCTTCCAGCCCTTCCTACCCACCCGGTGTGGGGGGGGTGTTCCCAAGTCACCCACTCCTCCTCTTCCCCACCAAGACTTCCCACTTGGGTCCGTCTTCAGGGTTCCTCTCTCAGGTGGGAACAGAGCTATGGCTCCCCTTGAGACTGGGTTTCCGAAGGTAGGCCTGCACATTCTCCCCCAACTGTGCTCTGAAAGCAGGGCCGTGTCTCCCATGTCATACTGGAGGCTCGTATAGACGTCTCCCTTTCCCCCAGGATCTCCCGGGATCCAGGCAGGGCCTGCCTCCAGCCCTCTGGACTCACCTGAGATGCCCCTCATGGTGCTCCCATCCAGGAAGGGGGCGCTGGTGGACTGAGTGGGGAAGTTGTTGTAGTTGGGGATATGGGCAAAGGAGGACCCAGCCCGGGCCTGAGTAGGGTCCGGGCCATAGCGGTCCGTAGCCCCACTGCCCTTGAAGTCCCCTTCCAGGCCAACATCCTCCTTGGTCCCCGGCTCCAACTTCTTGCAGAACACACAGCCCATTCCAGGTGCCCTGCTACAGAATGGGGCATGCCTCACTCTGGGGCCCCTGCCGGCTGTGCCGCCCTATGCACACACATGCCGGCATGCCGTGTCCCTTCTCCGGGTCCCCCCTAGTGAAGGATGAAGGTGCAGGGCTACCTTTGGGTCTCCCTCCCTGCTGCCTTGTTTGGAGAGAGAATGTATACCCTCAATGCACTGCTTTTCTGCTTTGGGACGCTGCCGTGTTGATTTATATATATTTTTGTCTCCTATTCCATCAACAGGTTGTGGTTTCGTGACACTCTTCAGAGTGCTTGTGTATGTTTGTCTTTTGTGTGTCTCTAGGTATTTGCGAATACACACATTTGTGGGTGGGTGTCTGTATGTGTTTGTGCAGCCTCTTGTGAATGTTTATGTGTGTGTGTGTGTGTGTGTGTGTGTGTGTATCTGTGTGTGTGTGTGTGTATCTGTGTGTGTGTGTAAGTACGTCTGAATGTCTCTGGGTGTATGCGTGTGTGTCTCCCTCTGTGCATGTGCATGTCTATGGATCGAGGCATATTTGTGTGCGAGGGTGCGTGGGGGCTCTGTGTGTCTGGACCTGGAGATTTCCTGCGGAGGGGGATCAAGGCCATTTCCTGTTGTGGGTCCAGCCTCTGGCCTCTCAAGCTGCCTCTTTATGGTTCCCCCATCTGTTACCTAGCAACAGGGCCCACGTAGGAGGAGGGGGCTGTGAGGAGTTGTGGGGCTCAGGAGGCCACCCCACTCTTTTCCTAACCCTGAGAGCCCTCAGTCCCCACTCTCCCCACTCACCCCTCAGGCCCCTACTCCTGGGTCAGTGGGGCCTCAGCATGGTCCTTGGGAGGGGCCAGAGACCTGAGGGTGAGAGAGAAGGACGTGGAAGATGAAGGCTTGCCAAGGTTCCCGCGAGCCAGCTGCCAGATTCTGCCCTCTTCAGGAAGCCAGGCCTGGGCTCTGTCCCAGCATGACTTCTGCCTTCATTTTCCTTCCTACCGCCCCTGGCAAACTTACACATCCACCCTCACACAGGACACACCACCCACACCAACTCTCTCACACTCACATCCACCTGACACACCAACTCACCACCACACACAGTAACACACCGGCACATAGTCACACGCCAACACCCACAGCGCACGCCTGAATGAGCGAGCTCACCAACACCAACACACTAACACACACTAACGCTCACACGAGCCCAAGCTCTCGCGCGCACAGACACACACAGACACAGGCACATGGGCTGCCTCTCAGGCGGACAGACTCAAAGTCAGATACTCATATTTTTGTGTTAGACCCGTCCCTTTCACTGGATTTCTATCGAGCCAGGCTAGCTCACTCATAGGCCCCCAGTCACCAGCTCCTAAAATCAAGCCCTGCCTCTGCACGATGCCCCTGCTCCCACCCCAGGGTCCATAAATCCTGGCAGCCCCAGGGTTACGTCTGGTGGCAGAGTGAAGAGGGACGCCTACCTCCAGAGCTTGTTCCTATCCCCACGTCAAGAAAAGGCCCAGGTCAGAAGCCAGGGCCACGAGGATCCCTTGGGGAGCCCCCCCCCAATAAGCCAAGGCTTTCCGGGTAGCTATGTCCTCTGAACAATAGGGCAGGCACATCATTGAGCAAGGGCTCCCCACACCCCGCCAGAAACTCTGCCATTGCAACATTTAGAGAGGAACTGCTAGGGAGAGGGCTCGGTTTCCTAAGATGTGAGAGGAATGGAGAGTTGTAGGGTGGGGCCAACCCAGTGAACCCTGATTTCCCCCAGAGGGGCTGAGGACCTTCGTCACAGGTGCCCTCATCTTGCCTTTCTTGACCCCTAAGTCCAGGTCCCTTATGGAGAGCTTCCTCTTCTCTCTCTGGGTCCTGCCCCTCCTACTGAGCACACTCACCTCTTCCAGGAAGGCTTCCTCGCTCCACCAGCTCCAGCTGCCTAGCTGATGGCTCTGTCACATCAGTGCCCTGACCCCTGCTCTAGACCCACCAGCCCCTCTCACTCTTCACCGTAACTATTCTCTGGTGTGTGTGTGGGGGGGGGTGACACCCATCTGGTGAACTGCGAGGCGGGCTGTGGTAAGAACCCTAAAATAGCCTGTGTTCACTAAGCCATTGCTGTGATCCTCACCTCAGGACCCCTCCCCTCAGGTGCAACCGCTGTGTCTGAAAGGCTCCAAGACACCGAGGGCTGGTCAGGGCCGGGGAGAGAATATAGGTAGAGGTTGGGGGCCTCTGAGGCCCAGGGAGGGAAGGGATTTCAGGCACTGAGGGGACAGATGGGGTAAGATGAAAACAAAGGTTACAGGGCGAGAATGGAGGTCTTGTCACAGGAAGACACACACGCATCTCAGACGGCACACGGGGCCTACAACACCCAGATCCACGCAGCCCTCCGGACACCTTCTTGGACACCCACATTACCTCGGCGACACACAGCACCCCCCAGGGACTGTGACCTCTTCTACACACAGCCGTCTCAAGGACACCCACTTCCGCACGTACACACACCTCCGGCTCTCAGCCATTTACGCACCTGCACACGGCCGTGCACACAGCCTCTCCACAAGAACAACACATACAGAGTTTATAGCGCTGGCTGCGTCCCAGCCACTGCGTTAAACACTTCACGTATATCGCCACATTTTACTCTCATAACAACACTATGAGGTGTTACTAATATCGATAAGGCAACCGATGCACAGAGTTCGGGCCCAAGGTCACGCACACGATGACTCCTGACATCAGGCTCCAGGATCGGAACCACTTCTCGCCATTGCCTGGTCACGGACATGGATAATCACAGTCAGTCCTGCAAGCAGGCACAGATGCACAGAGTCCCCAGAGGGACACCCAGAGATCTACAGAGCCCTCTCCCCAGCCACAGACCCACACAGAGCGCCTCTCTATAAGAGACCCAATTATGTACAACCTCTTGGGTCCCCACATAGATACAAGGTTGCTACTTCCAACAGTACCCAGGGAAATATTACCACAACATTTTAATTTTAATTAAAAAAAATTTTTTTTTAAGTAGGCTCTACACCCAACGTGGGGCTCGAACTTACAGCCCCGGGACCAAGAGTCACATGTCCCACTGACTGAGCCAGCCAGGCGCCCTACCACCACCACATCTGTATTTTATTTTATTAAAAAATTTTTTTAAATTTTTTTAAATGTTTATTTATTTTTGAGACAGAGAGAGAGACAGAACACAAGCAGGGGAGGGGCAGAGAGAGAGGGAGACACAGAATCCAAGGCAGGCTCCAGGCTCTGAGCTGTCGGCACAGAGCCCAACACGAGACTTGAACTCACGAACAATGAGATCATGACCTGAGCCAAAGTCGGCCGCTTAGCCGACTGAGCCGCCCAGGTGCCCCCCTACCACAGCATGTTTAAATCAGCAGAATGGGAGCCTCAAATTCTGCATGCCTGGAATGAGGTGGGGGTGGTTCCGGAACTGTCAGCCTCTGAGAAAGAGGCAGAGGAAGAGCTGTCAGTGCAGGGAACAGGCAATGGGGAGCAGCTCTCAGGACTTGGCACTCCCAGGCCCGATGGGAACTGAAGCCCAGGGCCAGGGATGGCTCACTGGGCACCAGTTTGCTGAGGGGGTGGCAGAAGTGAGGCGAGGGGGCGGGGCACAGGGTTTGGCATCTGCATGGCCCAAGGCATTGAGGGGGCCACGCTGGATGTGACCTCACTCCTGTAGCTTTGTCAGAGGAAAGAGAGAAATGGGAGAAACAGAGAAAGAGAAGGCAGAGACAGAGACTGAGAGATACAGAGAGACAAAGAGAAAGACAGGCACACAGAGAAATACGGTGCGGGGTGCTGGCACACCGACTCTCCAAAGAAAAGAAAGGCCCTGATTTGTGGCATTTGCTGATTTCCGTGGCATAAATATTCCCGCCATGGCTGATTTCAAGTAGCCGAGGTGACTTCTTGAGCGCTGGGCTGGGAAGAGATTCAAACAATCAGCTCCCCAGAGCCAGTGCTCGCTGGCTCCAGCAGCCTGCTGACAGGAAGAAAGAAAAAGAAAGAGACAAACAGAGATAGAAAGGAGAAATAGAAAGGTAACAGAGAGCCAGAGACAGAAAAAGAGAAAGGTAGAAATGAAGAGAAAGACCGAGAATGAAAGAGTCAAAGGCAGAGGGAAAGAGGCAGAGGAAGCAGGTTGGGTCCTCGGTGCTAGGGCATCTGCATACACACAGCCCCCAGGACTCTGCCGCGGCCAGTCCAAGGGTATTTGACTTCCTAGAAGTCTGGGTGGCACTAATTCTTGTTTAAAACGTCTAATTTATTAAACACTTACTCAGGGCCTGGCATTGTGCCAAGCAATTCCCATGCAGGATCTCATTTAGTTACCTGAGGAAGTAGGTTTTATTACTACCCCTATTTTACAGATAAGCAAACTGAGTCACAAAGAGGTGCAGTAACTTCCTCAAGATTACACAGTAAGTGAAAGGAGACTAAAATGCAACCCCAGTCAATTTGGCTCTAATTCCACTGTAAGCACCGTTTTATTTTGTAGCCCTCGTAGAAGCAATCATATGTGTCCCTTAATGAGCACCTACTATGTGCTGGGGCCCTAGGCTACACCCTCTAAGTCCTCATTACAGCCCAGAGAGGGGAAGCCCGGGTTGGCTCAGGCAGCCGTGACTTTCACAGCCCTAGAATCTGGACTCAAGCTTTTCTCTTCTCAGAACAGAACCGAACGGGCTGCCTGCTAACACCGGGAGCAAGCAGCTCAAAGAGGGGCCACAAGCATTCTGGTCACTGCAGGAACTCGGGTCAGTTTATGAATATGCCCCTTAAACCTCTGGTTGACAGCAGTCAGTTTCTATAGCCTCATCTGTGTCAAAATCAGGTTGTGGGTATCAGAGCTGAGGTTCACCCCTAGACCAAAGTGCTCGGGCCTTCAACACCTCCTTCTGTGTGGCCCCAACTCTGTTCTTTTACTTTTTTTTTTTTTTTCAAAGTAAGCTCTATGCCCAACATGGTGCTCGAACTCACAGCCCCGCGATCAAGAGCCACATGCTCTATTGACTGAGCAACCCGGGCGTCCCTGTTCTTTATATTATTAGCTCTGGGACCTTGGATGAATGCTATAAGCCCCTCTGAGCCTCAGTTTTTGCATTGGCACTTTCTGTGGAGTTGTTTGGAAGGCTTGAAGAGGTGTGGCTCTTGACCAGCGGGCAGTGGTCAAGTGAGGCCGAAAACATAGGCAGCAAAGCTAGACTGCCCCCCAGAGACCATTTATCAGTTCATCCCCCTCCAGTGTGTAGGGGGTGGGGGGGGGAGTGACTTGCTCAAGGTCAAACAGCCACACAGGGGATTCAAAGCCAGGGCCATTAATTCAGGTCCAGAGTTGAGTTCACACCGTGGCTGTGTTCTTCAGAGCCTGTGCAGGAGGTCACGCTGTCCCTGAGTCGTATATGTCACACTTCCAGCCCCTGGCCAACTGAACATACCACCCCTGCCATGAGGCAGCTGGCCACTCAGCAGGGAGTCTGCCTCCAGCCTAGCCCTACTCCTGGACAGAGGAGCCCCGGGCTCACCCACCCTCTCTTGAGGTCCACACTTCCCCAAGCCATGTCAGTGCTTTGATGTAGACACAGGATGTCCTGTCCCCCCGCCCCCCAACCCCTGCCAAGTATCTGTGGAACCTGGATACAGATTTAAGCTGGATTCTACATGGCCTGACAACTAGCCTGAGACATTGGGGAAGTTGGTTCACCTCTCTGAGCTGTAGTTTCTTTGCCTAGAAAATAGGAATATAAATCTCTACCCCGGGGGGTTGCTTCTGAGCATCAAATGTGAAAGCACCAGGCACACAGCTGGTGCTCAGTGAACTTTCACTTCCGCTCCTTTCCCTTGAGGAAGGCCCCTCCAAGGCCCAGGGAGGTGGCGCGGGCAAGGGTGGAGAAGAAAGAGAAGTTCCCAGGGTGAGGTGGGAGGGCTGAGCTGGTTCAGTCAACCAGGGGTGGAGGGGGAGGATTTCAGAAAGAGGGAACTGGGACTTCGGGGCAGCACAGGAAACCACCATCCTGCAAGAGTTCCGGCTACTCTTCAGGGCACTGGGCCAGCCAGGAGCAGGGCACAAGTCTCAGCCCCACTGAGCCCCATCCCCTCACCAAGACCCGACCCCCCCCCCAAGGCTTCCATCCCTCACCCCACGCAGAACTCCAGTGTCCTTACTCACCCCCATCTCTTTCACTGAGGCCTCACCCCTCCTTGAGCCTCTAACCATCTCACACCATTCTTTCTTGAGGTCTTACAACCCCCTACCTCTGGACACCTGGGGCCTCAGAAAACATACCCCAGGCAAACTCTACCACCTGGTAAAGCCAGGGATGTTGGGGGCGGGGGGTGTGTGGAAGAGGGGGCCTCTCTCTGTCATACAGGTTTTTCTCCACATGATCCTAAATATGTCAGCTGAATTTTCTCCACTTGTGTGGGTAATGGTGGTTTCTCATCTATTGCTGAAAAGTCACCCACCAGCTTCTAAAATAAGGGTCTTTAGGGCTTCAAGGTTTTGGGGAGATGGGTGCCATGGGTGGTTCACGGGGGAGCCGAGGGAATAGGAGTCTGCCAGACAGGGAGCCTCCTTCCCTGGTTCCACCTCAAACCAGCCCAAACCTTTGAACTAGGGGGTCTGCTGGCCTGCTGGTCTGCTTGGTGCACAAGGGGTCCTGGCTTCTCCTTCCCCAGCTCTGGGGTCCCCCCTCCCCAGCCTCCCAAGGTCTGGCCACTTCCTTTGCTACATTAGCCTCAGGTGGCTGTAGAGAACACCCTCACGCCCACACATATGCTCACAGGCTCATGCTCATTCACTCAAAGCCCGAACCTCACAACATCCTGACACCTCGCTCACAGCTTCGGGCCCGCTGGGGAGCCGGAACCAGCCACGCAGCCCATGAATACCCCACTGTCTTCCACCATTCCCCAGTCACCCACTCCCTTTTCCGTAGGCCTACAGAGAATTTAGTAGGAGTGAAGGGGGAACTCAGGCCTCAGCTCTGCCTATTTCCTTCACCAGGGCAGGGACAAGATGCCCTGGGGGCACCTGGGTGGCTCAGTTGGTTAAGTGCCTGACTTTGTTCAGGTCATGATCTCACAGTGCGTGGGTTTGAGCCCCGTGTCGGGCTCTGTGCTGATGGCTCGGAGCCTGGAGCTGCTTCAGATTCTGTGTCTCCCTCTCTCTGCCCCTCACCCGCTCACGCTCTCTCTCTCTCTCTTTCAAAAATAAATAAACATTAAAAAAAAAAAAGTGCCCTGGATTCAAATCCCTGCTGCTGGCCCTGTCAGTCCTCGACTCCTGACACTCCATCTTCCCATCAGTGAAGTGAGAGAAGAGCCCTCCTTTCTCACTGCCCCACAGATGGAAGGAGGCCAAAGGCTCAGGGGTCCCTGGGTGTGGCACCATAGGGGTTGGGGGACTGACCTCAAACCTGCTGACTTTCCCAGTATGCGACTTCGACAGATCCACAAATATTTATTTACTAGATGTCACTTGTGTGCTGGTCCCAGAGGCCCAGTCAGGCTTTCTGGATCCCCTCCATGCTTTTGAGAAGGTGAAGGAAAGGATCCCCTTAGGCCAGTAATAACTCATAACCTCTCCTGGACCCTTCGCAAAAACTGCTTTCTGCACCTGATTCTGGGGATTTGGGATGGATGCGGGGATGGGGGCTGAGTAGGGGATGGGGGCTGAGTAGGGGCCGAGGTAATTTCCCCCCCATAATTCAAATGAGGAATATGAGACCGAGGGAAGGCCTGTAACTTGCCCACAGTCACACAGCAATCAAGGGCCCAGTCTGGCTAAGCTCCTTCCGACTGCAGATCGTCACCCAATGCCTCTGGGTGAGGCATCCTCTGTCCAGAAGCCTGCCCCTGACTGAGGATCCAAAATGGGGGCGGAGGGGGTACCAAAGGGGGCTGCGTGGGCAACAGCAGCCAAGCGCTGGTCTCTGCCTCTCCACCCTCTGGTTGCTACGGAGACAGCCCCTCCGGGCAATCGCGGTCAAAAGCAGGATTTCCGTCGGGGCTGCCAGCAATTCCCGGATCCCGAGGGGAACGTGGACCGTGGACCGAGACCGCCACTGGGGGTGGGAAGGGGGCACCCAGAGGGGCCCATCCCTGCTGAGGGCGGGGACTTCCCCAGGAAGCCCGGACCCACGCCTCTAGCTCCTTGGAGGAGTCCCCTAGCCATCCGGGACCCTCCCACCAGTGCCGGGGCGGGAAAGTTTTAGGGGGCTGCAATTTCGGCTGCCTCCCCACCCCTCCCGGCTGCAGGCTTCACCCTCGACTCCTGCTGATTTGGAATAGGGGGACTTCCTGGACCCCCAGAATTTTGCCCCACATTGTGCGGTCTCCAGAAACGGTTCTCCTTGACCTCCTCCACCAAACTCTCTCACCTGGTCTTCCCAGCAGCGCCCCCCACCCCCCGCACCTAGTTCCCCTCTTCCAGACCCTCCAGCTACTTCCCAGATCCTCACTTTCAAGGTCCCCTCAGTTTATCCCCCAGCCCCTTTTGGGAGAGTCCCCTTGGTCTCTCTCCCCTGACTCAGCCCCCTTCCCAAATTCTATTACTTTCACTCTACAGGTTCCCTCCGTTTTCCCTACCAGACTTTTTTTTGCTGGGGGTCCCTTCGATCTGCTTTCCCCATATTCCTTCAGCCCGCCCCCCCCCCGATTTTATCAGTGTCTTTCTCCAGGTCTCCTCAGTTTTCCTCCTTAGGTCCTTTTCGGCGGGGGGGGGGGGGGTCCCTTTGACCCTCAGCTCTGCTCAAGTTCAGCCGGCCTCCCGCAGCCCTCCGTCCAGGGCGCGGGCGGGCCGGAGGCGGGGCGCCGGCCGCCCGTCCGGCCCCACCTGACGGCCGCCTACCTGGTCCCAGGGGAGGCCGCCTCGGACAGACCCCGGGAGAGGTCCCTGCAGCCTCGAGTGCCGACGCCGTGGGGGGCGGGGGCGGGGAACTGGGGAGCAGCCGGCCTCGGACCGCCGCCCGCTCTGGGCCGGGAGGAGGAAGCCGCCCCGGACTTCTCTTATTGCAGCCCTGCGGCGGCGACGGCGGTGGCGGCGGTGGCGGTGGCGGCGACGGGGAGAACTCACAGGCACGCCCCAGCCCCGAGCCGGCGGCCCGGGGGGGAGGGGCCCTCAAATCCCAGGCCCGCCCGCTCCCACTTCCCGCCTCCCCCGGGTTACCCGGGTTCGGCTCTCCCAGCCCTCTCCCTGCACCCCCGCTCCTCCCCCAGACCCGAACCCCCAGCATAGCCTTCCCGAGGGGCCCTCCAAATGGGCAGGTCCCCCCACCCCCAGGAGCATCTGCTCTTTTAAATCTTTTTTTTTTTTTCACATTTATTTATTTTTTGAGAGACAGAGTGTGAACAGGGGAGGGGCAGAGAGAGAAAGAGACACAGAATCTGAAGCAGGCTCCAGGCTCTGAGCTGTCAGCACAGGGGCTGGAACCCACAAACCGTGAGATCATGACCTGAGCCAAAGTCGGACGCTCAACCGACTGAGCCACCCAGGCGCCCCAGCACCTGCTCTTTTAGACTGATTGGATTTCAGGTGAAGAAGCAGCTTTTCTCTATTCCTGAAGCCCACCCCCACCCCCTTTCGCAGCTGGGAAAACTGAGGACCAGGTGCCGCAGGCCTTACCCAAGTTCTCCACAGCCCGTTGACTTCAGATTGCTGTCCCCCGAGCCACTGTGGATCCAGTCGCCTTGCCTTGCCTCCTTCAGGAGCTGGATAAGTGGGGGCACAGGAATGTAGGGCAGTGGGGAGAGCGGAGGACCCTTCTCAGAAACCGCTTTTCAGAGGAATCAGCTCTCAGGCTACACCGAGGAAGGGAAGGGTGTCAGCCTCCCCCCCACACCCAAGATTTAGAGAAACTTGAGTGTCATCCTCAGTTGAAGCCTTTCTGACTAGGAGGGATTCCTGACACCACCCCCACACACACACTTGGGGTTCAATCCTCCCTCCCTCCACTGTTAACTTCTTCAGCCTTAAACCGAGGTCCAGGAACACCCCTCCTCCTCTGGGGAGGAGATGTGAGTGGGAGGGCCACTTGGTGAAGTTTGTGTGTTCAGGATATGATGCCAAGGCGTGGAGGGTGTGTGAGCGCAGGTGTGTGTGTGTGTGCTTGTGTGTGTGATTACAGGCAATGAAATCGATGACTGCAATGTTGGAATCAACAACCGGGATGCATTTTGCAGGCACATGTGTTTCTATGTATGAGCAGAGATGTGTGTGTGAATGTGTGTGGATGTGCGTGAGACTGTGCTGTGCACACATGGTCAGTCATGTCCCAATGTGACTGTGGGGTGTAGGTAAGAATGTTTTTCTCTTAGCACAATGAAAGGAGGGATGGGAAGGAAGAAACGGGAGGAGGTAGAGGTGCAGGGACTTGGGAACAGTTGTCTCACGTTGGCCAGGCAGCATCACAGCCACCAGCAAACGCTACCTGACTGGCTCTTGGTCCACATATTTCCTTAACGAGCCAACAAATATATTATTGCCTGTCTGGTACCAGGCTTAGGGAACACAGACATTAACGAGACTGGTCCCTGTCCCTAAGAGATCCCCAATCTATCAGGCTCTCTCTGCCATCCTTCAAGCTCTGGCTCCTCGGGAGGCCTTCTCTGACCACCACCCCCATCAGCAGCACCTGCTACTTGGTGACCCCTGGTTCCTGGGTTTTCCTCAAGGGCAAGGACTGAGTCTGACTCTTGTCAATGCTCCCAGCACCTAGCATAGTACACAGAGTAACATGTTCTCTGGGCTTAGGAATGCATGAATCCATCAAGGAACAAAGGAATTAATAGGCGAACAAATGAAAGCCCAGTGAGAAAATAAAAAATTAAAGAATGAAGGAAAAAGTCATGAATCAATGACTGAATAAGCAAATGAATAGAAGAACAAAACTGCTTATGCTTTTATTTGTTTTAAATGTCTATTGAAGTAATCTCTACACCCCACATGGGGCTCGAACTCACAACCCTGAGATCAAGAGTCCTGTGCGCTGACTGAGCCAGTCAGGTGTCCCTGCTTATGCTTTTAAAATACAAATTGGACCACATAAGTTCCTCGCTTAAAATTCTCCTGTGGCTTCCCTCCTAGTTTGCTTGGAGTAATAAGTATAAAATAAAATGCAATAAGGGGCACCTGGGTGGCTCAGTCGGTTAAGCGTCCGACTTTGGCTCAGGTCATGATCTCACGGTTCGTGGGTTCGAGTCCCGCGTCGGGCTCTGTGCTGACAGCTAGCTCAGAGCCTGGAGCCTGTCTTCAGATTCTGTGTCTGCCTCTCTCTCTGACTCTCCCCTGCTCACGCTGTCTCTCTCTCTCAAAAATAAATAAAAACATTTAAAAAATTAAAAAAATAAAATAAAATGCAATAATAACAAAGAATAATAAAATTCAAATGCTTTGCTATGGCCTCCTAGGCCTTGTGTGCCTTGTCCCTGTCCACCTCTCCCGTCCCACTTGGGCCATCTTCCTCCTCAGCTGCACTGGGAACCTTCTCGGTTGCCAGAATACATCGAATTTTTGCCTCAGGGCCTTCTCACATGTTGTTCCCTCTTCCTAGGACACTCTTCTTGCTTTTCACGGTACTGTCTCCTTTCCATCTCTTACCTGAAGTGCCCTCCTCAGAGAAGCTGTCTCTGACCACCCCATCTAAGGAGGTCCCCTTATTCTTGCCCTTGATACCCAGTTCGTCTCCTTCATGGCAGTTGTCACAATCTGAAATGGTTTATTTCTCAGTTCATTGTTTATTGTTTATGAATCTCTCTTGACCAGATCAGGGCGCTGACCTCAAGAGATGAGTGGCATCACTCAGGACAGACAGACAGAGTCTAGGACTCTCATTTATCCATTCAGAATAATCTGGTGGTTAGGGACACAGACTCTGGCCCAGACTACCTGGTTTGTGGACCCACTCTGCCTCTTCCTAGCTCTATGACCTTGGACAACTTATTTTACCTTTCTGTGCTTCGGTTTCTCCATCCGTAAAATGGGGATACTAGTAGACCCCACTTTATAGGAGTCTTGGGAAAAATCAATGAGCTGTTGGCACATAGTAAGTGCCATGTAAGTGTTTGCTAGCATTCATTCATTCATTCGATCAAACTTCAGATCTTCCCTGTGACTACCCTATGCCAGGCTGCGTGCTGGCGTCTCAAATAGGAATCAGGATCCAGTCCTTGACCTCTATGTGGCACGTGCTCCCTATGTGGCACAGGAGACAGGTGGGCACAGGGGCAAAGAGGCCAGAGACCATAGGAGGGGCCCGTTGAAACTCCCCACTATCCTTCTAAACCCCCCCCCCACATTTTCCTTTAAAACAGTTCTGAAAGGGGCGCCTGGGTGGCTCAGTCGGTTATGTGTCCGACTTTGGCTCAGGTCATGATCTCACGGTTCGTTGGTTCGAGCCCCACGTCGGGCTCTGTGCTGACAGCTCAGAGCCTGGAGCCTGCATCCGATTCTGTGTCTCCCTCTTTCTCTGCTTCTCCCCCACACATGCTCTGTTTCTGTCTCAATAATAAATAAACATAAAAAAATTTTTAAAAAAAGAAAAAAAACTATTCTGAGAAACTCATACCAAAACCAAAAATCAAAGTCCAGCAAGCCTGCTGAGACCTGCCATCCATTTCCAATCTAGCTATCACTCTCCTCCTGTTCTCACTGCTGCCTTCAAGCAGCCTCGATAGTTTCTGTTGTCAGTCCGAATATCCTCCTTGGCAAAGACCGTGCCCTGCTTCGCCTCCCTCCCCTTCCAGTGTACTTGCCGAGAAGTCCCCAAGCCTGCAGCAATCCAACCACCCACCTTCTCCGGGTTTGGAGGAGAAAATCACCTGCTATGCAGGCAGGGTCACAACTCCCAGCCTCAAAGGACATGAACCAGACTCAGCAGTCATCCAGTGCATTTCCTAATAAGCTGGCCCTATAGGTCTGCCCAGAGGACCAGTTCATGCCCTTTCTTCTGTCTTTCACCTTCCTCCCTCTTCCCTCCCCATTTGCACTCTAAATGCCCTCACCTTTTGCGTACTTCCCACCTTCTGTAACCCCCCTCAAGCATCATTCATCTCTCCCTCTGCACAGAATTATCCTTGCAGCATACAAATAGGTTCTAGAATTTCCCCTTTAAAAAGAAAACAAAACCCAAAAACCTTCCCTTAGAGAATTAAGCATTTATCCTGTCTTCTTAGGAGGAACTGCAGTTCATTCCTAGCGGATGAGGGAAAGCTTTTCTTTGCAGGAAAAAATGCCAACTAATACACTAGAAGGAATGTGAGAACTAGGAAAACCCCATTTTGCAGCCCCAATTAGATAATCAATTTAGGCAAGAATCATCAATGATGTGTGAGTCAGCTCGGACAGTCATCACAAAATACCGTAGGCAGGGTGGCTCAAACGACAATCTATTTCTCACAGTCTGGTAGGCTGGAAGTCCCAGATCAAGGTCTGGTGGGATTGGTTTCTGGTGAGAGCTCTCTTCCTGGCTTGCAGACAGCCACCTTCCGGGTGTATTCTCACAGGGCAGAGCGAAGGTGAACTCTTTGGTGTCTCTTCTTAGGAGCACCCCAGTCTGATCGGATTCCAGTCCCCACCCTTATTACCTCATTTAACTTTAATTATTTCCATAAGGGCCCTATCTTCAAAGGCAGTCACATTGGGGATTAAGGCTGCAATGTGTGAATTAGGGTGGGGGGGACACAATGCAGTGCATTCTGGATGCCAGAAATACCAGGTGAAAGATTTTAAGGAACAGATTGTTCATACGGTGCTGGGGAAGGAGCACTACACAGCCTATCTGTGATTTGCAAAGGGATGTCTCCTCTTTTTTTTTTATTTAAAAAAATTTTTAACGTTTTTATTTATTTTTGAGAGAGAGACAGAGCATGAGTGGGGGAGGAGCACAGAGAGAGGGAGACACAGAATCTGAAGCAGGCTCCAGGCTCTGAGCTGTCAGCACAGAGCCCGATGCGGGGCTCGAACTTGTGGACCTCGAGATCATGACCTGAGCCGAAGTCGGACGCCTAATGAGCCACCCAGGTGCCCCAAGAATATCTCGTTTTTAATGGAGAGGTCCGGTGGGTACCTCATAACTGGAGTAAGCTGGCACCATGTGCTTCCTCCTGCGATAACTATTAAGTATGGATCATCACTGTGAATAATTCTTGCTACAGCTGCTTAACCTAAAAGCAATCAAAGGGTCAGCAAACAGAACCTCTGCCTGGTTCTGTGCATCCCCTGAGCTGAGAAGGACTTTTATATTTTTTATGTGGTTCAAAAAATGAAAGGAAGAATAATACTGCATGACATATGATAATTAGGGTAAATCCAAATTTCAGTGTCCACAAATAAAGTTGTATTGAAGCAGAGCCATGCTCCAGGGACTTCCATATTGTGCATGGCTGCTTTCACGTTACAGTGAGGGTTGAAGAATTGCAACAGAGGCTGTATGATCTACAAAGCCAAAAATATTTACTTGGCTTTGTAGAAAGTTTGCCAACCCCTGCTCTCGACCTGACTTCCAGGTACAAGATACACAGAGCTTAGAGGACTAAGGTAAACAGCGCTTTGAGAGGAACTTCAAACCCATCTACGGTGTGAAACATTCTATGAGAACACTGGCCTGGTCACTTTAAAAACTTGCTGTCATTAAAAAATAGAGGGGGGCAGGATGGAGGTGACTGTCCTACACTGAAAGAGACCAAAGAGATATCACTACCAAACATAGCGTATGAACGTTGGTTAGATATTTTTGGAGAAAAACCTGCTAATGCCGGTAGTGGTTGATATGTTTTTCTCTTTCTCTCCTAGATTTTCAGCTCCTCTAGGGCAGGAGTTTTGTCTCAAAATCTACGCAGTACCTTGTTAGTGCCTGGCACCTAGTAGGTGCTTGATAGACACTGGTGGTGAACAGGAATGAAAGAAGGAATCACTTTTCGATTGAGGGACAGGGATGACCTCACAGAGGAGGGTGTGTCTGAGTGAGTTCTAAAAGGTAAATAGGAGACTGCCCACGGGTGAAACTTCTGATAGAGCCCCCCCCCCCGCAATGGCTCTGGGGCCACAGATGACACTCATTCTGGGGGCCCCAGATAGCAAGCAGAACTCTGACTGGTGGGTGGAGGCTCAAGCAGGCAGGCAGAGTTTCAGCTCAAGAGCAGAGGAAGAACAACAGTGGTCAGGACAGCTCAGGAACAGAATAGTTGGTCTCAGGAGGCGCCAGAGTGAGCAGGAGGAGGAGATCATGTGGGCAGGGGGTGGGCCTCCATGGTGATGCACACCACAAGGAGTCCTGCCACCAAGCCTTTGCTCCATGGTGCTCCCCATGTGGTGGCCTCTCTCCTCTTTCTTTGTCTAGGCTCAGCCTTCTAGGCAGGTGGTATTTTCTCCCTTCTCTGAACCTCGAGCACTTCTTGTCTGCATCAGTAGGGGGCGTTTCACACGTGTGGCCTTTTATGGGCAGGCCTATCTTCACCCAGTTAAGAGGCAGGGCCTTTGACCCACTGTCTGACCTTGAGAAAGCATCTGCCTGTCTCTGGGCTTCTGTTTCCCCGATCCGAACAAGGATGGGGGGACAAGACGTCCAATGAGGGCTGTTCAATCTCCAGATATCTTGCTTGAAGTCTGTCTGATCCTCTTGGCCCGTATACGACTAGGAACTCCTAGGGGACAGGCAGGGTACTGGCTGAAGCCCCTCTGCCAGGACCCCCAGGAAGGGACGTGACTCATCTCTGCACCGCACACGAGTGGCTGTGGGGTACGTGGTGATGCTCTGACCCCCTTCCTTGTCAAGGGCAGCGTGGGTCATTTGGGCCCCACAAGTTACCAACTGTGTTATCTTAGGCAAGTGACTTAACAATTCTAGGCTTTCGTTTCTACATCAATAAAACCAGAACAGTAATCGCTATCTTCCAGGATGTGGAGTAAAAGAAATGATGGCTTTGAAAACACCTTTACCAGATGTACAAAGAGCCTCCAGGAGCAAGGGAGGGAGGTCTGATCGGTTTTAGAATCTCTCTCCCACCTGTCCTTCCATCTCATAAGCTGACGGATGCAGGGAGAAATAATAAATACGTTCTATGTCTAAAGCAGGCCTGGCACATTGTAGGCGCTCAAATATTTGTTAAATGAAAGATTCATTCTATAGCCACTGTCTCACTTGAAGCAAAATGGGAAGGGGCAAGATGATGGTTTTCTCTGTTGCAAGGGTGACGCCCCTGCAGCTCAGAGAGGTAAAGTGATTTGCCGAGAGCAACACGGAAGAGCTGGGTTTGGAACCTAGTACCTTCTGCTCGCAGAACCCGTCATTGAGATCCCCTCCCATGCAGCCACCTGTGGTCAGGGACTTGCCAGGCTCTGCCTATACTCATCCGCACATAAGGGCGACCTGGTGGGTGAACACAAAGCAGGGCAGGTATGGCCCCCAAATCCAGGGGCTCAGCTCTGCTCCTTGGTGGCCCAGAGGTCTGCTCCTTGGACAGAGAGGCAGCTTGGCCTTGGCTAGGCTGCCCATTTATCAACAGATCCATGGAGCGACAGGACAGGTGTCCCAGAGCAGGACAGTGGGAAAACTGGCAGAGTATGGCGCTGTCTGAGACTGTGGGACGGCGTCTGGGCGGCCGACCCAGCCAGGGGGCTCATGACAAGTTGACCTGGGAGGTCAGAGGTATGCCACCGCAGGGCCTAGGTGCTCCCAATCTCTGTGGCGACTACTATGTTTCCAAGTAGTGGGACTCTTACCCTGGGGGAGGGGGCGGAAGGTTTCTAGAGGAGGGCAGTGCTTGGCTGGGAGCACCATGGGGAAGGCAGTGGGGTCATCTCACAGATTCCTCCCAGCGGAGGTGCTGACATTCCATTTCACTGATGTCCAGGAGCTGTTTGAGGCCCAGGAGGACGTGAGAACCGGCAGGAGCTGGCTCAAGTCCTACCCCTTTCCCTGGGGGCAGGACAGAGCATCATGGAGGTGCTGGGTTTCAGAGTAGGGCTGGAGTGTTCCTGAAGGAGCAGCAAGATTTTCACTAGGGGTGGCGAGCTCTGATGGGAGGGAGGACTAGAGCCCTAAAGTGAGGTGCAGAGTATTATGTGTGTTGATATGTTTCAGGAGGACTGGGATATGAAAGTTGGAGCACACATTTTGAAGTTGAGCTGGAGTCGGGGCGCCTGGGTGGCTCAGTCGGTTAAGCCTCCGACTTCAGCTCAGATCACGATCTCACGGCTCAAGAGTTCGAGCCCCGCGTCAGATTCTGTGCTGATGGCTCAGAGCCTGGAGCCTGCTTCAGATTCTGTGTCTCCCTGTCTCTCTGCTCCTCTCCCGCTCACACGCTGTGCGCCCCCCCCTCAAAAATAAAAAATAAACATTAAAGGGGCGCCCGGGTGGCTCAGTCGGTTAAGTGTCCAACTTCGGCTCAGGTCATGGTCTCGCAGTTCATGAGTTTGAGCCCCGCGTCGGGCTCTGTGCTGACAGCTCAGAGCCTGGAGCCTGCTTCGGATTCTGTGTCTCCCCCTCTCTCTGCCCCTCCCCTGCTCATACTCTGTCTCTCTATCTCTCAAAAATAAATAAACAGTCAAAAAAAATTTTTAATTAAAAAATAAACGTTAAAAATTTTTAAAATAAAGTTGAGCTGAAGCCTCACAGCAGGGTCTGGAGTACTTCAGAGATGATGGACTGTTGTACAGTGGGGGTTACAGAACTTCACTGAGGGCTGGGTTATTTCACAAGGTGTGAGAATATTATGGGGAGTGAGTGTCTCAGAGGAAGGCTGGGATATCACAGAGGAGGCTGAAGTCTCCTGGGAGAAGCTCGATTATTTCAGGGAGCAGGGGTACTTCAGAGCGGGCTGGACTTTTTACACGGTGGAACGGGATATCTCAGAGGTGAGTGAGTACGGTGGTGGGGATGATGTGTGGCCCCGAGGCTGTCCAGAGAGCCCCCTTAGCCCTGAGTCTGTAGTTCAAGAATTCTGTGGGGCGTCCCCAGGACTCCCATCTCATGCTCTCTCCAGCCTGCTCCCACGGCAGGCAATCACCTCCAGCCCCGAGCAGTCCTTAGGTATGGGCTATAAGGCAATGCTCGTGACCATGGCCCTGGGAGCCAACGTCCGCTGTTGCCTCCAAGTCAATGACACCAAGGAAAAGCCAGTCCCAGGGCAGAATCCTGCCTGAGCTCTGGGGCTTCCTGATAAGGGTCAGGCCAACTTGGCCACTCCTCTGCCTCTGGGAAGGACTCCCTTCCCCTTTTCAGCAGCCCTCTCCTAAGACTTGAAGTGGGGAGCATGGACGGGCACAGACCCCTCTGGTTCCAGGGGTTTCTGCAGTCTACCCACTGTCCCTTCTGCACTGATGGGGGAGGGTTTGCTTATTTCCTGAGTATGGGAACCGTGTCGGGGTGGGGGAGCCTACTCTCCTGCAGCCTGTGAGATCTGAGGCCCTCGGGGGCCAGGGGTGCTCAGTGCTCAAGAGGGTGTCAGTAGGCGGTGGGCGGAAGAGCGTGTGCCAACTCTGGGTGGCCTCAGGCCCTCAGGGGACAATTCCTGTTAGAACACGCAGAGCTTCAGCTCCCTCCTGGGCTGTCACTTCACCAAGTATCAGCCGGACTGCGCCAACTTCTCCAACTGCTGTACACATGGCACCCTCCACCTTCCGAGGGCGGGTGGTCCCAGCTCGCTTAACATAAGGCAGAGCCCCCAGACACCTCCCGGCCAGAGCACCGACATTTCTACCTTCTGTGTCCACACCCCAGCCATACACCCTGTGCAATGAGGTGGCACAATGCTGTGGTTTCTCGCCCAGCGTCAGACCTGGGGCTGGTGTCTCGCCTCTCTGAATGCACTGTGTCTCCATCAGACTGAAGACTATCCTCGTGCCCCCAGCAGACGGAGGCTGCCTGGGAATGGAGAGATCTTGAGGTGGGGGTGGAGGGCTCCCTGCAGTCCTCTAGGCCTCATCAGAATGGGAAGAAAGAATGCAACTATTGTCTCTGAGACAGCGAGGTTGGCCTGGCCTGGCATGAGCCCGAGCCTGGGGTCCCTGCTGAGGAAGGAAAGAAAGGGAAGAGGGATCACCTTTTATTGAGCAGCTATTGTATGCCAGCCCCTATTCTAGACATTCTACGTGCATTATCTCCCTGTGAGACAGAGTTTCCGTTCCTTTTTTAAAAAGTTTTTATGTATTTTTTTCTTTTTTTTTTCTTTTTTTTAAAATTTATTTTTGAGAGAGAGTGTGGGTGGGGGAGAGGCAGAGAGAGAGAGGGAGACAGAAGACCCGAAGTGGGCTCCTCACTGACAGCAGCAAGCCTGATGTGGGGCTCGAACCTACCAACCATGAAATCATGACCTGAGCTGAAGTCAGTCAGTCAGTCATTCAACCAACTGAGTCACCCAGACGCCCCGAGTTTTTATTTATTTTATTTATTTATTTTTATTTTTTATTTTTTATTTAGAGAAAGAGAGAGAGAATGAGCGGGAGAGGGGCAGAGAGAGAGAAAAAGAGAGAGAGAATCCCAAGCAGGCTCTACACTGTCAGTGCAGGGCCTGATGAGGGGCTCAATCTCACAAACCGTGAGATCATGACCTGAACCGAAATCGAGAGTCAGACACTTAACAGACTGAGCCACCAGGTGCCCCTAGAGTTGCTCTTCCTTTTATAGAGATAGGGAAACCGAGGCCAGAGAGCTCCAGAGACTTCCCCAGGGTCACACGGCTAGTGAATGAGTAAAAAAGCTGGGTTTTGACTCAGGTCTACCCGAACTAACACTGCCTTCTGTCCTTAACAGTGACGTGGGCCACTGGACAAATCCTCATTTCGCCATCTATTGGCTGAGTGACCTTGACCAAGTTCCTTAAACTCCTGAAGGCTCAGTCTCCTGATCTGTAAAATGGGTATATTAACAAAATCTACGTTATATGATGAACCGAGATAATACATGTGAAGTGCTTATTGTATTGTGTTACCATGCAGAGTAAGTGTTAGATAAGCCAACATTTGGAACACATGGAAGAGACATGGCCCAGCCCCCACTTTGAAGGAAGAGACAAAACCCTGCCTCGGGATCCCCCAGTTTGAAGGAAAGACTAAGCAAAATGGCAGAAATCACCCCATTTATAAGTTCACCAGGTCCAGGGGAAGAGGGAAGTCACTAAGGAATGGACCACAAGCTCCCAGGCCCACCTTGTCCTTAAGCACTGCACTCTGTTGCTTGAAGTTTATTTTAAAAAATTTTTTAACGTTTATTTATTTTTGAGAGACAGAGCATAAGCAGGGGAGGGGCAGAGAGAGAGGGAAACACAGAATCTGACGCAGGCTCCAGGCTCTGAGCTGTCAGCACAGAGCCCGATGCGGGGCTCGAACTCACGAACAGTGGGATCATGACCTGAACCAGAGTCGGCCGCTTAACCGACTGAGCCACCCAGGCGCCCCGAAGTTTATTTTATATACCAGCCTTTCCCACCGGACCCTTGAGAGCCTGGCCCAGAGCTGGCATCTCTCAGTGCTGATTAAACTGAAAACAACATGTTTATTGAGTATTTACACTGAGCCAAGGATTAAGGTAAGGGCTTTCTGTGCATTAGCTCCTTGATATCTTCACAATGACCATATAAGAGGGCACCCATTTTACAGACAGGGAAAGCAACATTAGAGAAGGTAAGAGCTGGGTGTCTGGCACATAGTGGGTGCTCTTGACTTTTGCTCTGAAAGGCTGAATGAAGGGATGGATAAATTAAGAAGGGGGAGATGGGAGCAAGGAGGTCAAGGTCACGGGTGTCAATCTCTCCCCCTCAGCCATCTTTAGTAGCCACCACAATTGTGCCCACCACACCTTGTGCCTGGCCCCAATCACCTGACGGACACAGTCGGAGAGGGCTGGCAGCTCTGCAGGGCCTGCTGAGATCCTCTGAGCTGAATGGAGGAGAAATCTTTCCTGCCAAGCATCTGGCCGGTGTGGCTCTGCCTGAGAACCTGACCTGGAAATTCCATGATGAGGGCCCATCTCCAAATCTCTGACAGACAACAAGGAGTATGGGAAAACATCGCCCGGCCGCTCTCCCAGAGGTGCTAGGGAACTAAGAGGAAATTCATTCTTTATTGCAGCAGGAATGATTTCAGCTAGATTGCGGAAGGGACTTACCGACAGAGAGGGCGAGCAAGCCCGGAATTCCTTACTAGAGTTAGGAAATGACACAGTGGTCCCTGTGGAGGGCTCTGGGGCTGAGCCCTGGGAAAGGAGGGAGCGAGAATGAGGCTGGACCACAGTCTCCACAGCTCCTGCACTGGGGGACCATTGTCTAATGGAGGCGACTTATCACACTGCCGGGTTAACAGCCGAGCATGAGGCCACTGGAGACAAGAGAAGAGAGCTGGGGGAGAAGGGGACCCTGAGGGAAGGGGTTCATGCCGTCACACAGGGGAGGGACTCCTGGGTTGGGGGGCAGGTAACAAGAGTGTGAAGATGTCCAAGGCAAGCAAAGGGAGTGATAGGGAACCCTCGGCTCTATGCCAGGCACCTTGCTCAGCACTGTACGTGCGGTGTGTCGTTTCGTCCCGCCAGCCAGCGAATATTTATTGAATGGGCCAGGCTCTGTGCTAGGGACTGAGGTTAGAGCTGTGAACAAGGCAGACACAGTCCCTCCCCTCTCGGAACTTAGAAGGCCGAGGAGACAATCAACACACACGTGATATCAAGGGTGATAGACGGTTTGAAGAAGAGTAAAGCAGGGAAGGGGATAGCGCACGGTGGCAATTGCGAGTCAGGGCTGCTTTTTGTTTTGTTTTTTATTTTTTTAGGTGGGAGAAGGCCTCTGCAGAGGTGACATTAAGCAGAGATCTGAATGAAGTGCGGGAACAGCCAGTGCAAAGGCCCTGAGGTGGGAGTGCGCCTGGCAGGCTCTGGGAACACCAGGCACCTGTGAGAGTGAATGAGGGGCACGAACCAGAGTGGAGAGAGATGCTTGCACTCTGGTGTGCACTGCTCAGCCATAGCATGATATGTGATTTTGTTGTAAATGTGATAGGAAACCATTGGAAGGTTTTTGAGCAGGAGAGTAATATGATTTGTGTTTTAAAATAATTTTTAAATGTTTTATTTTGTTTTTGAGAGACAGAGAGAGACAGAGTGAGAGCAGAGGAGGGGCAGAGAGAGGGAGACAGAATCTGAAGCGGGCTCCAGGCTCTGAGCTGTCAGCACAGAGCCGGACATGGGGCTCGAGTTCACGAACCGCGAATCATGACCTGAGCCAAAGTCAGATATTTAACTGACTGAGCCACCCAGGTGCCCCTAAAATAATTTTTAAAAGATTTTATTTTTAAGAAATCTCTACACCCAGCATGGGGCTCAAACTCACAACCCCAAGGTCAAGAGTTGCATACCCCACTGACTGAGCCAGTCAGGTACCCCTAAAATAAAATTTTTTAATGTTTTTATTTATTTTTGAGAGACAGAGAGAGACAGCGTGAGCAGGGGAGGGTCAGATAGAGAGGGAGACACAGAATCTGAAGACAGGCTCCAGGCTCTGAGCTAGCCGTCAGCACAGAGCCTGATGCAGGGCTTGAACCCATGAACCATGAGATCACGACCTGAGCTGAAGTCAGACGCTTAACCGACTAAGCCACCCAGGTGCCCCAATAATTTTTGATTTAATTTTTTAAAGTAAGGCCTAGGCCCAACATGGGGCTTGAACTCAAGATCTGAGATCAAGAATCACATGTTCTTGGGGCACCTGAGTGGCTCAGTCAGTTGAGCGTCTGACTTCAAGTCAGGTCATGATCTCACTTGTTCGTGAGTTCGAGCCCCACATCAGGCTCACTGCCGTCAGCCTGTCAGTGCATAGCCAGCTTCCCATCCTCTGTCCCCCTCTCTCTGCCCCTCACCCTATTGTGCTCTCCCAAAAATAAATAAATATTAAAAAAAAAGAAGAATCACATGTTCTACTGACCGAGCCAGCCAGGCACTCCTTAATTTATTTTTTAAACAGATAATACGTTCACATGGTTCAAAGAGTAAAATATATTATGGGGCGCCAGGGTGGCTCAGTCGGTTGATCGTCTGACTCTTGACTTCTTCTGCTCAGGACATGATCTCAGGGTTGAGGGACTGAGCTCCGCATCAGGCTCGGCACTGAGCGTGGAGCCTGCTTGAAATTCTCCCTCTCTCTCTCCCTCTGCCCTCTCTCTCTCCCCTCACTCTCCATCTCTCCCTAAAAAAATAAAAAAGCCCCCAAAATGCAAAGGCCCTGCAAAGTCTTGTTCCCCTTCATGCCCTTATTCCCTCCCTTCCACCAACCACACTTATTAGTTTCTTCTAACTAATCACTAACTAAGTGATTGTCCTTCTAAGACTTCTTTATACAAATGCAAGCATATATTTAATTAACGTTTATATAGCGCTACTATGTGTTAGACCTTATTCTTATCTTTAAATGATTAACTCATTTAATCTTTATAACTCAACTCTATGACCTAAGAACTGTTAGCCTTACTTTACAGATGAGGAAACTAGAGCACAGAGAGGCTAAATTATTGCCTCAAATTGCACAGCTTCTAAGTAGCCATATTACTTCTCTAGGGCTGCCATAGCCATAATAAATTACCACAACCTGGATGGGTTCAAACAGCAGAAATTTGTTTTTTAAAAAAAAAAAAATATATATATATACACTTATTTATTTATTTATTCACTTATATTTTGAGAGAGAGAGAGAGAGAGAGAGAGTGCACATACACGCGCTCGCGTGCACAAGTCAGGGAGGGGGCAGAGAGAGAGGGAAACAGAATCCGAAGCAGGTTCCAGGCTCTGAGCTGTCAGCACAGAGCCCGACCCGGGGCTCAAACTCAAGGGTCACGTGATCATGACCCGGGCCAAAGTCCAGATGCTTAACCGACTGAGTCCCACAGGCGCCCTGGTCCTTTGAATGAATTTCCAAAAATGCTTTATCAGTTAGAGAGATGACCCTTTGTCTATGATCTGAGTTGCAAATATTTTCCTCTAGCTTGTCATTTGTCTTATTGAGTTATTGACTTACTGTGTTTTATCTTGTAAAAGTTTTTTGATTTTTAGGTAGTTGCCTTTAACCAATCTTTTCTTTTTATGGCTTTTTGGGTTTGAGTCATGGTTAGACTTTTCCCACCATGAGATCATAGATTCTCTGCTGTCTTTCTCTAGGGCTTTTATGGTTTTGTTCTGATTATTTGTTAACATTTAAATCTTCGATCCCTTTGGACGTTATCCTCAGTGAGGTACTCAATGTGACATATAGATCAAATTTTTTTTTCCAGTTGGCGACCCAGTTGTCCTAACACTGTTTATTAGAGTCCATTCTCCACTTTGAGATGCCACCTTTATCAAATACTAAATAACAGTCCATTGAGTCTATTTCTGACAGTCTATTTCAGTCCATTGGTCTGTTTGTCTCCTACTGCACCCAAATCAAGTTGTTTTCATCATTGATGCTTTAAATATCACCTCTAGTAGTTAAGTTAGTGGTATCCTCTTCTCCCCGCAACCTGAAAAGTTTCTTGGTATTCTTTTCCCTCTTTTTTTGTTTTCCTGAGGGTGGGGAACCTCAGCAGATCCCATAGGACTTATACTCTGTAGGGAAACAGACAATAAACAACATTCACGTGTCGGGGTGCCTGGGGGGCTCAGCCGGTTAAGCACCCGACTTCGGCTCAGGTCATGATCTCACGGTTTGTGGGTTCAAGCCCTGCGTCAGATTCTGCTGACAGCTCGGAGCCTGGAGACTGCTTCAGATTCTGTGTCTCCCTCTCTCTCTGACCCCTCCCCTGCTCTCTCTCTCTCTCTCTCTCTCTCTCTCAAAAATAAATAAATAAATAAATAATAAACATTAAAAAACAGTAATTACATGTCACTGGGTAGTGGCAAGAAAAACAATAAAGCAGATAAAAGGATAGGAGGCAAGGGGGGAGTAGTGTTTCGATGGGCAGCCAGGGAAGGCTCCCGGGTGAGGTGGATCCACCTGCCTGAAGGAATGGAGGCCACAGGGACACCTGGGGGGAAGACATTCCTAGCAGGACCAAGGACAAATGCAAAGGCCTGAGCCAGAAGCATGCTTGGCATGTTGAAAAACAACAAGGTGGCCAGTGCAGCTGGAATGGCGTGCTCCGAGCGGAGAGTGGGAGGCGATGAGGTAGATCATGCAGAGGCCTTGCAGGTCACAGCAAGGACGCTGGCTTTTCCTTTGAGATGGGGAGCCATGGGAGGGGACCGAGCAGCATCGTGACACATTCTGACCTCCCTTTTAACAGGATGGCTCGGGCTGCAGTGTGGAGAACAGACTGTACAGGTGAGGCGGGGGTGGGGTGGCAATAGAATTTGGGATGGGTGAGTGGATTGTAACTCAATTTCCTTGTCCGTCTCCCCCACTAAACTGTGAGCTTTATAAGGACGAGCTTTGAATTCAGTGATCTATGCACTGAGTAGGCATGGGTAAACATTTGTGGGAGGAAGAAGGGAGGGAGGATAGACTGGAGGAGACAGGAGAGGCAGAGTCCCCTGGGGAATGGCTCTGCAAAGTCCACACACAGCAGAGGGAGCAGATGTGATGACGGAGCCCGCTCCCCAGCAGGGTTGGAGGCTGAAGGGGCAGAAGCCAGGAAAGCTAGTCCTCCCAAGCTGGTGTCCACCCAGCCAAGGATCTGTGACCCCTATCAAGGACAGGCTATGTGCAGTTGATGCTGGAGTTTTGCTACCACAGGGACCCTGGAGTGGGGTGGGGGCTCTGTTTCTCAAGGTGAGAGGGTTCAAGGGTGAGGTAGCCTGGGAGAGAGAGTAGCTTTCCTTAATTCTAGCACACTGAGGCCCTGGGAAGGGATAATTTGTCCTCTTTACAGATGATAAATTGAGGCTTCGAGAAGGAAAGGAATTCACCCAAGGTCACACAGCAAATAAGTGGCTCAGCCCAGTTTCAGGGGCTTGGTGTCTATAAGACACCTCCTTGGCCACTGCTTAATTTTGGTTTGGGTTCCTCTGCAGTTTTGGGGAGTGACCAAGTGCAGAAGGAGGAGGTGACTCCTGGCATTCAGCCAGCCCTTAGCTGCTGCCCAGGCACAGCTGTTGATGCCCCACTGGGAGTAGGACTCAGCTGTAGGAAACAGAAGAATGAGACCCTTCAGGACTTCATAATGCTTTGAGCAGAATGGGCCTCGGAGCACAGCAGAGAGATAAGAGGCACCGAGCTAAGGGGCGCAGGAAAGAGGTTGGGCTTTGAAGCACATCTTGGCCTTACCACTCCCTCACTGTGTGACTTTAAGTAAATAGCATCTCTCCAGAAACCTCAGTTTGTGCATCTGTAAACTGGGAACAGCGTCTCTTCCTTACAGGGCTGGCATGCAGTTGATGAGGCAACAGGAGTCCAGTGCTACCTGAAAGTGCTTCCTTCTTCACCTTCCCCCACCCAGACCAGGGTGCTGGTGTCCCTGTCCCCAGCAGAGGATCCACTGATCCACTGCTCCTAGGTGAAAGGGAACATGAGTTGTGACAGCATCTCAAGTCCCAGGCCTACGAGTGGATCCAAGCTATGGGGGTCTGGCCAGTGTTGATGCCTTTGTGCCCTATCAGGGCCGGGTGAGCCTGCAAGAGCCCTTAGGACAGCTGGGTCATCCCTGGCTCTTCACCAAGTATCTCAAAGTGCTTGCTCACTCTGGGCCTCAGTTCCAGGGAATCTCTTGAGCACTGGTGGGGGCGGGCCGGAATTGGAGGTCTTCTATTGGGCAGATGGAGTAGGCTGCTTCAATAGTAGTGAGCTCCCTGTCTCTGAGGTATGTAAGCAAAGACTGGACAAGCACTGGGCAAGGAATCACTCATCAGTGGACATTAGATAGTGGCAAGAAAGTGGGTATGTGATATGGTAGGCGCTGGTCAAGGACTTCTAAACTGAGCTCTGAAGGACAAATATGAGCTAAGTAGGGAAGAGAAGCACGTCTAGGTCTGAGAGAACAGCAGGTACAATGCCTAAAGGCAAGAGAGAGCCCTGCATTTTTAAAAAAATTTTTAACGGTTTTTTATTCATTTTTGAGAGACGGAGAGAGCGCGAGCAGGGGAGGGTCAGAGAGAGAGACACAGAATCCGAAGCAGGCTCCAGGCTCTGAGCTGTCAGCACAGAGCCCGACGCAGGGCTCGAACCCACAAACCGTGAGGTCATGACCTGAGCCGAAGCCGGACACTTAACCAACTGAGCCACCCAGACGCCCCGAGAGCCCTGCATTTTCAAGGAGCTGAAAGTTTAGCATGGCGGGAGGGGAGGAAGCAGAGGGCAGTGGCTGAGTTGGGTGATGTCGGAAGTCACCAGTCCTTATCTAAAAGGGGACCCATTTTAGGGGTCAGTATCCACTCTGTCCCATGAGGGGCAAGAATGAGGAGTGAGCCAGGTGAAAGAAGATGAGGCAGAGAGGGAACCATCTGTGCAAACACCCAGAGAAGAGGAAAGACAGCTGAGAGCAGCTCAGTCTGGCTACAGCCGGGCAGGGAGAGGGGGAGGTGGTGTGAATGAGACTAAAGACCCAGGTATAGCCTTGTGGGTCTTGCTGAGTTGCCTGAGGGCCACTGGCAGACCCCAAACGGTTTTACATGGGGGCTGCGGGGGCGCGTGGTGGTGGTGGTGACCCAACCCCAGTAGAAACATTGAGGAAGATTATCTGGGATGCATCTTTAAGGTCCCTGGAGGCCCTAAGACCCCGCAGAAACTTTGGGGAGTCCAGCTCTCTCAGGCACAACCTCAGAGGCATCTCAAGGAGGATGAGGAAGTTCATTTGTCAGAGGAAACTCATAGAAGTCAAGTGACACCTGGAGGTGGGGTCTGGTCTCAGCTCATCACGGATTCAATGACTCAGTAAATCTTAGCTCGCAGAACAGAGGGGCTGGAAGGACGTTCTCTCATCATAAGATGGGGAAGTGAGGCCCCCCAGACAGAGGTTCAATGAAATTGCTCCAGACCGCAGAGCAAATCGGTGGCAAGGTCAGGGTCAAGGAGAAGGAGGCTAGTATCTGCCAAGCACCTAGTATGTGCGAGCCCAGTGCTAGGCACTTCATACGCCACATCATTTAACGCCAAGTACAGCTTCATTTTGCAGATGAGCAGACTGAGGTGCAGATGGCATAACTCGTGCCAGGTCATGTAGAGTTAGGTCTGGCAACCAAGTCTGCAGGCTCCGCGTCCTGCAGCACTTTCGGGTCCGCGTTTAAGAGGGAGGGGGGCAGGGAGGGGGTCGTGTCTAGGAGAGTGAGGGGAGGGTGGGGCTGTATTTCTGGGACTTTCCTCTCTGAGGTCTGAGGCCTGAAAGAGTTGCGCTCCAGTGGGCGCCCCTAGGCTTGGCCACACTATCTGCCCCGCCCGCTGCGGGGAGCGGTCTACGCACAGATCTCAGCTCCCCGTAGAACGGCATCAGCCTCGCCAAACGCTCGGCGCGACGTGAACGTGTTCCGGGGTACACAGCCTTGTGCCGTCTACGCGGACGCCTCGCCGTACTCCGCCGCCTTTCTGCTCACGGAGCAGCTACTCCCGACGGCAGCGGCGCAGAGTGTGGCTGCCTCCGCCCCGCGCCAACCAATCAGGAAGCAGAGGTGTACTCCGGACACGCCTCCCCAGTGACGTCACGAAACCACCCAGGAAGCCCCGCCCAGTAGCCTAACCTGGGAAAGGCCTTGAGTGGTTGTAGGCTCTCGAGGGGTGAAAATAACCCCCATGTGAATCGCACACATTATACCTGCCCTGAGAAATAGAGGCAGGGCAAATAGTTTCCTAATTTTAAGATGTGTTTATTCACTGAATCGCTCTTCAACCACCCATCCATCCGTCTGTCCATCCATCTGGACCATCCACTCAACCACGGCTATTGGGCACCTCCTGTGTGCCAGGAGCTGAGCTGGGTGCTGGGGATAAATAACGATGAACCTTGCGCTTGTGTTCACGGAGCTCGGAGTCTAGTGAAGAAGTCTGACAGTAACAAATGCTTATACCAATCATGCTTTTATTACAATCGTGATCCATTCTAGGAACATAAGGTACAGGCTGCTGGGATAACGGAGGGTTTAATTTAGATTGGGGGCTCGGGTCTCTGGAGGAGTTACATTCGAGCTGACTCCTGAAGCAACAAAAGTGTTCCAGGCGGAGGGAAGAGCTTGTGGAAAGGCATTGAGGTTGGCAGGCACTTAGAGGGTTCTGGAAAGGAAAAAGAGGCCAGTATGGCTGGAAAAGAGTTGGGGGAGGGGAAGCAAGGTGAGATAAGACTCTGGAGCTTTGGAGGAACAGATGATTCAAGACCTTGAGGACCAAAGTAAGGGAGTAGAATTTTATTTTAAGTGTGATGGGCAGCTACTGGAGGGCTTGAAGCTGGAAGAGGGGGAGGGGTTGTCACTTAGTTTTGCTTTAAGATCTTCCTTGCTCTGTGTGGATACTAGACAAGAGTAGACACAGGGAGACCCATTAGGAAGACCTTGTAGGTGTCCTCTAGGCCTGAAGTAGATGATGAGAGGGGGGCCATGTGGGTGGAGAGTCGTGAACAGCCTCCAGAAATAATTAGGAGATAGAATCTACAAACTGCCTGGTTGCTGGATTGAGTGGGGGGGGGGCGGGGGGGATGGGTGGGACCAAGGGAGATTAAGATTAAGTACCTTTATTGGACAATTATTTATAGAGTCTTCTCTGAGAGTACTCTTCTAGAGAGACTGTCCAGATTCAAATCCTGCCCCTGCCACTTGCTAGCTCTTTCTTTTAGGGAAGTCATTTAACGTCTCTCTGCCTTGATCTCTTCATTTATAAAACGAGGATTCTAATAACACCCAAGAGGGTTGTTGTCAGGATTAAATGAGTTCTAAATGTAAAACCTTGGATCTGGAGGTCTGGGCCTGGGCTCTGGGGCTCAGTACTTGGACTTGGGGCTGAGTGCTTGGGCCTGCTTCTTGCAGTAATCAAGCCTCTGTTTCTTTACTGGCCTTATACAAATGAACCTGCCCCTAACCTGACTCTCCTCTCAGTGGCTTCATAGCACGTGAGAAGGGTGTGACCCTACTGGTCTGCACTGTTTGCTCCATTAGGACCTCAGAGGGGAGGGAAATAGAAAGCTGCTCTGGGCCTCTTCAAGGCCCCTAAGCCAGGAAGCCCTGGCTCCCTTATCTTCTGCCCCTCCCCCCAGCCACCTGCTTAAAGGAAGTGGCTCTTTAGTTATTCACAGGAAGCCACAGGCCTCCTCTGCTTCAGCTCCCTCCAGCTACTGCAGGCCCAGGCCCCCTTCAGGGCTGAGTCCAGAGATGCTCTATACCTGGTATCCTTCTCTGCTACCCAGTCAAGGAGACTGTTCTTTTCATTTCCTTTAAATCTTTGTGGCCCAGGTTTGGAAGCACAGGCTGTAGACCTAGGGGTGAGACCTGATTGCAGAGGGTCCTGAATGCTGTGCTCGGGAGTTTGGAGATCCCAGCATTGGAGGACGAAGGGCCTGCAAGGGAGAGGAGGAGCAGGCCCCGCAGGGATCCTCGGGACTGACCGCTCCCGTGAGCTTCAGGAGCTCTTGCTGCAAAGCATGGGCAGCGTCTGATTCACTTTGGTCTTCAGCATCCATGGTGTCTGCCCCAGGGAGAGCGGTTGGTAATTGGGGAGCGGCTAAAGGATGATGCAGGCAGAGGGAGATTCAGGGTGGGACTGTACTGCCACCTGGTGGCCACAGCAGCACATAGCACTGTGGGACGGTAGGAGGTGGGCCCTGAGAGGGAGTGAGGGGACTTTCCAGGGTATGGGGGCCAGGAAAGCCCTTCAAGACCAAAAGAAATCCCTGCGGATTTTATTAAAGAGAAAGACACTTCTAACCTGAGTACTTGGGAAGGACATTCTAGGTCTAGATGAGAGTCCCACCCCTCCCCTCCTCCATTTCACAGACTATGACACTGAGGCCCAGAGAGAAAAGATGAGGACAGAGGACCTCAATGTTGTTTTCCATCAAGTCAGCCACACGGATGGGATCTATTTTTGGACTTGCCTTAGGGTGTGGTCCCAGAATGAGGAACTGCCCTGCTGGTTTCTAGTCACCCTCATTTGTGACCAAACATGGCATCTCTCGGCACCATCACCCACCTTAGTCACCAAAGTTGGCACCACAAGGTGGCTTTTGGCAGCTTCTAAAAATAAAACCCACTCTCAGAGGGCCTGGATCAGACAGGACCGAGAGGCTTCTGAGGCATGTGCTTCAGACTCAGCAGTTTTAGACCAGGAAGTACCTCAGAGACCAGAATATCTGAGCCCCCTTGTTTTACAAGCAAGGAAGCTAGGACTCAGAGAGGCGCCCCCACCTTATTGCGGGGCCAGGACTCAGCTTTTTGTCTCTCTGAAGGCCACTGCCAAGGAGGGGTCTAAAGGCGCATTAACATCTCCTGACTTGTTGCCATTAGTGAATTTGTGTTTCTGTTCATCTTTCCGCCTCACACCTTGTAGACAGGATGGTGTGGTCCATGATGCCTAACAGGGGTCAGGATGGGTGAAAGGAGAGGGGGGCAAAGAGGTGATGTCAGGGAGGGAGAAGGAGTCCATAGAGACTTTGGGGGGCTCCTAGTTTGTGCACTGTGGGCTCCAAGGGGGTAAGAACTGGGTCTCTTTTCACCACAGTGTTCTCAGCAGCTGGCATAGTGCCTGACACAGACTGAGTGCCCAGGAAATGCCTGCAGAGTGAAAGCAAGGAGTTATCCTGCACAGACCCAAGGGATCTTGTGGTTAGAAGAATGTCCCCTTAGAGATGGGTAATTTTCAGTGTCATTCAGCCTGAGAAGTGCTGAGGCCTCAAATCTGAAATCCTGGGGGCAGAGCTGTCTCTCTCTGGCCTTGTTGCTGTTCAAGGGAATAAGATGCCAAGGGAATAATCGCGGGGGTGGGGATGTATATGCTCCTGGGGGCAGGGCGCCCACCCTTGGGAGAAAGGAAGAACAGGGTCTGTGAGTTCCAGAAAGTAAACCCTGACCCCAAAGTCACATGATCTAGTTCCTGGTTGTTATTTGGCTATTTCCTCCCTGCTTTCTGCTCTAATCTTACAAAGGAGGAAACTGAGTCACATGAAGTGAAGGAACTTGTGTTAGGTCCGTAGGACTCCAGAGGGAATGCCTCACTACTATGCCCCACTGCCTTGTGTGAAAACTCCTGCCTCGTCTATGCTGGAGAATACTGAGTAAGAGGTTAGGGGCCTGTGTTTACTCAGACCACAATCTTAAAAGGGGTTCAGGTCCCCCATCCCCAGGCCAACATGGTAGTGACAGTGGGTATTATCAGGGGTCCTCCAGGGAAAGAACAAAAGGTCCAGTCATCCTTCTCATGAATACTGGGGAAGGTGAAGGGACAGGCAGATGGGAGGACGGACCTCAGGTTCAAGTCTACCCACATAGATTAGCACCTATACCGGGCCTGTGCCAGGCACTGGGGAGAAGAGATAAATTAGAGACAGCGCTCTCCCTGAAAGCGTTGAGGGACACACATTCATGTCTCTGGGATGTCAACCTTATAGACAAACTGGGGTGCAGGCTTCAGTAGAGGGAGATGCTGGAGACCCCACCTTCCTCTGTAGGCAGAAGTCTGCTGTCTGCCCATCTCTGGACGGCCCCAGCCGAGACAGGACTCTGCAGAGACCGGGGGACGCAGCCCAGCTTTTGCTCTTGGGCACAAGCCATGAAGAGCATGTATGGAGCAGGTGGCACCTCCACGACCTGTGCACCTCCTCCACGAGCAGTGCTTCTCCCGGGGCAAGCCAACTGGGGCAGACAGCTGCCACCCGCCGAGATGGCATTAGATCTGGGGGCAGGAGCAGGCAGGGTGGGACCTCTTACCCAACGCCACACACACACACATTGCTAACTGAAGAAGAATTTCTGGGTTATAAGTGGGGTGAGGTGGGGGAGGCCTGAGGACAGCCTATGTGGCCCTTTGGTGACGAGATGTTGTGGTTCGCATATGACCCCTTCCCAGGGATGCAGACCTCCCAGGAAGGCTGGGCTGGCATGGAAGCTGGTGTGCCCACTCATAGACCAGAACCACAGTGCTGGCACGAGCCCTGTCTTCACTGCCATTGCTTTTGAGGGCCTCTTGGCCCTCCGCTGACCTAGGTCCAGGCACCTAGGTTCACCTGGACAGGCTCCTGGTCAGCACAGAGCCTGGAGCCTGCTTCAGATTCTGTGTCTCCCTCTCTCTCTCTGCCCCTCCCCCGCTCACTCTCTATCTCTGTCTCTCAAAATAAAATAACAAAGACATAAAAAAAAAAATAAGGGAGACCACTCTAGTGCTTCTCCAGCGAATGGAGATCCGGCTTCTCCATCTCTGCCTCATTGGAAAAGTAGCTGGAAGCTTCTCCCACTGAGAACAGACTGAGCTCTGCCTCCCCAGGCACCCTGTGAAATTGAGCCTGAGCATTCACGCCGTGGCAGGAGGCTCTGCTGGGAAGGAATCCCAGAGGAGGGCATGTCGGAGCTGGGTTATGAGCTTCAGGAGGACATTCTAGGCAGAGAGATGTGCTCCCAGCATGTTCCAGGAGCTGTGGTTCGCTTTAGGGGAGAATGGGGTTGGAGGTGTGTGGATAAGGCAAATGGGAACCAGATTTTGTTGGGCTTCTCATAGTAAGGGAGACTCACAGAAGGACAAAGTGTTTTCTGACAGACTTTTATTCTGTTGTTGTTTTTTTTCACTTAGGTCATTGATGCGTATGACAGAGAAAACTCTCACCTACAACTGAAAGGAAGGGTTTCCTGGGAGCCTCGGGCTACTCCCCCTCCTCTTCCTCCTCCTGTTCCCTGCTGTTTTCAAGGTGTTTGTGGACAGCATAGCCCAGAAAGGCACCAATCTTGCCCATGAGGGCACTGCCACCACTGGCCCCTGTAAAGCAAATACAGTCAGGTCACTTGGGGCCCAGGTACCAGGCCTGGGAATCCAAATGTCTGGAAACCATTAGTTAAGTCCAACCTCTTTATTTCCAGTTAAGAGAAACAGAGGCCCTGAGAGGGGACAGGCATTCTACAAAGTGAATCCTATTTCCCCCTTGACTTGCCATCTCAAATCAGAGGTGTGTTTCATAGAAGAAAAATACACAGGGGCGCCTGCGTGGCTCAGTTGGTTAAGCATCCAATTTTGGCTCAGGTCATGATCTCACGGTTCGTGAGTTTGAGCCCCTCATGGGGCTTGCTGCTGTCAGTGCAGAGCCTGCTTTGGATTCTCTGCCTCCCTCTCTCTCTGCCCCTCCCCTGCTCATGCTCTCTCTCAAAAATAAATAAAAACATTTAAAACATAATAATTATAAAAAAGAAAAATACACAAATAACAGCTCATCTTTTTCATGTCTGTGGTGAACACGCCGTGTTATTAATAATGCTAATAACAGCCACCTTTGTGGAGACCTCCCTCTGGGGGCTGGGGGTTCACGAGTAAGAGATTTCATCCTCGTCACAACCCTTATATGCATGAGCACAAGAGTCTTACGGCCCAAGACTGTTCCTAGCTTTGCCCACACCCTTTACCTCCCCCTGCTGGGGTGTGGCTTGGTCTGTGTCTTCCCTTCTGCCCCCTCTGAGAAGGGCTCTATTCTTTTGGGCTGGTTCTCTGAGCTTTCATCATCTAGACTTGAGAGCAGATGGAAGGTTCAGGAAGGCAGAGGGGAGTCTGTCAGGGGCAACTTTTCTCTAGGATTTTGAAGGCCTCAGAGAGAAAGAGAAGAAAGGAATGAAAAAGAAAAGGGTAGAGGAGAGAAAGAGAGAAGTAAATGCGTATTTTTTGATCAAAATTTTTTTTAAATTTTTAATGTTTATTTATTTTTGAGAGAGAGAGAGAGGGAGCATGAGCAGGAGAGGGGCAGGGAGAGAGGGAGACACAGAATCTGAAGCAGGCTCCAGGCTGGCAGCACAGAACTGGGAGATTACGACGTGAGCTGAAGTCAGCTGCTTAACCAACTGAGCCACCCAGGTGCCCCCCTTCCTTTTTAAAGTTTATTTATTTTGAGAGAGGGAGAGGGCCGGAAGGAGAGGGAGAGAGAATTGCAAGCAGGCTTTGCACCATTAGCACAGAGCCAAATGTGGGGCTCGAACTCATGAACTATGAGATCATGACCTGAGCTGAAGTTGAACACTTAACTGACTGAGCCACCCAGGCACCTCACCTTTTTTTTTTTTTTTTAAGATTTTATTTATTTATTTTTAATTTCTTAAAATGTTTATATTCATTTTTGAGAGAGAGACAGAGAGACAGAGCATAAGTGGGGGAGGGGCAGAGAGAAGGGGAGGGGCAGGGAGAGAGGGAGACACAGAATCCAAAGCAGGTTCCAGGCTCCGAGCTGTCAGCACAGATTCCCACAGGGACGGCTGGAACCAACTAACGGTGCGATGGTGACCTGAGCCGAAGTCCCATGCTTGATCGACTGAACCACCCAGGCGCCCCTAAGATTTTATTTTTCGGTAATCTGTACACCCAAGGTGGGGCTGGAACTCACAACCCCCGGAACAAGGGATATATGGTCCACCAACTGAGCCAACCAGGCGTCCCTCTCCACCACCTCTCTTTTGCCACTCAGGTTGTCTGAGTTTGAGCAGATTCATAAAGTGTTACTTTGAGGATGGTCGTCCCTGTTAACAGATGAGGAAACTGAGCCTTGTTCCGATCTGGCCAAAGCATCAGGGAGGCGCCTGGCTTTAGTGGCTAAAATCGAGGGGTCAGACTAGGTTCTAATCCTGGTTTTGGTCCTAATTAACTGGGAGAATTTGAGTAAATTCTCAAACTTAATCCCTCGTTGCCTCAGTTTCCCCCACTGCATGATGGAGATTGTAAGGACACCCGACTCCTAGAGTCACCTGGCCCTGGCATCCCCGCCCGAGGGCCCGGTCGCCCACTCACCGAGGCTCTGCAGCCCGGCCACGAGCCCCCCGGCGGGCACTCCGCCCCCGTTCGCCACGGCGGAGCAGCTCATCAACCAGGCGGCCACGGAGTTGGCCGCGATGCCGGTGCTCATGAAGCCCAGAGCCGGCAGCCCCGCGGCCAGGAGCCCTGGAGGAAGGGGAGGCGGTGAGCGAGCGCCCGCAGCAGGGGCGCGCCCCACCTTCCCGAGCTTTCCGCCCTCTGGACCCACCTCCTCCGACAGCCATGTAGGTCAGGGCGCCCCAGACCCCAGAGCCGCTGTCCTCTGAGCGCTCTTCTTTTGCCTGTCTTCTTTTGCCTATCGGGAGGGGACAAAGTGGAATGCGGAGCAGGGTTCCCTATACTGTGCCCGATGCTCGGGACCACCCCCACCCTTCCATTTCGGGGAGCCTCGCCGAAGGGAGGAGACTCCATCCGAGGCGCGGTGCCCGGCACATCACTGGCACGGTGGAATGGGCGAATTAATGTGCAAGGATTCGAATCCGGGACTCTGGCTACAGTGACCCGGAGCTGTTCATTGTAATAGCCCTTCTCGGCTCGGGACCAGGTTTCCTGAAATTCTACGCCAGGATTCTGAAACTCTCGGTTTCTTTATCCCACAGCCCTCCCGCGTGCCAGGACGCTCACCTGCTTCCACCCCGCCGCAGGCGAAGAGCAGCAGATAGCACAAGAAGAGCGATACCGCCTTCTGCCGCATGGTGGCGCCGCGCGCAGGCTTCGTCACTGGCCCAAAGAAGAGGGTGGGGCGGTGCAAGGGGCGGCGGGGGCGGCGGGGGGGTGGGGCGGTGGAAGGGGTAGGGGTGGGAGTTGAGAGGGTAGGAGGTGGGGCGGGGGTGGGGTGGGGAGATGAGTCTCCAGAGTCCCTTTGGACCCGCGTGGTTGTTTTCCCTCCCTATTCGAGGAGGAGTCCATATGCTCTGGACTGAGCCCAGGACCCCCCTAAGGAGCCGTGGGCTTTCAGTTTCCTCGTGGCAACAACAGTCACACAGCGAATTGTTGCAGCCTAGACCCATGCCCAAACCCACGCTTTTTAAAAATGTTTATTTTTGAGAAGAAGGGGAGGGAAGCAGCAGAGAGAGACGGAGACAGGATGCCAAGCAGGCTCAGCGCTGACAGCAGAGAGCCTGATGCAGGGCTCGAACTCACTAACCTGAGCTTAAGTCTGAGCTTAACTGACTGAGCCCCCCAGGTATCCCCCTCCCCCAAACCCGCGCTTTTAGCAACCACTCCAGATAACTTCATCTATCCTCAAAGATGAACTCACTGTCACATTAGACCCTGCGTTAAAGGGGTCTCAGATACGGTCCAGTCTTTTGGGCAGGTAAGGTAGCTTGATCTCCATTTTACATGACAAGCTAAAGCCCAAAGAAGTGAAGTGCCAGGGTTAAGGCCATAGATTGCTGCCTTGGTACCTATAACCTAAGTCTGGGGGTTGGCACCCCACCCGCCTAAAAGCCCCAACCCACCTCCTCAGACCAGTCTTAGCCCAGGGCACTACAAGGGACCCACAGGTATAGCCTCCTTGAAGAATGGGTTCCTGCTCTCGGGGCATAAGGCTCACAGGCAGGCAGCCTGGCAAAGGTCTGGCAGCTCTACATCCAAACTTCCAGGCTTCTGGGTTTACCTTGGAGGAGGGGAGAGGAGGAATCTTCCTTCCTGGAGCCTGATGGTAGATGGGAACAGCAGTGAGGTTATGGCTCTGGGGCTGAAGGCTGGCTTTTTATAATCACATTTGGATTGCTTCCTCTCCTCCCCAGGCAACCAACCAATCATTGTCAGACTTTCCATTTCCTGCACTCATTCTTTAGTTTCTTTTCTCCTTTCTTCCAGCTCTGCTCAGTGATGGAATCTCTACTGTATCCATTAAGAGAAACTTGTAATTCAAGCCAGGGATTTTCTGAATAGCTAAGAGTATTCAAAGCAGAGTGTGCTAGAGTGGGATCCGTGGTCCTGCTGGGCTTAGTGAAGCCAGAACGCCAGGTCCTCTTGGGGGCACAGAGGCCTTTCACAATTCAATTCAATTCATAATTATGCCTACCGTTTATTGGGAACTTTCTGCACGCCTGTGTAAAATGCTCTAGATACGCGATCTTTTTCCTATCCCACAGCAGTCCTGGGAATAGCATCTATTGTTTATAGTCCTGACCCACCACCAGATGGCTCGCTGTTTTCCCTGACCTATGTTGCTATACCGCTCCCTACTGTTGGCTATTTGTTGGTAGTTGGTAGATTAACTTCGCTGAGAGGGAGCCCAAGTTGTGGGGCCCAATCGTAACCTGCATCTTGGCCACCATGGCCATTCTTTGATGAGTCTTTTGCAAAGCAACAGAGTTGCTAAATTTAGAGCCTGGTTGACATCCATAATACGGGACATATGACCATCTGGCTGGACAGTCCCCTCTGCAGTAGATGGTTCTCTGGTGAGCATTAATATGAAACACAAAGATCTGCATGTCTTGTGCCTGCTCCTATCAGTCCATCCATGTGCCCCTTACCCAGACCTGCTTTTCTTCAAAATTCCAATCTTGCTCTTTCCACGCCCTTGACCAACTAGCCAAGCCATTTCCCACTTGTTAGAAATTAGGGTCTGTCTGCAAACTCAGTCCATCTCTTCCTCCATGCAAAAGGGGACTACAGAGTATGCTGCTCATAGTTCTGCCCCTGAGAGGATTTACCACAATCCAAGGCTACCTCAACGGGGGCTACAATAGAGTAGTCCATTTCCAGCTGGTGCCAAAATATTGTACTGACCTATCTGTGAAATGGGTTTGACTTTTTCCCTCTTTTATAAATTGGTTGCAGGGAACTCTTCATGAGACCTCAGGTGTGGGTTAAAGGACAGGTGTCAGATCAACAGAGTTAGATGCCATGGGAGTCCGAGCTTCCTATTCATTTGATTTACTTCTGCCTTCTGAACCCTATGAGCCCAGCCCTGAATTTACCACTTTCATCATGTTGGATTGCTGCCCTGCCTGTCTGATACCATCTAGCTGAATACATATAGCTACTGGCATCCAGAGGTCACAGTGGGGCCCAGTGACACATCAGGACCAAGCTTACTAACTTGGATGTAAATTAAAAAATAATAAAAAATAATAGAAAAAAGTGAGGGAGAGGCACCTGGGTGGCTCAGTCATTTAAACGTCCAACTTCAGGTCAAGTCATGATCTCAAGGATCTCATGTGCTGACAGCTCAGAGCCTGGAGCCTGCTTTGGATTCTGTGTCTCCCTCTCTCTCTGTCCCTCACCAGCTCGTGCTCTGTCTCTCTGTCTCTCTGTCTCTCTCTCTCAAAAATAAACATTAAAAAAAAGTGGGGGGGAGGACCTTTTTGTTCAAATGGACCATGGTGAGTATGTCCTTACTCCAGAATCTCAGGGGTCCTCACTGCAACTCTCCTTTTTGAGCTTCTGTAAACTCCCTGCAGAACATCATCCTGCACAGGTGCCTAGCCACATTGTAGCTGCAGGATCATGTAATCCACGGGATTGAAGCTAGACTCCATTTATCACCTGGCCTCTCTGAGTTCCTACTCTAGCCAGAAAGCTATGTTGGTGTTTTGTGTCTTCTAGTTTCTGTGTCAGCTCAGACTCAGTGTCTTTAACAATCTTCGACAATTCTGAATATTCTTCTTTTCCGAATGCACAATTACGCCCGCAAGTGAAAGCAGGCCCCTTTGGGGAAGGATTGGAGGAACATTTACTCTATGTAACTATGGTATCACTCACCATAGTTGATTCCTTAATGGGGCAGGGTTGTTCCTTAATGGGGCAGGGCCTCTCCTATAGTCAAGGGGTTCTGGTTCTGTGAACTTAGATCTAGGATCTGGATGAGGGACTGTGATTTCCATTGTGGCAACTAATGTCAGTCTTCTGCTTAACAGCTCTTGATTTTTTTTAAATATTTCTTTATTTTTTTTTAGAGAGTGAGAGCACAAGTAGGGGAGACAGAGAGTGGGGGAGAGAGACAGAGAGAGAGAGAGAGAGAGAAGGAGAGAGAAAATCTTAAGAAGTTTTATGCTTAGTGGGGAGCCAGATGTAGGGCTCAATCCCATGACCCTGGGACCATGACCTGAACCGATTTAAAAGTCACGTGCTCAACCTGAATGAGCCACCCAGGCACCCCAGCTCTTGATATTTTTTTTTAAACTTATTGATTTATTTTGAGAGAGAGAGTGCACAAGTGGGGGAGAGGCAGAGAGAGGGAGAGAGAGAATCCCAAGCAGACTCGGCCCTGTCAGCACAGAGCCCACTGTGGGACTCAATCTCATGAACCACAAGATCATGACCTGAGCTGAAATCAAGAGCTGGACACTTAATCAGCTGAGCCACCTAGGCTCCCCAGCTCTTGATTTTTTTTTAATGAAAAATTGAAAGGGACATCTGGCAGGGGCGCCTGGGTGGCTCAGTCGGTTAAGCAGCTGACTTCGGCTCAGGTCATGATCTAACAGCTTGTTAGTTCGAGCCCCGCATGGGCTTTGTGCTGACAGCTCAGAGCCTGGAGCCTCCTTCGAATTCTGTCTCTTCCTCTCTCCTCCTCCCCCGCTCACGCTCCATCTCTCTCTCTCCCAAAAATAAATAAACATTAAAAAAAAGAAAGAAAGAAGCGACATCTGGCTAGCTCAGTCAATAGAGCATGTGACTCTTGATCTTGGGGTTGTAAGTTCAAGCCCCATTGTTGGGTGTAGAGACTACTTAAAAATAGAGAGACAGACAGACAGATAGATAGATGATAGATAGATATTGAGAATTACCCAGTCTGTAGAGATTACTTAAAAATAAAATCAAAGGAGGGGTGCCTGGGTGGCTCAGTCAGTTAAAGCATCTGACTTTGGCTCAGGTTGTGACCTCATAGTTTGTGAGTTCAAGGCCCATATCAGGCTCTGCTCTGACATTGCAGAACCTGCTTGGGATTTTCCCTCTTTCCCTCTCTCTGCCCCTCCCTTGCGCACGTGCGCGCGCGCTCTCTCTCTCTCTCAAATAAATAAATAAATAAACTTTTAAAAAATCTAAAGGGGGCACCTGGATAGCTCAGTTGGTTGAGTATCTGACTCTTGATTTCAGCTCAGGTCACGATCTCATGACTTATGAGTTCGAACCCCACATTGGGCTTGCTGCTGTCAGTGGAGAGTCTACTTTGTATCCTCTGTCCCTCTCTCTCTGCCCCTTCCCCACTTGTGCTCTCTCAAAAATAAATATTTAAACAAAACAAATAAAGAAATAAAATAAAATCGAAGGGCACCTCGGTGGCTCAGTCAGTTGAGTGTCTGACTCTTGATTTCAGCTCAGGTCATGACCCCAGGGTTGTGAGATTGAGCCCTGTGTCCAGCTCCATGCTGAGCATGGAGCCTACTTGAGATTCTCTTTCTTCTCTGCCCCTCCCCTGATCTCTCTCTCTCTTTCTCTCTCAAAAAATAAAATATATATATATATAGAGAGAGAGAAAGACAGAGACAGAGACAGAGAGAGAGAGATGGAGGGAGAGAGAGGATTACCCAGTCAGCTGTCCATCCGTCCGTCCCATTTCCATAGTCAATTTGCCATAGATCCCTGCAGATCAAGGCACCCTTATTGTCGCTTTGACCTTGCTGCCCATGACAGAAATCATATTGACCTGGCCTTGGATGCCACATCTGCATCCCGAATCCCATCATGACCATTGATATTAGGGATCCCAGTTCCTTGGCAGCATCTTTCACTCTTCATCTCAGCCTACTAAAAGATACCACCAAGCTACTCAGAGATGCTGTTGTCCCCTTTCTCAGTGAACCCCTTATTGCCTTAGTAAAGAGTGTCCTCTGGGCCCTCTAGAGAACATAGTCAGGTGCTGAGCTCTTGGATATTCCATTTCCACCTCCTTGAACTTTCTTTTTTTTTTTTTTTTAAGTTTTATTTAAGTAATCTCTACATCCAACGTGGGGCTTGAACTCATGATCAAGAGTCACAAGCTCTTTCAACTGAGCCAGCCAGGCACCCCTCTCCCAGAACTTTCTGACCTCTTCTTAAACACTCTACTGTGGAAGTTCTAGCATCTTGACCTCATTTGTTGTAAGCCGTCATCCTGCTTTAAGGAACAATCCTTGCAAAGTATTAAGACCATATTTCAATTATTTATTGCTGAATAACAACCCCCACCCCAACTTAAAGGCATAAAACAACAGCAATTTATTATTTTTCACAATTCTGCAATCTGGGTTAGGCTTCGTTGGGTGTCCATATGCTTCATGTGGTGTTCACAGGTGTTTGTAGGAGAAGAAATGTCAAAGGTGTCCTTTTCACTTACATAAATGGCACTTCAACTGGGATGGATGGAACACCTGGGGACTGGTCAGCCATCTCTCTCTCTCTTTTTTTTTTTAATGTTTATTTTTGAGAGAGAGAGAGAGAGAGAGAGAGTGTGTGTGGTGTGTGTGTGTGTGACCAGGGGAGGGGCAGAGAAAGAGGGAGATACAGAATCTGAAGCAGGCTGTCAGCACAGAGCTGGATGCGGGGTTCGAACTCACAAATCATGAGATATGACATCCAAGTCGAAGTTCAGCGCTTAACCGACTGAGCCACCCAGGCACCCAGTCATCTCTCTTAATACGGTGTTTCCACACGGCTGGCTTGTACTTCCTCACAGTATGAGGATCTCCGTGTGGTTGGATTTCTTACATGGTGGCTGGCTTCTAACAGGGAGGAAATAGAAGCTGCCGATCTTCTTAAAGCTTAGGTCTGGAGCTAGAACAGTGTCACTTCTACCATATTCTCTCTCTCTCTCTCTCTCTCTCTCTCTCTCTCTCTTTCTGAAAAGCACTTGTTAGTATTTAATGAACCTCCCTCCATGTGGCTTTAAGTTCCCAGGACACAGGCTCCCCTCCACACCCTTAATTTTCTCCTCAGCTCTTCTACTGAAGAGTCTGGCCTTCACAACGACAGGCTGTTTGGGGAGCCTTCCCAAAACTTTGTAGTAGTCCGATCGCACCACCTCAACGAGAGGAGCAGCTCCGGTCTTGGTTTTGGCAGCATGTCCTCGTGTCTGCTCACAGACCAAGGTCCACAGTTTATCAAGGTTGACAGTTGGGCAGAAGCTCTTGTTCCTCTCAAAGTGACGATGCCTCCCACCAACTTTTCCAATGTAGCCTGGATGATATTTGTCAAGGTTGATCCTGTTGTGATGCATGCCACCAGCATTACCCCGGCCCCCTGAGTGCTTCTGGTGCTTGCCGATGCAGCCATGACCATGGCTCATGTGGTCCCGAAGTTTCTGGGTCTTCTTCAGTCTGGATGGCAGCCCAGATGAAAGAGCTGCCGTATTCTGTTAGTTAAGGCAAGTTACAAGGCCTATCTAAGTTCAAGAAAAAGAGGAAAATAGACTCCGTCTCTTGATGTGAGGAGTGGCATGAATATAGAGGAAGGGAAGGAACTGATAGTGACTGTCTTTGGAAACTATGTACCAGAGACCAGCTCTAGGTATCCTTGCAAGATTATTGAAGCCTGAGGGGCACCTGTCTGGCTCAGTTGGTGGAACACATAACTCTTGATCTCGGCCTTGTGGGTTTAAGCCCCACATTGGGTGAAGAGATTACTTCAAAACAAAGTCTTTAAAAAAGTATTGAAGCCTGAGTTATGGGACAGTGGTCCATGATGATGTTTTCCTTATTAGCCAGTCTTCTCTTCTGCCATACTGTCCCTCACTGCCATGTCTAAAACCCCCAAGATCCCTCCCACCTATATTAGCTAGGTCTTTCGATTCCTTTGACGTGTAGCTTATTTTCCCCAGGTCAGGACTTAAAGTTTTCCCATTCAGGATTTGCCAGGAACTGACCCTAGTTATTTGAGGAGGATGTGGGAGCAGGTTTTGAGGAGAATAAATGTCATCTTATGAGGCAACTGCTTCACGTAAAATTATTGCATAGTCTCAAGGAAAAGGGCAATTGTTCTTCCTTGGCAAGAGGGCAGGGATGGCTCTCCCACCCAGGAAAACTCAGGAGAATTTATGACATAAGGATTCTTAGATTTGTCTACCCTACTCCTATCTCAGGTCTCAGGGTCCTACTCTTTCCTTGACTCTGACATAGGAGATCAGTTAAAGTTGCATATTTAGACTTCTTTGCAACTGTGCCACTTATCACCTGCCTGATCCTGGATATGGTTTTTTACCCAGCCTTTCCTTCACCACAAGAGAAAGCTTTCGTCATTGTGATATCATCCACTGAAGGCCAAGGTTATTACTACTCCACTTGCTACTAGCAATGAGATCCCTACTGCCTTCACATAAGTGAGAAGAACAACCACAGACTCATAGTCTGAAGGTCTCTTTTCTAGGACCTCTTCTGGTACTAAATGTCAGCCTGTGTTCCCTAGAAAAATGAATGGAAGCCTGAATTGAAGGTTGTATGCTAATGCTTTCTTGGGAGTTGCAATCCCCAAAGCTAGGGGAAAAGAGAAGTGAAATGGAGAAGGAAGGAAAGAAATACAAGCTGGTGCATTACTTAGCTGGCCAGAGTCCCACAAAAATCAAAGCCAGTTGCTCAGTCACATGGGATCTCTTCAAAAAGGTCACACAGAGCCACCATGTCTTAGAATAGTCCATAAGAAGGAAGGATCGTGAGGAATTTATCTCTCAGCAATTTTTCATTTTTCGTTGTCTAGTCTCATGGTCACCAACAGGGTCTTAACAGTCCGCGCTTTGGAATTGTGTGAACTCATTCCACTGGGCTGTTTCTGGGCAGGCCAGAGCCTTTATGGGTCCAGTTGGGTCAGATGTGAATGCCAAAGCTTCTCTGATTCCACTATAGCAGGCTTAATTGAGTTCATGCCAAAGACTAGCACTTGCCTCCTGATAATGCTGAGGCATCCGGTAACGCCTGGAGATGAGGCAAGGATCATTTATATCCTTTAGATGCTGGGAGACATCTAAACTGAGTCTGGACAATTAGAATAAAGACTAGCATTTACTTAGAATGAGATGGGAAGTTACTGGAAGGATTTGAGCAGAGTCACATGTCTGACAAATTTTAACAGGATGACTCTGGCTGCCCAAGAGGACAGGGACAGAGTCAATTGCAAAAGTCCAAGTCTATTGATCAGGGTTGTATCAGAGAAGCAGAACCATTAGGAGTGATATAAAATCAGGGATTTATTATAGGTATTTAACTTTACACAATTATGAGGGCTGGTTAAGGGGTTTCCACACAGTTGTTGCCTGTGTATCTGGTGTTGGGCTAGAAATCAGTAAGGCAGTTCTGAAAGATGGACACCAAGTGGTGGATGTCAAGGTCAAACTGGACCCCTGAAGATGAACTGGAACCCACGAGGACAAGCTAGGCCTCCTGTTGGTCTCTCCCCACCTGCAAGCCTCCAATTTTGATGACCAGCGGTAGAAGCTGATGCTCTTCATAGATGCACACACTTCACCCTGGAGCTGGAGAAGCAGAAGGTAGAAAATCGGAGTTGCTGGAGGAGATGTGGGCCCAGTTGCTACCTTACACTGACAAGGGAGCCAGCAGATCAGTGAAAATGTCCATGAGCTATAGCAGCATCTGACCCAGTACCAGCCTTCCCAGAGTAAGCATGGCCGCAGCCTCACTTCTGCCTCCAAATCCTGCCTAAATCTCCTTCTGTGGCAAATTCTCACCCAAAACTACACAAGAAAGGGAATTCTAGGAAACACAGTTCCAGCTTAGCTAAGCTGACAGAAAAAAATTCCACCACACCAGCTAAGAAATTAGGATGGCTTAAGGGTGCCTGGGTGGCTCAGTTGGTTAAGCAGCCGACTTCGGCTCAGGTCATGATCTCACGGTTTGTGGGTTCGAGCCCTGCATTGGGCTCTGTGCTGACAGCTCAGAGCCTGGAGCCTGCTTCAGATACTGTGTCTCCCTCTCTCTCTCTCTCTGCCCCTCCCCCGCTCACAGTCTGTCTGTCTCTCTCAAAAATAAATAAACATTGAAGAAATAAAAAAAAAAAAAAAGAAATTAGGAGGGCTTGAACCAGAGTATTGGGAACAGGAGTGTGAGGAGTGCTTGAATTTTGGAGGCATCTTGAATATCCCTCACTATTCTGAAACCATTTGCTTTCTGAGCTCGGGTGGTGAGTTCTGAGGCAAAAGTAGCATGTGTTGAATGAAAAGCAAATGTCCACCATTCACATCTATAGAGCCTGGGACAAAGGTGTAAATGTACCTCTTACATGTCTAAATATTTGAAAACTCTAAATTATATCTTAACAAATGTGCCTTCATAATGACAAAATAAAAAACATGTGTGGACCTATAATTTTTATATGACTGAAAGCCTATCAAAATGAACGCCTTTCGATCATACTACATATCTGGGTGTTCTAGTAATGGACTGGAAATATTTGGACAAGGAATAAAGAAAATATATACATAATTAATAAATTATTTTCTATTTATTCCATATAAGAGAGAGAGAAAGGGCTGGCCTATAGCTCATAGCTAGACCGTGTTATTGAACATAAATGATCTAACAGAATACCAATCTCAGATGTTACTCTGAGACCATAATAAAATGAGACAAAACAAGGCTACTTTATATTTTATCTTAGCACAGATGACCACAAAGTCACTATGCCTCCCATAAAATATCAAACTACCCTTTCCCCCTTCGCCAAAATACGTCTTTTTTTTTTAATGTTTTATTTATTTTTGAGAAAGAGAGAGACAGCGCGAGCAGGGGAGGGTCAGAGAGAGAAGGAGACACAGAATCCGAAGACAGGCTCCAGGCTCTGAGCTGGCTTTCAGCACAGAGCCCGATGCGGGGCTCGAACCCACGAACAGTCAGATCATGACCTGAGCCCAAGTTGGACGCTCAACCAACTGAGCCACCCAGGCACCACTGCTACGTCTTTTTAAAAAGTTTTTTTGGGTCGCCTGGGTGGCTCAGTCGGTTGAGCGTCCGGCTTCGGCTCAGGTTATGATCTCTCAATTTGTGGGTTCGAGCCCCATGTTGGGCTCTGTGCTGACAGTTAGCCAAGAGCCTGGAGCCTATCTTCAGATTCTGTGTCTCCCTCTCTCTCTGACCCTCCCCTGCTCATGCTGTGTGTGTCTTTCTCTCTCAAAAATAAATAAAAACATTAATAAAAATTTTTTAAAAGTTTTTTTAATGCTTATTTATTTATTTATTTAGAGAGAAGGAACATGAGCAGGGGAAGGGCAGGGAGAGAGAGAGGAAGAGAGAGAATCCTAAGCAGGTTCCGTGCTGTCAGCACAGAGCCCGATACAGGGCTCCAACTCATGACAAACCATGAGACCATAACCTGAGTCGAAATCAAGAGTCAGGGATGCTTAATCGACTGAGCCACCCAGGCGCCCTGAGTGACTGCCGCTACTTCTCAACAGGTGGTTTTACCCTTGTGCTAGTCTCCTATCGCTATGGATAAGATTTATATATTGAGATTCCCAATCATAGAATTGCCCTTGCTTTCTAACATCCAGAACGTGAGTGGAATCCCTCACATTGTTAGACTTTCCCCCAAGTCATTCACCACTAGGCCAGATCCTACACAAGGTTATTTGTAGGGGTGCCTGGGTGGCTCAGTCAGTTAAGCGTCTCCCAGTTTGTGAGATCAAGCCCCACATCGGGGCTTCACACTGAGTGTGGAGCCTGCTTGGGATTCTCTTCCTCTCTCTCTGCCCCTCCCCTGCAACACCCCATGAGACATCCCATGATTCCCAGTCGTGTCACTTCTCTCTTACCGCAATTAGTAATAAATCCAATTTGTTTATCGATAGGTGTGTCTCTGGTGGTCTTTGGCTGAAGAGCATTAACATACTTGGAATATATTTTTCTTGATTTTTTTTCATCAAAATTACTACACTTTCTTTTTTTTTAAAGTTTTTATTTAAATTCCAGTGAGTTAACATACAGTGTCGTTGCACCTTTTGTGCTCATGCTTAGTTCCTGGAAGTTCCCTTGTGGCTTTTGAGCCAGCTCTGTGGCTAGGCCTTTCCTGTTCTGTTAGCCCTTACAGGTTGCTCTGAAAGTGTGGCTGTTAACCCTCGGGGTGGCTCTTAGGGGATGGCCGGGATCTGCTTTATCCCTCCTCGCTCATGCCTGACTAGCTGCCTACCATTATTAGTTTCAGGTGTACAATATAGTGATTCAACACTTCCATACGTACAATACCTGGTGCTCACCACAAACACATTCTAATATTTCTTAATCATCAACATTTTCACATAATTTGTGTTCTTTTTTTTAAAACAATGTTTATTTACTTATGGGGGGGGGCAGACAGAGAGGGAGAGAGAGAATCCCAAGCAAGCTTCTCATTGTCCCTGATCTCATGAATCGCGAGACCATGACCTGAGCTGAAATGAGTTGGACGCTTAACCAACTGAGGCACCCAGGCACCCTAATTTGTTCTCCCTTCACAGCACTAGCAAACGATAGCCTATAGGCCACCTCAGCCCTGCTGCTTGTTTCTGTGAACAAAGTTTTATTAGAACACAGACTCATTCATTTGTGTATTGTCTATGGCTGCTTTCATGCTACCATGGCAGAGTAGTGACAGAGACTATAATGGCCCACAGTGTCTAAAATATTTGGAGTCTCTCCCTTTACAGATAAGTTTGCCAACATCTGGTCTAAAAAATCAAAATTGTATCTTCTCAGGCGCCTGGCTGTCCCAGTTAGTGGAGCGTGGGGCTCTTGATCTTGGGGTTGTGGGTTTGAGCCCCATGTTGGATGGAGAGATCACTTAAAAAGAAAATCTTTTAAATAAATAAATAAATAAATAAATTTAAAAAATATAATTATGTTCTTTCTTAAAAAATTTTTAAAATGTTTATTTATTTTTGAGATACAGAGAGACAGAGCGCAAGCAGGGGAGGGGCAGAGAGAGAGAGAGAGAGAGAGAGGGAGGGACACACAAATTTCCAAGCAGGCTCTAGGCTCCGAGCTGTCAGCACAGAGCCCGACGCAGGGCTCGAACTCACCAACCGTGAGATCATGACCTCAGCCGAAGTTGGACACTCAAGCAACTGAGCCACCCAGGCGCCCTTATAATTATTTTCAAGACGCAAAATTTGAATATATTTTCATAAAAAGTTAACTAAAAATAAATACAAAAATTAAAAAGAAAATCTCGTATATATTTCAAAATTCAAAAAATTACTCCAAAATATTTATTTATTTTCAAAAGTTTACTTATTTATTTTGAGAGAGAGCAAGCACAAGCGGGGGAGGGGAAGAGAAGAGGAGAGACAGAATCCCAAGCAGGCTCCAAGCCATCAGCACACAGCCCAGTATGGGGCTTGAACCCATGAGCCATGAGATCACAACCTGAGCTGAGATCAAGAGTCGATTGCTTCATTGACTGGACCACCCAGGCACCCCACTCCAAAATATTTCAATCATCCATTAAAAATAAAAAAGTCAGGTTCCTGGGTGGCACAGTCAGTTGAGTGTCCAATTAGGTCATGATCCCAGGGTCGTGGGATCGAGCCCCATGTCAGGCTGAGTGCTAAGCGTGAGCCTGCTTAAGATTCTCTCTCTCTCTCTCTCTCTCTCTCTCTCTCTTTCTCCCCCTCTCCCTCTCCTCGCTCACGCTCTGTCTAAAATAAAAACAATAATAAAAAGAATAAAAATTTAAAAAGCAAGCTATACACATTAATATAACATTTAAAATGAAAATTTAAAGCTAATACACTTTGTTTTTGAAAATTTTATCAAATCTTACAAATTTTTTAAATTAGTTTTCAATATCCATCTAAATGCCACTAGAAAAAATTGGTACTGTACTTCACACATGTTACATCTAGATCTACGCATACCCAGGTGAGTAATAAGATTTGTTCAGTTGAAAAACATCCCTCAGCTGCTATGTGTAACTGTTGTGACTGCCAAGGTAATTTATGAGGGTCTCCAGTTGCGAATAGAAACTGGAAGAGAAACAAGAAAATGGACACTAGGCTCTCCTGGAAAATGATATTTTGTTGTGCCATAATTTATTACATTCGTGCTATCAGAGAGAAAAGTTTTGGCATGGCAATTAATTTGTCGGCTCTCTTACCTAAGCTCTACGTTTCAGTCTTCTGCAGACTCTGAAGCAGTGTTGTGTCTGATGTTGGCAGTGAGGCACCTGTAAACCTTTACCGCAATCAACACAATTCACTTTTGTTTTGGAAACACGGGACACACGATTTTAGAAGCATTGCCTGGGGCCTGAATGGTGCTAATCTTACATGTTTATGATTTTGGTTGTGCTGTGCCAATACCGAGCTTCAGATCTGAGCAACGGAAGCACTCATGTGTTCTTTATCTGACATGTGTTTGTGATATGCAGGGTTCTCTAAAACACAGGGCTTAGATCTAAGGATGGTAGTAGTAGTAAGGTCTCAGATATTGAAGGATATTTCAAAAAATTTTATTTGTGTCTCTTTGGCTTCTGATCACAGGAGTTCAACTAGTGAGGGATTTGTGGTACTTCGATAATAGAACCAATCAATAGCATTTACTGACAGACCAGATGTGAGATAAGAAAGAGAGGAGTCAAGGAAGACACCAAGATTTTTGACCCAAACAACTGGAAAAATGAAACTGTCGTTAACGGAGAGCAAGAGTATTGTGGAAGGATCTGGATATTTTTTGGAGATACCAAGTCTGGGATGTTTATTAGACATCAAAGAGAGATGTTAAGTTCAGGGGAGAGGCCAGACGAGAGACAAATCTCAAACCCATCGGTGGTAGAAAAGCCAAGAGCTACATGAGAGCTCATAGGATACGTCGAGAAAAAGAAGTCCAAGAGCTTTTCACATTCCCCACCAGTTGTACCCCACATGAACTAGCCTCAATCATGCAGACAGTAGAGCAACTCACTAGAAGAAATCTGGGTGCCTGGAGGACAACATGGAGCACAGCCACCAGGTGACCTGGGGCATTAGTCCTTAGAACATTATTGTCAGTTTCAGCTGCTGTAACAGAATACTGTAGACTGCGTGGCTTTTAAACAACAGAGATGTCTTTTTCACAGTTCTGGAAACTGGAAAGTCCAAGATCAAGGTACCAGCAGATTTGGTGTCTGGTTAGAAGCAGCTTCCTGGTTCCTGTCTTTCCACTGTGTCCTCACTTGGTGGAGGGGGAAGGGAGCTCTCTAAGTCCTCTTTTATAAGGGCTCGAATCCCATTCGTGAGCTAATCATGTCTCAAAGTCTCCACTTCCAAATACTATCACACTGGGGATTAGATTTCAACTTGTGAATTTGGGGAGGACGTAAACATTGTCCATCGCAATTATATCAGAGAAAAAGAAACTCCTACCTTGTTCAAGCCACGGAATAATTTGTTCATTCTCATTGTTGCAGAAGCCCAGTCTTACCCTAGGTGGCAAACCTCACGGGGAGGTCCCTATACCCAACATAGTCCAGGAGCAATAGACAGGAATGGTTGAAGGGTGTGGCTCTTCATGGTTGAGGGAGGCGCAGGGGGTAGTGGAACATTCTCCCCAGTCACCTTGAGCAGAGCAGGTATGGTACATATTGCTGGCAGACATGAAGAGCCTTGTGGTCTAGATGAGGAGGACATGGCAGTGAGCAACATGGACAAATAACTTGACGCCAGATGGAAAGAGGATATCAGTATGGACAGATGACAAGGACCAGATAATCCTTACTCTGCTCCATTCCACCTGTGTCTGTGGCTTAAAAACCTCCCAAGGGGCACCTGGGTGGCTCAGTTGGTTAAGTGTCTGACTCTTGGTTCCAGCTCAGGCCATGATCTCATAGTTTCATGAGTTCAAGCCCCACGTTGGGCTCCGCATTGATAGTGTGGAGACTGCTTGGGATTCTCTCTCTCTCTTCCTCTCTCTGCCCCTCCCCCACCTACACTGTCTCTCTCAAAAATAAATAAACTTAAAAAAAAAAACTCCTAGAACTTAGAGGCAGGACTCTGGGGAATGTGTGGGGCAGATTCTAAATCATTCCTGCTGCTACTGTTCACGGCCAACTTTCAACTTGTTTGCTGGGTCCCATCCCCACTCACCTACTCAAAGGCTTTGTTCCTGCAAGCTTCTCTTGCATCATCAATTTTCTCCTTTATTGTAATAGCCCCCATTGAGGGGGCAAAAAGGTAAATCTTCTCTTGACTCCCAAAACCTTTTTAAATTATCCTTTTGTTATTGTGTTCCAAGTCGTCTAAATGCTTCCCTATACTCACTGACTCCACTTCCTCACCTCCCATTCTCTTTCTTTTTTTTTAATAGTTTGTGAGTGTTTTTTAAGTTTGTTTATTTTGTTTTTTTTAATGCTTATTTATTTTTGAGAGAGAGAGAGAGAGAGAGAGAGAGAGAGAGAGAGAGAGAGTGTAAGCGGGGGAGGGGCAGAGAGACACACACAGAATCCAAAGCAGGATCCAAGCTCTGAACTGTCAGCACAGAGCCTGATGCGGGGCTCGAACTCACGAACTGTGAGATCATGACCTGAGCTGAAGTCAGACGCTTAACTGAGCGACCCAGGTGTCCTCTGCTTTTTAAAAAAATATTTATTTTTGAGAGTTTGTTTATTTTGGGAGAGAGAGAGAGAGAACACACAAGTCGGGGAGGAGCAGTGAGAGAGAGAAACCCAAGGAGGCTCTGAGCTGTCAGTGCAGAGCCCGACTTAGGGTTCGATCCCATGAACTGTGAGATAATGACCTGACCTGAAATCAAGAGTTGGACACTTAACTGACTGAGCCACCCAGGGGCCCCTCTTTCTCCTTTTTTTTCCTGCCCCCTCTGTCTCTAACCTACCTCAGTAAGGCTTTTCCTCATGCCACCCCAGTGCAACCACTCTTGTCTGGGTTACCAAATATCCATCCTGCCAAAGCTCTTAGCAGTCTTTACCACAAATGATCACTTCTTTCTTTTTTTCTTTTTTTTTTTTTTAATTTATTTTTGAGAAAGAGAGAGACAGCGTGAGCAGGAGAGGGTCAGAGAGAGAAGGAGACACAGAATCTGAAGACAGGCTCCAGGCTCTGAGCTGGCTGTCAGCACAGAGCCTGACATGGGGCTCGAACCCACGAACTGTGAGATCATGACCTGAGCTGAAGTCAGAAGCTTAACCGACTGAGCCACCCAGGGGCCCTGCTTTCTTTTTTTCTTTTTTCTTTTTTAATTTTTTTATACGTTTATTTATTTTTTGAGAGATAGAGTGAGACAGAGCATGAGCAGGGAGGGTCAGAAGAGAGAAGGAGACACAGAATCTGAAGCAGCCTCCAGGCTCTGAGCATTCAGCACAGAGCCCGACGCGGGGCTGGAACCCACCAACCATGAGATCATGACCTGAGCCGAAGTCGGACACTTAACCGACTGAGCCACTCAGGCGCCCCTTTCTTTTTTTTTTTTTTCTTAAAATTTACTCATTTATTCAAGCAATCTCTACACCCACCGTGGGGCTCGAACTCACAACCCTGAGATGAAGCGTCACTCGTGCTTCCAACTGAGCCAGCCAGGTGCCCCAATGATCATCTCTTTTTTGAAGCCCTTTCTTCACTTGGTTTCTGAGACTCAACACTCTCTTGGTTTTCTTTCTAACCTCACTGCATCTTCTGAGTCTCATTTGCTGGATTATCACTCCCATCCTCCTCCACCCCTTCCTTCCTTTAGGTGCTGGCTCATGTGCTGGCTTCTCAGGGAAGTCGTCCCTGATCGAACTCACGACTCCAAGATCAAGAGTCACATGCTCTACTGAATGAGCCAGCCATGCGCCCCTTGTTGTATCTGGAACTTTTAAGGCCTAGCACTGTTGCCTGATACTTACTAGATTGTCAATGCAATCTATTGAATGAATAACATAGACATTAAATCCAGTTATATGTCAATTATGTCATATGAGGTATATGTCAATTATATCTCAAAAATCCAGAAAAAAATAATGTTTTAAGGCAGAAAAATAAATTACATTGATTTTTTTAAAGTTTTATTTCTGAATTTGTGGACCGAGAATTCATACCTGCAATAGAAGCCAGTTCTAATTTTTGCCAACTCCCGTTTCTCTACCCCAGATCTCTACCATCATCCCTCACATGAAGATTTTCTGGAGATTGTGAATAGGAGGTAGGCGGTGACACTCTGGGAGAGTTGGCCCAGCTAAAGCTAAGTGTTGCCTCTCTGGACTTCATGGTACCCTAAACACAGCACAATTTACTCATCCATTATTCTGTCAATAGTTACTTTCTTTTTCTCCCTCCTTTTAAGAAAGGTTTGTTTATTTTTGAGAGAGCACACACAAGTGGGGGAGGGGCAGAAAGAGAGGGAGGGAGAGAATCCCAAGCAGTCTCCACGCTTTCAGTGCAGAGTGGGATGCAGGGCTCGAACTCACAGAACTGTAAGATCATGACCTGAGCTGAAATCAAGAGTCAGATGCTCAACCAACTGAACCACCCAGGCGCCCCATCCCCCTTTCTTTTTGATACTATGAACAATACTGCTAGAAAATTCTCTTCTCCTATTGGTCCCTCAGGGGCACACCCCGCTTCTGCCAAAGACACATGGAGGAAGACTTGATAAGGGAAGGGGGACAAGTTTTGGCAGATAGACATTCAGCAAACACAGGTGTGTCCAGGTCAGTTCAGGAAACATCCATCAATGTCCTCACTTCGGTCTCCCAGCAGCTGATGACACTATTGACTAATGTCTCTCGCTCTACTCTTGGCTTCTGTGAAACCACTCTCTCTCTCTCTCTCTCTCTCTGCACTCGCTTGCTCCTGACTCCTCTGCAGGCCTCTCCTGACCAGACCTCTGTTGGATGGACTTCCTCTTGACTTAGGAGGGGGGCACTGCTCTCCTCTCTCTATGGGCTTCCAGGGGGATACCATCTAGTCTTAGGGTATTAAATACTACATATATACTGATAATGTCCCCCAAACTCTATCTTTGTCTATAAGAGTTATACGGACTATAAGAGATATACGGACTAGAGCCCACTGCCTGCATAATGTCTCCTCCTGGACGTCCCGTAGGCTTCTAGAACTTAATACAGGCATACCTTGGAGATATTGCCAGTTCGATTCCAGACCCCCAGAGTAAAGTGAATATCACAATAAAGTGAGTCAAACAAAGTTTTTGGTTTCCAAGTGCATGCAAAAGTTATATTTACTGTTATATACAGCAAATATATATACAGCATATATATTTACTGTTATATACAGCATATAGACATATATATATATATGCTGTAGTCTATTAAGTGTGCAATAGCATTATATATAAAAATATTTTATTGAGGGGTGCCTGGGTGGCTTAGCCGGTTAAGCGGCCAACTTTGACTCAGGTCATGATCTTGCTCTTTGTGAGTTCGAGCCCCGCGTTGGGTTCTGTGCTGACAGCTCAGAGCCTGGAGCCTGCTTTTGGATTCCGTGTTTCCCTCTCTCTCTGCCACCCCCCTGCTCACACTCTGTCTGTCTGTCTCTCTCTCTCAAAAATACACATTAAAAATATTTTATTGATAAAAAATGCTAACTATCATCTGAGGTTGCAGTGAGTTGTAATCTTTTGGCAGGTGGAAGGTCTTGATTTTTGTTTTCGTTTCTTACAATTTATTAAATTTCTTCTGTGCCAATAGTTATTTACCCTTTCTCACTTCTTTTTTTATTGAAGTATAAGTGACATACAATGTTATATTAGTTTCAGGTGTAGAACAATGATTTGACAATTCTATACATTATGCTATGCTCACTACGATAAATGTAGTTACCATCTAACACCATATAATGTTATTACAATATTATTGACTGTATTCCCTATGCTGTACCTTTCACCCCCTGACTCATTTATAACTGGAAGTTTGTACCTCTTAATTCCCTTCACCTATTTTGCCCATTCCCCCAAACTTTTCCCCTCTGGCAACCACCAATTTGTTCTCTGTATTTATGATTTTGTTTTTGCTTTTTTGTTTGTTTATTTGTTTTGTTTTGATTTTAGATTCCACATACAGGTGAAATCACATGACATTTGTCTTTCTCTGTCTAACTTATTTTACTTAGCACCATACCCCCTAGTCCAGCCATTAGTCACAAATGGTCTCACCTTGATGTTAACAGTTGCTGACTGATCAGGATGGAGGGTACTGAAGGTCGGGGTGGCTGTGGCAATTTCTAAAACAATGAAGTTTGCTGCATTGATTGCCTCTTCCTTTCACAAATGATTTCTCTGGAACCTGCAATGCCATTTGACAGCATGTTACCCACAGTAGAACTTCCTTCAAATTGCAGTCAATCCTCTCAAACCTTGCTGCTGCTTTATCAGCTCAGTTTATATAATATCTAAAGCCTTTGTGTCATTTCAACAGTCTTCACACAAGGAGGAGTTTCCATCTCAAGAAACCACTTTCCTTGCTCATCCATAAGAAGCAACTCCTCATCTGTTCAAGTCGTATCGTAAGATCGCAGCCATTCAGTCCCATCTTCAGGCTCCACTTCTCATTCTAGTTTTCTTGCTGTTTCCACCCCATCTGCAGGGACTTCTTCCACTGTAGTCTTGAACCCCTCACAGTCATCGACATGGGTGGGAATCAACTTTTTCTAAACTCCTATCAACGTCAGTATTTTGACCTCTTCCCATAAATCATGAATGTTCTTAATGGCATGTAGGATGGTGAATCCTTTCCTGAAGGTTTTCCCAAATCCACCAGAGGAATCACTCTCTATGGGAGCTATAGCCTTAAGAAATGTATTTCTTGGGGCGCCTGGGTGGCTCAGTCAGTTGAGCGTCCGACTTTGGCTCAGGTCATGATCTCATGGTCTGTATGTTCAAGCCCTGCATCGGGGTCTCTGCTGTCAGTATAGAGCCTGCTTTAGATCCTCTATCCCCCTCTGTGCTGTAAGTACAGAGACTGAAGCAGGGCTCAAACCCACCAACTGTGAGATCCTGACCTGAGCTGAAACCAAGAGTCAGAGGCTTAACTGACTGAGCCACTCAAGTGCCCCAAGAAATGTATTTCTTTTTTTTTTAAATCTTTATTAAAAAAATTTTTTAAGTTCATTTATTTTTGAGAGACAGAGCACGAGTGGGGGAGGAGCAGAGAGAGAGGGAGAAACAGAGTCCAAAGCAGGCTCCAGGTTCTGAGCTGTCAGCACAGAGCCCGACACAGGGCTCAAACTCATGACCTGAGCTGAAGTTGGACGCTTAACAAACTGAGCCACCCAGATGTTCCTCAAGAAATGTATTTCTTAAATAATAACACTTCAAGTTAAAATTACTCCTTGATCCGTGGGCTTCAGCATGGGTGATGTGTTAGCAGGCATGAAAACAACATGAATCTCATTGTACATCTGCATCAGAGCTCTTGGGTGACCAGGTTCATTGTCAATGAGCAGTAATATTTTGAAAGGAATCTTTTTTCTGAGCAGTAGGTCTCAACAGTGGGCTTAAAATATTCAGTAAACAGGGGTGTCTGAGTGGCTCAGTCAGTTGAGCGTCCATTTTTGGCTCAGGTCCTGATCTGGTTTGTGGGTTCTTATGGGTTCGAGCCCTACATCGGGCTCACTGTTGTCACCACAGAGCCGACTTCGGATCCTCTGTCCCCCTCTCTTTCTGCCCCTCCCCCACTCTTGGTCTCTCTCTTTCTCTCTCTCTCTCTCAAAAATAAACATTAAAAAATATATATTCAGTAAACCACATTGTAAACTTCATCCGGGCTTTGTTTTTCCATTTATACACCACAGGCAGAGTAGATTTGGCATAGTTTTTAAGGATTTTTGGAATGGAAATGAGCACTGGCTTCAACTTAAAGTCACCAGCTGCATTAGCCCCTAACAAGAGAGTCAGCCTGTCCTTTGGAGCTTCAAAGCCGATCATTGACTTCTCCTCTCCAGCTACAAAAGTCCTATATGGCATCTTCTTCCAATAGAGAGCTGTTTCATCTACACTGAGAATGTGTTGCTTAGTGTAGCCACCTTTATCAATTCTCAGCTAGATCTCCTGGAGAACTTCCTGCAGCTCCCACATCAGCACTTGCTGCTTCACCTTGCACTTTCATGCTATGGAGATGGCTTCTTTCCCTAAACCTCATGAACCAACTTCTGTCGGCTTCAGACTTTTCTTCTGCAGCCTCCTCCCCTCTCTCAGCCTTCACAGAATTGCAGAGAGTCAGGGCCTTGCTCTGGATTAGGCCTTGGCTTAAGGGAATGTTGTGGTGGGTTTGGTCTCCTAATCCAGACCACTCAAACTTTCTCCATATCTGCAATCAGGCTACTTTGCTTTCTTACCATTCATGTGCTCCCTGGAGTAGCACTTTTTAATTTCCTTCAAGAACTTTTCCTTTGCATTCACAACTTGGCTCACTGGCACAACAGGCCTAGCTTTCGGCCCATCTCAGCTATTGACAAGCCTTCCCCACTAAGCTCAATCATTTCTAGCTTTTGATTTATTTTTTTTAACGTTTATTTATTTTTGAGTGACAAAGAGAGACAGAGCACGACTGCGAGAGGGGCAGAGAGACAGACAGACACACACACACACACACACACACACAGAATCCGAAGCAGGCTCCAGGCTCCGGAGCAGTCAGCACAGAGCTCCACGCGAGGCTCGAACTCAAGAACCGTGAGATCATGACCTGAGCCGAAGTCGTAGGCTTAACTGCTTAACCCTTAACTGCTTAACCGACTGAGCCACCCAGGCGCCCCTCTAGCTTTTGATTTAAAGTGAAAGACATTTGGCTCTTCCTTTCACTTGAAAACTTAGAAGCCATTGTAGGGTTATAAATTGGCCTACTTCCAATATTGTTCCCTGTGTTTTAGGAAATAGCGAGGTCTGAGGAGAGGAAACAGCTGGTTCAGAGAACAGTCAGAACACACACACCTTTCAATCAAGTTTGCTGTCTTATATGAGCGCGGTTCATAGCATCCCAAAACAATTACAATAATACCACCAAAGATCATTGAGCACAGATCGCCATAACAAATATAATAATAGTGAAAAGATTTGAACTATTGCAAGAATTACCAAAATGTGACACAGAGACAAGAAGTAAACAAATGTTGTTGGAAAAATGGCGCAGACAGACTTGCTTGACGCAGTGCTGCCCCAAACTTTCAATCTGTAAAAATGCAATCTCTGCAAAGTGCAGTAAAGCCAAGCTCAGTAGAATGATGTGTGCCTGTATGTCAAAAATAAAACTCTCGGTTTTCTGAAACCTGTCTTTCGAATCTTCCCTTTTGTTGGAGATGATAACACTATCCACATAGCTGGGTATATTTCTTCCTTTCCCTTTCCACCTTCCAAAGCTAATCCATCCCTAAATCCTGTTGACTCCCTCTCCAAAGTATACCTTGAATCTGTCCACTTATCTCACTGCAACATCTTGTTTTATTTTTTAAAGTTTATTTATTTGGGGAGAGAGAGAGTGTGTTATGAGCAGGGGAGGGGCAGAGAGAGAGAGAGAGAGAGAGAATCATAAGCAGGCTCCACACTGTCAGTGTAGAGCCCAATGTGGGACTCGAACCCACAAACCTTGAGACCACGATCTGAGCTGAAACCGGTTACTTAACCGACTGAGCCACCCAGGCGCCCTCTCTCACTGTAACATTTTAATGGTCACCTCTCAACCTGGAGGACTGCAGTAGCCTCCACACTGGTGACTATGCATTTACGCTGCCCCCTACAGTCTATTTTCCTCATAGCACCCGGACAAATCTTAAAAATACAAACCTGTCACTTGCCTGCTTAAAAACGGCCAATGGCCTCTTCCCTATTACACTACATACATTGTCCTTTGGGGGGAAAAAAAAATCCGTGTCCGTACCAGGGTCTATACATTTGGCCTCAGCCACCTCCTGCTGACTTCTCTACTTGCCTCTGTCTCGCTAAGCTCCGGCTATAGTAGCTTCCTCTTCACTCTTAAACATGCCAAGCTCTATTCTACTTCAGGCTGTTCACCTTTCCCTCTGCCCAGAACATTCTTGGCTAAGTCATATGGCTAAGTTCTTCTTGACCTTGACATCTTGCTACCTCCTCAGGAAATTATTCCGTGGCCTTCTCTACCCCGGCGACTCCCATTACCTTCTCCCGTACCCCAACATTGTTCTCTATCGAGTTCCAAAACATTTCCAACACTCCAAAGTAACACACCATACTTATTAGTTTCCCATTATCCTCCACGTACTGTTTGTGATCCTCACAATGATCTGGTTGTACAATTGAGGCAAGTGAGGCTCTGAGAAGTTCAGGGGTAAGTCCAAGGTTACAAAATTAGTGAATGTGGGACAGTGATTTTGAACCTTAGTTTTCTGACCCCAGAGCCTAAATCTTTGATTAACACGCATCTTTGGGCAACCCCCAAGAAAGGGGCTGGATTTGGGTTTCAGAGACAGTAAATTTTGCTGGGACAGGGATTTAGAAACCAAAAGTGCGTCCTCAATTGTAGAAAAATGCACATTGAAGGAAAATTGCAATTAGTACTGTATGGTGGTTGGCAGAACCAAAAATAATTTAAGCCCAGGAGCATCTAAGGGGCAGGGACTTGGACTTGGGAAGCTCAGCACTGCAGGAAGCTTTGCCAAAGTCTCAAGAACAAGAAGTTCATAATTCCTTGGGCTGCCCCTATGTGTGCCAAGCTGAGAGCTAAAGAGAGGCAGAGTAGCCAGGAGGGTGTGGCTTGTCTTGGGGTAGGGGTGGAGGCAGGGGCAGCCAGGAAAACCCCAGGTGATTGTTTGCAAGAGAAGCTGGGTGTGCGACTGGGAACACAAACTAGGAAGCAGGCCTCAGGCCAATTGCATCCCACTTTGAGGGAGGCCAACAGAGCAGGACTCTCAGGGGTGGAGAGCCTCGCCTTAGTATTCTTCTACTTCGTCCTGGAGCCGGTGTCATTACTCTAGCATCCCTCTTTCTCAACACAGGCGTCCTCTCTCTGGGCTTCCCCCTTTCTCTCTGTAAGTCAACGATCCTACAGTTTCCCCCTCTTTTTAGGGATCTCAGACAGAGGGTACCCCTTTTACGTTGTTTCTCATGGTTTCCTCCCTCCCTGGTGCGGGCCCCTCCTGTCCAGATGATGGCAGAGTTCTCTCACAAGCCCCCCACCTTTCTTAGGCTCGGGATCGTGCTCTAGTTCTAGTTCAACAAAGCGCAGCACTTGGCGCAACCGCACCCCTCCTGCTCCCAGAGGGCAGCTCCATGGAAACCAAAACATCACAACTCCGAGAAGGTATCGCGAGAGGCGCCGTTGCGACCGCGGCAGGGGAGAGGCGGAGCGGGGGCGGGAACAAAGAGCGAAGTGGGAGGAGTCTGGGCGCTTCCGAGGTCCCGGGCGGGAGAAGGTACCTCCTAGTGGCGCCCCCGCGTGACTGCGCTTTACATAATCGAGGCCGCGCGCGTCATAAGTGGCGTACTCCAGTCCAGACCGAATCAGAATCGTCCCAAGCTCTGTGTTCCGCCCCTTCGTGCTTGATGGACGTCGAAATGAGCCAGTGAACGGGCGATCAGCGCCGCCGCACCCGCCCAGATCCGCCGGCACTCGCCCGCCCGCCAGCCTGCCGCAGCCCGCAGCCTGCTGCCGCCGCCGCCAGCTTGTCCCTTAGACTGTCAGATAAAGCGGCGAGCCGGCCGGCTGGGCGGTGAGCACGGCCCGGGCCGGACATGGCGGCGCTCTACGCCTGCACCAAGTGCCACCAGCGCTTCCCCTTCGAGGCGCTGTCTCAGGGGCAGCAGCTGTGCAAGGTGCGCGGGCTGGGGCGGCGGCCGGGAACTGGGACGCTGGAGGCGCGGCCCGGAGCCCCCTGTTCTGTGGGGCCGCCCGGCGGGGTCCCCCGGGCAGGGCGTGGCAGGCCCGCCTTGCTGAGGCGACGCACCCGCCCCGCTGGGGGCCAGCGGGGCACGTGGGGGAGTCCCGGGCGCCATCCAGGCCCCCGCGGCCGGCGTGTCCGGGTGCTTAGCAACCGCGAGGGATTGTTCTTGGACCCCGTGAGGTTTGGGGAGGGGACAGCGGGTCCCCTGCTTGACCCGGACCAGCCGAACCGAGATCCCTCCCGGGCTGGCTTCCCCGCCGCTGGTTGCACACTGAGGGACTGGCTGCCTTGCCTGGGACTGAACTCCAGAGTTGGGTGCTGCCTAAGACGGGAGTCTCCCAGCTCGGGCGCCTCACGGGCACTTTCCGGCCAGTCTCCGAGACGGAGGTAGCGAGGCTTTATAGAAAAGCCCCCAAATTAAGCGGACGAAGTAAAAGGATTTTTCAGCATCCAGTTGGTGACCTTCGGTCCTGCCCCTAGTCAGCTACTATTCAGTTTTTACCTTTGAAGGTTCCAAGTTCTTTCTTTCTTTCTTTCTTTTTTCCATTTGAGTGGCTTTCATCCTGCTTTGGCTATTTAAATTAATAGAGGTGCCGTGAGGTGACAGTTAAATGTCACGAAGCCGTCCTGCGAGTGATTTGAGATATTCTCAGCTAATCCAGAGTTTGTCTCTGGTGTGGGTAACTCATAATTGTATGTCACCGTTGCCTCAAATGGCCGTGACTTTGTCACTCGATTTACTGGGTAGGAGAGAACTCAAATGTTTGGGTGCCTTTTTTGGGGTCTTTATATAAATAAAAAACATCTATGCATTTGAAATATATATACTGATTTTAAGGAAGTTTCATATAGGTCAGCAATAATGATTTTAATTTAGCATTTCATTTCACAAGTGGACCTGGTCAAAAATCAAACAGTGGAAGTGGCAGAACCGGAACTAGAATCCTAGTCTGAGACTTATTCATACATACTTTTGTTTTACAATTTATGACTAGTTCCATGTAAATTCTTTCTTAACTTCCACATCAATGCAGGGCAGTGATGCCAATATCACAGAAGAGAAAAATAAGTCCCAGGAAAGTTCAAGTGACTCACTCAAGCACAGTGGCTTTGCTGGGAATAGTACCCAGGTCTTCTACCTCCTACTAAAGGCTGTTTCCATTTCTGACTGCCTTTTAAAATTATATCCTCATTTCATTTCAGGAATGTCGGATTGCACACCCTGTTGTGAAGTGCACCTACTGTAGGACTGAGTACCAGCAGGAGAGGTACAGTTTTTGTTGACCATGAAAGATGTTTAATAGGCATTTTCCTCTTACTTAGTTGCTTTTCAATGTACAGATCTGTAATTGCATTATACACAGATTCTGCAGTTTTTTTTATTATAACACATTGACGAATATAAAACACATATTGTTCTCCAGTTATCCATTGATTGCTTAAAATTGGGGTTCGAACTCTCAACCCCAAGATTGAGTTGCACGCTCCACTGACTGAGCCAGCCAGGTGCCCCTTGCTTAAATTTGTAGAGTTACTTCTCAGATCCTTGATCATTTTATATTGTGGTTATGATCTTTATGACACTAAGAAATCACAACAGTAAAACATGAGCCTTATGTTTCAGTATGCTTATATTCAAAGCTTGAAGAATTTCTAAGCCAAAAGAAGAGACTTTTGGAAATGTGACTATTCTGATAAAGGGTTTGTTAGCCTTAGCCACATTTGAAATTCTCTTGCCTTATGTAAATCTCATTTTTAAAAATGTGAAAAACATTTAGGTGTAAGTGAGCACACATCTTTGGGAGACTTTTTAACAGCAGCAGGGTAGCTTATTGGTTTTCAACAGGAGCAAAGTGGTTTACTGGTACAGTTAAGTTCTGTGGGACTGCAACTGTAGGTCATAGTTCCTTAAAGCAGGGTGGGGTTTATTTGCTAGCTTACACATAGACCTGGAAACCTAATTTTAATCAGCTTTATTTCAATTCTATGAACATTTCCCCCAACATTTTATTATGGATATTTTCAAACCAGAAAAAGTTGAAAAACTTTAACAGTAAACACTCATATACCTACCACTTCGATTCTACAATTTATGTTTACTTTATTTGCATCTATCTATCAATGTATTTTTTTTTTTAATTTTGGAGAGAGAGAGAGAGAGAGAGAGAACGAGCATGGGAGGGGGAAGAAGGAGAAAGAGAGAGAGAGAGAGAAAGAGAATTCCAAGCAGCCTCTGCGTGCAGTGCAGAGCCCTATGCAGGGCTTGATCCCAAGACCCTGAATTTGTGACCTGAGCTGAAATCAAGAGTTGGATGCTCAACCAGTTGAACCACCCAGGTGCCCCTTCAGTGTATTCATCCATCTTATTTACGATTCATTTTAAAGTTGTGGACATTAGTATACTTGATCCTAAACACGTAAGTGTGCATTAACAAAGCTTGATATTTTGTTTAGGGTCCTTTATTTTTTTAGAGGTAAAATTTGCACACAGTGAAATGCTCAAATCTTAAGTACGTCGTTCGATGAGTTTTGCAAATGGTATATATCTGTAACCCTCAACCCTTTCAAAATATAGAACATTACCATCACCCCAGAGAGCCCTCTCATGCTTCATCCCACTCAATCTCCACCCTTCTTGCTTCCCTCATGCAACTACTGTTGTGATTTTTTTTCCGCCATAGATCAGTTTTACCTGTTTTAGCCCTTCATAGAAATGGAAACATATAAAACATAATCTAGAAGCTTTATATTTTAGCTTTTATATTTAGGTCTGTGATCCACCTTGAATTAATTTTTGAGTGTAGGGTGAGATATGATGTTGGACCCTTAATTTACACCATACATAAAAATTGATTCAAGATGGAGGCACCGGCTGGTTCAGTTGTTGGAGCATGCAACTCTTGATCTCGGGGTTGTAAGTTCGAGCCCCAGATTGGATGTAGAGATTACTTAGAAAAATAAAATCTTTAAAAAAATGATTCAAGATGTATCATAGGAATAGTTTTTCCTTTTTTCTTTTCTTAAGTTTATTTATTTGAGAGAGAGAACAAGTTGAGGAAGGGCAGAGAGAGGGAGAGAGAATTTAAAGCGGGCTCTGGTGCAGTCAGTGTGCAGAGCCCGACACGGGGCTTGAACCCAAGAAACTGCGAAATCAAGAGCCAGACACTTAACCAACTGAGCCACCTATGCGCTCCAAAATAGCTTTTCTTGGGGCGCCTGGGTGGATCAGTTGGTTAAGTGTCTGACTTTGGCTCAGGTCATGATCTCGCAGTTTGAGTTTGAGTCCCGTGTCAGGCTCTGTGCTGACAGCTCAGCGCCTGGAGGCTGCTTCAGATTCTGTGTCTCCCTCTCTGCCTCTCCCCTGTTCATGCTCTGTGTCTGTCTCTTTCTCTCTCAAAATTAAATAAAAATTTTTAAAAAATCAAAATAGCTTTTCTTTGTATGTTTTCTAAGATGTCAGGAGCATTTGTATATGTTGATACATATAAATCCCACTTCTTCAGTAATAAATCTAAGTATAAACAAAAATGTTCAGCATCCTAGAATCACCGATGTGAATCCTCTTTCTAGAGGTTTCTTTCAATGCACCCTACATCTTGTACTGCCTCTTCAAAATGGCAGAAAATTGCCCTGGAAAATATTTTATTTGAATATCTCATTTTAATTTAAATGTTTTCTACTTTGAGGTCTTTATTTAACATTATAATCACTTTTATAGGACTTTATGGGAAAATAATAACAAAATAGCTAAATAGACTGTACTTTTATGTGACTTTATTTTCAGCCCCAGAATATTGTTTAAACTATTCTTGCACATTAAGCATTTGTTTGTACCTCCCTCTGTGAAGAATTAGACTTTATTTGAAGATGATTTTTTTCCCCAAGGCAGTTTATCAGTTCAGATATTTAGATAATACAGGTCTCTGGGCCTTCACAAGACAGAAGACACTTTTATTTTTGGCAGTGCTTAGTTCTTAGAGAAATCGGAAATATTGACAAAATATTTGATCATGGCATCCATTTCCCCACATCTGGGATTTTCATATGCTTTTACTTACAGAGGAGGGTGTAGACAGAGTAAAGTCAACATGAATAGAATCTCTGAGTTTGTATCCCAAACATATATACTTTATTCCTCACCTGAAGTTTCTCAGATGTTCATCTAAATTGAGAATTACTGCTAGTCCATTTTAGTCTAACATAATATTCTTTTGAGGGTCCTGCTCACATTTGTTAATTTTGTTTAATGATACTTAGAGATGTGATACTCAGAATTAACTCACTCACCACTTTAACCAAAGCCTCATTTTATTTGAGCTCGTAAAATTAATAACAACAAAATAATGAATAAATAAAAGAGTTATTGGCCAAATACTCAAACCTTCAGTTAACCAAGTGTCCAGACCAAATATCGTCTTGGCACTTAGCAATGAGCAAATTCTGTGGGCTTAAGGAGGAATCACTTTTCACCTATTGTAAGTGAAGCAGCTTTTTTCTTTTAAAAGCAACGCGTCTCTTTTTTCCTAACAGTAAAACCAATACAATATGCAAGAAGTGTGCTCAGAATGTGCAGTTATATGGAACGGTAAGTAGAGTTTCTCTGTACCTAACAGTGTGTACTCAGGTCTCTTGAAACCGTACATTCTGTGGATTATTAATATAATTTACCGTACTTTTAGTAGAACATCTTATATGTAAATACTTTCTCAGAGAAGTTTATCTAGCATTTGAGCTTTTGATCTTAGCTCATACTTATTAAGAAGTTCTGTGTTTATAACCATGATGGCAGGATTGTCATTATAATTTCCCTTGAGAGCTTCAGTCACCAGTATGGAAAGAGGAAGGGAAAGATGGATCCTACAATGTGACCTCTTTGTTTGGTAGCAGTTGACTGTTCGGTGATTTTTTTTTTTTTTTTTTTTTTTTGTCTCGTCTCTCAGTGTTGGGGTTCTATACTATGTATCTCCCAGTCTGTTTATACAGTGATAATGGCAAAGAGGCCTTTTCAGAAATTTGGAAGCACATGCTGGTCTCTCCAAAGAGCTGGTTCTGTTGAATTTCTTACATGAAGTCCCAGCATATACACTAATGGGCTTTTGTTATTTGTTAATTTATTTGTTTTCAAGTCAGTAGCCCTGTGCAGAAAAACACTTTACATAGTGTTAGGAATTGGGCTTCATTTGATCAGTGTAGAAGGAAATTTATGAAGTGGGGAATACATTTTCACGATGACCGATGAACTGTATAATAGGAATTATTGCTTTAAAAAACGCACTGGTATTTTATAATATACTTAGTTGACCCTTTCTTCTTTCCTCTCTTTTTAAGCCCAAACCTTGTCAGTATTGCAACATAATTGCAGCATTTATCGGCAACAAATGCCAGCGCTGCACAAATTCAGAGAAGAAGTATGGACCGCCCTATTCATGTGAACAGTGTAAGCAGCAGTGTGCATTTGACAGGAAGGATGATAGAAAGAAGGTAAATCTCTGTGTTTCTGTTGAGTTTTTTTCCTTTCGGAGACATTAAGTTTGGTCAATTGTGTCAAAAAGACATTACGACAGGGATGTCTGGCTGGCTCAGACAGTAGAGCGTATGACTCTGGATCTCGGGGTTGTGGGTTTGAGCCCCATGTTGGGTGTAGAAATGACTTAAAATAAAAAAGGAAAGAAATATAACAAAAGAATTCTCAGTTCCTGTTCTAGTTGTTCTTGACCTTGAAGATTTTCAGCGTTTGCTTTCTTCATTTGCCAAATGTGGACCATTATATTCTTTTTAAAAAATGTGTACGTATATACATTTTTTATGTTGTTGTTTTTTTTAAGTAATCTCTACACCCAACGTGGGGCTTGAACTCCTGACCCTGAGCTCAAGAGTCCCGTGTTCTGACTGAGCCAGCCAGGCGCCCCGTAGACCATTATATTCTAAAATTGCATGAGTTAGTATTTCATGAGATTCTTAATTAACAGTGATCTGTACCCTGTATTAGTGAAGTGATGATTGGCAAAATTCTATAGAACTCTGTAAAGGAGAGATTGTGACTTAAGATACAGTCATATTACCAGTTTCACTCTCTGACTTTTTAAGTGTTTCTGTTGCAGTTAAAATCCCAAGATGACATAGAAGAGAGCTCTATGTGAAGTGATGGTACCTTGGTAGAATAAAAATGGTTTAGATTTGTTCTGTTTAAAACGTGGCTTCCAGCTGCACTTAGAGCAAAACCCAAACCCCTCCGTGACCTACATGGCCCGTACCTGCCTCTCAGTCTCTCCTGACATCACACCTCCCACCCGTCACCTTGTTTCAGCCACAAGAGCCATCTTTCAGCCCTTCCAATGTGCCAGTTTCATTCCTACCTACACACTGGCTGTCATTTTGTCTCATAACACCCTTCAGTCTTGACTGGTTCCTCATGCTCAGATGCTGCTTCCTCACAGAGACCTTATTACTAACTCACCCCTAATCGTATTATCCTGTTTTGTTGTCTTCACAGCATGTAACGTTGTGAGGAATCACCGTATTTATTTGCTCATGAGTTTGTCTACCTTTAGTAGAACACGAGCTCTTTGTCTGTCTTGTTCTCTGCCACATTTCCAGTGGCCTGGAACATAGGAAGTGCCCAAAACAAGCAAGTATACATATGTACGTATACTTACACACACACACACACACACACACACACACAGCCACACACATACATATGTGTATATATATATATTTATTTATTTTGGTAAGAGTCATACTTTATTGAGAGCTATTTCCTTTCCCTTTTAGTTGTCTTACCTGACACGGCCAAAATATTAATCTGAAATATATCTCCAGTTTACTGTTTTTTATTGAGAAAAATTGTGCTTCTCATTTTCTACTCTTTCAAAAGTGAGTGAAGTGGGGCACCTGGGTTACTCAGTTGGTTAAGCATCCGACTTCGGCTCAGGTCACGATCTCATGATCTCATTGTTCATGAGTTCAAGCCCTGTGTTGGGTGAGCTCGAGCCCCACTTTGGGCTCTGCACTGACAGTGTGGAGTCTGCATGGAATTCCCTCTCTCTCCCTCTCTCTGCCCCTTGTGGGATACTCTCTCTCTGCCTCTCGCTCACTCGCGTGCTCTCTCTCTCTCTCAAATAAAGAATTAATGAATTAATTTAAAAAAGTGAAGTGATTATATATATTTTAAATTGAGATATAATCAACATATATCAGTTTCATATGTACAGCATAATGATTTGATATTTGTGTATATTGGAAAGTGATTGCCACACTAAGTCCGGTAAATATCCATCACCATACACAGTTACAGGATTTTTTTTCTTGTGACGAGAACTTTTAAGATCTACTCTCTTAGCAACTTTCCAATATGCAACACTGTGTTACTATCATCACCATACTGTACATTACATCCCCATGACTTATTTATTCTTTAACTAGAAGTTTATACCTTTTGACTACTTTTCCCCATTCTACCTACCCCCACCCCCACATCCCACCTCTGGCAGCTATCAATCTCTTCTCTTCAGTAAATGTTTTTTTAATGAAGGAATGCAGTACAGAAACTTTTTCAGTGTCCACAGGTACTTTTTCAGAGATGCTTAGGCTCACGAGGGCTGACTCTTGCAAAGCAAATTCATTAATTTATAATGGGAGGGTATAACTCTACAGTAACCAGAGTACTCCTGCCTGCCAACCAGAGCACCTTTTCCCTGAATTGAGATACTGGAGAAGCTGAATTAGGAATCACGAGGTAGCATATAATAGTAGTTGGAGTATAAGCTTTGCAGTCCCACTGACCTGGGCCAGCTGAATGATCCTAGACAAGTTACTTACTCTCCTTATGCATCGATTTCATTACCTTTCCAGGGGGAAGCGCAGTAGCTGCTTCACAAGGACATAGGGAGATTTAATTGAGGTTGAGGACCAGCCTAAGTTCACACACCTCATAAGTGGCCGAACTGGGACTTTACCCAGTACTATAGTCTGTAGTATCCATTCTCTCTTCATCTTTGTCTCCTTGACTTTCAGGTAGATGGGAAACTGCTGTGCTGGCTGTGCACACTGTCCTACAAACGGGTCCTTCAGAAGACCAAAGAGCAGAGGAAACACCTGAGCAGCTCTTCCCGTGCCAGCCACCAAGAGAAGGAACAGTATAGTCGGCTGGGTGGTGGTGGCCATTATAACAGGTAACCCCAAGATGCCTGAGATAGGACTGGAGGTACTGATTGGTCAGATGGAATACACAAGTTAGCCATGGAAGACACCATTTGGCATAAAGTTTCCTATTTTCTCTCTAGTCACTAGCTTTCGAAGGAGTCTCCTTTGTCCCATTTCACAGTTCACGTATCTTCCAAGTGCCAGAGAGATTTCCGTTAGGCATTAGGATTTCCTGACTTGGTTTGTCTTATGTCTGGAAAGTTTTTGGAACTTGTTCTGCTTTCACTGTAATGCTCTCCTCACCCTTGGAGTGGGTTATCTCCTTAGAAGACTGGGCGTGTGACTTTCTGAGGGATGCAGCTTTTTTTAATGCATACTTGGCCAGGGAGTTGATAGGTATTCTAGGTTTGTCCTGGTGGGATCCAGTCAAAAAGATGTCCTTTCGCTGTTGCCTTAAGCTTCCTTTCAGCGTATCCGTAGTGGTGTTAAGAGTTGTGGCTTTGGATTGAATCCTGACTCTGCCAGGTTCTCTGTGTGGGATCTTGAGCTAGCTTGTTCATCTTTAAAGTAGGGAAATAATAACATTCCCTCATGGAATTGTTGTGGAGATAAATTATATAGTGCATGAATAGTGATTCCTAAAATAACTGGTTATAGGAAGCATTCAATATATTTTAGTTACTGTTTGTTATTGTTACCATTATGATTTTGTTTGTTCGTTAAGCAAACATTATTAAGTACTCTCATGGGCCAGTGACTCTGCTAGGAAGGCAGAGATGAATAAAAGAATCATGCTGCTCACCGAGAGTATGCAGACTGATAGGGAAGACAGACCTGTAATCAAATGATTGCATTATAATTCGATGAGCACCACAGTGGAAGCGTCAAGATACAGGCATGAGAGGCAGTAGTAAATAACTGCCTTGGGGAGTCAGGCAAGAGAGGCCCAGAGAAGAGCTGGGGTTGGGGCTGGATTTTAGGATGAGTTGGAATCATCAGATCAGGGATGGGCAGAAATGGGCATGAGACCACACGGCCCTGAGGAGTTACAGATCCTTTTATGTGGCTGGCGCTTATGTTTGGGAGCCAGGGAATGAGAGAGAAAGGGATTCTGAAAACGTTAAGGAGCATGAACCTGACCGTGGGGTCAGTAAAAAAAAAATTTACCCTGATTATTATGGAGAAAACATTGGAAGAAAAAGAGACTGGAGGCTAGTTAAGAACCTGTTTTGTAAAAGTCCACAGTAAGAGATATTAATATTAGAATCTCAACTGAGGCCATGGCACCGGAGATCAAAGAGGCAGATTCAGGGAGGGCCTGGGGGGCTTAGTTGGTGAAGCGTCTGACTTCGGCTCAGGTCATGATCTCATGATCCGTGAGTTTGAGCCCTGTGTCAGGCGAGGAATCATTTTTAAAGAGCCAGTTTCATAGAGAGACTAGAATGGTGGTTGCCAGGGGCTGGGGAAGGAGGAAAGGGGGAGATTTAGGTCACAGGGTATAAACTTTCATTTATAAGAAGAGTAAGTTCTGAGGATCTGATATACACCAGAGTGGCTATTCTTAATATATTATATACTTGAAAATTGCTGAGAGTAGATTTTAAGCATCCTTGCCATAAAAAAAAAGTTAGCTATGTGAGGTGATGGATGTGTTAATTATCTTAATCTTGGTGATCATTCCATAACATGTATATCAAACTGTTATGTTGTACACCTTACATGTATATAATTTGTCAGTTATTTCTCAGTAAAGTTGGAAAGGGGGGAAGGATGGCAGTGGTATCAAATACTGAAAAGAGATCAAGTAAGAAAGGGTCTTGAGGGTAAACTCATTGAGTCTATAACTGATTTTTAGTAGTTTGTGGGACTCAGATATCAGTAGATTCACAGAACTGTACTGAAGGAGAACTGGACTAGGAGTTCAACCTGGTATCTAGTCCTAGCTTCACTGTTGACTGGCTGTATATCCTTAGGTAGGTCAGTTAAACTTGATGAGCCTCAGTTTCTACAGAATAGAAATAGGCCTTGTATATACCTCACAGACTAGGAAGATGCGAGTGAAACATTAAGTGTACTTTTTTTAAAAATTTTTATTTATTTTTGAGAGAGAGAGACAGAGTGCAAGCAGGGTAGCGTCAGAGAGAGAGGGAGACACAGAATCCGAAGCAGGCTCCAGGCTCTGAGCTAGCTGTCAGCACAGAGCCTGATGTGGGGCTGAAACCTACGAACCATGAGATCGTGACCTGAACCAAAGTCAGATGCTCAACTGACTGAGCCACCCAAATGCCCCTAAATGTACTTTTTAAACTGTAAGATAGATTTTACTTCTTACTAAAAAAATTTAAAAAAGATTTTTTTTAATGTTTGTTTATTTTTGAGAGACAGAGCGCGAGCAGAGGAGGAGCAGAGAGAGAGGGAGACACATAGAATCTGAAGCAGGCTCCAGGGTCTGAGCTGTCAGCACAGAGCCCGATGCGGGACTTGAACTCACAAACCACGAGATCATGACCTGAGCTGAAGTCTGATACTTAACTGACTGAGCCACCCAGGCGCCCCACTTCTTATTAAAAGTTTATTGACTCTGTTCCCATAGTTATTACTAAAGCAGATAATATTTAATTAAAGCTAAGAATTTTGGGGGCCTGTAGAAGGTAGCTACCCATGCATCCAGGACCTGTGAAATCAACACCTTGGTGGGTTTTAATAATCAAGAATAATTAGTTCTTGCATGGAAGAGCTGTGATATTACATTGGTCCTGTTTGACAAACTTTTGTTGTGATATTTTATAAATCTTTGATTTCTAATGTGTGTTTCTCTGTTTTTGCCATTAAAAGCCAGAAAACACTTTCTACATCTTCAATTCAAAATGAAATCCCAAAGAAAAAATCCAAGTTTGAGTCAATCACGACCAATGGAGACAGGTAAGCCAATTGGTATGCGTGCATGCTTCCATTTGAGTGACTGCATATACAGTTCCTGAAACAGGAATACATTCCAGGGTGTGCCTTGGACCTAGTCTAGGGTTGTTAGTGACCTGCTGAGGGTCACTCCATTAGCCACTTGATGTTTTATGAATAAGCAGTGCCACTATTTGTTTATAACTCTAATCTTTTTTTTTTTTAATTTTTTAATGTTTATTTATTTTTGAGAGACAGAGAGAGACTGAACATGAGCAGGGGAGGGGCAGAGAGAGAGGGAGACACAGAATCTGAAGCAAGCTCCAGGCTCTGACCTGGCAGCACAGAGCCGGATGCAGGGCTCGAACTCATGGACCACGAGATCATGACCTGAGCCGAAGTCGTAGGTCCAACCGACTGAGCCACCCAGTCGCCCCTATAACTCTAATCTTGTCATTAAAAGACAAGCACACATAACCGGACTTAATAGCAACTGAATTCTGCCGTCCACATATAACTCTCCCACACTAATTGTAGGAAGTCAGGAGCTATATGCTTGTCATTGTGTCCTGTGCCTGTGGCCTCCTCCATGTGGGGCAAGAGTTGGTATTGAGAGGTGGAGCAGAGACAGGTTGGGAGTTAAGGCAGTCTTCTCAGTCTAATTCATGCTTCCTTAGCATGCAGAAAGCCCACTGCAGATACTGAATCAGCAGAGAATGAGATGCATTTAAATATTTTTACTTCATTTCAAGCCTGTCTAAACGCATGTATTTATTCCTGGCTTTCCTCTCTCCATCTGAACGATGCTTCCTCTTGCCAGCGCTTTGTCCTAATATCCAGAGTGCCCCGTCTGTGTTGGTCCAGGGGCTGCTTCCCAGCTGAGTCTTGGGGCCGACCATTTTCCTGTTTCTCTAGGCCCGGGCATCCTGAAGTGAGACACTGACATACTCTTCCTCCAAATCCTTGGAATCCTTTCCATTCTGAAAACTCCCAGTGTCAGTTCTTCCTCCCAGCCGGTGGTGGGTATGGGAGTAGGCTAGCACATAGGCTTACCAGGGCTGAATTTCATTTAGGGGAGCACAAAGCATCTATGAAGTTTATTCTTTCCTGTTACCTTTTTTATTACCTTGATTTCAGATTCTACAAGGTACCTTTGTATCAACTAGTATCATTGATTTTATACTTCTTAAATTGAGCCTTCTGGAAATGTTTAACTTAGATGTTCAAATTATACGGAAGAAGGAACCATGAAGACCATTGGGTTCACTGTTCTTCGAGCAGATATTCTGACCACTGTGAAGATTGTCCCATCACCTCTGCCAGTGTGGCTCATCCTACAAAAACCACGTCAAGGAGTGAACCTTTCTGAGTTCCCTGCCTTTATAAAGGTCTAAGCCAAGACCCACAGCCTTTAGATTCATCGTTTCTGTTTTGTGCTCACTTATGATCCAGGCTGTATTTGAATGACCTGGAGAAAGCTCATTCATAACCTTAGTTTAACCAGCCAGTCCTTAAAGCTTACCTTCTTTTAGAGTATTTGTTCTTAAGATACTGCCACTATTCTTGCTGTCCATTGCTATGGACATACAAAGCTAAAAACTTAAGTTTTATGTTCAGAGTGATTTTTTAAAAAATGTTTATTTGTTTATTTTGAGAGAGACAGAGAGAGAGCATGAGTCAGGAAGGAGCAGAGAGAGAGGGAGAGAGAGAATCCCAAGCAGTCTCCTCCCTGTCAGCGCAGAGCCTGACACGGGGCTCAGTCCCACGACTGGGAGATCATGACCTGGGCCAGAATCAAGAGCCAGATGCTTACCTAACTGAACCACCCAGGTGCCCCTGTTCAGAGTGTTTTTTTGGCATGCAGTCACCAGCAATGATTGTTTTCCTCAGGTAGGAAATGCTGATCCTTAACATGGTCTTTAACAGTCTTATCCGGAAAAGATCTAAAAGATCTTTTTTTTTTCTTGAAATGTAGATGCTAGTTTATTAAAATAACTTACCCTAATAACTTGAAAATATGGAAAACTTTTCTGTTTCTACAAAAATTATTTTCCTATACATACAAGTTCCATTTGAATGTTCCTGCATTAGCAGTCTTAACTATCGATTCCACTTGTTCACATTGTTTTTAAAAGTTCATAGCAGAAGTTAAATTACATTTTCCCTTTTCTTTTTACTTCTGTGGCATTTTTTCTTCCTTTTCCCTCTTTGAAAACATCCTGACAAGCTTTTTTTGATGGTCCTTTTGTCTTGTCTTTTTTTTTTTTTTTTTTTACTGGATATCTATCTTGATATTCAGTTCTGTACCAAAGGTTACCAGCCTTGTTTCTGAACTATTGTAGCTGCCTCTCAGCTTTCAATTGATTGCAGCCTACTTTCCTGGCCCCACTTTGAAAATATCCGCATAAGCTCCTGTCCTTTCCTTGTTATCCCCTCTTCTGCAGCCTGCTCTCTAATAGCTTTCCATTCTCCTTTCTATTCTACCACATTCTCCATTCTTATTTTTTAAATATTGAGGCATATTTGATTTTTTATGCCTCTTTTTCTTTTTCTAGTAGCCTTCCGTATCATACAGAGAGAATGCATCACTTTAGGTTTTATGAAACCTTTTCTCAAATAGTTTTATACTTCTGAAATGCCTCTGGGGGCACCTGGATGGCTCAGTTGGTTAAGCAGCCGACTTTGCTCAGGTCATGATCTCACAGTTCATGGTTTTGAGACCAATGTCGTGTTCTGTGCTGATGGTGTGGAGTCTGCTTGGGATTCGCTCTCTTTGCCTGCCTCTCTGTCCCTCCCCTACTTGTGTGTGCGCACGCTTTCTCTCTCAAAATAAATACATAAACTTAAAAAAAAAAGTTTTTGCTATGTTTTCAGCAAACTAGAAAGTATGAGACGGAGGCTGTGAATTTTGCGGGATCCTAAAAAAAAATGACCAAGGCATTTAAAATTTTTTTTCAGTTTATGTATTTATTTTGAGAGAGAGAGTGCACATATGTGGGAGAGGCAGAGAGAGAGAGAGAGAGAGAGAGAGAGAGAATCCCAAGCAGGCTCCACACTGTCAGTGCAGAGCCTGACACAGGGCTCTGTCTCACAAACTACAAGGTTTAAAAAAATTTTTTCAATGTTTATTTTTGAGAGACAGAAGCAGAGAATGAGCAGGGGAGGGGCAGAGAGAGAGAGAGAGGGAGACACAGAATCCGAAGCAGGCTCCAGGATCTGAGCGGTCAGCACAGAGCCCGACCTGGGGCTCGAACCCACAAACTGTGAGATCATGACCTGAGTCAAAGTCAGATGCTTAACCTACTGAGCCACCCAGGTTCCCCTCGAACTTGAAGACCTTGACCTGAGCCAGGATCAAGAGTCAGATGCTTAACTGGCTGAGTCACCCAGGTACTCCATAACAAGAACTTTTTAATTTCAGAAAGATCTGAGTTCATTTCTAGCTTTCCTTCCCTGAGAAAATGCACCAACTACTTTTTGATCTGTTTGTTGTTCCATTGGCAATTAAAAAACACTCTAAACAATGGGTATCCCCAGGTATACCTTGTTGATTGTTTCTAAAGGACATTTCTTTCCTTTATTCATAGTTTTTTTTTTTTAAGATTTTATTTTTTAAGTAATCTCTACATCCAATGTGGGGCTCAAACCTACAACTCTGAGAACAAGGGTCGCATGCTCCACCAACTGAGCCAGCCATCCAGGTGCCCCTCCTCATAGTTTTATTTTATTCTGCATTTGAAATATACCTGAAAGATTAGACTTACTTTGTGTGGCTTTACCCTTTCATTGGAGATATTTGGAAAGAGACTGGATCTGATTTTCTGCCTTGCTAACCTAGCCATCTGTTTTCATTTGATTTCCAGCAGTTCTTATTAGAAGTTAGAGAGTTAGAAAGGTCAGGCCCTAACAGGACAGACATGACTGGTTTTGTCAACAATGTAGTGGTATGGGGAAAATCCTCTCTCAAGAAACAGGTGGAGCAGAGCATTAGAAGCTTTGGGGAGCACAGGATTTATCTTACACTGTTTCATTTGTCACTCTAGTTATGGGTTTAAAGAAATACTTTTGGATTGAGGGAAGACAGTCCCTTGGCAGGTATTGAAACTGGTGGAGGCTTTGATGGGATCCTTTCAGCATTTTCTCCTGCATACCTTGTTTAATTTATATTGCTTTTACTTTTTGTCACCCAGTAATTCTGCATATTCATCAGTTATGAAAGCACTGATCCATTCTTCTGACATTCTTCTTACATACCTCATGTAGACCGAGAGAGAATATTCTTATCAATGGACCATGTCTTCTAGCCGTAGAAATGTGTGACTTGGTAGCTATGAGGCTGTCCAGAGATTTCACTTGCTATTTGAAGTCTCTACCCATGTAGAGAAATCCTGGTTATTAGCTGTAGTTCAAGATGAACTAGAGTCGTTGCTGTATTGATCTAGGGAGTCGCGAATCAATACGCCAGTGACTGCTTAGGAAAAACAGATTTGTGTTTTACTTTAAAGGTTGCCCTGGGAAGAGTAAGGAGGTTTCTTCAGGAAGTCTCTAGAGAAGGGCAGGACTTGACTCTCAGGGTGGTGATTCCTTAACTTGTTTTGGGTCTAAGACATCTCTGACCAACCGGGGAAAGCTATGGATCCTCACCCTAAAAACCACCCACTGTATGTAGACACCGAATTATACATGCGACTTCAGTGGTTCACAGATGCCCTGGAACTGGGCCTGGTTACAACACTCTCCAAAACAGACAGAGCTCACCTGGCACTTTAACAAAATGAAGTGCTCAGCAACCGTTACTAAGAAGGCTCCGTTGAAACCCCAGGTTGTGGTGTGACTCTGGAGTTTGCCGCCTGTTTCTCTCCTGACTGATTATCACTGAATTCTTGGTATTGGAAGTGGTAATCAAACGGGCCAGTGGCAGTGTAGGGAAAGTCAGCTTCCTTCCTATTAATTGCATCTTTTTCTGCATTTTAAAAGGGACTGACTACTCCTGGGATGGGATGCAGCAGCTTCTTAACAGCGGCACCATACACAGGGCTTTGGAGCAGAAAATAAAGAACCAAGATCTGGTGATCGCCTTGCCTGTGCAGTTTAGCAAATGCTACTGAGTCCGGCGTGTGGCGGGCATTGTACTTACTGCTGGGAACTCAAGTAGTTGCCCTTACTCTGGGACTTGTAGTCAAGTGGCCTATGATGTGTCCTCAAGTAGAAAAAGGTTTATCCCTCCCAAGTTATGATTTTTCCCCCTCCATTTTTCTACTCAGCTTTTCCCCAGACCTGGCCCTGGACTCACCAGGCACTGACCACTTTGTCATCATTGCCCAACTGAAGGAAGAAGTGGCCACTCTGAAGAAGATGCTGCATCAGAAGGATCAAATGATCTTAGAGAAAGAGAAGAAGGTACGGTTTTGTTAATGCCTCTCAGGCCAGAATGGTGCAAGGGTAAGCGTGTGGCACCACAGGGCATGCTGCTAACTTTTTTAACTGATATATATGTGGTACTGACCACTGACGCTTTGAGAGATCCAGTGTCATGGTTGGGATATCATGGGAGAGGCTTACTGTCTGCCAAGATGACTCATGATCTGGTATTACCTCGAGAGAGAATCCTCACTCTACTTCGCTCAGGTGCGTTTAGAAAGTTGCTTTTTCTCAGCATTTGGAGGGAGCTTCACTTCTCAGGGAGGACTCATGTTTACCAGGCTTGCAGAGGTGATGTATAAAACTGCAGTGCCCCCCTTAATTCACAGTGGGGCGTAACTGACTGCTATGCTTCTCAGCACGAGCTGCCTTGGAAAGTTGTAATCAGAAGGTGCCAAATGAGCATGGAGTTGGGACAAAAGGATGTGGTTATGTAAGTGGAATTTTTAATGCTCTCAGGCTAAGAGAACCTGATACTTCCATCTCTTTTTTTTGGGATGGCCATGTCTGTGGGACAGTAATACTCAAAATATGTGGACCAGGTCTCCCTCCTTCCTGAACAATGGTCAGTTAGGCCTTCCTCTGTGACTCTTACATCACTTTGCTTCCATTACTGACAACTCCCTGAGTGACCCATTCTTTAAACACATTAACATCCTCAGTTAAATCTTACTCTGGTCTAACAGTCATCCTCCCTCTTTAAGGGAACTTTTTACATCCTTCTTCTGATTCAGGTCTATTTCTCTTACTTTTAGGTTGTTTTTCTTTTTTCTTTTCTTTTTTCTTTTAGAGAGAGAAGACAGACACAAGAGCAGGGGAGAGGGAGGGAGGGAGGGAGGGAGGGAGAGAGAATCCCAAGCAGGCTCCATGCTCAATGTGGAGCCCGACATGGGGCTTGATCCCATGACCCTGGGATCATTGCCTGAGCCAAAATCAAGAGTTGGACACCCAGCCAAGCCACCCAGGTGCCCTTCTTATTTTTAGGTTCCTAAAGAGTACCTTTTTTTTGTTTTAATATATTAATAACAATAATAGCTGACTTTTATTGGATACTTAAGTATGTGGCTGACTCTATTCTGAGTGCTTTCTATGTATTAATCCATTTATCCTCTTAACAGCCCTTTAAGATAGAAATTACTATTGTCATCATTTTGTAGATGAAGAGTAGCCTCCCAATATTTTTTCTCTTAGGGTTCTAATCCTTCTCTTAGTTTTGTTTTTTTCCCTGAGACTGTATGTTTTCTCGTGCCAAGTTTGGGTTCATTTTGGATGGCTAACAAAGGCATATATGTTGTTAAAATATTTACATGCCTTCTTTTCATCTAATTTTGACCTCATTTTATAGATGAGGAAATGGACCCAAAGATATTAAATGACATATCAAATCACACAGTAAATGGCAAGTCTTTCTGACTCTACCATTCTTTCTTACTAGGCTGTGCTTTCTTCTGCCAGTAAGGTGGAGATTCGTGAGAAGTTCGAGACCAGTATACTCTCCACTTTCCAACAGGACTGTCCAATGAAAGCAGACCCAAGTATATTTTCTTCATAGTCTCGATCAGGATGGCACATAATAAAAGGGTTTTTGCAAAAGAGAGACAAAATGAACATTTGTTTCTACAGCTTTGCAAAGTTAGGGTTTTAAAAGGAGCAAAGACAAATAGTAGATTGTTTCTCATCACTTTCAGGATCAAGGTCACACTCCTTGGCTTAGAACACAGGCCCTTCTGCAACATACCTGCCTATCTGTAGCATCATCTCCTGCCACTCTCCATGCTCATCCGTCATTCGAGCAGGCTGTCCGTTACCTCGCACTCTCCGGCTGTGCCCATACAGTTCCCTGTGCTTGGATGTCCTCGTCTGTACCTTGTGTGCCAGCTGTACCTCATGTACCTCGACACTCAGCTCACACATCACTTCCCTGACTTAGATATGTCCTCTCTACTCCTTGAGTAGCACAGTCAATAGAAGAAGGCCTGGGGTTTGAATTCTAGCTCTGTCCCTTGCTAACATGTATGATCAAGACCATGTTATGTAACTCTTTCTAAGCCATGGTTTTCCCATCTATAAAATGGGAAAAATAATATTTCCCCCCACAGGTTGAATGAAATAATATAATCAAACTGTTTGGGGGTGTCTGGCTGGCTCAGAAGAGCATGCAACTCTTGATCTCGGGGTCGTGAGTTCAAGCCCCATCTTGGGTGTAGAGATTACTAAAAAAAAAGAAAGAAAAAGAAAAAAGTGTGTGTGTGTGTGTGTGTGTGTGTGTGTGTGTGTATAAATAAAATAACCAAACCATTTACCCGGAACACGGTTAAAAAATTAGTAAATGGCAATAGCTGTTATTCTCCTGGCTTCTCGTAGTCACTCATATTGTATTAAAATCACTGATTTATTTGGAGGATTATTGGCATGTATGAAATACATAAAATCTTTAAAACCTGTCAGTGATGAGGTATCAGAAATGGCTATGTCAGGATTTTATGTAATTTTCAAGAAATCTTTAGGATATATAGGATACAGAATTCCCTGGCTTTGGTTTTGTTATGGATCTTCCGAAGAGCCCTGGATTTCATTAATTCGAGGAGCCATCTAGCTCTCTGCTGCCAGAACATTCATCATTGCACCGCACAGAGATCTCTTCAGTCAGTCTGCCTTTTCTCCCTGCTCAGATCACAGAGCTGAAGGCCGATTTTCAGTACCAAGAATCTCAGATGAGAGCCAAAATGAACCAGATGGAGAAGACCCACAAAGAAGTCACAGAGCAATTACAGGTGAGTCTGCTTGCTTGTTTTTTTTAATGTTTATTTTTGTGAGAGAGACAGAGTGTGAGCAGGGGAGGGGGGCAGAGAGAGAGAGGGAGACTCAGCACCTGAAGCAGGCTCCAGGCTCCGAGCTGTCAGCACAGAGCCTGACGTGGGGCTTGACTCACAAACCACGAGATCATGACTTGAGCCAAAGTCGGATGTTTAACCAACTGAGCCACCCAGGCGCCCCAAGTCTGCCTGTCTTTTATGTGATAACCCTGGTGTATTTAGCTGATTGTATTTTAAGTGATTTACCTCTTAGATTTTTTTTGTTCTCAAAGTATTGACAAAATCATATTTAATCTACCTTATAGCTGTCTTTTATTCTTTCGATGTTGGGTGTGCTCTGATCTTTTTCCCTCAAAAACTGGAATTAATAGATGTGTGTTTTGATTTTTGGCTAAGCCAGATGTGATTCCAGATGTCTGGATTATAAATTCTGTTTATCCAGCAAGTTAAGGCACTCCACGGTTTGTTTGTGTTGCATAAAGTACCCTTTTGTAACAGTAGATCCCAGGAGATTGAAGTGTGCTGATTAACCTCCAGCAAATACTTTCTTCGCCTGAACCAAGCCCTGGGGCTTTCTGTTGTTTTCTGCCTTTAGAATTTGTTCTCTTCCTGACCCTCTACATTGTCTGCCTTAGCATCTGCATAAAAAGCATGTTGAAATATCCTTCTCGCACTGATTTTTTTGTTTAGGCTAAAAACCGAGAGCTCCTGAAGCAGGCGGCTGCCTTGTCCAAGAGCAAGAAGTCTGAGAAGTCAGGGGCTATAACCTCTCCGTGAGAGACCATCAGGAGGCTGCCAGCCAACAGCAGGGGGGTTCCTGGGTTAGGGTTGGTGACCTGGCTGTTCTCTGTGAATTGCAAGCTTTCTTAAGAAATCTCTATTTTATTACAGTTATCCTTCTTTGCGGGATTGCAGCGGGCTGAATGGAAACACCTGGTTTATGCTGTTCATGACTGCATGCTTGGGTGTTTGGGGTTCCAAGCTCTCTGTCTCATACGCTCACTCCCCCCAACCCTGCCCTGGGTACTACTCTCTGTCTCTCTCTCTTTTGGTACTACTGTGTGTGTGTGTGTGTGTGTGTGTGTGTGTGTGTGTGTGGCAGTCACTGTTCAGTGTTACTTGCAGAATTTTTTGTTTTGTTTTGTTTTGTTTTGTTTTTTGGTCCATCGCATCCTGCCATACCCATGAGCAAACAGTTTGGCATTAACTACATACATATCACTGCCACCCTCTGAACTTTGAAAACTGCCACCTTAAGACTTGGTACAATGGAAGAGGCTTTCTCTCTCCAATAAACCTTTTGCTTCAGGGTATACTCTTGGGTTTTTTTCCAGGTATATTATGTATGAACTTTGTACTATGTATAGCCAGAGTTTTATTTATTTTTAAAAAAAAGAAACTTTTTCTTGATAAAGGAATAATGGTAGCCTAGCTTGTTCTTCTTGTAAAAGTGATGCCTCTTTAAAGAAAAAAAAAAAAAGCCCTACTCTCTACCTTTTAGTAAAGGAATAAGACCTTTTCTTGTTACCTTGGAGTCTTAAAAACTGATTGCTATGGTGCGACAATTCAGTGCATCAGTGTGGAGTTAAGTGCCTTTTGGAGGACTTTTTGGAAGAGCATTTAAGGAGATACTTAGGGGAGGTAGCCACGATTTGAACAGTCTGTCTTTTTAAATAAGGGCAGAAAGAAAGGTTGTCCAGGTTTTACTGGACATTTCCCTCCCCCTCCCCTCTCTTGATTGTTTTATGTGACTGATTTTAAATTCTCACACTGCCACTTCTTTTTAAAGAAAAAATACCCTTTACTTATATCAGTTGTTGGGCCATTGTCAGAGAGCTTTTTTTTTTTTTAATGAGCAGATTGAAAATGGCTAATACTTTGAACTATAGAGCATTTCGGGAGTTCGTACGAGCTGCTCAAGTATGGACTCTGAGCCTGATTGGGAGACATGCTGTCACTGTACCTTCTCCCCATTCCTCCTCATCCACCCCGGCCTGCACACTCCCTGCTTTTAGCGGGAAAAGGGAGTTTCTTGAAGACACGTGCTTGTCAGGAGCAGCGTGGCCCCCGCCAGAATCGTTTGTGTCCTCCTTTCCCTTCTTGACCGAGTAGGCACACGGGTTTACTTTTCCAGGAGAGGAGAGAGATTTGCACCGCTAGCCATTCTCTCAGGTCCTCCGTGGGATGTTTGTGAAAGAAATGAGAAGGGTGTGATGTGCCACGAAACACAGTAGAATCAACAGCCTTGGAATCATTCGTGCCGAGGGGTCCCGCAGTTCGAGGTAACCGTGAGGACAGATGAACTGTGTACCTCAGTGCACCAAAACTGTAAGCAGTCGGTTTAACTTGCTCGGCATTTCCTGGAAGCCACTGTTTATAATCCGTGATAACATTCTCACAAGCGGACCCATGCACAGAATTGGACAGAACTGTGGAAATGGGTGGTTTCTTTCTGATAAAAGAAACAATGGACCACGATGCTCGTCTGTCACTCTAGTAGGGGAGGTCACGTTCCCTTCCAAGCGAGGGAAACGGCAGTGCTACACAGCTTTGTAACTTTTTGAATGAGAAACTTACGTAAAGATAAACTGTCAGATAATATTTTTCAGAACGCATTTATGTTTGACTCTGGGGAAAAGATTGTGAAAAAAGTTACAAGTCATGGTTTTTTGGGTTTTGTTTTGTTTTTTAATTTGGAAGACTTGAGAAATCCTGTTTCATGAAGTGACAATATAAAAACACATACTTAGTTTTATACTAAATCTTTTTTTAAAGTGTTGGCATTTAATACAAAACAGATTCACACATTTTCTAACTTTCCACAAGTTCCAAAACGTGAAGGAAGAAACCTCAGTCTTGAAGTTTTGGTTTTTAAAAATCATGACACTGTTTTACCATGAAATTGGGTAGCTAACTTTTGGTAACACCTTTTGTTTATTTGTATGTTTGTATAATGGACACTTTGAAACACAGGAATGTTTTGGTTTGTACAAACTTTGAAAAATGTGTGTTAATAAATATTCAAATTGACTCAAGTGTTATTGTTGGGTGATTGGTTTATTGCTGGTTTACCAATAGGCATATCCCATTATGCCCTTCAGCCTAGAAAAGTTTGTCTTGCTTGTTGACTTAAACAATTAAAAGTCTAACTGTGGTAATAGCTTCATATCTATCAGAGAATAAACCCATTCTCTTTTTTCTTCTGTGATTTTAGTTTCCAGTTTAAGTGCTTGCTTTGTTATAAACGCTATGCGAGGCAATGAGAATACAGAAGTGAAGAAAATTGACAGTTACTGTCCTCATGGAGCCTCTGTTTGGTGAAATATTGGACCACCACTGTTCCTTGATTTTATATTCACCATTATTAGTCAAAATACAATATAGGATGAATTTAAAAATTTTTTTTAACATTTATTCATTTTTGAGAGAGAGTGAACAGGGAGGGGCAGAGAGAGAGGGAGACGCAGAATCCGAAGCAGGCTCCAGGCTCCGAGCTGTCAGCACAGAGCCCGACGTGGGGCTCGAACCCACAAACCATAAGATCATGACTTGAGCCGAAGTCGGCCGCTTAACCAACTGAGCCACCCAGGCGCCCCCCCAGGATGAATCTTTATTAGGTATGAATAAGAGGATTTTGAGATCCCATCTCAAGAGAGAGGAATGTGTTAGTTTGAATCTTTGGTGCTGGTAATTCTTTAAATTAATAACATGCCTCCTACACATTGTCACTGTCACATCCTGGACATTCTATAGACTCAGTGACAACTTATTTTGTCTAAATAAATTGAAGAAAGTTTTATTTTGTAGGTACTGTTGCCTGAATGTGTGGGTTCTCCCCCCAAATTGATATGTTGAAATTCTAACCCCCAAAGATGATAGTATTAAGAGGTGGACCCTGTCTTGGGAGGCTGCTTAGGCTCTGCCTTCACGAATGGAATTAGATAACCTTGCCTCTACCACCACATGAGGACACAGCCAGAAGGCCCTGACTGTGGACCAGAAAGAGGGCCATCACTAGAACATAACCTGCCTGACACCTTGATCTTGAACTTCTCAGCCTCCAGAACTCTTGAGAAACAAATTTCTGTTATTTATGAGCTATGCAGTCTGTGATATTTTGTTCCAGCAGCCCGAAAAGATGAAGGCGGTATGTTTATGACCATCTTCATTGTGTAAATTCATTTATCCGTTTTTCTCGGCCTTAAAAACCACTGTAGGGGAAGTACATAGTATAAACAGAGAAAGATACCATCTCGTTCTTCAGGAAGGTCTTGAGCCACTCACAATAACCCTCAAGGTTTAGGACTTTGGTTCCATTCTTTGCAGTTCAAAATTATATGTTATCTGCAGTATAGCTGTCTTCAACTAACAGTCACCTCAAGGGTCTTGGAGGAGGGGCCATTTTCAGAAAGGCTACAACTGTCAGGAGTTGCGGGATATTCTGGTTATATAACAAACTACCCCAAAATTTAGTGGCTTAAAGCAATCATTTAAATATGCCCAGAGACCCTGTTGATCAAGAATTTGGACAGGCCACTGTGCGGATGACTGGTCTTTATTCTACAATGTCTGGGTGCTCAGTTGGGAAGATTCAAAAGCTGAGGGATACTTTCTGGGGCTGGAATAATCTCTAAAGGCTGTTTATTTGTATATTTAGTGCCTGGGCTAGGGTTCTGGAAGCCCAGTAATGCTGACTGGAGCACTTACACGGGGCCCCTCCATATATAGCTTGGCCTTCCCCAGCATGGCGGGTCAAGGTAATCAGACTTCTTCCATGGTGGCTCCAGACTCCCAAACATAAGTGGAGGGATCCAGGAAACAAAGCCACAGATGTACATGTTTTCTGACCTGTCCTCAGAAGTCACATGACTTCTTACTTACTTCTTACTTCTGCGGGACTCTATTGGACAGTCAGAAGTCCATCCAGACTTGAGGGGAGGGGACATAAATCCCTTCTCTTAATGAGAAGATGACAAAGAAGAGCATATTGAATGGAAGCTATTGATTGGGGTGGCTATCTTAAAAAATATAATCACCCAAAAAAGGGAATAAATTTTGGAACCAAACTAAATCCAAGAGAGCAAGGCCGAAGCTGCAATGTCGTTCATTGATGACCTACCTTCAGATGTCACTCTCCACCACTTCTGCAATACCTTACTGGTTACAGAAGTCAAATTACTGACACTATTCAATGTGGGATGGTGCCACCCACGTGGGTACATACCAGGAGGTAAGAATCATTGGGGTCCATCATGTAGGCTGGCTGCCACATTGCCCTCAAAACCTATATTGAGTATATGGAACCTATATATCAAAACCTATAGATTTTGAAGCCAACAATGAAAGTTGTCAGTTGGGGAAAGCAATTCATATTCCTTAGCTCTTACTGGAATCAACGACTACTTCCTGCCACCGTTTGCCAGGCTGTCGTTGCAACAGATTATCAATTCTACTTGAAAAGTGACATCGTGTCAGGTTGTGGTTAGCTCTGAAGTCAGACTGCCTGGGTTTGAGTTTTGTCTCTACTTAGGGTTGTAAGGATTAAATAATATAAGTAGAAGTCATTAGGACAATACTTAGCACATAGTATGCACTAGATTTTGTAAGCAGTTACTATGGATGGCTTCTACAGAATTTTCTGTCTCCTGAGAGGGAAAGTCACACATTAGAATAAACATGGATATTTACTTGTTTTTTGCTTCCATCGTTACCTTTTCCCAGATCACTTTTAGGCCCTCAGAACATTCGTGCAACCCACAACTTGTATATCCTTTTTTCAATTCCACGCTACCCACCCCATGCATGCCACTTCATTGCACTGGTTCTTAGAGTGCCATTTTTTTTTAAGTTTAATAAGCTACAATTTGCATACAGTAAAATTTACTGTATACCATCTTGGTATATAGATCAAGGAGTTTTGATGGATGTATACAGTTGTGTAATCACCACGATCAAGATATAAAACATTTCTATTAACCTCAAAACTTCCCTTATGCCCCTTGGCAGTTAGTCCCCTGCCCCCAACTCCATCCCCTGGCAACCATTAATTTGACTTCTATCCCTAGAGCTTTGCCTTTTCTGGAATGTCTCATAAATGGAGTCAAACAAAATGAAGGCTTTTGTGCCTGACTTCCTTCATTTAGCATACGCTTTTGAGATTTGTCCATGTTGTTGCATGTCTCACTAATTCATTCCATGTTTCAGTAGTCCGTTCCTTTTTATAGCTGAATCGTTTTCCATTGTATGATTGTGCCACAGTTTATCTGTTCAGTAGCTGATGGAAATTTGAGTTATTTCCAGCTTTGAGTTATTATGAACAAAGCTGTTTTACACATTTATGTACAGATCTTTATATAAACATGTGTTTTCATTTCTCTTGGGTAAATACCTAGGAGTGGGATTGCTTGATTGTATGGTAAATTTGTTTCATTATCTAAAAAACTACCAAACTCTTTCCCAAAGTGGCTGTAAGATTTTGCACATACTAGCAATGTATGGTGAGTCCTAATTTGAATGCGGCCTTCCTTGCAACCTAGGTGAATACTGTATCTTCGTTGACCCTTCCCTACCATTCTCCAGAAAGGTTGCCATATTGGTGATAATGACACTCTATTTTTAAAATATGAAACTTATTTACCGAAGCATAGCATACTTCAGAAGAGGATGCATTACAAGTATATGACTTGATGAATTTTCACAAAATAAACACACCTATATAATTACCAACCAAATCAAGAAAGACTGCTACCAGCATCTTAGAAGTTCACCTCATGTGCCCATTTCTAGTACTCCCTCTCTTTCTCAAAACCAACTACATCCTATCCTGACTTTTAATAATATAGTTTTGCTGGTTTTGAATCTAAGAAAAATGGATTAATATAGAATGTACTCAATTTTGTCTGGCTCCTTTTACTATGCATTATGTTTGTTATTTTTTATTTTTTTAAAGTAGGCTCCACACCCATCGTGGGGAATGAATTCACGACCCCAAGACCAAGAGTTGCATGCTTCACCGACTGAGCCAGCCAGGTGCCCCACTATGTATTATGTTTGGATGAGTTTACCCACATTGCTCATATAGCAGTAGGACATTTATTTTCGTGTTCTCTAATACTACCACAATTTAACCACCCTACTGTTCATGGACATTCAGGTTATATCCAGATTGGAATTAGTAAAAATAAATGCTGCTCTGGCCTTCTTCATAATAGCCTCAAACTGGAAACAGTCCAAGTGTCCATGAATAAGAGAAGGGATAATCAAATTGTAGTATATTCATATGACAAAATAGTAACCAGCAATAAAAAAGACCAAACCACTGATATATGCAATATCATGGATAAGTCTCAAAAATCTATGTTAATTGAAATAAGCCTAACCCTAAACAATACATAAAATATGATTCCATCTCTATGAAGTCCAAGAATAGGGAAAACAAATCTGTAGTAATAAAAATTAGAAAGTGATTTCTGGGGATGAGGGAAACTGATTAGAAAGGAGCACAACTTGATAGAGTAATGTACAAACCTGCAGTTTTTTGATGTTTTTGTTTTTTGTACAATTGACCCATTTGCTAACATTCCTTTTTTCCCCCTATAAAATATGTGATAGAAAGGAGCACAGATCAAGGAAACTTCCCTGTGTGATGATGAAATATTCTGTATCTTGATATGGGTGTTAGTTCCATGGATGTATACAAATGTCAAAATTCATTGATTTGAACACTTAATATCTGTACATGACATTGTATTGTATGTCAATTATAACTCAGTAAAAATCAATTCAGAAAAATGCTTAGTCCTAAAAAATGCTATTATGAACATTCCTATACTTGGTTTTTGGAACACATAGGTATTCATAATTGTTGAGTATTTAGTTAGAGGTAGAATTGTTGTGTCATAGAATATGTATGAATCACAGTTCTGAACTTAATAGCTGTATTGCATTGGGCAAGTACCCAGAACCTCCAGAGAACACCAGATTCCTCATCTGTTACCAAGGAGCTAATCTCACATTGATGAGTGCAAACCATGAAAACTGTTTTTGTCAATTAACAAAAGGACATAATGATGAGAAAAATCACAGATTTTCAGGATATTTGCTATTTGAAATATCAGTAAGAATGGAATATTCCACTCCTGCCTGGGGGATTTGAGTTACTTTGACACAGAGGAGCAGCCTCGATTTCCAGCCCAGGTGCAGAGCTTCAGATAAGGGGTTTCCAGATACAACATTCCACATTTATCTTCACGTTGTAGTTTCCAAGGAAACAAGATCCTGAGTCCTCTTGTTAGCTCAGGCCTGATGATAATCCCCTTACATGTAGCCTGCTGGGTTTGAGGCTATCAAAACACTGCTTCTTTTAAATTTTACCTACACTCCCATCTTTTCCCCAAATCCTAGAACAACTCTATCTCCTCCCGTGCTTGGTGAGATGCCCCATGATTCCTCTGGTGTGAAGTCTCCCTTGCAGCAAAGTTAATAAGCCTAAGTTTGTCAGACCACAGGTGGTCTTTATCAGATAGGCTTTGTCTTGGGGGTCACCGATAAGACTTGTAAAAGGTGTTCATATTGCCTGGATAGGTATTTAAGAAATGGTATTTTTTTTATTATTCATGTATAAATATAATAAATGTTCATTTGACATCTAGTATTTGCAAAACACTAATGTATTGCTATGGCAGATAGCACACAATAGCACAAGACACAGATGGAAAACCACTTTTTATTGAGATGGAGAAAATATGGGCGCCTGGGTGGCTCAATCAGTTGGGCGTCCAGCTTCAGCTCAGGTCATGATCTCGCAGTTTGTGAGTTCGAACCCTGCATGGGACTGGCTGCTGGCAGCACAGAGCCGTCTTCTGATCCTCTGCTACCCCTCCCCCACTCCTCCCCAGATAGCACTCTCTCTCTCTCTCTCTCTCTCTCTCTCTCAAAAATAAATAAAACATTAAAAAAAGAAACAACAATAACAAAACCGTATGCCTTCAGTTCCTAGGATAAAAATACCTTTAGTGAAGTTCACCTTAAATAGAGTCAAATGTAAATGAAAAATACTCAAGACTATTTTATAGGTAAAAGAGTTCAATTTACATGAATTGCTATAAGATTTGACATATGGATTCTAAGAAGTGGTAGTGTTTTAATAACCAGAATGAGAGCCCCCAAATGTCGTCTGCCCCTTCTATATAGAAAGAAATGCTCTTTTTTTTTTTAACTTTAACATTTATTTATTTTTGAGAGACAGAGACAGATCGTCAGCAGGGGAGGGGCAGAGAGAGAGGGACACACAGAATCAGAAGCAGCCTCCAGGCTCTGAGCGCTCAGCACAGAGCCCCACGTGGGGCTCGAACCCACGAGCTATGAGATCATGACCTGAGCCGAAGTCGAACGCTCAACCGACTGAGCCACCCAGGCGCCCCTAGCAGGAAATGCACTTATAAATGCTGCACGGAAACAGCTTTGGTTACAAAATCTCTAAGGCGGAATGCAGGCTTATTCCCTCATTTGGGGTCTCCTCCCAAACCGGCAAACAGCTTTCTCTCTTTGCCATTTCCCAGACATTGCAAAATAGGCTGGGGTGGGGATGGGTGGAGGACGCAGGAAATAAACACTGCCAGTTCCCCCTTCACTTCTCCCTATCTTCATCTCTTCCCAAACCAAAATCCTACCCACGTGCGTCCATTTATAAGCTCACAAAATGCAGTTCTTCTATGGGAACATTGAGGTCATCATACATTCTAAATTACTTACGGAATGATTTTTAAAATTTGAGAGTCTAGTTCTCCAAAAAAAATCCTGGTTTGGGATATACATAAATGAAGAGGCTATCTGGGAAGGATTTAGATGGAGAATGAGTTTAGGGATATGAAAATGCATTTTAGGGAAGTACCGAGATGAGGATGGAGTTAGCTTAGTGTTTAAGTTTTGCAGTCAAATCTCAGAAAAGCAAATTGACTGCTGTGGTCTTAATTTTCCAAGTTTTGCAAAAGAAAATAATATACTTTGTCAATTACTTTGCTTCAACATTTAAAAAACCTCTTCTGAAAGTAAAAATATAGTTAGAACATTGTCCCTTGCTATGATAGAACTTACGAACAAGCGAATTGCAGTGAAGATTCATACATAGTATGTGCTCAGTAAAAATTACTATTATCATCGCTTTATTGTTTAGATTAGAAGAGGGATGGAGGAGGAAATAAAAGCGATCTGCAAACCATAAAAGTGCTCCGCAAACACTACCAAAGCCCAAGAGGATGGGAGTGAGGGATTTCAGGAGTTTGGTTACGGATCTGAGTTTCATGGTTGTTGAATTCTCCCATATTTGGGCCTGAATTCTCAGAATAGAACAGAATAGGATGTTAGGGCTGAGATCATCGGTACAATTTTATGCTAATCGAAATTCTTGCCTCCTGTCACCGTGCTCTGGCGGGCAACAACACTGTCACACCAGCTCCTCCAATCCGAGCCCCAGCCGTGTGACGTCATCGCTCCGCCCCATTTCTCCAAGGCGGATGCTTCCTGTCTCTAAGCTACCGTCCGGGGCACCAGATCCAGCGCCGCCTGCGCACTGTGGACCCGGGCGGGACCGACGCATGCGCGCTGCGTGGGGGTGGGGCTAGTGCGCACGCAGCCCTAGCCCCTTCCCCCGCCCTTTCTCTTCTCGGTTTCCCCGTCAGGCTGCGGGTCCAGTTTGGCGGCTGTTTCCGGTGGGAGCAGGGTGCAGGTCGAGTCGGTCTCAGTTCCTCATCATGTCCTACGGTCCCTTAGACATGTATCGGACACCGGGGTCCTCCGGGCCCCAGCTCCGGGACTTCAACAGCATCATCCAGACGTGCAGCGGCAACATCCAGCGGATCAGACAAGCCAGTGAGCTGCGGTACCGGGCTGGGGGGCAGGGGCCGTCCCAGGGACAGGCCTGGGTGAAGTGGTGCCGGGACGCGGAGTCCGGCCGAGGCTACGGCCAAGGCCACACCTGAGGCCATCTCGGGCTCTCCATTGTGGGGGCGGCGGGTTGCCATCCCCGAGTCTATCAGGCCCAGCCTCCCCGAGGGTCCCGAGCCCCAGCTGAAGCTCGAGTTTCTTCTCTGCTGTTCACCTCTCACGGTCTTGGGGCCAAAACAGCAGTCCTGACAGCCCTAGGGCGGGAGGGGTGTGTGTGTCACCTCGGGAACAGTGACTGAGTTGACCTGGCGCAGTGGTCAGCCGAGTTTTTCCTGTCATCGCCTTCCCCCCCACCTACCCCTCTTTCCTCTTTGGCCAGTTTGGATCGGGAGTTGTTTACTGGTGTAGATTTTAGGTTTACATTCTGCTCAGCATTGTGCTCCTGGGAAATCAATTAAGCTTTCAATTAAGGGAAGAGGAGAGTGCATGTGTTTGGGTGTCTTAATATCCAGCTCTTCCTGTGAATTTGGAAATGAGATACAATAACTTGTATTTGAGGGACGAGATGACTTCTGTTTTAATAAAGAGAATTCACCGAAACATTTTGATTTACATGATTTTGTCTTTTGTGGCAAAAGGTGCACACGTATTTTTGGATTTCAAGCCCATGAAGTTTTTGCATTCCTTCCCTATTTAGTCACTTTTTTGAACACATCTCATACACAGAGAAGCTTAGGGACTTACCACATTCACACAGCAAGTAAGACATGGTAGAATTCGTGGTGGATTTCAGAATGTCATTGCTTGTCTTAAAACCCTCTCCCCATCGTTAGGTTCTGAGTAGGATGATTGAGTTGATTGAGTCAAATACAGCCTATTTCTTGTGCCTGAAAATCATCTCAGAGCCTTATAAACAGGTCAGCAGCACGACTTGACTTGGAAAGAATGGTGATCATCGTCCTCATTTATTATTGTGTTTTTGAGGGCTTGGCTATACTCTTTTAATAGGTAGAACTCAGTGGGTCCTGAATTATAATTATGTTCTATATAAAGAGGGGGAAAGTTTCTGACAAAAAGAGTGTGAGACTGGGTGATATGGAAGCGGAAGGAAGACTATGTGGCCTGTATAATACAGAAAATAAAAAAATTAATATGACCACTGGTTAGAAAGTGTAGTATTTAGAGTTCCAATTCCTCCTTTTGTCAGGGAGCTATAATACCAGTTAGGTGAGAAGAGTCTGGTTCAAGGCTGAAAGTTTATTGTTGAGGCTAAATCTGATCTTAGCGTCTGAAATATTCATTCTACATGTATTTGGTTTTTTGAGTATTATGCATGTAGTAAGTACAGGAACTGGCATGGATTCTTTCAACAGGGAGCCTGTGGAGTTTATAACACCTGAAATACAAAGTTGAAAGTGATCGGTACTACAGAAGAGGTATATAATAACATTGTATAGGTGTTCAGGGGAGAGAGATACCATTTTCACTTGGGAGGGACCTGGGAAGGCATTATGGCCTTTGAGCTAGGTCCAGAAAGTGGTGGAAAGGATTCAAACTTTAGACAGTAAAGAAGGGAAGAGGAGGGAATAAAATGAACAAGTCATGGTAGTGGGAAGGTATGGGGTATATATAGAAAAGTAGAGTGATTTAACTTGTCTGGGGTCAGGGGTGGACTCTAGAAAGTAGTGGAAAATTGGGTTGGAAAGGTAAGTTGGGGCCCAAACCTGAAGGACTTTAAGTGCTAAACTAAGGGGGCTTGGATTTAGTTCTTTAGGAGTGTATAACTTGAATTGGAAGGCAGAGACTGGAATTAGAGACAATTAGGAGCCTTGAAAATGAAAAGGAAGGAAAGGATAAGCTTCTTTGGTAATAGACTTGACAGAATTTAGCTGTTGGTTGGGTGTCAGGCTCAAAGGATCATTGGAGTCAACTATTAATAACATGAATAGGTAAAGTTTGAGTACATACTGTGTGCCAGGCAATGTGAAAAGTGCTTTACATGCATTATCTTATTTTTTTTTAACAACTCTGTGAAGTAATTACCAATATTATTTCTTTGGATGGGTCAGGAAGCAGGCTGAAAAAGTTTAAATAATTACCGAGGTAACAAATGGCAATACCTGAATTTGAAACCATATCTGTCTCTTAAGATAGTAATTAGCTTTTTTATAGTTTTTAATGAATATTACAGTTTTGTAGCAGCAGTTCAAGTTACAAGTGACTTTTTTTTTTTTTTTTACTCTCCATAGGAAAGTGGGGAACCCCCGAGGCTGTAGGACTTTCTCATGTGGTGTGTCTAACCTCCCTTGCTAGAGTGTTAGCTCCTTTGAAGAAGAATGGGGCATGACTTATTCATCTTTATATTTCTAGTACTTCTCTCAGTCCCAAATATATGATAGATTCATACATATACTGTCCAACAAATATTCTTTGAGCACCCTCTGTGGGCTGGGGTTGGAGTGATGAGCAAAACAGACAAAATTGCTGCCCTGAAAGTGTGTATGTACATATATATGTGTATATATATAAATAAATATCCAGTAATGATTAAGTGCCATGAAGAAAATAGGGTAAGGGAATGGAGAATGAAGAGAGAAAGAGGGCGGATGTGCTGTCTTTTAGATCAGATGGTTAAGGAAGGGCTCTGTGAGGAGGTGCTATTTGAGTAGACATGTGAATGAAGTGAGGGAGAGACTCATGTGAGTAGCTGGGGGAGGGCATTCTAGGCAGAGGGAATAGCAAGAGCAAAGACCTTAGTGTGTTCAAAGAATAGCAAGGAAGCTAGTGTGGCTGGACTGCAGATATTAAAGAAGGGGAGCATAGTAAGAAAAGAAGTCAGGGACATAGCCAAACATCATATCATTTAGGATCTTGATGCATAATAAATAGTACATTTAAAGCGAATGAGGTTTTTCTGCCATCTTTGAACCCTTGCTCCCTCAGTTTCCTCGTACTGTGTGGGACCTACCACATCTTATGACCCTAGGCAGTGTGCGTTGGAATTCTTCCCTTACGGCTTGTTTGAGGAGAAATTGGGAATTTGAAATTAGTAAGGTGACATTGCTTCTACCCTGTTATGAGGTTGTGACTTTCCCCAAACCTCTCCTAGACATGGCAGACATACGAAGCATGTACTCTGAACTTGAGCTCACAGACCTACGCCCACGTCCAGATAGCCCTGCAAGGACTCTACCCATTGAAAATTTGAGAGAATGGTTATTCTTTTTTCTCAGCTGTTCAGCCGCAGATGTGGGTTTGGAATTACTGAGCATATCAGCTGAAATACGGCAGGCCACCACGTGGGTTGTTATAGATACAGCTAAGGTTGACTGCCTGGTACAAAAAAAGGGTTGTTATCAGTATATGTGGGGTACAGAAGAAATACACTTAACTCTGCCTATTATGGAGTGAAGGGTCTGGGCAACTATTGCTGTGTCGGATATAGGAAAAAACCTAAGAGCCTCCAAGTTAGCTTTGCTTACTTATTGGTACGGTTTTTTTAACTAAAAAAAAAAAAAGGCAGTCGAATTTTTAAAACCGATTATTGTGAAATCCCATGGGTTGTCTTTCAAAGTTATTTTCGCATTTGCCATTTGCTTTTTATTTCATTGCCATCTCTTCAGTCTCCATGATGTTAACATCTGTATCACAGCAGCATACGCTCAGTGTCTCTGTTTCCATTCTTGTTCATCCTGATAATGTATCAGCAGTGTGTCTAAAACCCTGGTTTTTTTTAAGTATATTTATTTATTTTGAGAGAAAGACAGCGTGAGCGGGGGAGGGGCAGAGAGAGAGAGGGAGACTGAGAATCCCAAGCAGGCTCTGCACTGTTAGCACAGAGCCCGATTCAGGTCTCAAACTCACAAACTGTGAGATCATGACCCGAGCCGAAATCAAGAGTCGGAGGCTTAACTGACCAAGCCACCCAGGTGCCCCTAAAATCCTGTTTTGATTGTACCACTCACCTCCTCAAGAGCCTGTGGTGGCTCTCTGTTGTCTGCTGCATCAGATCTTAACTTTCTTTGTTTTCACTCTCTGTCATCTTTTTTTTAAAGATTTTATTTTTAAGCAATCTCTACACCCAAAGGGGAGCTTGAGCCCTACAACCCCAAGATCAAGAGTCATTTGCTCTAGGGGCTCCTCGGTGGCTCAGTGGTTGAGCATCCGACTTCGGCTCAGGTCATGATCTCACAGTTCGTGAGTCCGAGCCCTGCGTCGGGCTCTATGCTGATAGCTCCAGAGCCTGGAGCCTGCTTCACATTCTGTGTCTCCTTCTCTCTCTACTCCTCCCTTGCTCACGCTCTCTCTCTCTCTCTCTCCTTCCAAAATAAATAAACATTAAAAACATTTTTTTACAAAGAGAGTCATTTGCTCTACTGACTGAACCAGTCAGGCACCCCTCCCTCTGTCATCTTAACCCAAATTAGCCATATTGTCTGCTTATCTTCACTCTTTGCTATAGGCAGGGTATTTTTTAAACATCTTTTTAATTTTTTAATTTTTTTTTTTTTAATTTTTGAGAGACAGAGAGAGACAGCGCAAGGAGGGGACTCAGAGAGAGGGAGATACAGAATCTGAAGCAGGCTCCAGGCTCTGAGCTGTCAGCACAGAGGCTGACGCGGGGCTCGAACCCACGAACTGCGAGATTATGACCTGAGCTGAAGTCAGACGCTTAACCGACTGAGCCACCCAGGCGCCCCTTGACATCTTTAAACACTGGTTTTTGTTCCAAGTTTTTGCACATTCTGTTCCTCCTTTCTTTAATATCTTTCCCTACCTCACTATCTAAATTATACAAATCCTCTGAGTTGTGCTTCAATCCTGGCCCCTGTAACCAAGCCTTCCTTTGTTTTTGAAAGAAAGTGAAGTTAGAAGGGGCATGAGCTTTAGAGTCAGCAGTTCTGTGACTGAGTCCTCGCCCCTCCATGCACTGTTAACCTTGGCAGCGTATTTCCTCTTTTTGTCTGTAATCCTATGTGTAAAACGAATGGAATTATTAAAATGGGGTGTTTGAAAGTCGAGTGCCTGGCACATAGTAGACATTCAGTAAATGGTGATACTATTGGTCGAGTCTCCTGTCCCATTATGGTTTAGTAGCTAGGTGAGCAGTTTTAGGAGTCATATGGCCCGGGTTTGAAATTTTTTTTTGTTAACATTTATTCATTTTTGAGAGACAGAGCACGAGCAAGGGAGAAGCAGAGAGGGAGACACAGAATCCGAAGCAGGCTCCAGGCTCTGAGCCGTCAACACAGAGCCTCACGTGGGGCTCGAACTCAGGGACTAGGCCATGAGATCATGACCTGAGCCGAAGTCGGATGTTTAACCAACTGAGCCACCCAGGTGCCCCTTCCCGGGTTTGAATCCCAGATCTGCTTCTTACTTACCTGTGTAGACATACTGCTTTACCTCTCTATTTCTCAGTTTCCTCATCTATAAAGTAGAGTAAAAAATATTCTGCTTCATAGGGCTTTGAGAATTGAATGAGGTAATTATGAAAATTGCTTAAAACAGCACCAGCAACATAGTAAATGTTTAGGAAATGTTAACTGTCCTTTTTATGTTGTTGTTTTTCTTTGAATTTACAGGCACCTTTCTTTCACAGTTTAGCACTTATATTCAGTATTCTTTAATTTTTTTTTTTTGACCTTGTTGTTCTAATTAGAGAGATTACTTTTAGTGTTCTGGGGATAGAGGCAGCATGCATTGTATAGTTCCCTTTAGCTCTGGTGTCTGGCACGGCAATGGTTATGTCGTTGGCATTCAGTATGTACTTAATTGATGTTATTGGTGCTGAGAACATTGTTCTTCGTGGTGAGTTTGATAATAATAGCTGCCCTTAATTGATTCTTTTATGTGCCAGACACTGTTCTAAATTTAGCCCCATATTATCTCATTTTATCCTCTCAAAAACTGTATGAGAGTTCTCTTGTTATTCCTGTTTTTTAGGCAAGGAAACTGAGGCACAGAGGAATGGAGTCTTTGGCTCAAGATAATAAAGCTGAGTTGGGGTGCCTGGCTGGCTCAGTTGTTGGAGCATGTGACTCTTGATCTTGGCATCATGAGTTCAAGCTCCACGTTGGGCACAGAGCTCACTTAAAAAAAAAAAAAGAAAGAAAGAAAAGAAAAGATCATAACACGAAGAAGATGTGGAGCCAGGAGTAACACACAGGCAGTCTTGATTCAGAGTCTGTGCTCTTAATTAACCATTACATATTCTGACCTTTGATATTTAGTGCTCGTGTTCAGTTTGGTTTAGAGCTGTCCTATTGTAATAGAGTGGTTACTTTTACAAGTCAGGCCATTTTCATTGTATGAAAACAGAATGCAAATCTAGTTTTCAGGGGTGCCTGGGTGGCTCAGTTGGTTAAGCATCCAACTTCGGCTCAGGGCATGATCTCATGGTTCATGGGTTCGAGCCCTGCATCAGGCTCTGTGCTGACAGCTTAGAGCCTGGAGCCTGCTTCGGATTCTGTGTCTCCTCCCTCTGCCCCTCCCCGACTCATGCTCTGTCTTTCTCTCTCAAGAAAACAAACATAAAAACATTAAAAAAAATAAAAAATAAAAAAAACCTAGTTTTCAGAGTAAGACACTGAGTTGACTTTATTGTCATAATCACCACATTGGCCATCATTTTCCCATTTGGTGTAAATAATGTTTTTTCTTTGAATTTTTATATATATATATTTAATATATACTATGACAGTAGTTGCTTTGATATGACTACACCTTGATTTGGATTAAGGTTCATTCAGAGATTCAGATTGTGCTTAAAGCTGATACCAGCTGAAAGTACATAAAGAGTGTTCAATTTAGAGTAGTGCATAGAGTGGATATCAGCTGTAATGTATAATAAATTGATTTGTTTTATAGTCTTCATAAAAGTTTTAGCCAGGACATGCTTTTAAAAATAAGATGTCAGTGATGGAAATTGAGGTCTTATTTTAAAAATAACAAAATTGCTTACACAGAACTGAAGGACTTGTCATTACGTTTGGCCTACTCATCTGGTTTCCAGGATTAATGTAGTATTTCATAGAGGATTCTTATCGTCCAAAAGGTTGTAGTATGTCAATCTAAGGTAAAACTTTTATTTACTAGAATGCTTAGGAAAGGGGTTTTCTCATTAGCCAAGATGACCAGAAACCCCTTTTAGATTCAACTCATTTTTATAAAAATCTTTCCAAAAAGTATTACTTTACTTTTTGACATTTTAAGTATACTCCAGTGAAAATTACTGTCTATGTGGACAGTCTATTCCTTTTTGTGCTTTAAGCTCATAGGGATGAAATTCTTCAGTGCAAAATAGATGACTCATTGAATCATTATTTTTGTTTTAATATTTATTTATTTATTTATTTTTGAGAAAGAGAGAGGGAGACAATTCCAAGCAGGCTTCCCAAAGCAGAAAGCCCAACGCAGGGCTCCAACTCACAAACCATGAGATCATGACCTGAGCCAAAACCAGGAGTCAGATGCTCAACCAACTGAGCCACCCTGGCGACCCTCATTGAGTCATTATTTTTTTTTTTAATCTTTTAAAGTGTTCTTTTTATTTATTTTGAGAGAGAGAGAGAGAGAGAGAGAGAGAGCAAGACGGGAGGGGCAGAGAGAGAGGGAGAGAGAGAGAATCCCAAGCAGGCTCTGCATTGTCAGTGCAGAGCCCAATATGGGGCTCGAACTCATGAACATGAGATCATGACCTGAGCTGAAATCAAGAGTTGAAACCTTAACTGAATGACCCGCCCAGGCTCCCCGAGTCATTTTTTAATAAACCCCTTGTGTTGGTGGTTATACAGGGCAGTATACAAAAAGTTCAGTTTCTTTGGATTCTAGTAAAGTAAGACACTGCTCTCCTTATGATTTGAGTTTTAGGGTATCTGATACCTGAGTCTTGCTGGAAACTTTTAGGAAAATATCTTGATATTCAGGAATTTAGAAAGAGTTGATTGAGGCATAGATTAATTCTGGCGCGTAGCTAGCAAATGGCCTTATAAGTCCTCCTCCCCCAACAAATTCAGGTAACCTCAACAAACAATAGAAGTCAGGAAAGTCTAGATGAAAAAGTTCTCAGCTGAGAATACACAAGAACAGCTGAGTTTTAAATGATTTTCCCCCCATGTTCTATAAAATTTCCAATGCTCTCTAGGGTATTTAATAAAATTTTTAAAGCTTGTTTTATTTTTTAGTAATCTGTACACCCAACATGGTGCTCAAGCTCACAATGCTGAGATCAAGAGTTGCATATTCTTTGGACTGAGGCAGCCAGGTGCCCTGGGTTTTTAAGAAGTTTTGATAAATGATTAATAACTTGATACTTTGACATATCTCTAGAATTTCTAAGAGAGTGCTCCACTTTATAAAGACAATCAATGTTAAGAGCTCTGCTACCTTGAACTTTTTGTAAGATCTACCTTAATGTGTCATCATATATTCAACCAACTATTTTCTGGAGGGGTGTGTGTGTGTGTGTGTGTATGTGTGTGTGTGTGTGTGTGTGGTTACACAAATACAGAAATGAGTAGAATGTGGTCCCTGCCCTCCAGAGGCACATACTCCATCCATCTCATTTGTGCACATGTGGAACCTCTCTAAGCCAAACTCTGGCTTGCCAAAAACACTCCTTGGTTACATAGCATCATTCTGGGACTACAACTTATTCATGTTGGATTTTAGCACTGAGGAGTGATGGGAGTACTCAGAGATCATTTTGTCCTCACATAGTTGTAAAGATTTATGAGGAGGGGAGCCCGGGTGGCTCAGTTGGTTTAGTGACCAACTCGGTTTTGGCTCAAGTCATGATCTCACAGTTCATGGGTTTGAGGCCCACATCCGGCTCTGTGCTGACAGCAGGGAGCCTGCTTGGATTCTCTGTCTGTCTGTCCCTCTCTCTCTGTTCCTACCCCACTAGCGCTCTCTCTCTCTCTCAAAAAATAAATAAATAAACTTAAAAAAAAAAAAAAAAGAAAGGGGGTGCCTGCATGGCTCAGTTAATTAAACATCTCACTTCAGCCCAGGTCATGATCTCATGGTTTGTGAGTTTGAGCCCTGCATTGGCCTCTGTGCTGACAGCTCAGAGCCTGGAGCCTGCTTCAGATTCTGTGTCTGCCTCTCTCTCTGCCCCTCCCCCGCTCACACTCTGTCTCTCTCTGTCTCTCTTTCTCAAAAATAAACATTAAAAAAAGTTTAAAGAAAAAAGAAAGAAAAAGATTTTATGAGGAAAAAATACCTTGCCCCCACAAATAGTATTATAACAATCGTTAATACTCAATATATGCGAATTAAACCTGAATATCACATACACTTGGTGAAAAGAAACTCAGCTACATGAAATGACATAGTTGGTGCCATACATATAGTTAGTGGTCAAATCTGGCTTAGAGGTCAGGTCTCAATTATTCCTACCTCATGTTCATTCATATCTTTCGTCTTAAATAAAGTGTCATGATATAAAAGGGAGGTTAACTCAGCCAACAATGACTTATGTATCCACTGGGTGCCTGGCACTCTGCGGGACTCTGGTGAGTACACAAGAATGTTCCCAAAGGTGAGATGGAGTTGGGAAGAGAACAGGTTAGAGCAAGGACATCAGCCTACCTGGAGCAGAGAGCTATTAAGTTAGGGAGTTATCAGATAAGCAGGGTGGGGCTAAGTGGAACACTGGAATTGCGGCCTGCCCTGTGTTACTCCATTCTATTTCCTTTAAGCGTCAGCCTTTTGAAAAAACATAATGTGGCATGAAGAATATAGCCATTGGAATTTGCCCTGGGCTCGAGTTCTGGTTATTATGATACTCCGTGGCTTCCCATTTCATTACAAGTTGAAGTCCTTGCTCTAGTTTACAAGGCCCCATATAATCTGGCCTCTGCCTCTTTGGCCACTTCTCTTACCTCTCTCTTGCTGGCTCTACTTTAGCCACAATGACCTCCTCACTATTCCTCCTTCTCAAGAAGCACTCTTGCCTTGGGACTTTAACTTACTGCTCTCTCTTTGTTAGAAAGCTTCTCCCCCATATATTTGTGTAGCTTGATCTTTCGCTTCCTTTAGGTTTCTTCTCTGTGTCACCTTCTCAGAGAGGTTTTCGCTAACCACCCTATGTAAACTAGTACCCTCTCCCTGCCCTGTCTTTCCAGCCCTTACCTGAATTTATTTTTCTTTATAGTACTTACCGCCATCAGATATATACTTACTGTCTTTAAAGTGTTAGCGTCTCTTTTTCAAAAATGTTTATTTATTTTGAGAGAGCAAGATCAAGAGCAAGCGTCGGGGAAAGGCAGAGAGAGAAAGAGAATCCCAAGCAGGCTCCACACTGTTAGCACAGAGCCTGATGTGGGGCTCGATCTCACAAACCGTGAGATCATGAGCTGAAATTAAGAGTCGGAGGCTTAACAGACTGAGCCACACAGGCACTCATAAAATGTTAGCTTCTTAAGAGCAGATTCTTCTAGAGCATAGGACAGTGTAAAGTAGGTACTCTGAATGAATGGACAGATGGATGGATGTTCTTCTTATTTATTTTGACAGAGAGAGAGAGCAGGGAATGGGGCAGAGAGAGAGAGAGAGAGAGAGAGAGAGCAAGCAGGCTCTGCATTGTCAGTGCAGAGGCCAATATGGGGCTCAAACTCATGAACCGTGAAATTATGACCTGAGTTGAAATCAAGAGTCAGAACCTTGACTGAGCCATCCAGGTACCTCGAATCATTATTTTTTAATAAGCCCCTGGTGTTAGTGGTTATGGAAGGCCATATACAAAAAATTCCATTTTTTTGGATTCTAATAAAGTAAGAGTCAGACACTTAACCATCTGAGCCATGCAGGCACCCCAGGAACTACTAATTTTATTTTTATGTTTTATTTTTAAATGTTTATTTTTGAGAGAGAGAGAGAGAGAGAGTGGAAGGGGGAGGAGCAGAGAGAGAGGGAGACAGAGGATCTGAAGTGGGCTCTGCACTGTCAGCACAGAGCCCGATGCGGGGCTCGAACTCATAAACTGTGAGATCATGACCTGAACTGAATTGGACACTTAATCAACAGAGCCACTCAGGCGCCCCAGGAACTACTAATTTTTAAAATTCAAAATTCTAGTAAGTGAAGGTTCTTTCTTACTGGATATAGAAGCATTGTATACGTTGCCTGTATAGTATATACAAATGATGTAATATACTTCCTCCTCATCTTCCTCTAAGCCAGTCATTCAGCCGTCTGATGTTTCACAAGTGAAACTTTAGCATTAATACTGAGAGAATTGGAAAGCCCCTCACAAAGGAGACTGTGTTTTGGTTGAAGGAGTCATATACCTATTATGTTATCTCGTAAAGTTCTGGTGAAACTGGAAGATAACCATGATTCCTCTGGGCAAAGAATACACTATTATTATGTTCCAGCAACTTAGAATAGAAGATAATGAATGCTGTTAGAAGCAAGCAAGCAAGAGGCGCCTGGATGGCTCAGTTGATTAAGCGTCCGACTTCAGCTCAGGTCATGATCTCACAGCTCGTGAGTTTGAGCCCCACGTTGGGCTCTGTGCTGACAGCTCAGAGCCTGGATCCTACTTCACATTCTGTCTCCCTTTCTGCCTCTTCACCACTTGCGCTCTGTGTCTCTCAAAAATAAATAAACATTAAAAAAAAAGCAAGCAAGCAAACAACAACAAAAAATAAATACAACAAAATTCCAGTCTCTCCACATCAATGAATGAATGAATGCATGAATGAATCTATTTTCTTTATCCTCCCTACCAACCAGAAAAAGAAGAGAGAGCAGGATAAAAAAGAAATCAAAGGGCCAGCTACACTTCAAAAAAACCCAAAACCCCCAAAAATATTTAGAATAAGAAAATATTTAGAATAAGGAAAAAAAAAGAAATCAATCCTCTATTTCTGTTACACAAATCAGTGAGGTATACAGGACTATTCACATTCCCAGGCAAGCTGGTGTTAGAATGTTAGAATGTTTCTTCTCATTGATAGATGATCACTTCCTCTGCTTTCCTAGTCCAGGGTTAGAGGCCTAAACATCTAGAATTCAAACATGAGCTAGTTTTAGCAAAATATCCAGGAAAAGATAGAGAATGTTATCTGAACAAAAACACGTATTTGACTATAGACAACATAGTTAGAAGAACATAGGCCTTGGAGTTCGATATACCTGCGAGTGAATTTTTTGCCCTAACATTTATTGTGTGTCTTGACATAATTAACTTCTGTAAATTTAACTGCTATAACTTATCTAAATGTATTCCTCATCTGCAAAATGAAGATGTATCTACTTCAGACCGTTGCTATAAAAATTAATAAAATAAGGTATAGAAAGCTCCCGATATAGTGCCTGGCACATAGAGGTGCTCAGTTGATGGTAGTTTATTATTGATACCAAATGTACATTGTCTTTCCCAAAACATTTGCTATAGAAAAATTACCGTATTATGAATTTAAATTTTAATTGTTGTGAGTTGATATTTGGTGTTAAGGCCCCTTCCAAAGCTGTTGAAATTTCAAACAGTGCCATGGAAAACCTGGAAAATTTTGGAAGTTCTTTGGGACTGATGAACGAAACTGCCACCCTCTACTTGGTGACCTAGTTACTCTATAGGAGAAAGGTGAACCTCGTAATTAGTTTTAGAAGGGAATGTATATGCCAAAGTTTTGATCACAGCATGCTGTTAGTTGCGTGAAGTTACTCAGGATGTGGAGAGAGACCAGCCATCTGAGAAGTAGGGTGCTCATGATGAATGTGTTTTTCTTTTAAATAAATCTTTTTCCCCTTTTCCCCAGCTGCTCAGATAAAGAATTTGATGAGCCAACTAGGAACTAAGCAGGACTCAAGCAAACTACAGGAAAATCTGTGAGTAGCTTCCTAACAAGGTTGGGTTCGGTGAGGGCCCTTTGAGGATGCACTTACTGTCCTTGCTGAATGACAGCTTACTTAGGTTTCAGGTCTGTGCAGTCAGAATGACAGGCCATGGGACACGAAGTAAGAGTTGGATCTAGAAGAGGGGCAACAACATATATTCATGGTTTGTTGTCTCCACTGCGTTTCAGAATCCTTAAACTCTGATTCTTTCTTCCTTGGGCAGTTTAGGAATTTGAGGAAGTAGAGAAGGGAACTCCTACCACTGTTAAACTGTATTCTGCCTAAATGAGCCTCCTTGTTGGCACAGGACTCCAGATGATCTGCAGAGGTCATCTAGTCTCGTGGGATTTCCAATAATGGTAAACACTAGAACAGTGTATTCGGAATGACCGGAGGGGCATCTGAGGGAGAGGAGAACGGACTGGTAGTGGGGACTCATGAATCTTTTTATTACATCCTTCTTGACCCCCTTTCTGCTTTCGGAAGTTTTATTCTTCATCTTTAAGATATATTGAAGGATATTCTTTGTTTCCTGTCCTTGAAGGTATGAAGGGAAAGACTTACTACTGTCTTACTACTTTGAGCTTTTTTCCAGGGAGATGTGAAAAATCTTTGGATGTGTTAGTCATATCTGGCAGGTTCAGGCTCCTGATTGACTGCCTCTTGTTTCTGACTCCCTTGTTTTTTAATCTTGGAGGCCCCTTTGGAGTGAAAAGCCAGTAGTGATTAGTAGTGTGGTTTCTCTGTCCTCCCTCAAAACCTTTGTAGAAATGGCAAGAGAGTAGCATGAGAAAACCATGACTCAAAAGGAGCTCTTTTTGTGTTTCCACTACTCTCCAGTCCCACTTAATATAATGCATATTCTTCCCTCTTTAATTTCCCGTCTTATATGTATGTGTTTTTACACAGCACAGGGCTTCTTTGTTTGGGAGGGAAGAGCCAGAAAGTCAGGCAGGAAGGACAGTTGGGAGCCAAGTACAAAGCTGAAAAAGCACCAGCTTTAAGCAAGAACGTGGGAGTAGATCTTTGGAGGCTGCTCCCTAGGGTGGAAGCTGTGCTTTTAGTGCGTGTTTCCTCCGGTCCCCAGTGTCTGGCTTCTGTCTCTAGGCAGTGGCCTGTGACAGGCAGCAGCTGTGCGGCACTGCCCAGTGGGTCAGCGTTAAGAGTTTTGCGAGAGCTAGTGTGTTCCAGCTGTTCGACTGAGGTGTGCGGGCAGCTGCTCTTCTTAAATTTCCGTCAGAACTGCCGATGGGCTTTTCTTGTCTCCGGAAAGAGTTAAAATACCTGATCACCAGGTTTCACTGAGGCACCTTCTTTCTACTGAGTGGCATGAAGCAGGTTTTTGACTGAGTAGTATTTGTGGAATTTTGTGTGTGTGTGTGTGTGTGAACCTGGGCCTCTAGGAACCCATTCCTTCCAGTAACGTTTCATTCCCTGCACCGCGAGGCGCTGTGAGCACAGGCTGGTGCTAAGTGTGACAGCTCTCGAACGGTGGGAATACCCTGAAACGTGTCTTTTCTCTCTCAGGCAGCAGTTACAGCACTCCACAAATCAGCTTGCCAAGGAAACGAATGAGTTACTGAAGGAGTTAGGGGCCTTGCCTCTTCCCTTATCTGCTTCGGAACAGGTAGGTATTTTCTGGTGTGTGTGTGTGTGTGTGTGTTTAACAGGAAAGGACTTTGTTTTTATGGGAAGGCAGTGTGTAAAACAGAAATGACTTGGCCTTTGGTGCTAGGTAGACCTTCTCTGACCCTCAGTTTCCTTATCTGTAAAATGGGGTTATGTGACTGTTGTGACGATAGGCAGAATGTATGCACCACATCTTGCAGAGTGCCTGGCGATTAGTAGGTACTCAATGTCTGCTGCTATTTTTAATAATAACGCGAATATATTAATAACGTGAGCTTAACTGGAAAAGAGCCTCAGTGTTTGCATCTCTGGGGTTTGGCTGGCAGCTTTACGTTTGGTGATCCTAGTTTGTTTTGTATTCAGTCTCTATAAATTTCAATCGGATGTTTTTCCTTTCTTTTTTGCAGGTACTTTCATGTCCCATCATGAGTCACTGATAGGTCTCAGGTTGAAGAAATGCTCAGGGGAAAAGATGTCTCTTTTCAAATTATTTTATTCAGTGGTCATTGAGATCCTTTAAAACACACACTTTTTACTGGAGTTCATTGTTCCCTTGATGTGCCAGGCCTTTTCTTCACACAGTCCTGAAGTCAGTGCGCCTCTTCTTTATTGTGATTTGACCTGTTGTTACCTGTCATTCATGGTCTACCTCAGATCCTCTCTTCCAGGAAAAAGAACCTTCTCCATCTACCTTAGCCTGCTGTGATTCCATTTTGCTTTTAGCTTCTGTACCGTTCCTGAGAGCACTTGGGCTTATTTTGCTTTTTATTATTGAATTTTTTTATGATGTTCTATCTCCGATTGCTCTAAAGGCCTACAATTTCCCCATTGTGGATTGTTTTTCATTCTGTGAGTTGTGGCTAGGTAGAACATGAAATAATTTTAGTGCGCTGTGATCATCATTAAAAAAAAAAGAAAGAAACAGAGTAGAAATATCAGAATGTATATCACGTAGGGGCGCCTGGGTGGCTCAGTTGGTTAAGCAGCTGACTACGGCCTAGGTCATGACCTCACGGTTCATGAGTTCAAGCCCTGTATCAGGCTCTCTGCTATCAGCACAGAGCCTGCTTCAGATCCTCTGTCCCCCTCTCTCTCAAACCCTCCTCAACTAGAGCACACAGATGCTCGCTCTCTCTCTCTCTCTCTCTCTGTCTCTCTCTCTCTCTCTCTCTCAAAAATAGGGGTGCCTGGGTGGCTCAGTTGGTTAAGCGTCCAACTTCAGCTCAGGTCATGATCTCAAGGTTCCTGAGTTTGAGCCCCGCATCAGGCTCTCTGCTGTCAGTGCAGAGCCTGCTTCAGATTCTCTGTCTCCCTCTCTCTCTGCCCCTCCCCTGTGCTCCCTCTCTCAAAAATAAGTAAACATTTAAAAGCAAACAAAATAAATAAAAACATTTTTAAAAACATTACATGCATGCCATGTAATAAAGGGTAATATTACAGGAAGCTTTCATTTCCTACATATGTGTATTTTTGGTACTAGGTCAAGATGTCACATTCTCTTTTTTTTTTTATGTCTATTTATGTATTTCTGAGAGAGAGGTTGGGGGGGATTTGGGGGTGTGCACGCACAAGCTGGGGAGGGGCAAAGGAGGGAATCCCCCCAAGGTGAGGTTCAAACACACGAAGTTCAAGATCAGGACCTGAGCGGAAATCAAGAGTCAGATGTTCAACCAACTGAGCCACCCAGGTGCCCCCAAGATGTCTCATTATTACTGCGTGTCTCCATCAGAAAAGTTTGAAAACACGAGTTTAACCCATACCTGAAGCATATGTTTAGTCTTTGGAGTTTTGGCGCCCCCTTGCACAGGAGAGGAGCCAAGACTCATTGCTTTGTTGTGCTACAAAGTAGCTATGATAAAAAGCAGTCTTAATGTAATCACCTTTGGTTATCCTTCTGTATGCTGCTCAGTTGTTACTCGTACTGATATTTCACTTAGGGACCAGTTCCCCTTATCGATCCAGTATCTCCCTGTTGCTCCCAAATTACCCCTTTCCTCTTCCCAGCTGGGCACTTAGGGAATACACACTTGTGGATGGTTTTAGTAGTAATGAGAAAGGAGTCTAGGGGTTTGATGAAAGCAGAGTGTTGAAAGTACTGAAGAGTTAAATAGTAGCCTAAGCAAAAATAAATAGAAAGTTAAATCTACTACCAAAAAAAAAAATCAAATATAAGTTATTTTTGGGTCACACATGTTGTTGTTCCCTTCCATTATCTTGGATCATTAAGAACACAAAATAGATCTACAATTGTGAATCCTTGATTCCCTTCCCCTGTTGTGCTGAATACCCTTTTCCCTTTCGATTCTTTCTTCATCTAATCAATCTTAGCCTTACCACCATCTTTTTGCTGCTGTCCTGTGTATCAGACCATATATCCTGCTTTCAGTCTTTATTCACACTCATGTGCTATCATCTGTGATCTTCTAGTTGCCAAATATAGTGGCCTTTTCTGAGGCGTTTTTTGTTTTTTTAATTTTAGAGAGAGAGAAAGGGAGCACAAGCAGGGGAGAGGGGTTTGGGGGGGGGGGAGAGAGAGAGAATCTTAAACAAGATGAGCATGGAGCCTGATACAGAGCTCGATCCCACAACCCTGGGATCATGACCTGAGCCGAAATCAGGAGTCAGACGCTAAACCGACTGAGCCACTCAGGTGCCCTCCCCCCCCCTTTTTTTGAGTGTTTAGTCACTTTTCTGTTTCATTTGAAACAGCCCATCCTGTCTATATTGAAACTTTCTTCTTTCCATGATCCTCTTTTCAGTCTGTCCCCCAACTCTGGTATCCCTTGCTGGCCTCTTTTCTCTTTACTTAGGTGGAGTCTCAGCCTCCTTCTCTGACTCTCCGTCTTCTTAGAAGTGGGCATGTCCCAAGGCTCTGCCATTGACACTCTAATTTTCTTAGTCTCTATTTTCTCCTTCAAGAGCTCATCTACTCTTATGAGCTCTCTGTCACCTTTATGAACTTGACCCCCAGATTTTTTCCCAGCCCTAGCCCCCTAACCTCTAAGGACTAGGCCCATATTGCCAATTCCTGTTCTAATATCCCACTTTACTGCTTTCATCAAAATTTTAACGTGTTGTCTTACACTGAATTCCTCCCATTTGACCCAAGCCCCTTAACTAACCTGAGTGATAATACTTATTATCATAAAAAAGTTTGTGCCTTTTGACCTAATGTTCCCATTCATGCAAATTTATCCTAAGGAAAAAAGCTTGAAGGAAAAAAACTATAGTCTGGAGACAGATTTTCTGGATTTAAAGTCTACCCCTGCCACTTACTGACTGTGTGATCCTAGGCCAATTGTTAACTTCTCTGTGCCTTTCTGATCTGTAAAATATATATAGTGCCTAATTTATAGGTTGTTGTATAGATTAAGTGAGTTATTATGTAAAATACTTATAACCATACTAGTACATTGTAAGTAGCCCTTACAGTGGGGCTCACATTAGCTTTATTTATAATAGTTAAAAACTGGGAACAATCTAGAAGGAATGTTTACATAAAATTTATTAGATCAACCTCGTAGTTATGTAACAAAGACCATAATTGTGCAGAATATGATAACATAGAAAATGTTTGTGATATCCTTAAAAGATAGTATTTGTGTGGGGCACCTGGCTGGCTCAGTTGGTGGAGCATGCAACTCTTGATCTCAGGGTTGTGAGTTCAAGTGCCACGTTGGGTGTGGAGCTTACTCAAAAAAAAAAAAGTATTTTTGGATAGTGAGATTAGGGAATGGTGGCTTCCCACGTACTGTTATAATGTTTATGTGAAAATAAAAAATCCCAGAAAAGGGGGGAAAAGTTCTTCATCTAAATTTGCTTTCAGTATTACCATAACTCTCCCATGTGTGATATTTGAGTCCTTCGTGACTTTAACCCTTGCCGCACAGCCAGTCACTAACTCATAATATTTATTAAACTCATGTTTTTGTGCTCCCATTACTGATACAATGTCCTCTTAACCTTTAACCTAGAATATTGGGAGACTCATTTTGACTTGTTTCTTTTTTCCATCCCATCTTATACACCGTGGGAGACTACTTTTTCTAAACTATCATTTTGTACCCATCATGTTTCTTGCTCAGAAATTTTTGCTGCTCTGTGTTCTATAGACGTTGAATCCCAAACTCATTAGCTTGGCATTTAAAACGTGCTGTGGTCAGCCCCTTCTCTGTCTTCCCACTTCTGTGTTTTAGCTATTCTCATGAAAAAAATCTTTGGTTCTAGCCAAACTATCTCCTTATAGATCCTCTTCAAGTTTTTACTGCCATACCTTTGCTCACGCTGTTCTCTTACCTAGATTAGCCTTACCCCTTTGATCGGCTTATTCAGACCTTTCTCTTCCTTTAGCGTCTACCTTCTTTTGAAACCTTCTTTGGCCACTTGAGTTCTTACTTATTATACCTGCCTCTGAACTCCTATAGTACTAATTGGTTACAGAAGTTATAATGAGTTGTAAGTTGTGTGTCTGTATCCTTTATCTGTAAGTAGATGGTAAGCTGTTTGAGGTCAGGGATGAGTTTTTGCTTCTGTGTTCTCAGCACATAGGTCCTCTCAGTATGTGTTTTTTGAGACATAGAATCAGTAAGCTTAGCAGAGAGAGCCTGTAATAAGGTAGTTTTCAGATTCTCAAAGATTTTAAGCCTCACTACAGTATAAAGGAAAATGATTGTATAGTTTGGGGGAAGCTATGAACTCCGTATAGATGAATAGTTTTAACATTTTAACATAAAACAATCTCTTTGGGGTTCATTCTGAGCCTAAAGTTATTTATTCTGCTTTTAGATTCTCCAGGGAACCAAAATTCTCAATTGCAATTCCCTCTGAGATTACCTTACAAGGTAAATGACACACAGTTTCCAAGTTTGTCAGAAGGAAAGAAGGAAAATTTGGACTCGGCCTATGGTATTGATGAGGGATTTAAATTAGCAAAGAACAACTTTATTAATTTAAGGAAGAGCTTAGTTTATAGTAATGTTTTTGGTTAGAAGTCTTTAGGGGGAATACTTTTGATTTTAATGGAATTAAAACTGAATTATTCAGGGTTAATGTGAAATTTCAAGTCCTTATTTATTTCCTTAGCGGCAGCAGAAACTTCAGAAAGAACGCCTCATGAATGACTTCTCTGCAGCCTTAAATAACTTCCAGGCTGTGCAGAGAAGGGTGTCTGAAAAGGAAAAGGAAAGTATTGCCAGAGCAAGAGCTGGGTCTCGTCTCTCGGTAAGTTTATTCCCAAAAGAAGACCTCTGCAGTTTCGCGATGTTCTTTCCCACATTGTTGGGTTTTTGTTGTTTTTTTTTTTTTCATTTCCCTCCTAACTCTAACCATTTTGACCATTAGCTTTTGTTTATTATCCCCCCCCCCCACACACCACACACCTCAATGATAATAAACAGAGGAGACCTTAGCTGCTGTGAAAATGCCAGATTGGTACAACCTATATAAAAAATATGTATGTGGTGCGCCTGGCTGGCTCAGTCAGTAGAGCATGCAACTCTCAATCTCCAGGTCATGAGTTCAAGCCCCACGTTGGGTGAGGAGCCTACTTCCAGTAAAATATGAAATAAAAAATAAAATAAAATATGTATGCATATGGTCAAAGACTAGAAAGGAATATGCACAAAGATTTGAAAAAGTGACAGGTAGAATTGCATATAATTTCTTTTTTATTACATTTGACTTCTTAAGTTAAAGACTTAAAAAAAGAAAAAAATGAACCTATTTTCTAGAATATAGCAGGCTAGGTTGTTTGGACTAGACCTCTCTTTGAAATGAACTAATACTAAATTTCATCAGAAGTATAAAAGAGCCATGAAAAATATTAAGGTCAAAATCTAAGAGAAGTGAGAATCTGTAGAGAGATAAGCTGAGCACTGAAACTGCTTTTGCATGGAGTACATTTACTGAGGGCAAACTTGAACTTTAATTTTGATGTTTTTTAATGGCACGAGGGGGAACAAAAGTCAAAACCCAGAGTCCACACAAGGTGGAGAATCTAAAAGAAGGTGCTACTCCCAATTAAACTGGACCCTAAAAGGCTATATCCTTTTAAGGATGGGTATGCCAAAAGTAAGCCCTTCTTTCCCACAAAAAGACTGCATTAGCACTGAGCTGAGCAGGTGGTGGAGGACAGCAGCAGAGAGGGGAGAGTCAGACAATACTTTGTACCACAAAGGAACCTTGAGGCAATTTACTGCCCAAATTCATACTACATGAATGGCCCCAAAGCCTCAAGCTTCAAGCAGTTCTGGACGTGTAGAGTACTTAGGTGCCAGGCAGAAACAAATACAAATCCTTTCTTGTTAGACACCTTTATCCTAGCCCTGAAAGAATACGCTGAAACAATTTTTAAAGTGTAGTGAGCAGCACAGCATTAAAAACAACCAAATACACAAAGAAATAACTCTGAACAAGATCTAGTAGCAACAACAGTGAGGTGAAATAGACCTACAAAGACTTCATATATTAGAATTAGAAGACAACTGTACTTCTTGTGTTTAAAGAAATAAAAAAATCTTTTCGAAGTCATTTTTATTTTATTTTATTTTTCTAATGTTTTCATTTCTTTTTGAGAGAGAGAGACAGAACACAAGTAGGGGAGGGGCAGAGAGAGAGGGAGACACAGAATCTGAAGCAGCCTCCAAGCTCTGAGCTGTCAGCACAGAGCCCGGTGCGGAGCTCGAACCCACGAACCGTGAGATCATGACCCGGGCCTAAATCAGACGCTTTACCAACTAAACCACCCAGGCACCCCAAAATAAAAGAAAACCTTGAAAACATCTACAGGAAGCAGGAAACTATAAAAAAAACTTTGGAAAAGAGTCAAAATATTTTCCAGAATTGAAAAATATGGAAGCTAAAAACTCGATGGATGACTTAACTAGAAAATAGAAGATATTTTCTGTCTTATGATGTTATGTATCAGCATGTAGGATGGGGTTGAGAAGTTAAATAGGAAGAAAGATTATGAGAAATGGAGAATGAAGTGAAGGATCTAACCTGGTTTCAATTGGAGTTTCAGAATAAGAGTGGAGCAAACATACAACAGAGGTGATATTTGAAGAGATACTGGCTGGTACTATTTTAGAACTTATGAGAGGCACTAATCTGCAGTTTCAAAAAGTCAAACAAATCTCCAAAAGAATAAAGAAAAGATTTTCATCTAGATACATCAGAGAGAAACTTCATAACTCCAAAGAAAATTGTAAAATTAGTCAGGGAAACAATAGAATACCATCAAAGATGTAATAGTTGGATTGGTAGTTGATTTCTCAATATCAACAGTGGAAGCCAGTCGAGGGCTGTCTTTAATGTCCTAAAGGACAGTATGTGCCTACCTAGGATTCTAAACCCAGTGAAAATAGGTATCCAGAATGAGGGCTGATTAAAGACATTTTTCAGTCAAACGTGAGTTAGCTCTCAGCATACCTTACTTAAGAACATTCTAAAAAATGTACTTTATACCAAAGGAAGGTGATCTCAGATGGGAAGTCAGAAAAGCAGAAAGGAATGAAGAACAAAGAAAGTGGTAAATATATAAAAAGACAAACCACAAACAGGGAGAAGATATTGCTATATGTATAACTGACAAGGGACTAGTAGTAACCAGAATATAGAAAAAATTCCTGTGAATCAATATGAAAAAGATACAACCCAATAGAATACTAGTTTCTCAGACTTTTTGATCTCAGGATCCTATATTAGACTTAAAAATTATTATTAGAGACTCCAGAGAGCTTTTGTTTGTATGATTGGTATCTACTGATAAATACTAGAAATTAAAACTGTGAAGTTTTAAAAATGTTTATTCATTTACAAATAATAAATCCATTACATATTAACGTAAATATAAATTAGATTTTAATTTAAAATAACTACTTTTCCAAAACAATAAAAAAATTTAGTGGGAAGGGTGGCATTGTTTCCATTTTTGCAAATCTTTTTAATATTTGGCTTAATAGAAGGAAGCTGGATTTTCATATCTACTTCTACATTCAGTCTTTGTGATACATTGTCTTGGTTTAGGAAAAGCAGCCTACGGGGATATGTAATTGGAAAAGGAAGGAGTATTTTTCTTCAGATCATTGCTGATATTATTCTTTGGCACTATATCAAAACTTGACAAAAGTTAGTGGAATTGTGGAGTCTAAAACCATATTAATGACTTCATACTCTGGTATATCCAAATCTGTTGGTCTTATATTTTGATTGGATCTTTTATCCACATATGATTCTTATATCATGTATTTATCATTTGGAAAATATTGATTCCCTAAGTTATGTAGGTCTTCCAAATGTTGATATATTTCATCGTACAGTATCAAAAGGTAATACAGTATCTTCAGTTTTATCAGAAAAGTCTCTAAGAGACTTTGAAAGAGTTGTGAAACTCTCGAGTTCACAAGTGGTAGATACAAATTTTCCGGGATTCTATTTTTTTATTTGAAAGCTAGATTGTTTTTTAAGTTCACTATTTATTTTGAGGGAGAGAGAGCCTAAGTTGGGTAGGGCCAGAGAGAAGGAGAGAGAATTCCAAGCAGGATCCGCCCTGTCAGCACAGAGCCCCATCAGGGGCTGGAACTCACAAACCATGAGATCGTGACCTGAGCTGTGATCAAGAGTTTGATGCTTACCTGACTGAGCCACCCAGGTGCCCCTAAAAGCTAGATTTTTTTTTTTTTATCACTGGCAACATACACTGTCCGTTGTTGTCCTTGAATTGACAGGCTTACATTGTTTATCTTCAAGAACTTACTGCCAGATACCCATGTGAATAACCATAGGTTGTTTATATGTATATCACACATACAGAAGTTTGTAATTATATATATAGACAAATTTTATTAAAAAGCTTACATATTTTTTAAAGTTTATGACAGTTTTATGTATACTATATTAAATATGTAAAATGATGTTCTCTAAAAAAAAGTAGCTAGTTCACCCGGCAGCTCAATTACACATGTGCTTTTCCTGGAGACAAGCGTTGGATTTCTGTATGCCGCAGAAGTGCTTTATGTGTACTTCTCATCTCATACGGAATGTTTTAAAGACCTGTATTGAGGTGTTGAGATTTACTTATATAATTTAACGGCTTCATTAAGGACAAACTGGCTTTTCCCCCCTTGTGTATAGTGATGAAGAATACAATAACCAGAGCGCAGTTTGGTGCCACTGCCTTGCATTTGCGTTAAAATGCCAGCAGTTTTATCCACCATCGTTTTTGTTCCATGAGTATAAACGTCAACACAGTGAAAACGGCAAATAACATCTTAGTATTGTTTTAAATAATGGCCAAACAAATGGAGAAGTACTCAACTTCTTTAGTAGTTATGAAATTGCTAATTAAAACCACAGTGAGGTATTATTTCATGTCCAAAAGTAAGTCAAAATTTTTAAATGCTGTGAACACTGGGGGTGGTTGTTCTAGATACAATGCAACAGGAACTTTCCTACCTGGCCACTTACAGTATGAATTGAAACAACCCCTGGAAAACATTTTGCCTGTAACTTAGAACACATCAGTTCTATCCTAGAGAAAACTGTAAATTTGAATATCAGGATATATGTATTAGAATGTTTATAGCAGCATTTTTTGTAGCAGTGAAAAATTTGGAAACCTCTGAATGTTCATCCGTAGTAGAACAGATAAATGCATTATGGTGTGTTCACATACTATAATATCATACAGCTAAGTAAGAAAATGTATGAACCACAGTTACATTCAGCATCTGGAATGGATCTGGCCCAATCTGGTGTGATCCAATCAAAGCATGAAAGAATACAAACTGTAACTCCATTCATGTGAAGTTTAAAATCAGATATTTCATATTAAATACAGATACATATCACTGTATTAAAAATACAAGAAAATGATCATCATAAAGTCAAAATAGTATTACTTTAAGGGCGGGGGGGTTGTAATCGGAGAAGGGCACGTAGGTAAGCTTGAGGACAGGACACTAGCAGTGTTTTGTTTCTTGATCTGGGGAAAGAGTAAAAATTAAAAAAACAACAAAAACTCACAGTGTTCCGCTGGTTGGGTCGAATTTTGAAATTTTCTCTATTTCACTAGTTCAGTTATTGCTATGGTAAAAAAGGGAAATTTTTAAAATTGGAGTAGATTGCGCTTTTAAATTTTTTTTCTTTTTTTAAATGTTTGTTTATTTTTAAGAGAGAGAGAGAGACAGAGAGCAAGCAGGGGAGAGGCAGAGAGAGAGGGAGACACAGAATCCAAAGCAGTCAGCGCAGAGCCCAACGTGGGGCTCGAACTCACAAACCGTGAGATCATGACCTGAGTCGAAGTTGGACGTTTAACTGACTGAGCCACCCAGGTGCCCCATTAATATTTTTTTCTTAACTTGTTTTTAATATATGCATTAGATGGATTTTTGAACTGAGTCTGCCACTTTTAGTGCCTGATGTGCCATAAATGTCCATTAAAAAAAAATCTTTACATGTTCTGAAAGTTTGTTTCCTTGTTTTCAAGTTGAAAAGTTTTCAACTCTTTCCCTTATTCTGCCTCCGTATTGATTGTAAAATAGGTTATCACTATTACTGTTTACTCCTCTCTCCTACCCATGTTCTCTCTGTCCTGTTCAGTAGGGGTGCCGTTCTGAGCTCAGATTTGCTTTCAGCTACTTCACACCCATTTCCTAGTCGAGACAAATTGCCAGAGCCCTGTGTCATCTTACGGATCCTGTTGGAGCCAAGGGATGTTGCTTCTTTATACTGTAGCGAAAGGAAGCCATTGTTTTGTGTGTCTGTCTGTGGCGTATTTCTGGATAACAGCAGCAATAATGCCATCTGCTTTCTAGGCGGAGGAGAGGCACAGAGAGGAGCAGCTCGTCTCATTTGATGGGTAAGGACTTATCCATACAGCCTGCTGGCTGGTTGAGATGGGATTCTGTACTTTTTACTTACTTCTCATTTTAAAAATCAATACGGAAAAGAAGGAAAAATAAAGGGAGACGTGGGGTGGGTAACTTATAATCCACCAAATAAGATAAAAAAAGTCCAAACTGTGGGCTTTTCTAAGATCTTTGAATTAGGGAAGGAATAATTTCAAGGTGAATAAAAAAGCCAAAGAAACCCCTGATGTCTTTGTGTTGGGAAGAGAGATTGGCCTCCCTAGGATTAAGTATGAACACACGAATCTACAGATTAGGATTTTACCTCTAATTCAAATTGAAGTTTTTCAAAGTTCTCTGTTTACCCATCTCTAAAATGGAAGCAACTCATTCTTCTGGAGCAGTACAAGAAAAAAGCAAACAGTTTGCATCTGAAAGACATCTTCTTTTTTCACTTCTCCAAACCAAATTAACTAATTGCGTAGAAATTTATTTGTGGTATTAATTCAGAACTTAAAAATGCCTTACCATAGATACATATCTGTCTCTCCCCACTACACTGTGAGCACCTCAAAGATGTGCCTGGTGGGATCTCTTATTCAGTTTTGTATCTCTAGTGCATGGAGGAAACTCTTTAAATACTTTGGAGATTATGTCTGATTTATGCATGCTATTGGAAAAATGCTTAATACTGGATTTCCAAAGTATTTTGGGTCAAGTATAATATGTAGTGTGCCTTTTTTCTAAATATGGTACCTGAAAAGAAGAAAGAGTTAAAACATTTCACTAGCTTTTTACTTCAGTTTTCTTTTAAGAGGCATTTGACTCAGAGCATAACCTCAAGGACTGCTCTGCAAACCAGAGGATGTGATTCTGTTAGACTAACTGGAGAAGCACTGACAGATCACTTCGCTTGCTCTCCTCCACCCATTTAATACCCAGGAGACCAACAGAGCTTGCACTGTGAGAGTGCTGTAGAGAGGATGGGCCAGTATGCTTCACTGACTTCAAGCCTCTGTCTGCTTTCCGTGTCTAGGAAGCCCTAGCAAGATTGCAGCGTGTGCACCCCTAACTGGAGAACAGCAAGGAGTCCCGTCCCTTATAATCCTGCCTCATCTCTGTTTTGCCCCTGGAAGCTGAGACTTTGTTTTCTCGGTGTTATCAACTCTTTGCCTCCAGATAGGAAGAATGTGGCCCTCGAGGACTTTGTCTTGATACCAGAGGACTTGGAGCCCTGGTGACGTCCTTGGATAGGCTCTGCTGTAGTAGAGATGCTGTAGGTGCCCCATGCACACCTTAGGAGGAATCAACTAGTGTGCTTGTCTCCTTGCAGCCATGAGGAGTGGAACCAGATGCAGAGCCAGGAGGATGAGGTGGCCATCACCGAACAGGATCTGGAACTTATTAAAGAGAGAGAAACAGCAATTCGACAGCTGGAGGTGAGAGCCAGTGTGTGGTTTTTGTTTGACTCCGTGTATCTGCACTCTAACGCACCTGGATTTTCTCTCAGTGATTATGAAAAAGCATGAAATGAGTCCTTATGTGATTTGTTTATTATATCTCAATGTAATCATGGTGAATTTGAGCTCCTCTTATGACGGTACTGGCCACGGCGCCCAAGAAGACTCCAGTCCTTTCTTCAATTACCATAATCTTACATGGTGTCCACGAGAATATGCATGAAGAACAGAGCAAGGCAAACATATTTTATTGTTCATTAATACTTTGCCCCTAGACCTCAGTGCCAACTTCTAGATCAGGTAGGATTCTATGGAGAGAGCCCCTCTGCTTAGTCTGAGTAGCTCAGAATAAAGGCAGGCCAAAAGTTTGCTTTATCTTTGTGCCTCCCAAAGTCCAGTCCCAAGTTGTGGATATGAGTTCAGTGCAGTTTTTGAAATGGGGGCTCGAGGCCTTTCTTAACCTGATTTTCAGGTTAACTTTATGTAGTGACCAGTATAGTCCTTTTTTTTTTTTTTAACGTTTTTTTTTTTATTTATTTTTGAGACAGAGACAGCATGAGCAGGGGAGGGTCAGAGAGAGAGGGAGACACAGAATCTGAAGACAGGCTCCAGGCTCTGAGCTGTCAGCACAGAGCCTGATGCGGGGCTCGAACCCACAAACCGTGAGATCATGACCTGAGCTGAAGCTGGACGCTCAACCGACTGAGCCACCCAGGTGCCCCAGTCCTTTTTTTTTTTTAATGCTTATTTTTGAGAGAGAGAGAGAGAGAGAGAGGGAGAGAGGAAGGGGGACAGAGGATCTGAAGCAGGCTCCACGCTGACAGTAGAGAGCCTGACACAGGATTCGAACTCATGAACTGCAAGATCATGACCAGAGCTGAAGTCGGATGCTTAACCAACTGAGCCACCCAGGCGCCCTGTGACCAGTATAGTCTTAAACTTAAATAGTTTTCTTCTCCATGCAGCTACAATACTGCCATCCCTGGGGGCAGGGGCGGGAGGGGGGCTGTAGAGAGGAGAAACTTGGAGTTCCTCCATGACCTTCATCTGTGGCGGTGGCTCTGAACTCTGACTGTACCTTAGAGTCACTTGGAGATTTTTTTTTCCCGAATGCCCAGCTGTCATCCCTTACCCACCAACTATTAGTTTTGATTATATGAAATTCTTATTTTTTATATATTAAAAATGGGCAAATATCCACAAGAGGCCCTGGACATGGATTTTTTTTTTTTTTACAAACCTCCCAGGTGATTATAATGTACATTCAGGGTAGAGACTCACTGCCCTAGAGACCACTGGTGCCTGTTTTTGTTTACTTTTTAATGCTTATTTATTTTTGAGAGAGAGTAAGAGTGTGAGCAAGGAAGGGGCAGAGAGAGGGAGAGAGAGAGAGAGACAGAGGATCTGAAGTGGGCTCTGGGCTGACGGCAGAGAGCCCAATGTGGGGCTCAAACTCATAAACTGAAGGATCATGACCTGAGCCAAGGTTGGATGTCGAACTAACTGAGCCACCCAGGTGCTCCTGTATTATATAGATATTTATATTTATATATTTATATATATTTTTTAAATATTTATTTATTTTTGAGAGTGAGAGTTGGGGAGGGGCAGAGAGAGAGGAAGACACAGAATCCAAAGCAGGCTCCAGGCTCTGAGCTGCCAGCACAGAGCCTGACATGGGGCTCAAACTCATGAATGGTGAGATCATGACCTGAGCTGAAGTTGGAGGCTTAACTGGCTGAGCCACCCAGGCGCCTATATATATATATATATATATATATATATATATATATATATATATTAGATTTTAATTAATTTTTATTTGTAATTTTTTTTACTTTTTTATTTTATTTTTTAATTTTTTTAAGTGTCTGGGTTCAGATGGAACAATTCATCCTCAACTTTGATGATTTTATTGCCTTCAAAGATGTCCTGTTTTTTCTCTTTTTCACTTATTGCAACTAATCATTAACTTGGTTCTCTGACATTAGAAACGCTGTCCTAGCAGAGAGTAGAGTGAGACATGGAGCTATAGAAAGGAGTGTAAGGTGGTGGGTGTCAGAGACATAGAGGGCGCTTCACAAATTCAGCAGCATTAAGTCCAAATGCCTTAACTGGGGCTGGGTTTTCCTGTCCAGTCATTTCCTGCATCTACTATACAAACCGTATTCTTTTTTTTTTTTTTAAGTTTATTTATTTTGAGAGAAACAGAGTGCGCGCGCGCACACACACATGCATGCGCACACACATGCATGCACAAGTGGGGGAGGGGCAGAGAGAGGGGGAGAAAGAGAATCCCAAGCAGGCTCCACCATCAGCGCTGGGCCAATGCTGGACTCAAACCCATGAACCATGAGATTGTGACCTGAGCCCAAGTTGGGCACTTAACTGACAGAACTACCAGGAGCCCCACAAACCCTGTTCTAATGAAAAAACAAAACACTGTTGTGTATCCTCAACTCTCACACTACACTTCTAACATTTCCGGCCACCAAACATGTGAGCTTTCTCCACATTAAGCAATTTTGTGACACCAGCTGGGTGTTTTACAATTTAAACCCAATTCTGACACTATCTACCTGGATTTAGCATCAGATCCCATAGGTTAAGGGCTCAGTCCCACAAGACTGCACCCTCCCCACAACTTGGGAAGCCAGTTGTAAGTCTAGGTTGTTACCAGTGCTTCTGACTGACAGACTATCAATTGGAGGTTCTCAGGACCTTGGCTTTGATTAATTTGCTAGAGCAGCTTAGAGCTGGGGAAAACAGTTTATTTACTAGGTCACGGTTTATTATAAAAGGTTACAACGCAGGAGGAGCCCAATGAAGAGAGACTCAGGGCAAGGGGTGCGGAGCTTCTGTGCCCTCTCCACGTGCACCACTCTCCCAGGACCTCCGTGCTCACCAACCCAGAAACATTCTCAGTCCTGCCATTTAGTATTTCTATGGAGGCTTCGTTATGTAGGCATGATCCATTAAATCATTGGCTGTTGGTGGTTGAGTTAACCTCTAGCCCCTCTGATGACAAGGTTGGTTCCCCTACCAGCCAGCCCCTATCCTGAGGGACTTTCCAAAAGCCTTGTTCTTAACATAAGCTCAGGTGTGGTTGAAAAGTGTTTGTTATAAATAACGAAAGATAATTTTGTCTCTCTTATCACTCGGGAAATTTCAAGGGTTTTAGCAGTTCTGCTCCAGGAACAGGATGAAGACTAAATATATACTTATTATAAATCACAGTTGCATTACCTGTGTCGTAACCAAACTGGGCTCTTTGCTCTTTAACTCTGTTAACTTTTTGTTTATATAGCTTTTCTTTTGCTTTAAGGTACAACTCAAGTCCTACCTCTTCTGCATGCCTTTCTCTGCTCCTTACTATACTGTTTACTAGTCATTTCCCATATAATGACTTATAAGAAACGTACTGATCCCACCCCCACTGGCTAGTAAGCCTTTTTGTATCTATAGTAACTAGCAGACTGTCCTAACTACAGTAGACTCTTAGCATGTAATTGAGGTGTTGAGGTGCTGGTAAGAACTAGTCTTGCTAAGCTATGATTAGGAAGTCATGGATTTCAAGGCATGATGTTTTTTTTTATTTTTTTTTAATGTTTTATTTATTTTTGAGAGAGAGAGAGAGAGACAGTGTGAACAGGGGAGGGTCAGAGAGAGAGGAAGACACAGAATCCGAAGACAGGCTCCAGGCTCTGAGCTGTCAGCACCAAGCCCGACGCAGGGCTCGAACCCACGAACCGTGAGATATGACCTGAGCCAAAGTCGGACGCTTCATCAACTGAGCCACCCAAACGCCCCTAAGCATTGTTTTATGTTGTGGCATTCTGAGAATCAGTATATTGCAGTTGAAAGAGCATGGGCTTGGGGCGCCTGGATGGCTCTGTCGGGTAGGCGTTCAACTCTTGATCTCAGCTCAGGTCTTGATCTCAGGGTCATAAGTTCAAGCCTCGCAATAGGCTCCACACTGGGCTCCGTGGAGCCTACTTAAAAGAAAAAAAAAGAGCAGAGGCTGTAGAGATGTTCTGGCTGCAAAACTTAGTTTCCTCACTGACAACCTTTGTGACCAGTTATATAACCTCTCTGAGCCTTATTATCAAAGATAATTGATTTCATACAGTTACTGAATGATTAATATAAATATCATAGAGGCATAGTAACATGATGAAAATATCATGAACTTTTCATTTTCAACTCTGCCACTAGCTATCTTTGAGACCTCGGGACAAGTCATTAAACCTCTCTGCACCCCAGTTTTCTCTTCTGTACAATGGGGATAACATGTTTCATTTTGTTGTCATGAGTACCAACTAAGTAATGATTAATAATAGCTAACACTTGTGAAGTGCTTATCACACAGTTCTAAGAACTTTAAATATATCAGTTTATTTAGTACTTCTGTGCTTTAGTATGAGATGCATACCATCATTACCTACATTTTAGAGGGGCTGGCCCAAGATGATACAAGACTGGAGGATTAACTTTACACAGCAAGACTGTGGGTCCTCTCTAGCTGACAATCAGGCTTTAAGAGTCTGTGCTGAATTACCTACCTGGTATAGGTCTTGGCACATGGTAGGCATTCAGTAAATGTTGATTAACATTATTTTCATTTTCAGTTTGTGGAGAAAACATGACTTATAAGCATTAGAAACACATGTGTTATGTTTATAGCCAAAATTTTAGCTAAGTAGAAGAACTGAATTTTCTAACATGTTGTGTTATGTTAATTACTTTTTGTGTTCCTTAGGCTGACATTTTGGATGTCAATCAGATATTTAAAGATTTGGCCATGATGATCCATGATCAAGGTGATCTAATTGGTATGTATCATTGACACCTTTACTGGAAGGTGAGTTGACATAGTATTTGTGTATGAGGAAGTCAGTAAGATGTGTCTTAGGAATTTAGGAATGCCATTTAAAAATTATTAAGTTTGGGACACTGGGTGGCTCAGTCTCTTGGGCATCTGACTTCCGCTCAGGTCATGATCTCACAGTTCACGAGTTTGAGCCCTGCGTTGGGCTCTGTGCCAACAGCTCAGAGCCTCAAGCCTGCTTCAGATTCTGTGTCTCCCTCTCTCTCTGCCCCTCTCCTGCTTGCACTCTGTCTTTCTTTGTCTCTCAAAAATGAATAAACATTAAAAATTTTTTTAATAAATAATATTTTTAAATAAAGAATTTTTTTGAATAATAAAAATTATTAAATTCATTTTCTTCGCCCTTTTCTTATATTGTCAAATGTAGATGCTAAAGTGAGGCCCCCTTGGGGCACCTGGGTGGCTCATTCAGTTAGCATCTGACTTCAGCTCAGGTCATGATCTCCCAGTTCATGGGTTCAAGCCCTGGATCAGGCTCTGCACTGACAGCTCAGAGCCTGGAGCCTGTTTCAGATTTTCTGTCCCCCTCTCTGTCTGCGTCTCCCCGACTCCTGCTCACACTCTCTCTCTCAAAAATAAATAAACATTAAAAAAATAATAAAAATAAAGTGAGACCTCCATGAGTACTCCCCTCATTTGCCATAGCCTCTTATTAATAAGTCTTCCAACCATTTAAAGAAATAGCTGTTGGCTTCCCATCTTTAATCTCCAGAAACTTGCACAATTTTGGGATTAGTAACTTTTTTAAGCTTTTTTATTTGGAAATAATTTCAAGTTTAGAAAAGTTGCAAAAATAAAAAGACTACAAGGAATTCCTTTGTAACCTTTACCCAGATTTACCTCTTGTTAACATTCTACCCCATTTGCTTTATATTTGCTCTCACTCTTTCTCTCTAAAGATACATGTGTATACATAATTTTTTCTGAACCATTTGTGGGTGAGTTGCATACTTTATAACCCTTTACCACTAAAATAGTTCAGTACTTATTTCCAAAGAATAGAGCTATTCCCTTACCCAGTTAGTAACTTTTGATTTCATGGCTGGATAGCTAGATAGGTGGTGGTCAAATCAGGACCCACAATATCAGGAGTGGGTTTAATTTGCCATCTTGAGACATCTGAGTATGGTAAGAAAACATCCACTGCTCTTCTTTTTCTTTGCAGACAGCATAGAAGCCAATGTGGAAAGCTCAGAAGTACACGTAGAAAGAGCCACTGATCAGTTACAGCGAGCTGCTTACTATCAGGTAAAAGCAGGTACCAAAGAAAGTCACTGTGCTGCAGACATACGGGCCATCACAGCTCATTGACACATTGAGAACAGCAGCAACCTTTTGCTTATTAGGCTTAAGCTGGAGACAAGTGGTCATAATTGCTGTCCCAGTTCTGTTTTTAGTGTTTCCCTCTGCAGAGAAATCCACAAAAAGACATCAAACCTTGGATAAACTTACACAGAAACTTCATCGCTACAAGGCTAACCCCATAAGCTAGCATGACACATAAATCTGGTATAAGGCTAATTTTATATTCAGAGCAGCTAAAAGTTGTTTCAATTAGTATAGTAATAGATACAAAGTAGGACTTTGCAGATACTTTATGTTGACTGTTGCCACAGATGATGGCAATAAAATCCATTCCAACCGCTATTTCTGAATAATCAGGGGTTTATCATTTGGGGGCTCTTTTTCTATGAATAAGTAGGAGTTAATTGTTCTACTTTGTATGAAGTAATTTTCTTTTACATATTAGCCGAAACTCTGGATTTGTGTCTTTTATCTGGGTCTTTATGTCAAACATGCTGAATGAGGTCCTTTTCATCTTCTTTCTGTTTGGTGCTGTACAGTTTTTTAGAAATAAACAGCATTTCAGCCATTTTTCACGTTCCTAGGATAGTTGTATTTTACCTGGAAATGTTCTTAAAGAAATCTGTATTTAATAGTACTGTTTCCTTTAAAACACTGAGTGATGGCGACTTTCATGTCAGACAGTAAAGGAATTGTGAAGTAAATTATATACATCCACTCAATATTACATTGCGTGGGAATTAAATTTTTAGGCTAAAATGTTAAGTGAGAAAAACATCATACGGTGTGATTCCAATTCTGTCAAATAACAATATGCATAGATAAAAAAGATCATAAGGAAATAGAATCAAAATGTCAGCAGTTTTATCTGTAGGTGATTATTTTCTTTCTGCTTGTGTGTATTTTTTACAACAAACATAAAATTTTATAACAGGCATAAAACCTTTATTAAAATACACATGCACAAATATCTTATTTTGTTACAACTAATGCCTAACAGCAGAGGTATAAACAATCCCTTTGCAAAAATGTATCAGGAATTAGAGCTCGTGCTACTGTGCTGATAACTGTCGAGATTTGGGGGATGTCTCTCTGTACATATTCATGCATGGATAGAATTCATTTTGAATTATAAGGAGGCAGATTTATGGAACATCTTGGAGTCTTACATATGAACATTTTTACTTGTTTCACGAGTGTCTCCTTACGTATTTTTCTCCTCAGAAAAAATCTCGCAAGAAGATCTGTATCCTGGTGCTTGTCCTATCCGTGATTATTGTAGTCTTGATATTTATTATCTGGCAAATTTATAAATGAAGTGATTGCCTCAGAGCCGCCTTCTGCTGAGCTGTTTTCAAGGGCACGTGCTTCATGGAGTCTTACCAGAAGAAACTGATCACAAGAAGAGAGCATACACCAGAATGTCCTGTAATAATTTAGTTAGAAAATAACTACTAACTAGTCCTTGGAATTAGTGACCTATGGAGACAGTATTTATCAATTGATCAATGTATATTTTATTGATTTCTCCAATTAAGAATTAATTTATGTGGATTTTGCTTTCTCTTGTATTCTGATCACCCTTCATCCCAAGTGTTTATCGAAAATTCCATTCTAGATGTTCTTGTTTTGACAGGTGACACTACAGTCTTGTAATATTGTCGTTTTATGTGTATACTAGATTCACCTTTTCACTAGTCACTGAGATAGAATTACTTTCTGACACCTAGTACATTGGGATCTGTCAGAAACTATATAATAAGCCAGTACTTTTTATTTTTTAACATTTTAATTTGAATTTCCAAGAAGCCTATTCTTTTTCTGCCTTGAAAGATTTTGGCAGTGTATTTAACTGGAAAGTAAAAAATTGCACATTTGATCCAGATTAAAAGTTTCTATGTGAGCTGGCCAGTTATTGGAGTACCTGTTAATGGGACTTAAAGTTTACTTTATTATCTGCTCATGTCATCCACAGCAGTTGATCTGTCCACACACTAAACCATCTTGTTCACTTTTTTAAGAGGCTAATTTAATTAACATTACTATGCTCTCTGGGGTCCCTCTCCCCCTGTCTGTATAGAAAGGGAGAATTTGACAAAGCATGCTTTTGGAAAGCAAATAGGAATTGTTTGGAATGATTTAAACTTTTTGTTGTTGTTCACTTGTGGTTCTACATTCCTGGTGAATGATGAATGTTGCTGTCAAAAGGCTGCCCCTTACCCATAAGGGTTGCTGGCCTCTTGATGGCAGGGAGATTTTAAAACCTAGACAGAAGTTGGTTTAAAATTTAGTTCTGTGAACCTGGTGATAAAGCAAAGACAAGGTTCGTTTTTGTAAATAATACTGGTTTGGAATAGTGATGTTAGACTTACCCTAATTTATGAACAAGAGATTAATCTCCATGTGTAGTTTTAGACAAAAAAATGTTTCGATAAAAGATTGCTGTCTTGTAATATAAATGTTGTCCACTTCCCTTTTTCACACAGGTCTAGAGCAGTTAAAGGGAATGTAATTTCTGTAGGCTCTCACATATATGTGTATTGGGCCAATTTCAGTTCATCCTTTAGTGAATTAGAGGATTGGGCTACCCTGGATATATTTATATTCATTTCTTCCATTCCCTTTAATGTTACTTAATCTCCTTTTACCAAACTAATGTGAATAGTAGCGAAACAAGGGCCCAAATGCCTAAGTTTCTTTGTACTCTTGCACTCCTTAATACAAATAAACATTTTGAAAACTTTTGTAGTAAGTTTTTATGAGTTAACGTCCTGATGCAGTAGCTATTAGGTTATGTGCTGTCCTGAGAAACATTGAGACCTGCAAGAAGACTGGAGATCAGGTGAGGGTTGGTTTGGGGGTGGAATCAGGGCCGCTGCTGCCCTTTCCTTGAAAAACAGATACTGCGGTGGCAGAGTGGCCCAAGCAGCAGCTTCAGGGCTAATTCCTTGGTTCTACAGTCATGGCCCCTTCAGCTCCAAATTATAGCTGGACTTGGATACATCCTTCGTAACACTTCAGGCAGGAAAAAATTCTTGATCGTGAAAAACAGTTTCGATTTGGCTTAAATGAAGCTATCATAGTTCTGTTCTATAGTACTATGTAATCTAATGGTGGTGGTACTAGTGGTCATGGGTAGCAAATATGACCTTGGCTTAGAATTCGAATGGCCTGGAGTTTATGGTAGTTGCCAAGAGGTTGTGCTAGGTGATCTTAATAAACCTTTTCACAGAATCCTTCTTATCTGTGCCTTGTTTGTCTTTGGGGGGAAGAGGGCGTCATGGTCTAGGACGGTGGTTCTTAACCATGGCCTCACATTAGAAACTAAAAAATACTGATACCTAGATGCCCTTGCCACAAGATTCTAATTCAGTTATTTTGGAGTATATATAGCCTGGGCATATATATATATATATATATATATATATATATATATATATATATATATGGAATATATATAGTTCTAGATAATGTTCATGGGTAACCATGGTTGAGAACCATTAGTTTGGAGGTCAAAAACTAGACTGGAGTGGGGTGCCTGGGTGGCTCAGTTAAGTGTCCGACTCTTGATTTCAGCTCAGGTCATGATCTCACAGTTCGTGGGTTCAAGCCCCATGTCGGGCTCTGTACTGGTAGTGCGGAGCCTGCTTAGGATTTTCTCTCTTTCTCTGCCCCTCCCCTGCTTGCTTGCTCTCTCTTTCTTTCAAAATAACTTTAAAAAAAAAAAAAAAAAACCTTAGACTCGAGTACAGAAAGCGTGAAGAATCTTGGCTCTGCCATTAAATTGCCATAGTTATTTGGACAAGTCATTTAACCCAGAGGCCCCAAGTTTTCACAGTAGCTCTCTTCTAGCTGTAAAATTTTCTGATTATAAGGATCACAGGGGTTTGGTCTGAACATTACAAATTGTTTGCCTCTGTATTATTTTCATTTTCTCTTCCCCTTTCTCCTTCCTTTATGGAATGTCCTAGAAGCACTAAGCAGATCTCCCATTCTCTCATGTGAATTAAAACTGCAGTACTATATAGGGTAAATTAGAAGTGTCCTTCTGGGCCCTTCATCTGGGAATGCTCCAGAACAAGAACTTGCAGCTAGACTCCTGCTCCCAGAGGAGGTTTTGTCTTGCCTTGTTTTGCTAAGGGTGGTGATACACTGCCTTATACCATTGGACAAAAATATCAAATTGGCATTACTATTGAGTCAGTGAAAAGTCAAACACCCTAAGCCTCCTTCATTAATTTTTTTAATTGAAGTATAATTGACATACAATATTCTAAGTTCAGGTGTACAACATAGTGATTTGATATCTATATACATTATGAAATGATTACCACAAAGATCTTGTTGCCACCTGTCACCAAAGTTTTTTTTTTTTAATGTTTATTTTTGAGAGAGAGTGTGAAACTGGGGGAGGGGCAGAGAGAGAGGGAGACAGAAGATCTGAAGCAAGTGCTGTGCTGACAGCAGAGGGCCTATGGGGGGCTTGAACTCACAAACGAGATCATGACCTGAGCCAAAGTCGGACACTTAACTGACTGAGCCACCCAGGCGACCCAAAGTTTTTACGTTATCGACGATATTACCTATGCTACATGTTATATCCCCACGATTTATTTTATAACTGGCAGTTTGTACCTCTTTATCCCCTTCAGCTACTTTGCCCACCCGCAACCCCCCCCGAACTCTGGTAACCAACAGTTTGTTTCCTGTATATGGGAGTCTGTTTATGTTTTGTTTTCTTCATTTGTTTTGTTTTCTAGATTGCACATAAGTGAAATCATACAGTATTTGTCTTTCTCTGACTTATTTAATTTAGCATAATACCCTCTAGGTCTGTCCCAGGTTATTGCAAATAGCAAGCTTTCATTTTTTGTGTATAGCTGAGTAATATTCCAGTATGTGTGTATACACACACACCCCATCTTTATCCATTCATTTATCAATGGACACTTGGCTTGCTTCCATATCTTGGCTATTGTAAATAATGTGATTAACATAGGGGTGCATATGCCTTTTTAAATTAGTGTTTCCATTTTCTTCAGATAAATATCCAGAAGTGAAATTTCTGGATCATATGGTAGTTCTATTTTTTTTTTCCTATTTTTAATTTTTTTGAGGAACCTCCATACTGTTTTTCATAGAGGCTACGCCAATGTATATCCCCACCAACAGTGCACAAGGGTTCACTTTTCTCCACGTTCTCACCAACACTTGTTATTTCTTCTTTTTGATACTAGCCATTCTGACAGGTGTGAGGTGATATCTCATTGTGATTTGCTTTGTATTTCCCTGGTGATTAGTGATGTTGAGCATCTTTTCATGTTGACCAGCTCCATGTCTTCTTGGAAAAATGTCTATTCAGGTCCTCTGCCCATTTTTTAATTGAAAACAAACTTTATATTGAGTTGCATGAGTTCTTTATATATTTTGGATGTTAACCCCATATGGACATACCCATATTGGAAATATCATTAGCAAATAACTTTTCAGTAGGTTGCCTTTCATTTTATTGATACCCTTCACTGTACAAAAGCTTTTTAGTTTGCTATAGTGCCGTTTGTTTATTTTTGCTTTTATTGTCCTTGTCTGAGGAGACAGGCTAAGGTTAATGTCAAAGAGCTTACTGTCTGTTTTCTTCTAGGAGTTTTATGGTTTCAGGTCTTATGTTTAAGTTTTTAACCCACTTTGAGTTTCTTTTAATATATATAAGAACAGTCCGGTTTTGCCAATACCATTAATTGAAAAGACTATCTTTTTCTCCATTATATATTCTTGCCTCTTTTGTCATAGATTGACTATATAAGAGTTTTTCTTTGGGCCCTCTATTCTGTTACATTGATCCATGTGTCTCTTTTTGTGCCAGTACCATACTGTTTTGATTACTATAGGTTTATAGTAGAGTTTGAAATCCAGGAGAATGATATATCCAGCTCTGTTCTTTTTGTTCTTTTTAAAAACTCCATTCTTTTTTTAGGGGCGACTAGCTGGCTCAGTTAGTAGAGCATGTGACTCTTGATCTCAGGGTAATGAGTTCGAGCTCCACATTGGGTGTAGAGATTACTAAAAAATAAAATCTTAAAAGGGGCACCTGGGTGGCTCAGTTGGTTGAGCGTTTGACTTCGGCTCAGGTCACGATCCCATGGTTTGGTTCGTGAGTTCAAACCCTGCACTGGGCTCACTGCTGTCAGCATGAAGGCCGCTTCAGAGCCTCTGTCCCCTGCTTGTGTTCTTTTTTTTCTTCTTATCCAGAGGCTATCTTTAATCATGGGAATGAAGTTTTTGCTTTTGATCACTAAATGCAGACCAAAACTCCACTCAGACTTCAGTCTATCTTGTTTCCTAAGGCAAGGACTCGCTGCTTCTCCCTGCCTTTCCAAGTATGTTAAGTGTATTCCCTGGTTTCACAGGATTTTTCAGTATTGCTTTGCAGTGCTGTGAAATACAACTAACTACTTTACAGACTCTCCATTTAATCAGGATATGGTTTGAAAGGTTTTGATACTCATCCCCTGATCCTACTTCTAGGCCAAACGAGTAGTTCATTTTAGTACTCTCCAAAATGAAACTTGATTGACAATGTAGCACTTAATTTTTAAGGGATAAACTTGAAATGATAGGACTTTTAGTGTTGGACTATGATTATGGACCAAGTTTTTACCAGTCAATGGAGAAATGAGAAAAATGATTTAGTGAGCTTTTTAAAGTACTGTCTTTTGAGTCTGAGATAATGACTTTCTCACTTTTTAAAAAGGATATTTCAAGATTATAAAAATGAAAAAGTGATGTCAGAAGTCTTAATTTTTAAATCTCCTTAATTGGCAAAATAAAAGTTGACACTTGGTATTACTCTCCCCTACCCCACCCTGTCAGTCCATGACATCTCTAATGTCTGTGAGCCATTCATCTAGACTAGCCCCATCACTTTACAGTTGAAGAAGTTGAGGCCAGGAATGGCAGTCTAATATAGGAATTTTAAAGGCTTGAGGAAGTGCTCTATGTGTGCGTGGTCATTAGTGGGATAATACTTGAGCCCTACTACTAGTAATTTACTATGCTAAATGTAAAATTTTTTGTATGCTTCTTGCCCAATTTTTATGGATTAGGAAACAGGCATAGTAAGTAACCTGCCCACACGGACACAATTTAGGAATGATGGAGCCAGGATTTGATCCCAAGCACTCAGGCTCTGAAACCACACCTTGAGACACTCCACTGTGTCTGTGCATCATTGATACAACTATCCTGCTCACCTCTTTCATGAAGCATTCTCTAAAAATATGGAGTACTGGCAATTTCTGCCCAGCTTTTCAAGAACATCTTTTCTTCGGTCAGGACCTCATGAACTTTTCATTCACCACCCTGCTAAACGAAGCCTCCTAGCTATATCGCCAACACAATTTTTTTCGATGTCTACATTTGATCACTCATAAAGATGTTTTAAGAAAGTTTTCTGGGGGCGTCTGGGTGGCTCAGTCAGTTGAGCATCCAACTTCAGCTCAGGTCATGATCTCGTGGTCCTTGAGTTCAAGCCCCACGTCGAGCTCTGTGCTGACAGCTCCCAGCCTGGAGCCTGCTCCCTCTCTCTCTGCCCCTCTGCTCATATGCTCGCTCGCTCTGTCTCTCTGTCTCTGTCTCTCTGTCTCTCAAAAATAAACACACATTTAAAAACTATTTTTTAAGTTTTCTGACCTGAATATGCTCCTAATGTCTTAAGTTCTATTCTAAGGAGGTCTCAGAGTCTAAGAATTTAATCTTAGTTGAGATACCAAAATCCTAAGGCAGTGGCCCATCAGTCTTTCCATTTCAGAGACTGCTGCCCTTCAGTTTTCTGATCTATACTGACATCATTGGCACCCAAACAAAGAGCATTTTCCTTTATAAGGCCTAGGTAAATGTAAGGCGCCATTACATCAGAAGCCAGTGTGAATATCAGCTGTGCTGGAAACAGGAAACATGGCCAAGGAGTAGAGAATTATAGGGGTAAGAATATAGCTTTAGGTTTCTTGGGTGTATATTCAGCACTAGAAGGGATTAGATAATGGATCACACACAGCTGCGAAATTGAAAGGCAAAGTTGACATAAGATACCAAGTCACTGTTAGCTAAAGATGGCTTAAACATCACCTTATGCCTGGAAAGGGCATGGAACCTCAAAGGCATGGACAATCTCTGTAGATAAAAGTACGTTGTTCTTTTCTGTTACACTCAAAACACTTGAGAATAATTCCTTCTCAAGAATCATGTACTTGTGCTCAAAGGAGGAGCCATAGCCTGTTTTCTTGAATCTAAGTTTAGAATTTGTATTTTTCCCATCAGCCTGGTCTTGGAATCAGCAGTCTGGAAAGGAGGATGGTAACAGGTCATTTGATAAGTGATCTGATCAGTTAGCTTGCTAGATGAGTTTACTGTTTTCGAAGGCCCAAGGAAAAGGTGATTTCTCCTACACCCCTAAGAGTTGATAATTTAAAAATCAAAGTTAGTATTATGCTGCAGTTAAGTTTGGATGCCTTGGAGATGTCAAAAGGGCAAACACCAGGAGGATGTTTGATTTAAAAATCTAAAGGACCCGTCGCAGGGAATCAAGAAATAAATAGCCCCACCATAGAGCTAGCTTGCTGTTCAGTGCCTCTTTTTGGGTGAACAATAATTTTGCAATTGGTTTCTTTTAAAAAGGCCAGATAATCCTCTCATGTTTTCTACAAAAATGAAAAAGCATTGGGCATCGGTTGTGTGCTAATAAGAAATGTAATTGTACAACATCTAAATGCCAGAGATGGTGGTGATTTAAGAGCATGGCCTTGGGCATCATACAGATTTAGGTTGGAATCCCACTCACCACTTGTTCTAGGGTGAGACTAGGTAACTCAATCTCTCTGTGCCTCCCCTCAGGGATCTGAGGGGATATATCTTGAGGTATATCTTGAGATATACCTATCTCAAGTGTTGTGAGGATTAAATGGGATGATTCATATAAAACATACTTGCCCAGCGAGGTAAGTGTTCAATAAAGCCATTAAAAGCACAGTTTCTGCTATTGGTCTCTTTCAGCCTTTACACCTAGGGCAGGCCTGAATCCTAATGCTTCCTTGCACTATCTAATCACTATGACCAAAATTTTAAAATCCAAGAGGGCCACAGCTTGATTAACCATTTCATTCGTGCACACTTAAGATTTGGACGCCTGCCTTCTTATTGGATCCGCTCCTTGCTGCAGTTTGTCCAGTTTTCATAAACACATTAGATGACCCCCTAAGGCAGCCTCCCAGAATGTACACAAATCCTCAAGACCCAAGTTTGGATTAGGAAGGGGAAGTAAGTAGGGTGCATGCAGCTCTGTGGAGAAGGGCCAGGAGAAACTGAACACTCCACTCTCTCGAGTTCCGCCCTCGACCTTCACTCCAGGTTGGGGTGGAAAGGCTGACGATGCAAGCCCAGAGCAAGGAGAGAATCCCAGTATCTTAGAGCACAGAAGCGTTGTCCGGAGGAGGACATTAAGGGGAGACCGACACCCCTCCTTACAAGCCCCTTTTCCTCAGACACTTCCCGGCCAAGGAAAGCCCTACCCTCCCGAGGATCTTCCAGAGAAGACCAGCTGTCTCAAAACCCCTAAAAAGAACTTAAAAGTCAGACCCCAATCTCCTCCATCCCCAGGAACGCCCGGGGCATGCGTAGGCGTGCGTGCGCGCGCGCGCACGCACAGACTGCTGGGATGCTGCCTCTCCCCACTGGGTCTTCCAGTTTCCCGGCGTGCTTAGGGCCCGCCAAATGGGAGGGGGAGACGCAAGATGGCGGCAGCCGCGAACTCCGGCTCCAGCCTCCCGCTGTTCGACTGCCCGACCTGGTGAGTGGCGGGGCGGCCAGGGCTGGAGTGGCCTGGCCCGGCCTGGCTTGGCCCGGCCGGGCAGGGCGGCTCGTTTTTCGCAGCAAGGCGAACGGCTCAGAGACCCTGGAACTGAGTGAGGGAGAACTGTCCGTCGGGCCGGGCGGCGTGTGGAGGAACCGGGAGCCTGGAGCCCGGGCCCACAAACTGAGGAAACCCAGACTTGGGGGCTCTGAGGTGCTCGCTTAGGCAGTCTCTCGGGCGATCAGCCGGTTGCCGGGGCGCTTCGGGGCCTTGGCCCCGAACTTACCCCAACTACTGACTGAGTGCCTGGTGCTCCTGTGGAGCACCGTACCTGCCCCCCTGCTCTCTGTCCCGAGCGCGCACGAGCCAGCTTCCCGGCCGGCCCCAGCCCAAGCTCAGCGCCCAGCATCCCTCTGTCGTTGCTGCATCTCCCGTGCAGTACTTTTCTGCCTCCCGCAGACTGGAAGCGCCCTGAGGGCAGGGACGGCTCTGACCCACCTCAAAGTAGGCGTCACCGATGGTTGGAATGAACCCCTTTCAACCCTTTCTCAAGCTCTCGGGAATAATGGGATAATGTAATGTAGTCTGGGAGCAGGGTGCAAGGTGAATAAATATGAATTGCCTTGCAAGGAGACCCGTCCGAGTTGGAGCTATTTCTGCTGTAGCTCAGCACAGTTTCGGTGTTATTCGTCTCTTTCCCTGTATTGAGATCCTCAAGGGCAAGGGCTGTCTGATTCACCTTTGTGTTCCCAGCTCCCAGGCCTAAGCCCGGCACATAGTAGGAGTTCAGAAAGCATGTTTTGGATGTAACATTTAACATTTCTTTCCCTGTTTTCCGGACAAAATGGGCATTTGTCCAACGCACCGTCCTTTCAGCAACTGCCATAGAAGAGTTGGGGCAGGATTCTGAGATGACTGTGGTGTGTGTGTGTGTGTGTGTGTGTGTGTGTGTGTATGTATACACGAGCGTGTGCATGCAGATGTAGGGGCTCTGGCAAGATTGTTCTTTCTTCAAACTTAAAAGGAGCAAAGACCTGAAGCAAACGTGTGGCTGTTTTCTGGGTCCCTCTGCACTTGTGTAACACCCAGTATGTCCATTTTGTATGTCCATTTTGGTCCCTTGCTGCATGGGTTTCAGAAGTTGGACCAGTACTGTAAACTTATAGTTAGGAGAGGCTATTTGAAATCACCAACCGTTTCCTCAGAGTCTGATAAGTACCAGCCACTGTTTGGTGCTTTGACGAATGTGTATCCTCCTTGAATGGTGTTGTTATAGGAGTATAGAGAACAGTTCCCTTAAACATACCACTGTAGAAAGACCTGGTCAAGGCTAACAAACACTTCTTGTATTTATTGGTACCTGGTTTTATGGGACATGCTTTTGGATTGCCCCAGCTCACTAACTGTGCACCTCTGATTTGGTCTCAGAGCCCAGGACAGTAGCCTCTGTTTATTCTGTGATGAGACTAATCTTGATCAGCCCCAAACACCAACTGATTCCGTCTGCCTTTATATGGTATTAGTGGTAGTGGCACATCTTAGATTCAGACTTCAAGTGACCAGACCGCCCGAGCTATAGTAGTACTTGGACTCTCTGTGCTGCTTTTTCTCCAAGGTAGAAATAGGTTTCTTTGGTGCTGCTCTAAATACAGATCCACTAAAGTCTGTTTTAGAGCAATTGAATCACTGGGGAAGTGTCAGATGTAGAAAGGAGCTGTAATAACAGTGAAGTAGATGACATTTCTGCTTGAACATGAACTAATTATAGACTGGTAAAAGAGCTGCAGTGTTGAATGGGACAGTAATTGTAAACGGCATTTATAAACTCATCCTGAAAATGCGTTTCTCACTCTTATTTTTCAGGGCAGGTAAACCCCCACCTGGTTTACATCTGGATGTAGTCAAAGGAGACAAGCTAATTGAGGTATGGAAACACATGTCTTCCTTTTTTTTTCTCATCACACTGAGCATTTTTGCCAGTGACTCACTTTTCCACCCCCTCTCCTGTGCTTTGTTTTCCAGCAATGCTTCTTTCGTTCATCCTGATTTTTTTTTTCTATTAAAAGTACATGGTGATATAACACATTCAAAACTGGTATCTCCCACAGACACTCAGTTTTTTTTTGACTTCTCTCACCTGCCAGATGAAGGGTTTTAATTGATCGTAGGTTTATGGGTCCCCATTGAACTGGAAGCCCTGTAACTTGGTGAATTCTTTCTCTCTGACTACGTGGAGTTGTGTAGAAGTTGCAAGATATGCAGTAACTGAAGAAGAAAGTGAATGATGTAGATTTTCACTTTTTTAAGTTGCATTTATGCAGTTCAGGCCAGAGCCCTTGAAAGAAATCTAGTAAACTAAAATGCTTGCTCAAAAAGAGAATGGAATGGAGATAAAACTCATTCATTCATTCAAGATTTACTGAATGCTTACTCTGTGCCGGTCATGGTACTTGGCTCACAGACTACAACAGTGAACACAACAAACGTGCGTCCTGTCCTCAGATTCTCTGGTGGGAAAGACAGTCACACAAAAATTAGATGATTATAACTTAAGTACTATGAAGGGAAAGTTTAGCGGAATTCCAGCTTTTATACAAGTCTTTAGAATGAACACCATACAGAACTTCAAGAGAACATGAATTTTGATTGGCTGTTAGGCTGTATACGTTTGTTTTTTCAAATCCTTATGGCACCATTTATTTACCAAGAAATGGAGATTAAGCCCACCATGAGCATGGAGTTGTGAGTCTCCATGTTTCAAGCAATTTTATGTTTACTCTCTCAGAATTTAGGTTCAAGGCCCTATTCTTGAATGCAGTTGTTTTCCTTTGGCCTGTAGTAAAAATCAAGGTATTCCATGGTTGAAAAGCCATCTGTGAAATCTCCTGAAGGAGACCCAGGTGTTTTGCAAAGTATGAAGGCATAAATTGTTTATTCATTTTATGAAGGCATAAATTTTGTTTATTCATCATGCCCTTAGCCAGTCACTTGGAGGCTATTTGTCATGAGTTCTTCTATTTTCAGAGTTACAAAACATCAAGATTATTCATGGAAATAATTTAGCTATAAAATGTCTGTAAAACTCTTTTTACTGTAGACTGTTTCATAGATATACAATATTGTTGCTAAATGGTATGAAGCTTTGAAAACATACAGGAATTTATTTTGTTACTAGAATTTAGTAAATCTTTAGTTTGCAGTAGGAAGAAGCAGACACGGAGGCCTAGTTTTAATGCTAATATCATATTCCTTTGTGAAATAATGTATATTTTCAAGGCACTCTAATTTGTCAAAGAACTCTCTGATAACTAGTTTCCATTAACTGATCTTGTTCTCTGTCCTTCAGTGCTCTTAGGTATGCTGAGTCACCACACGATTGTCAAGTTACAATCCTTAGACATCACTATATTGTTTCTGAGAGGAATAGCCCTGAGATGTGCTTATTTTTAAGGATTTAGGCAGCACTCGATACTAACCGAGCTATCTACATCCTAGCCTTGTGTCAAAGGCTTGTGATGTGCTGTGATAGCTGGGTTTAAGAAGTGCGATATTAAAACAAAAGCCATGAGTCTTTTAAGCCCAGTGTGTAAAGACACACTCTGAGTTATAACTCAGAGGCACAACTGGATAGTGGTATTAGTGACAGCTAGTCAAGAAATTGTGTTAGGGGCACCTGGCTGGCTCAGGTGGTAGAACATGCAGCTCTTGATCTCAGGGTTGCAAGAGCCCCATGTTGGGCATTGAGATTCCTTAAAAATGAAATCTTAAAAAAAAAGAAAGAAGGAAAAGAAATTGTGGTGTTAGTGACTGTTGAAAGACCCATGAATTATTTCATATACTTGGACATTGTCCAAGAATTAACACATTTCCTTGATTCTAAAACATGCTGTTATCCTCAATATATTTGAACGTTTCTGTAATTGAGATGCCTTTAATAATGAATATATATATTTAATTTGGAGTCCCTTTTCTCTCTTTTTTTTAATGTTTATTTTTGAGAGACAGTGTGAGTGGGAGAGGGGCAGAGAGAGAGAGACAGACAGACAGAATCTGAAGGAGGCTCCAGGCTCCAAGCTATCAGCACAGAGCCCAACACAAGGCTCAAACTCACAAAGATCATGACTGGAGCCGAAGTCAGACGCTCAACTGACTGAGCCACCTGGGTGCCCCTCTTTTTTCCCCCCTTCTAAACACATACTCTAGTATATCTTCGGCACCTTAGAATTATAAAACTTTGGTCAGTGTTCTATTAGAACTCGGGAGTGGGTAATCTTATATAGTGTTTCCTTGAGACCAGCCTATGAGCACTGTAGTCAGCAAATTTAAATTTGTGTGGACATAATCTGTGTGCATATAAATATGAATGAGAAATGCCATGAGATTCAGCGTGCATGGACACTACTTGGAGGGAACAAGATGTTGAAATTTCAGGGCTCTCTCAGTTCTAAGTCAGTGTCTTATTTTTAACCCAAATCTTAAAACTTAGGGATGACATGGAGATGATTGATTGAGCTGTCAGGCTGTTGTTAAATCTTGGTGCTCCATAGCGGCCCAGGCCTGGGGCAAGCTCTGCCAGTGGCCGATGGGCACTGCTGGACAGAGTTTCCCAGATGTGACCCATATACCTAGCTAGCTTGAACTAATTGAGCCTTAAGGCTAAGCTTGCAAGAGACTGGGTAAGTAAAAGTTAAAAGAAAAATTAAGAAAGTGACCCGTAGTACTTGTTCACTCCTGAAAATGTTCCTTGCCTCATGGTGCATTTTTTGATGTAGACAGAGTGAAGAAACTCTGTAATGTAGTGGTTAAAAGAGCTTAAACTCTGAAGTAAGACAGACCTGAGTTTCTAATCCAGCTTTACAAATACAGCAGGGTCCCCCCTTATCCGAGGTTTTGCTTTCCATGGTTTCAGTTACTGGCACAGATGATCCTCCTGACATGGTGTCAGAAGGTCAGCAGTAGCCTGATGCTGTGTCACGGTGCCTGTGCCGTTCACCTCACTTCATCTCATCACGTAGGCATTTTATCATCTCACGTCATCACAAGAAGGATAAGTTCAGGACAATAAGATATTTTGAGAGAGAGAGACCGCATTCACATAACTTTTATTGCAATATATTGTTATAATTGTACTGTCTTATTATTGTTAATCTCTTACTGTGTCTGATTTATAAATTAAACTTTATCATAAGGGTGCATGTGTAGAAAAAGACATAGTATACATTATACAGTTTGGCATTATCTGAGGTTTCAGGCATCAGCTGGGGGTCTTGCAGTGTATCCCCCACGGATAAGGCGGTGGCTCCTGTGTTGACCTGTGTGAACTGGAATAGGTTAATTACTTTCTTTGTGACTCAAAAGTACCTGCCTACCCCACAGAGTGGTGGTGAAGATGAAGTGACCCAACATAAAACTCAACAGCACAGTGTACGGCGCCTGAGTGCTCAGCAGTTGTTACCTTATCAGTGTGAGGTGTATTTCTGGTTTTGTAAGGGGAACACCAAAGCATAGGGGAGACTAGTGGCCCCCTGTGAGTGCAGTGACACAGCTGGGAATGAAATCTAAACCTCTTGAGATCTAGACTGGTACCATACTAATGTGACTGTTTCTCTGCCCAGCTTTGTGCTATTTTCTCTCGGGGATTTTAGGAGCAGTATAGTGTGAAAGGTGAACTAGAGCTTAAGGAGCCTTTGTGTTTAAAGGAAAAACATAGGGGTGCCTGGGTGGCTCAGTTGGTTAAGTGTCCAACTCTTGATTTTGGCTCAGGTTACAGTTCGTGAGATATCGAGCCCCATGTGAGGCTCTGTGCTGTCAGAATGGGATTCTGTCTCTCCCTCGCTCTCTGCCCTTTCCTATGCATGCATGTGCGCTCTCTCTCTCTCGCTCACTCTCTCAAAATAAATAAATAAATAAACATTTAAAAAAATAAAAACATCACATATTCTTGAGCAGTCAAGTTCAGACCTCTAGAACTGAGAGAAGTGTTAGCAGTAATTCATCTAGAGTCCTTCATCTACAACAGTTCAGTCTACAACCAATCAGCAAAGACTTTATTGATCCAGGACTAAAGGAAAATAAGGACAATCTTGTGAGTGTTCTATAAAGCTAAATTCAGTTCAGAGAATATCCTTTATCTTTACCCTTCCTATTTATTTGGTGTTGAAATGACCTTTCTTTTATAAAAATTATTATACTAATTAGTGACAATTTTTTTAGTGTCCTTACTTGGCAAAATAAAGTTACCACTGCTCTTTCAGCTCCTCCCCTCATATTTATTTATTTATGAGAGAGAGTGAGAGACAGACAGAAAGAGAGAGAACTCCAAGCAGGCTCCATATTCAGCACAGAGCCCACTCGGGGCTCAGTCTCACCACCCTGAGATCAGGACCTGAGCTGAAATCAAGAGTCAGATGCTTAACAGACCAAACCACCCAGGTGCCCCTCCCCTCATAATTTTTTTTAAATGTTTATTAATTTTTGAGAGAGAGAGAGAGAGCACGGGCAAGGGAGGGACAGAGAGAGAGGGAGACACAGAATCTGAAGCAGGCTCCAGGCTCCGAGCTGTCAGCACAGAGCCCAACGCGGGGCTCGAACTCACGAACCGTGAGATCATGACCTGAGCCGAAGCCGGATGCTTAACCGACTGAGCCACCCAGGTGCCCCTCCCCTCATAATTTTTTAGTAACAGTTTGCTGGTCTGTGAAAACCCCTTTTCTGCTATTATGTTGGGGCATTCTATACTTTGGGTTCTTTTTAGTGCCATAGCAGTGTCTAGAAACATTTCGGAGCTCTTCTCTTAGAATTGTTTCAGACCCACGGCACATTGTTTAGAATATTGGCATTGCAGGTCATGCACACCTGACTTCAAATCCCAGCTCTGCTACTTACCCAGCTGGGCCACCTTAGATGAGTGGCTTCATATCTCTCAATCTATTTTTCTTGTCTTTAACAATAGAGGTGATACTTATTTCACAGGGTTTTGAGGATTCAATGAGATCATGTTTAAAATGCCTCGCAGTAATAGTCCTTTAATGTGTGTAAATCTGCTGCCCCAAACCTAGAAAATCTTTGCCTCATGAAGTAGGTCCATGTTTGGACACAAGCAAATACTCATTTAGAGTTAACTTGGAGTAATACTTTCTTGTGGCCAGAGTGAAATGACAATGAAGTTAGATTTAGATGCTCATACAGTGGTATCTAATGTTACTGCACTGCCTAAAGAAGATTCCACAAATCCTCTGGGGCTATGGCAGCACGATTAGAATATATACAGGTGTTTACACCCCTTTCCTTTCCTAACCAGTTGCTAATCTTCATTCGAATGTAGATTTTCTGAACAGCAGTCTTCTTACTTTGTAGACATGCTTTTTTCTTCTGGTTTCCTGGTTGACCTAAAATTAAGATCCGGTGAAGTCTTAGATTTCCAATGGACAGAAGACAGCCACTCCCACAGGCCACTGTCATCTACTAGAATTAAGAAAAGTTCTTTTCATACCAACACATGACCTTTCACCACTGTATTTGAGAGGATTAATTGCCGTCCACCCCCAAAAACGTTAGTAAATTATTCTGAGCTCTTTATCTTGAAGAGTAGCGGGAAATAATTTTGTTTTCACCTCAGCAAGGAATTTTATCTACTCAAGATTCTCTACTTACTAGATTGGAAGAACTTTTGCTAAACCCTGTTGAAACAAGATTTAAGTAATATTTGATTTAATATTTATTTAGAAACTGATTATTGATGAGAAGAAGTATTACTTATTTGGGAGAAACCCTGATTTGTGTGACTTTACCATTGACCACCAGTCTTGCTCTCGGGTCCACGCTGCCTTGGTCTACCACAAGCATCTGAAGAGAGTTTTCCTAATAGATCTCAACAGTAGTAAGTAACTCACATCCCACCCTGTTTTCACACATTCTCTTTGGGGCAATGTGAAAATGCTCTTTGGGTTCTTCAGTTTTGAAATCATGTTTTATTGCTCATCAAGGAAGAAGTTTGTGTTTGGTTTTTAAATCAGCCCTTCTCTATTTCTGTTATATCTTCTGTTTTTCTGAAATAATTGATGACTGGAGAGAGAAGAGGGTTTTGGGGAGGCATGTCCTGGACGAGGCAATAGGAGTATATAGAGAACAACAACAGCAACAAAAAGTTACCCAGGTGCCAGGAGCTATGGGTATTCCGGGGTTGATAGGACCATGATACAATTGTGGTCCAATTTAAGTAAAAGCCGTGATAAACTCCATTAATGTATTAGAGTAGTGGTGCAGGACATTAAAAAATACTTGCTCTGAACAAAATTTAATTTTTTATAATGGGTTCTTTATTCTAGCTGCATTTTGCTTTGACTACTAATAATACCAATTTTAATTGCATAAGCACACTCCAAGTAAGATTTTCAACTCTGCCAAAGATAATCCCAGAAATGCAATTGAGACTTAACTGCATGGGACTCTGAAGTTTGTTCATTTGTCCATATATAAATATAGTGTAAAACGTAAAGGCTTCTGCTTCTAGGCTGGTTATATTCTACCCCTTCTCCCCTCCTGTAACACACACACACACACACACACACACACACACACACAGTCTGCTTATATAATGGTTTTGGAGAGCCTTGCCTCACAAGTACTTAACTCGCAAATTTATCTCATCTTTTCTCTCCATTTTATAACATACAGAATGCAGACATGGAAAAATATTCAGACTCTCCAGTAGGATTTTGGCTTGCCTTGGCATTCATATTGCACCTGTTTCAGCCAGCCTTCGTTATTGTCCTGGGGAAAACCTAAATATAACTGCCACCAGGCCAGAAATTCTTATGGTCCTTACACTTGGGGCTGGAGAGGTCAGACCACAGCGATGCCTGTCTTCTGCCTTGGGGGGCGTAGCTGTTGCTGGGTTGGACCCATTCCTGCTGGACCCAGAATGAAGCCAAACTTGTCTGGCAGCAGAGAGCGAGCGGTGGTCTTTGTTATATGGGGTAATAGCAGGTCTGAAGATGTGTTAAGAAATCCCCTGAAGAGATTCAAGACCCAATGAAGAGTTTCTTTTTCATTGTGACACATGACAAGGGATGCAAAGCAGACCCAGTGCTATTTTCATTGTAAAAACCAAAACTGATGTCCTGGGAGGAGCTATTCTCCCTCCTACAACTCAGGTTGGTTTTTGTTTCTGTTTTCTCTCTTATATTTCTGATTTGGTTATTCCCAGCACACGGCACTTTCTTGGGTCACATTCGGTTGGAACCTCACAAGCCTCAGCAAATCCCCATCGATTCCACAGTCTCGTTTGGTGCGTCCACAAGGGCATACACTCTACGTGAAAAGCCTCAGACACTGCCGTCAGCCGTGAAAGGAGATGAGAAGATGGGTGGAGAGGATGATGAACTCAAGGGCTTACTGGGGCTTCCAGAGGAGGAGACCGAGCTTGATGTAATTCCACGTCTGTCTGTGGCATTGTTTTATCTTTTGGGGCTCTAGTTTTTGTAGTATATAGCTTAAAATGTCAGACTTAGCATCAGGAGGTTTTCTCGAGCCCAGTAGTAGGCCTTTGCCACCTTGCCAGGCAGTGTGGCCAGAGGTGACGTGCCCAGGAGAGCTGCACTGTGTGGGCTTGGCTGTGTACAGCCAGTAGACTTCATGGTTGTCTGCACACCTTCTTCAGATGTTAGAAGCCAAGGCTGCGAGTTAAACGTTTCTGGAGCTGCACTGTCTAATGCTGTAGCTACTAACCACATTTCAGGTACTCAGTAGTCACATGTGGCAGGTGATCATATTGAATGGCAAAGATACAGAACATTTCCATCACCCAGCTGAAAGTTCAGCTGGACAGCATGAGCTCAGAGAGACTGAAGCTTTCATTCATTTACATTGGTTTTTTTGATATTGTTCGAATAGCCCAAGAAACTTCTGAGTAGAACTAGGCTGCTTTTGTTCTTAGGGGCCTGGCTGCCCTGAAGGTCATGAATTTTACAAGATTTAATTTAAAGGGCTGAAGTTTTCCTTTTCTAGAGGCTGACCCCAGTGGCTTGTGATGTGGCTGTTTCCTTTACATGTCTGTCGCTGCACTGGTGTGACTGGTCTATTCAAGTAGACCAGCATGTCCTTAACCACCCTTATTCATACACCTCTTGTTCACCAGGGCAGTTTCCCAGCCCTTAGGAAGAAAAGCACAGTGGAAATCTTACAGTTTAAAAATTATTTTGTTCTAAAGAAGTAGCCTCAGTGACTTGCTGACAGTCACTCCTGTGACTGCTGCCTCCGTGCTTCCCTGTCTTTTAAGTTCAGTTTGTTAGGTCCTGTCTAGGTCTTCATTCTTAAGACATTTGGAATGTCTCAGACTGCAATGCAGATTGGAGTAAGTCCAGAGGATTGGGAAGAGGCAGGCAGCAGTGCTGAGGCCAAGTTAATCATTGAAATAGATGGGTGGTTATGAATAGAAATGGGGCCATACGCAGGGACGGGGAGTGACGAACTATTAATGCCAAATATTAAGTGCCCTGGCCCTGTCCTTCTGAGCTTCACTGGGGAGGGCTGCTGGGAAAGAACCTGTCAATTGCCCTCTGTCATCTCTGTTTCATTAATTCAGAGCCATTCATGGGGTTCCTCCCAGCCACATTCTTATTCCCAGCTTGAAGACATGATTGTCTTTCCTTTCCCCCAAAACACAAAACTTCAACTCAAGGATATTTGCACAGATGATGTGTTCTCAACTCAGGATTCTTCACTTTCTTTTGACCATCACCGCCCCACTAGTCAGTGAGGAGGTTCCACATTCTGTCAAAAGAGGTTTGTTAATAGTAGCTGTCCAAGGGTGGTAATGAATTTTTTTGGAATGCAGAAGGGAATCTTCTTCGCCTGGAGAGGTTAAGCTTCACTTCTAAAGCCTTCTTGCTCTTTGTTTAGCTCTGTGGTCTCCAAATTCCCTGTGTACTGACTCCTGTCTGTCTTGTGTGAACCCTGGCCAGAACCTGACAGAGTTCAACACTGCCCACAATAAGCGGATTTCCACCCTGACCATTGAGGAGGGGAATCTCGACATTCAGAGACCAAAGAGAAAGAGGAAGAACTCACGGGTGACTTTCAGTGAGGATGATGAGATCATCAATCCAGGTGAGATATCTTCCTAGTTTCTTCTGATGAAAAAGCTGTCTGTGATCTCAGGGAGTAGTGTACACAGCGTGTAGGTTAGTTGTAATGTTTCTCAGCAAGGTTTAGAACAACCGGCAGTATATTGAGGGGAGAGATTTCTTACAGTTCATTGGTGGAGTACCCTCAAACACTGGGGCATTATCCAGTGGCAATGTGAAAGAAATAGCCAAAGGAAGGGCCCACGTAATTCGGTATCCAGAGCCAGGCTGTAATTCTCCCCTGCTGATCCAGTAAGTCTGCGTCATAGCGGAGGTTTGGGTAAAGTAGAGTTGTTTGCTGTCTTCACCTCAGAGTAGCACATTATTGTCTTTGTGGAGTTCTGAGTGTGAATGGCACCTCTCTCTAAGATTGGAGAACCTTTTGCTGCCACCATTAACTGCACTGAAGACTTGCCTCTCTGTAAGGAAGTAATCTCTAGAGAGTTTGTATGGAAATGTCAGCAAGGCGAGAGCATCAGTTTATGGGAAGGCCACTGAATTCACCAATTTGTTCTGTCCTTCAGCATCTACTTCCTGGGTACACGCAGTATGACAGGTACTCTGGTAGGTGGATGACATAGAGTCCTGAGGTATAGTTTGTATGATGAAGATGGAATTAAGATTCAGAAAACCTTGTTTGAAATCAGTCTCAGTGGATGGAAATAAGGATCCCAAACTTTTACTTCCCAAACGAAATACAGTGAGAATAACTTTCAGGTCCTGCATTTAGGTTCAAAATACCAATTACTTAAATGGAGAAGATCTGTTCTAGTGACAGCTTATGGGAAAAAAAAGATGTAGGGATTTTAGTTAATTGAATGAGTTGTTAGGGGGATGTGGCAACTAGTCAGGTGCAGTTTAAAATTGCATGAACACTAGGGGACAGCAACCCCACTCACCTGTGTTCTTAGCAGAACTCACCCGAAAAATAAACATTTTTAAAGGGGCAGGGGACCACCTGGGTAGCTCAGTAGGTTACATGTCAACTCTGGATTTCAGCTCAGGTTATGATCTCACGGTTCCTGCTCATGTGCATGTGCTCTCTCTCTCTTTCTCTCAAAATAAGTAAACGTTAAAAAAAAAAAAATGAATCTTTTTTTTTTAAGTTTATTTATTTATTTTGAGAGAGAAAGAGAACAAACGAGAGGGGCAGAAAGAGAGAGAATCCCAAGCAGACTGCGCTATCAGCACAGAGCCCGACGTGGGGCTCAGTCTTACAAAATGGGATCATGACCTGAGCTAAGATCAAGAGTCCGACACCTAACCAACTGAGCTATTAGGCGCCCCGGATCCTTATATTTAGAGGAAGGATTAACAGGATTCCTGTGAGAGATTGGGGCATTCATTTGGTATGTGGAGTGGAGGGGATTACTCTCCAAAGCAGTGAATGAATACCCATTGGAAATATTCAGGCAGGGGCCAAGTGACCAATTAGGGAAACTTATTTCTGGGCCCCAGAACCTATTGAATAAGAGTTCTAGGGGTTGGACATAAAAATTTATAGTTTTAAACAAGCTCTTTTTCATACTGATGAACAGCCATCGATTTGGGAGTCACGGGACTAGTCAATCTTTGAAATCTCTTTCAGAACTCAGGGTCTGTTTGCTCTGTGTTTCTCCTTAAAAATTGTTGCTCTAGAGCGGAATATGTACTCAGGCAGAGCATAGCATAGCGGTTAAGAGGACTTAGGTTTGAAATCGACTTCTGCATTTAGTAGCTGTGTGAGCTTGACCAAGTGACTTAACAGATGCTGGCTTCACAGGATTGGTGGGGAGGCTAAATGATTATATGTAAAATACTTCAGAACAGTGCTTGGCACTCAGTAGCCCCTTGATGAGTGTTAGCCGTTATCTCTCCCCATCATCATTGACCACCGCTTTTCCCTTCCATCCATGCAACCTTTCCTGTGCCAGAAGTAGACTTAGCAAGGAATTTGTTGGTAGATCTTTGAGGAGCAGAGATATCGTGGAATGGGTACATCCTCTTTCTCAGAGTGGAAGGGCTAGAGATGAGAGCACAAGAGTGCTATTCAGCCAGCACAGCACAAGACAGGGTCCCCAGACAGTTAGCCCCGTCCCTCTGCAGGCCCGTTAACACACGTGGAGTGTGAGCCCCATTAGCCACTCCTCTTGGGCCCCAGTTGCTCTTGTGCTTCATTTAGCTTTCCTTGCTGAAGGGATGATTGGAACAGGGCTCCTGTGGGGTTGAGAAAAAAGGTAAGGATGCCATTTGTAGAGACCTCGTCTCCTAATGAGCCTGGTTATGTTTTCCTCTTCTTCCCCATGGAAGTCATTCGTTTGTTCATTCACTGAACAAAGATTGGTTGTGAACCTAACGCCAGGGTGTATTGTTTATAGGCATCCTAATCTGTGAAGAGCCAGACCAGGGATTAATTACTCAAATAGGGAATCTTTGTTTTCCAAAGGGATTCATAGGAGTGTTTCTTTAAATAGCAGTCACCCTCTATGCATTTAAAATAAGATAATATAGCACCTATTAGGGAAACTCCCTTTCCCACCACTATATTAAGACAAAGAGGGCTTGGAGTAGTTTTTTAGTAATAACAGTAAGTCTGCTTGCCTGTTTCCACATGCTCAGCCTTCAGCACGAAAGGTCCTGTTCATCTCAGGCAGTCCAGCCCAGTGGTCCCCTCTGTGCTCCAGGAACACTATTTTGCACCCCTCCGTTGTGTTATGGCCTGTCTGGCTTTTCATCTGTGAACTCCTTAAAGGCGGGACAGTATCTTGCTCTTTATTTCCATCCTTGATGTCCGATAAATGAGGCATGAGTGAGTGACTGCAAGCACGCCCCTTACTTGGTCTTAGTGCTTTCTCTTTGCAATGAATGAAGCTAGAAACTTGCAATAATGTGTGTGGCACCTGTGGAAAGGGCGCTGCTCTCCACCCTGCCTGGACAGGGGGCTGCAGATCCTTTAGTAAAAGTCTTGATTGTATACAGTTGTTCAGGTCAAAGTCCAGGATAAGTTCAAAACCCTGGGCCTAAATCCTAATTTCTGTTATTTGGGAATGAGCGAGCATTGGCAAGGTACGTGGTATGTGGCCACTTCCTATGTCTCATGTGTCATCGTTTTATCGTTGGCTTGGGGTTGGTAATATCTGCTCTTTGGTTTCTCTCTTCGAAAGGATATATGTGGAATGGGAAAAAACTTGGGGAAGGTAGGTACAGTGCAGTGATCCAGGGCCCAGGCCTATTTCTGGCTGCTTGAACCTAGTCCCTCCACTCTGCAGCAGGGTGACCGGGCCAGGAGCTCACTCATCCATGCCTGAGTGTGTCTGTTAGATACCGACTGTAGTAGTACCTGCCTCATAGAGTTGTGAGGATATAACACAGTGCCAGCACTCAGGAGACACTAAAGTGCTAGCTGTCTTCTACTGTGTGAATATGAGTTGTTGTGATTACTTTGTGTGCAGTGAGCCCTGTTCCCTTAATCCTCCTAGCAGAGTATCAAACTAACTTCCCTCTGGTGTCTTCTGCAGAGGATGTGGATCCCTCAGTTGGTCGCTTCCGGAACATGGTGCAGACTGCAGTGGTCCCAGTCAAGGTAGGAAGCACTTTAACACTATTTGAAATGCCATACAGTCTGGTTTAAAAACCCACTCTTTTGGGGTGCCTGACAGGCTCAGTCAGTAGAGCATACAACTCTTGATCTTGAGGTTCTAGGTTTGAGTCCCACGTTGGGTATAGAGATTACTTAAAACTAAAGTCTTTAAAGAAAAAAATGAAAATAAAAAATAAAACCCCACTCTTTTATGTGTAGGTAAGTGTTAAAATGTGTGTTTAATTAAAATTGTTTTTTAATGTTCATTCATGTATTTTGAGAGAGAGGGAGAGAGAACGTGTGTGTGCAAGCAGGGGAGGGGCAGAGAGAAGGGGAGAGAGAGCATCCCAAGCAGACTGCACGCTGTCAGTGCAGAGCCTGATGCGGGGCTCGATTTCACAACTGTGAGATCAAGAGCTGGACACTTAACCCATTGAGCCACTCAGGCACCCTGTGTGTGCTTAATTTTAAAACACATTCTTTATTCTTCTATTTTTCATTGTGTAGAAATACTTTTACCCCACCTGAATCTAGGGGACCCCGCAGTGCCATAGAAAGGCTATATAGGTGACCGGCCAGCTGGATGCTGTGTATAAATTTTGATGTGATGGGAGCCTGTAAATTTACCTCCCAGCGGGGTGCAGAGGGCGTGCTTTTCTTTAGCCTTTCCCTTCTGACTTGACGTCAGCTGTTGGGCGAGGAAGAAGCATCGTTGCCCCTCCAGCTTGGCCAATGCCTTTGTTTTGTGATCGGGAATGGCGCAGATGGGAAAGCCAGCCCGAATCGGGAGTAGGTTGAAAGATCAGGGATGTCAAAGAACCAAGAGGTGGAAGTTACAGAGGTGTTCTGATTGCTCAACATGTGGAGAAACTCCATGGCAGCTGGGACTGTCCTCAGGAGGCAAGTGACCCCTTGAAGTAGTGAGACAGGCCTGTCAACAGAGGTATTCAAACAGTGATTGGAAGATGCTGGTCAGAGGTGCCATAGAAAGTTTTATTTAAAAAACAAAACAAAAAATTAAACTTTAGATTGATAACGTCTATCAGATTTCTGGTTAGTCTTTTTTAATCCAAAAGGGTCAAAGGGTTGAAGGGGATCTTTCACGAGCATTCATTGCCAGTGTGAAAAAGTACAAGATGAACTGTTTCTCTGTTGTCTCCATAGCATTCAGGTCACATTTCTCCTTGAGCTCTTTTCTTTCTTTCTGCTTCTTCCTTTGGAATGTTCTGTTGTCATTAAAGTATAAAACCAGATGTTTTTACTTTGTAAATTTTATTATGGTATAGTTTACATACAGTAAAATACATTTTAAGTGTATAGTTTGAGTTTTGACAAATGTATACACCTGGGTAACCACTACCATACTCCATGTATAGATTTCCATCACCCCAGAAAGTTTCCTATGTCCTCTTGCTGTCAGGTTCCCCCCACCGCCAGCCCAGACACCCACTGAACTGCTTTCTCTCACCACAGATTTGTTTTGCTCTCAGATCAATGTTTAAAAGTCATGTGGTCACCATGAAGATACTAGCTTTTTATTTAAATACTTCTATCACCTATTATCACCACTGTTTCCTTTTTTCTTTATTTAAAAAAAATTTTTTTTAATGTTTATTTTGAGAGAGAGAGAGCGAGCGAGCAAGCATGAGTGGGGGAGGGGCAGAGAGAGAAAGAGGGAGACACAGAATTGAAGCAGGCTCCAGGCTCTGAGCTATCAGCACAGAGCCTGACGCGGGGCTCAAACTCACAAACCATGAGATCATGACCTGAGCTGAAGTCGGATGCTTAACCGACTGAGCCACCCAGGCGCTCCATCACCACTGTATCCTAAAAGGGCATTTTAAAATCAAAAAAGAGAGGGAGACATATGACCTTAGGGTAAAGAGTAGTCACTTAAACTGGGTAAGTTTTCCTTTATGAAGAGCTCACACATTGTCCTCATTTTTCCGGGTGCATCATAGGTGAGTGCTTTGTGTGGAGCCGTGTTTGGGAGCCATCATGTTAGACAACCACTGTCAGGTCTCTTCAAACCCTGAGATTTCAGGAGAGTCAAATAGGTTGTCTGGGAAGCAAAACAAGCTAGAGGGTTAGGGGCCTTCTTTAAGTTTTCTAGGGCTGGAGTAGAAAAGGCTAACTGACACCCTCAACGTGCCTCACCTCTTGTCTCCTCTGTTCCTTGTGAACTACAGAAGAAGCGGGTGGAAGGCCCTGGCTCCCTGGGCCTGGAGGAATCAGGGAGCAGGCGCATGCAGAACTTTGCATTCAGTGGAGGACTCTACGGGGGCTTACCCCCCACGCACAGTGAAGCCGGCTCTCAGCCACACGGCATCCATGGGACAGCACTAATCGGTGGCTTGCCCATGCCATATCCGAACCTCGCCCCTGACGTGGACTTGACTCCCGTCGTGCCATCAGCAGTGAACATGAACCCTGCACCAAACCCTGCAGTCTACAACCCCGAAGCCGTCAATGAACCCAAGAAGAAGAAATATGCAAAAGAAGCTTGGCCGGGCAAGAAGCCTACACCTTCCTTACTGATTTGATATTTTTCGTCATGGAGAAGGGTGGGGTTGGGTGGGAATTGGGTGGAAGGGTGAGGGGGCAGCTAATGAACTAGGGAGAAAAACTTTCCATGTGTGCGGTCTCGTCTTTCAGAATGTCTCCTGGGGCCCTAACCATGTAATATTAAAGCTGGGGGTGGGGTTGGAATATCCCATAAAGATCTGTCTTCAGAACACTTGGAGTGTAGAACAGTGTTTCATATTTCCCACTCCGTAGGCTGCCTGGCTCTTTCCCAGGCCTTCCATCGCCTCCTTTTTCTTTTCTTCCCCGTTCCAGGGTCAGTTTGATTTAAAGTCATGTACCGTGGGGAGAGACTCCATGCCCTCAGGTGGCATCTAGAGCTGTGCTGGTGGCGGCAGCATCACCAGCCTGTGAGTCCAGCAGCCTGATTTCTGTTTACTGTCCCTGCAAGTCCCAGATAGCAAAGGGTTTGCCACAGATCCCAGGTCGATCAAAAGAGGGTTTAGAATGCTTTAGCTAAGCTAAGGTTTCAACTCATAAATGTTTGCCTGGGTTACTGGTTTTGAGGTCCAATAGTTAGGCTTTTTTTCTCTTTTGTCCTTTCTGTTGGAATGAGAACATTTTGATTTCCTTTATCTGTGACCAGTGCCATAGACGCAGGTGGGTAGTTTGAAACTTACAGTATTGTTCGAACTTCACTTGTTTCTCTTGTCACATCTGAGTACTCGCTGAAGTTTCTCGTTTGATTCCAGGGTACTGTCCTCTACTCTTTAAAGCATTGCTTTCCTATTCAAGTGTGTTACGAAGGCAATTTTTTAAGGATATGACCAGTTAGAGCAGTAATTCTAACTGAGAAGATTTTACTTTGCAAGTAACTGATGTCTCTAAGAGGACATTTTTAGGTGTTGGTTCAGAGGCTCTTTCCCCCTCCCTTGACTGAGAGCTCTCACAACCCAGAGCTCCAGGACTTGGCCCAGTAACAAACATAGGAGACGAAGGTAGCAACCAGTGATATGAGCTTTGTACAGAGATTTGTACATTTGTGTAATAGGCCTTTTCACGCTTTATGTGTAGCTTTTTACCTGTAACCTTTATTACATTGTAAATTAAACGTAACTTTTGTCATTCGTGCAGTCTGTGATTCGGTCGCCATCACGGATTCCCGCTGCCATCGGGGAATGTCTGTCGGAGGTGCAGGTAGGCTTGAGAGGCGATGCTCTGGCCCCGTTTTATTACCACAAATAAAGATGCTCCCTGCCGAATATGGAAATTCTAATTAGAGGTTCCGGTCCCCAGACTGAAGCCTCACTGAGCAAAGTGGGTTAAGAGGTGCCTGCTACCCTTCACAGGAGGCAGAACCGCAGAACTGACACTGGGAGACTGGGCTTCGGGACACCGGGCTTCGGGACACCGGTCCCGGCTGGGTGTTGCCGAAGCCTGGCGGCCCGCCTGCTCTCTACTTACGGCTGCTCACATCGGCGCCACAGCTCGGAAGCTACAGTTGTGCAGGTTTATAGGGGATTTCAGCCAGAGTTTGGATTGAGTGCACGTGTCTCGCATACCAGGACCTCATACGCAGGGAGTGGCTTTGTGAGGGAAATGCCAGCTAGCTTCCAGATCCCTTGGGTTGAGAGGCTGGACCTGGAGCCGGAGCAGCCTGCTGAAGAACAGGGATCCGTAGAGTCACAGCTGGACAAAAGGTTGACCTCTTAGCTTCTGTAAAAATGAGGGTCCTCCTCTTAGAAGGACACCTTCCTCTTACTGTGGTGAAGGTGACTGTTAGTGCTGGTTAACAGTCCTCACCGAGCGCCTGTCTACCCTGCCCACCATTACAGTAGGTCATTTCTTTACAGAGCCCTAAGGAGAGCCTGTTTTTATCCCGCATTTTACAGATGAGAAAACAGACCAAATCAGCTTCCCTGCGATCCCACTGTAGTGAAGTCAGGATCGAAACTCTAGTCTGAATCCAGAGCCTGAGGCTTACACAGCCTCCAGGATGAGCCAAGGTGAAGCAGGTTCTTGGCCCATGGGTGGCACACCCTTATGCTCAATGGGCTGTAGCTCTGTCTGTGGCTAGGTTTCGTTGAAGTTTAAAGCTTATTTTTTTATTTATTTTTGAGAGAGAGTGAGTGAGCAAGCAGGGGAGGGGCAGAGAGAGAGGGAGACAGAATCTCAAGCAGGCGCCAAGCTACCAGCACAGGGCCCGATGTGGGGCTTGAACCACAAACCATGAGATCATGACCTGAGCTGAAATCAAGAGGCAGACGCCCCACTGACTGAGCCACCTGGTTGTCCCATGTTTTGAAGTTTAAAAAAAATGTTAGGGGCGCCGGGGTGGCTCAGTCGGTTAAGCGCCCGACTTCAGCTCAGGTCATGATCTCACGGTTAGTGGGTTCAAGCCCCGCATCGGGCTCTGTGCCGACAGCTCAGAGCCCGGAGCCTGCTTTGGATTCTGTGTCTCCCTCTCTTTCTCTACTGCTCTGTCTCTCAAAAATAAATGAACATTAAAAAATTTTTAAAGAAAAAAAAGTTTTCCAAACAGGACAACTTACTGGAAGGTGTGTTAAAGGGCTTCGATCTAGTTTAGATAATAAAGTAAATCCTTCCTGATGAGAGGTTATACTCTGTATTATTTGGTTTCAGAATTTGAGTTGCAGAGTGAAACTTGCAGTGGGTCTCAAAGCAGGCCCAGCAGAGAACACCCAAGCCTGCCAAGTTACACCTTTCCCTTCAGAGGCCAATTTGACTTTAGTGGAAGCAAGACTGGCTTCGTTTGGTGTTTCCAGGACATGAGGAGGCATGTCTGTGTGGACACCTAGCTCCCCCAGCACCATATTTCTGGTAGATTCCTGTCACGTTGTAGTGCCTCTCAAAGGCGAGTTCCGCAGGGAGTGGCCCAGTTGCCACTGGTCCTTAACTCGGCTCTAGACGTGCCCACAGATGGGTAAGCCCTTCCTGCTCACCACAAGGACTGGCAGACGGTTATCGTTTTAGTAAGCGTGACGCTGCTGAGGGACACAGCCTCTCCCCAGCCTGGGACACGGGCCCACTCTGGAGGGGAAGCGACTGCAGGTTTCCTCAGAGTCCTGTTCCCACTAATGGGCCATCTGCTAAGGAGGGAGGGGAAGGCCCTTGTTCCCTCCCCAGGGAGGGGAGAGGTGGCAAACCCCATGGAGGACACCTATTGACAGAAACCAGCCCATTCCTCAGGTGTTCCCAGCTCAAGATCGGCTGTTTGGAGACAGCTTGCCCAAAATACGCCCATTATCTGCAAATCATAGAATTCTAGAGCCTGAAGCATTTATGAGATCCTGTCTGGATCCTCCATTTTGCTTGTGAGCAAACCATGGCAGTGGGGACCCACTTCTTTCAACTAACATGGATGGAAATGTGTGAGCTGGGCACGCCGAAGTGTGCCACCCCACTTGTAAGACACCAGCCTGCTTTAGTGGAATGACAGGGTGAGGACAGCAGAGACAGGCAACGAGGTCAGGGGTCAGGGAGGCCTCTAGGGAGATGACATGTGGGCAGAGGACTGAAGAACAAGTAGGGAATTGCCACATGGAGGAGTGTGGATCAAGCTTCTCCAGGCAGAGAAAACTAGCGGGAGATGGCCGGTAGGGGGAGGAGGAAATCAGAAAGGCAGAGGCCAGATCCCACCCTGTAAGCTTTGCAGAGGAATTTGAAAGTTTCAAATTACCAGGAGGCCACTGAAGTTTTTTTCTCTTATTTTAAAAAAGAAAGAAAAGAGGAAAAGAAGGAAAGACAGGTAAGGAAAGGGAAAGAGGAGGGAGGGAGGGAAAGAAAAAAGAGAGGGAAAGAAAAAGAAGGAAGAAAAAAAAGAAAAGAAAAAGGGAGGGAGGGAGAAAAAAAGGGAAGGGAAGGGAAGTAGGGCTCAGGGAGGAAGGAAGTCATGAAAAACCAGAGGGACGACGTTTTGATGTTTCCAAGTGGCAGAGGGGAGGGCACGGCAAGCAGGGGCAGCTGCAGGAGCAAAGGGGGCTGGTGAATTAAAGTCGGCAGCATATGATTGAGGGGGGGCATGAAGGCTCTGGAGCGCCCACCTACTGAGTTTGGATGACATCAGTCCCCCTGGAATAAAATCATGGCCTGTTCCACTGAGGAAATTGGTTTGGGAGGCAACCACCCTGAACGTGCACACAGGTGCAGCTCTGGAGTCAGCCAGCAGGCGGGGCCCCGCTCCCGTTCTTGGAGCCACCGTGGTCGCCCTGTGACCTCCCGGGGCTGTGGGGCAGAAGCCCAGGGGAAGAGGAAGGAAAACCACCTGGCTCACTGTCCTGCACCCTGCCGGCACTCTCTGTGTGTTATTCCCCTTAATGTCTCCCAAGATCCCTGAGAGGAGGTCGGTGGTGCCCCGTTTCACAGCTGGGGAACTCGAGGCTCAGGGAGAGTGCACAGACCAAGGTCACATGGCTGGCAAGTGGTAGAGCAGGGATTCAAGTCTGGGCCTGAAGTTTTGGACTATGAACGGCACAAGGAAGCTCCTGATTGCTGCCCTGCTAGTGCCTGGGGTCTGTGAGAGACTGGGGCTTGGTCCCCTGCTGATGTTTCTCCCTCTCCATTTCCTACTGTACCCAGGGTGCAGGGGTGCAGGAGTACTGGGTTCCGGGGTCCCAAGCGGACCAGGTTCGGCCACACACGCCGACAAAATCCAAAGGCAGAGAAGAGAGTGGTGGTGACCCAAGAAAGGAATTTATTTCCGCGAGGCCAGCCCTGGGAAGACAGCAGATGAGTGTCCCAAAGACTGTTCTCCAAAGTGCTGAAGACATTTCCAGGTTCACAGCAGGCAGATGCGGGGCAGAGATCTGTGGGTGGGTGCAGTGAAGGTCTGGTCGCTTGAGGCCGTAGTTTCTGTTCCTTCCCATCGGGGGACGCTTTGCCTGCCGGGGCCTTTAGCCTGAGTGAAGAGGTAAGCTGGGAAGAACTTAATCACTTAGAAAGTTTGAGGTCAAGATAGAGATAGTCGAAGTCCTCTTTCACTACCCTTTCCGTCTCCATCTCCGGTGTCCTTTGCGGCCTGTGGTGAGCTATCTCCACACACAGGCCAGGGTGATATAAGCACAGACACTACTGTCCCATCGTCTGGGGACAAGGTTACTAATAAGCAGTGCAAGCGACATACAGAAGGAGCTCTCTGGAGAGAGCTTTTTTTTTGTAATTTTTTTACATTTATTTATTTTTGAGAGAGAGAGCATGAGCAGGGGAGGGGCAGAGAGAGGAGACAGAATCCGAAGCAGGCCCCAGGCTCTGAGCTGTCAGCAGAGCCCGACACAGGGTGCGAACCCACAAACCGTGAGATCATGACCTGAGCCGAAGTCAGACGCTCAAGCTCAAGCGACTGAGCCACCCAGGCACCACCAGGAGTCTGTCTCCTTCCCTCCCCGCAGTTCTGCCCTCCTACTGATGGCCAAGCCCGCCCTCTCCTGGGACCACTCCCAGCAGCGCGCAAGCTCAGACTGCTCCAAACACCCCCTGGGTTCTACTTCCCCCGCCTGCTACCTCGGCTTCCTTCCATATCTCTGCCTCACTTTGCGGACCAACTCCTGGAAAGAATGGTCTCATCATCACGTTCCTCTCCTCCACTTGCTCTTGCATCCACTCCAGTCAGGCTTTTGCCCCAACACCCCCATCAAAACCTCACCTGCTGATACCCGGGTCCGTCCTGTCACGTTCCCTGCTCTGCTCAGAATGCCCCAGAGGCCCCTCATTTCCTCCCAAGTAAAAGAGCCAATTTTTACTCTGCAAGCCTGGTCCTGCTCTGCAGCCCCTCCCATTACGTCTCTGTCATCCTACCTCTCTCCCCCTGGGTCACTCGGCTGGTCCCCCAACCCTGCCTCTATGGCTAGGACCCTGCCCCAGATGTCGGCATGGCCCCCTCCCTCACTGCCTTCAAGTTGAGAAAGGAAAGCAGGCACCGACCCCCAGCAGCCGGTCTGGCACTCACAGCTGGGCCTTGGTGTTCTGTCGAACAGAAACAATTTAACAGAGCATCAACGTCAGACAAGGCCACTCTGTGTCGGTGACGAACACACCAGGACCACTTTGTAATCATGTCTGAACGCAGACAGAACATGAACATTGTCCAAACCACAAATAGGACCAACCATCCATGTCCTGACTTGTGGCTCCAAAAGATACGTCCACCAGAAACCTCAGAATGTGACCTGACGTGGGAAAAGAGTCTTTGCACATCTAATGAAAGGGTAAGGTAAGGATCTTGAGATGAGTTCCTCCTGAATTAGAATGGGCCCTAAATCCAATGACGAATGTCCTTAGAAGAGACTATAAGGAGGAGACAGAGACACAGAGGGGGAGGCATGTGACGATGGAGGCAGAAATTGGAACGATGCGTATACAAGCCAAGGATGGCCAGCAGCCACAGAAGCCAGAGAGAGGCATGGAACAGGTTCTCCCACAGACCCTCCAGAACGAATCGATCCCGCTGACATCTTGGTGCCTCCGGCCTCCAGAGCCATGAAAGAATACATTTCTGCCACTATAAGCCACCAAGCCTGTGGTGATTTGTTGTGGCAAACCTAGGGAACGGATGCAATCCCCCACGCTGGCTAATATGAGAGGCTGTTGCTCCTTACTACAGACAGCTGTGGCCTCAGTCTGGTCTTCCCTCCTTCTGGATAGAATGTATTAGGATCCCGAGTCATGGAATTGGCCTGGCTTCCTGAAGGCATCCAATCTAGGGTCAAGCTCTGCCTCCGTCAGCCCTCCCCAATTCCCTCACCCGAGCTGAAATCCTGCAAGTCCTTCCTAACACCCTCTCACCGAGTCACCCACAGTCCCCGTGGAGCGTGCTGTCCATCGCCCCTGAGTCATACACCCAACTTGCTAACTGCCCTGTGTTCCTGCCAGTCTTTGGCTGGAAGACAAAGTCTTCACCCAAAGGCCACCATTTCCAGTTACAGTTGCAACCTGGCCGCCTCTCTTTCTCCTGCCCTCTCCCCCACCCCCTCCATTTCCCCATGGCCTTGCCCACCTTCTCCCACACTAGGTCATTTGCGTACTTTTTCCTGTATGGTCTCGTCTTCCCAGCCCCCATCTGAACGTGAGCGCCACAAGGAGCAGAGAGTGTTGTCTGTTTTATTTCCGGATGAGTCCCAAACGGTGAGAACCTAGCCCACTGTAGGCACTCAGTAAATATTTGCTGAAATGAACGAATTAGTGCTGGGACAGGAGCAAGCCCAGGGAGCTCCTGACCTGTTTAGCATCAAAAAGGCTTCCCTGGAAGGGGCTGTGAGGGCTGGGATCCGATGGGTAAACAGAGCTGAGCCAGGTATGAGAGTGGGGAAAGAGTATTTGGGGCATGTACAAAAAGCCTGGGGAAGCGAGGGGGTATTTTCAGACTGGGAGAGAGGGGCGCCTGGGTGGCTCAGTCAGTTAAGCATCCGAGTCTCGATTTCAGTTCAGGTCATGGTCTCACAGTTTTGTGGGTTCGAGCCCTGCATCAGGCTCTCCACGGAGCCTGGTTGGGATTCTCTCTTTCTCTCTCTCTCTCTCTCTCTCTCTCTCTCTCTGCTCTTCTCCTGTTCACACTTGTCTCTGTCTCTCTCAAAATAAATAAATATTTTTTTTTAATTAAGTAAAAATTTTAAAAAAAGATTGGAGGAGAATAAGTGCTTCAAGGTAGCTGAAGAGGATGTTCTGGAAGAATAAAGCAAGAAATGAGGCTGGACAGCTGTCAGCGGGCAGGACACGAGGAGCCAGGTCATCGAGTGGTGGGTGGACAGTGCTGTGGAGCAGGTGAGGCTGGAGGCGGGAAGGCCAAGGGCAACGCTGTTGGGGTGAGTGGCCTGGGTCAGTGGCTGCCAGAGAGAAAGGGCAGAGTCTAGGGGGAAGGAAAAAAGCCTCTGGTCTGGGCATCTGGGGGTTCAGAGGTGCCATTCACTACAGAGAGAAACACAGGAGGCATGGTTTATGGGAAAAGTGCTGAGTTCGAGGCCCTGCGTGCCACAGAACCTCGAGGGATGTGACAAGGGCACAGGTGTACACACACCTGGAGCTCAAGGTCCACTGTAGACATAGGCTTCGAAGATAGACACAGAAGCCTTGCAGAGAGGGGGGTTCTGGAGACTTCTACCTGAGAAGCCACAATGGGAAGGGCTTCAGGGAAGGGTGGAGGGAGGCCCACTTCCCCCTACCCCACTCCTCTCTCTCTGGGGCCTTTTAGGGCTGGCCTTGCCCCCAGAGTCCCAGCGGCTGGAATCACTTGCTGGGACAGAGGTCTCCTGTCTCTGCTAATAAATAATTCACTGCTCCAAGCTTCTTTTTAAAGCAGAAGGAAGGCTCTACACTGACCCAGCTCAGAGGCGATAAGAGCCACTGCTGACACTGGGGCCGAAGTGGGCAGTCACCAAAGTCCAGGCACCATGCCACCGTCAACAGTTCACAGTCAGCAGGGTTGGGAGTGAGACTGCCACGGGCTGGCATGCTCAGCCCTCATCCCGATGGCCCTAGCCACCTGCCTCCCAGACTTTGACCAGAAACAAGGCAGCTCTGCCCAGATGGGAGGGGTGGGTGTCCTAGCCCAGAGCCCTCACTCTCCATTCTGCCTCCTAAATGCCCCTCTGCCCTGCCTGCCAGCCCAGGTGGCACACAACAGCCTCCTAAGTGCCCCACCCCGCCCTCCACGCCATCTTGCACACCTCCACCAGAATCTTGCTACAGTGCAATTCAGTCAATCAGGGACTCATCCCCAAAACCTTCGGGTCAAAGGACAAACCCCTCTCTGGGGCTTCTCAGCACCTCTTCCTACCAGAAACTTCTTCTAGTTCCTCAGTGTGCATCCTCCTGCCGCCGGCCCCTCTCTGTCTCCCACTCACCCTCAGCTCCCCCATCACTTCCTCTGGGCAGCCTTCCCCGGTCCCCAGGCTGCGTGCTCCGCTTGAGTGACACTCACTGGGTTTTCCCCAGCTGGGAGCCGGAGGGCAGAGACTGGTGCAGCAGGCCACATTTACCAGTTTCCCAGCAAACCCACAGGGGGTCAGAAACAGGGATGGTAGCCTTAAGTTGAAATGCATTATGGAGCTCTCCCACCTCCCTTCCCTCCCTAGATCCTTGGCTCTTGCCCCACAAGGGTGAGCAGTTGTTGGTATCCTCCTTCCCAGCTGGAAGGAGCTGCCTGAGGCTGTATCCTTTTGCCTGTGTCCCCCAGAGGCTGTCAGCCCTGAACCCAGAGGCCTCCCAGTGGTGCTGGGATGCGAAGTCATCAAACTGAGGTCACATTTCCACAAGACTCCCAAGCCTTTGTGGAGGTGAGGGAATGAGGAGGCAGGGCCCAGGTTCTGGTGGGACGGCTCCGGCTCGACAGAGGCTGAAGAAGAGAACTTGCCCCAGGGCTCCCTGCTCTGAGTAGCACAGAGAGGGGATTCGAACCTGGGACCCTGGTTTGATCTGACTGCAGCACTTTGGGCACACTGCTTAATCTTTCTAGGTGGGAGTTTTCCCATCTGTAAAATGGAAAGAACGAGATAACTGACACCCCAGCGTATTGCAAGCTCAACAAAACGATGCACAGAAAGCACTTGGCACAGTGCCTGCCCGTGGGGAGGCAAGTTCCCCTTCCTGGGCCTTCCTGTGGCCTCCATGTATATGCAAATTCAAGTCTGTGCGTGGCCCTGGCTGGCTGGCTGGGGCAGACCCAGCAGAGGGGACAGAGGACAACAAGGCAGAGTGTTGCTCAAGGGCCGTGGGACAGGGCCCCAGGACTGAAGAGGATGGACAAATCCAAACGAGAGGAGGAGGGCTCTCGAAACTACTTCAGTCCCCTTTCATCACAGCTGGAGAAACTGAGGCTGAGAGGAGGCAGCAGCTGTTGCTTTTGCCCGAGTATTTCTCAGAGTCAGGTTTGGTACCACAGCTTTCCTGAACTCACCACACTGAAAGCAAGCTTTGCACCTCTTTGGAAACCAGGTCCGTGAAAGTTCCTAAAAACGTCCTAGAGTATAGAACCAAAGGGCAGGAGATGAAGAACTGGTCCAGAAGATACAACATACATTTGAAGGAGCTCACAAAAGAAAGAAAAACAGAAAACAAACAATCAGAAAGGCAAGGATGTTTCTAGAACTGAGGGGTGTGAGTTTCCATATTAAAAAGAGCCCCAGGTCCCAAAAACAAATAATCCAGTGAAGAAATGGGCAAAAGATGTGAATAGACACTTGTCCCAAGAAGACATCCAGATGGACAACAGACACATGAAAAGATGCTCAACATCACTCATCATCAGGGGAATACAAATCAAAACCACACTGAGATACCACCTTGTACCTGTCAGAATGGCTAAAATGAACAGCTCAGGCAACAACAGATGTTGGTGAAGATACGGAGAAGGAGGAACCCTTTTGCACTGTTGGTGGGAATGTTAACTGGTGCGGCCACCCTGGAAAATAGTATGGAGGTTCCTCAAAAAACTAAAAATAGAACTACCCTACAACCCAGCAATTGCACTACTAGGAATTTATCCAAAGGATACAGAGTACTGATTTGAAGGAGCACATACACCCCTATAGCCAGAGTATGTGAAGAGCCCAAATGTCCATCAACTGATGAATGGATAAAGAAGATGTGGTCTCTCTCTCTATATATATATATATACACACATATACACAATGGAGTATTACTCAGCCATCAAAAAGAATGAAATCTTGGGGCACCTGGGTGGCTCCGTTGGTTGAGCGTCCAACTTCAGCTCAGGTCATAATCTCACGGCTCGTGGGTTCGAGCCCTGTGTTGGGCTCTGTGCTGACAGCTCAGAACCTGGAGCCTGCTTTGGATTCTGTGTCTGCCTCTCTCTCTGCCCCTTCCCTGCTCGTGCTCTGTTTCTCTCTCAAAAATAAACATTAAAATGTTTTAATTAAAAAAAAAGACTGAAATCTTGTCATTTGCCACAACGGGGATGGAACGAGAATGTATTATGCTAAGTGAAATAAGTCCGAGAAAGACAAATATCATGATTTCACTCATATGTGGAATTTAAGAAGCAAAACAGATGAACATGGGGGAAGGGAAGCAAAAATAAGATAAAAACAGAGAGAGACAAACCATGAAAGACTTTTTTTTTTTTTTTCAAAACATTTATTTTTGAGAGACAGAGTGTGAGCAGAGGAGGGGCAGAGAGAGAGGGAGACACAGAATCCGAAGCAGGCTCCAGGCTCTGAGCTGTCAGCCCAGAGCCTGATGCGGGGCTCAAACTCACAAACCGCAAGATCATGACCTGAGCTGAAGTCGGCCGCTTAACTGACTGAGCCACCCAGGTGCCCCGAAAGACCTTTTTTTTTTAATGTTTATTTATTTTTGAGACAGAGACAGAGCATGAGCAGGGGAGGGGCAGAGAGAGAGGGAGACACAGAATCGGAAGCAGGCTCCAGGCTCTGAGCTGTCAGCACAGCTGACTCTGGGTTTGGACCCACGAGCTGTGAGATCATAACCTGAGCTGAAGTCAGACGCTCAATCGACTGAGCCACCCAGGCGCCCCCATAGGAGACTCTTAAATACAGAGAACAGGGGCACCTGGGTGGCTCAGTCGATTAAGCGTCCGACTTAGGCTCAGGTCATGATTTCATATTCATGAGTTCGAGCCCCGCATCGGGCTCTGTGCTGACAGCTCAGAGCCTGGACCCTGCTTCGGATTCTGTCTCCCTCTCTGCTCCTCCCCAACTTGCACTCTGTGTGTGTGTCTCTCTCTCAAAAATAAATAAACATAATAAAAAATTTAAATACAGAGAACTGGTGGGGTGTTGGGTGTGGGGATGGGGTAAATAGGCGATGGGCATTAAAGAGGACACTTGTTGGGATGAGCATTGGCTGTTATGTTTAAGTGATGAATCACTAAATTCTATGCCTGAAATCATTATTACACTACATGTTAACTACCTTAAATTCAAATTTATTTATTTAAAAAATTATTTTTAATGTTTATTTTTGAGAGAGAGAAAGCGTGAGCAGGGGAGGGACAGAGAGAGAGGGAGACACAGAATCTGAAGCAGGCTCCAGGCTCTGAGCTGTCAGCACAGGGTCCGACCGAGGTGGGGTTTGAACTCACAAACTGTGAGATCATCACCTGAGCTGAAGTCAGATGCTCAACCGACTGAGCACCCAGCCGCCTCTCTTGAATACAAATTTTTTAAAAATTAAAAAAGAAGAACCGCAGGCCCCCAAAAGCAAGAATAGGAGACCTCCAGATGGCGAGTATGTGAAATATCTGAGCATCAGGGCCTGAGAGAAGGCTCCCAAGTGCAGACACAAAGCGTCTGGAATTAGAATGACTCTGGACTTCCCAACAGCAAACATGTTACTACAAGAGCATGGAGCCATGCTTCCACATTTGTGGGGAACACTGCTTACAACCTACACCACAGTACCAGCCAGATCATTGTTGAAGACTAAACCATGCTGCCTTGCACACTGGGTTTAGGCTTAGGAACAGTCTGAGATGACTTTTTTTAAGATTGTGATCAAATCCACATAACATAAAATTTATCATCTTAGCCGTTAAAAACATATTTTAAGTAATCTCTGCACCCAACCTGGGGCTCGAACTCATGACCCTAAGATCGAGAGTCACACGCTCTACCCACCGAGCCACCCAGGCGTCCTAGCATCACAACCATTTTTAAGTGTACAGTTCAGCAGTGATAGGTACATTCACACTGTGGTACAACCAATCTTCAGGACTTTTTCATCTTGCAGAACTGAAATTCGATCCTCATTAAACAACTCACTTCCCCTCCCTCCGGCTCTGGCACTTACCATTTTGCCTTCTTTTTCTATGAATTTGACTAGGCACCTCATAGAAGTGGAACCACACCATATTTGTCTTTTTGTGACTGACTTATTCCACTGAGCACGATGTCCTCCTCAAGGTTCATTCACGTTGTAGCATGTGTCAGGATTTCCTTCCTTTTTTAAGGCTGAATAATACTCCTCTGTACGCTCACCCATTCATCTGTTGATGGGCACTTGGGTTCCTTCCACCCCTTGGCTATTGTGAACCCTGCTGCCATGAACACGGGTGCACAAACATCTATTTGAGTCCCTGCTTTCAAGTCTTTTGGCTATATACCTAGAAGTGGGGTTGCGGGATCATATGGTAACTGTAGTTTTAATATTTTGAGAAAGAGGCAACTTTTCGTTTAGCCTCTGCTGGAAGGAGACAGCAGACTCAGCTGCTCTCCCCAAACCCAGAAGTCACGCAGAAGGTCCTGTAGTGTTTGGAGCGTCAAGTCTGCCCCCTGCCCCCAGGACTGAGCCCACTTCCTTCCCTCTGCTCACCAGCCTCACAGGTGCTACATAGAGTCCCTTCCCAGAGAGGACAGAAGCCTGTGACATACTGAGCAGATGGTTTGGCTTCCATCCGGTCCCAGTTAGGAAATACTGGGGCAAAAAGCTCTCTGGGCCCAAACCCACTTCCCCAGGGTAGCGGTTGATGGTTTCACTTTCTGGTCTGTCTGTTCCTTCCCCAACTCTACCCCAACTTGGGACCTGGCCAGTTCCCAGGCCTGAGGAGCTCCTGCCCAACGCTGCTCAGCTCGCCTCTCCTCCCCTCCCTTCCCCCCTCTCCCTTCTGTCCCCTTCTTTACCTCCCCTCTCCCCTATTTTCTCTTCTCTCCTCTGTCCTCCCCTCTCCCTCCTCCTCTTCTCTCCACCCCTCATCCCTCCCACCTTTCCCACCCCCTGCCCCTCCTTATCTTCCTTCTCACAGTGGAGGTTGTGAAAGTTCCTTTGGCCCCTGCTTCACAAGGTCAAGAAGACAAGGCTTGAAGCGTACTTTTTCATCACACCTGAGCATGACTCAGTCCTTCAAAGCTTCACAACCAGCCGTGCACTCCTCACTGAGGATATAGGATATCGAATATATTTTTCCAGAAGTGACTCCCCGCCCTTGGGGAAATCTGCAAGGGGGGAGCCTCCCCCCGACCCTGGGAGGGAATCCTTGACAGGGAGCTGTTCATATTACCCTTATAAACCATGTTCTAGAAAATCTAGAAAACATGGGGCGCCTGGGTGGCTCAGTCGGTTTAGCATCTGACTCTTGGTTTCAGCTCAGGCGCTCTGCGCTGACAGTGCAGGACTCTCTCTCTCTCCCTCTCTCTCTCTCTCTGCCCCTCCCCTGCTCACTCTGTCTCTCAAAATAAACAAATAAACTTTAAAAAAGTAAAAGAAAATCTAGAAAACGGGGAAAAGACAACAGATGGCCCTTCAAGTCTCTGTGGTCCCCAGTGCCGTGAGCGGTTGGTTCTGCTTTCATCTGTGAGTTTTGGGCTCTTGTCGCCCCTGTCGCCGATGAGGCCCTGGAGAACGACAGCTTCGGAGCCTACGGGTGGGTGTGTTTCAGTGCAGGTAGGCGCCCTCAACGCCCTGGGACTTGTGAGAAGGCCACCTCAGAGCAGCCGTCGGTCCATAGCACCAAAGGCCTCCTGCCTGCGGGCAGGTCTTCCACCAGCCCCCCTTGGCCAACATGTGACGCAGGTGGACAGAAGTGGACAGCAAGACGCTGTAACACCCCCAGCCCGGTGCTGCATTCCCCTCCTCACCCTGTATAGGGCCGCTTGGTACCAAGTCCAGGAGTGTCTGGTGCCAGCACAGCCAGCAGGGCCCAGCCCCCAAACCCCAAGTCACCCTTTGTCCCCCTGCTACTGTGATCACAGGAGGCCTGGAGCCAATCATCATCAGATGCTGAAAACTGTGAGAGACTTGTGACAGCAATGAGGAACTCCGGGTTCTGGGTTGTGGCAGGCCCCTCCTCACGCCTCCTTCCCACGACTCCTTGCCCCCCTGCCTCTCCCACCACTCCCCACTGCACTCAGGCTCCTGAGGGGTCAGAGACCCGGCTGGAGCTCCCAGGCTGGGAAGGTGCAAAGGGCTGGGGCCATGGCTACCGCAGGCCTGGTTTCCAATTCTGGTTCCTCTCTTTGCATGTTGTGTGACAGCAAGAAGGACAGTTCCCCGCCGTGTGGCTCATTCGGTTAATCATCCGGCTTCAGCTCAGGTCATGATCTCACGGTTCATGGGTTTGAGTCCCACATCGGGTCTGTGCTGACAGCTCAGAGCCTGGAGCCTGCTTCAGATTCTGTGTCTCCCTCTCTCTGCCCCTCCCCTGCTCACGCTCTGTCTCTCTCAAAATTAAATTTAAAATGTTAAAAAAAGAATCTCATTTTCCTAATCTAGAAAGCAGATTATCAAGAGAAGTAAATGAGATCCCTGATAAATTTCAGAGGCACAGAAAGCCCTGAAGAAACAATCATTGTAATAGATGTTGAGCACTCGGCATGTGCCACATGCCCATTACACTGTCATTTCCACCAAGATCTTGCTCCTGCCAGTGCCTATTGTACAGAGGGGACTGAGGCTCAGAGAGGTTAAGGAATCTGCCCAAGTTCACACAGCTAAGAAGTGGGAGAGCCAGGCTTTGAGCCCAGCTCTGTTTTCAAAGCCCATGTTTTTATTCTTCATCTTCTGGTACATTTCTAGGCCAAACTGGGCCAAGCAGAAATCTGTCAGACCTGCTGAAATACATGGGGAAGAGATGAAAAACTGCCATTTTCTCTGGCCTGCAGCAGAAGCCCAGCAGGAGGGGGTTAAAATCCTAGCTTCCCCCCCAGGGTGCTGGCTCGGTGGAAGAGCACACAACTCTTGATCTCAGGGTTGTGAGTTTGAGCCCCACGTGGCGGGTAGAGATTACTTAAATGAATCGATAAAAACTTAAAAAGAAAAAATCCTAGCTTCCCCACATTCTCGTTGCATGATCTCAGGAAGTGCTTTTCTGAGCCTCAGTTTCCTGACCTGTGAAGTGGGAATGATAATGTTTGTCTTGTTTGCTTGTAGGCAGGATTAAGGGAGCATATGTTTGTACTGAACCTGCTCAGGGTGGTTGCCCACAGGATCACACCTGCCAATGTTTCTGGAAACATAGAAATGCCCCCTCTGTCCCATCTCCTCTGCTTAGCATACCCTCCCCCTGGGCCCATGACCCCCCCGGGCCCTTGTATACCTCTGTGTGCCACTCCTCTCAGCCCTTGCAAGGGTCCTTCTCCCTTTTCTTATTGGGTCCACTGGAGGCTCAGCATCTCTTCAGGATGACTGACACATGCCCTCACAGGCTGTAAAGACAAGCATACCATTCAACCCAGAAATTCCACTTCAGGGATCTATCTCAAGGAAATATTTTCCACCCATTCATTCGGTGAGGCATTAACCATAGTGATTTATTGAGCACCCACTGTTTGCCAGGCCCTGTGATATGCTGGGGTTACAACGGGGAGCAAACTGGAGTGCAGACTGGCACTCCAACCTCTGACCACCAGAAGCCAACCCTCTTTCTTTAAAAAAATAAAATTTCTAGATTTAAAAAGAAATTTTATTTAAAGTGGGCTCCACACCCAATGTGGGGCTCGAACTCATGACCCCAAGATTAAGAGTCACATGTTTGGGGCGCCTGGGTGGGTCAGTCGGTTAAGTGTCTGACTTCAGCTCAGGTCATGATCTCACAGTCCGTGGGTTCGAGCCCCGTGTTGGGCTCTGTGCTGACAGCTAGCTCAGAGCCTGGAGCCTGTCTTCGGATTCTGTATCTCCCTCTTTCTCTGACCCTCCCCTGCTCGCACTATCTCTGTCTCCAAAAAAAAAAAAAAAAAAAAAAACACAAAATTTAAGAGTCACATGCTTTTTACCGATTGAACCAGCCAGGTTCCCCCAGAAGCCAACTAATTGCTGAGGAGACCTGAAACAAACGATTACACAGAAAAATATATCACTGCAAATTGTAATGGCAAGGCAGTGTTTCAATATGTCGGTTACAGTATGCCTTTGCCCACTACTTTGGTAAGTCCACTTCTGTGCCCAGGAATCTGGAAAAAGACAAAGTGAAAGGTTTTTTTGGTTTTTTTTTAATGTATTTTCTGTGGAGTGTTCTCACTCAGGAGCTGCCCCTTGAAGGTCACAGCTGCACCTGATTTCAGCCGGTCACGGGGTGGGCAGCAGTGTCTATAAACGTTTATGTAAAGAAAGCAAAAGACAAACAAAAATAATGGACAGCCCAATGGCAAGGAGTACTTTGTGACCAGATCGCGGGTTCTAAACACCCTTGTCCAATAAAAGGAACCAGGCGGGGTGCCTGAGTGGCTCAGTCGGTTGAGCGTCCGACTTTGGCTCAGGTCATGATCTCACGGTTCGTGGGTTCGAGTCCCGCGTCGGGCTCTGTGCTGACAGCTAGCTCAGAGCCTGGAGGCTGTCTTTGGATTCTGTGTCTCCCTCTCTCTCTCTGACTCTCCCCTGCTCATGCTGTCTCTCTCTCTCAAAAATAAATAAAAAACATTAAAAAAAAAAAAAAAGGAACCAGGCTTCCTTTTCCTTGCAGAAATGGCTGCTCGCAGGGCTGAGACAGAAAGGAGACAGAGGGGCCTGGAGCATCTTGTAGCATCAGGCAGGGAGAAGTGCTCAGAAAGCAGAACAAGGGACAGGCAAAGGACCCACCCAGGAGCCAACCCCATGGCACTCCCAAAGCAGGAACAATTTGGGCAACAAAATAATGTTGTATTAGGTCATAAGTCAAAGTATAAATATCCATGAGTCCATACTGACATACATAAATAACTGAATAATTAATTAATTGGGATGAAGGGACATATCTTTCTTACAGAAGAATCCCAAGTCATTTATTTGGATGTTCCTTGCTCCGGGAAGTGGGGCTTAGCTTCCCCTGAGTGTGGGCTGCGCTTAGCTAGTGTTTCAAAGAAACAGAGTATGGAGAGGGGAAAAATAGCAACTTTGTAGCGGAGAAACCTGGAAACACTGCCTTCACTAAGCCACTGAGGTTAACATCACAGTGAAAAGTCCTGTGGGCATGTCATGTGCGTCCCCCCTGCCCCCCCACCCCTCCCCACCCCCCCTACCCAGAGGCCGTGATGAGAAGAGCATTTCACCTTGGTAGTACCCTCCCCACAAACCCATAACCCCAGTCAAGTCATGAGGAAAACATCGGAAAACAAAAACAAAAACAAAAACAAAAACAAAACAAAACTGAAGGTTATTCTGCAAAATACCTGACCAGTTCTCCTCAATACCGACAAGGTTATAAGAACAACAAGGAAAGGTTGAGAAAGTGTCACAGACAGGAGACGCGCTGATTAAATGCAATACGGAATCCTGGGTGCGATTCTGGAACAGAAAAAAGACATTGGAGAAAAAGCTGATAAAATCCAAATAGAGTCTACAATTTCGTTAACATTAAGGTAGTAATGCTGGTTTCTTAGTTTTGACAAATGCACCTTGGTAATGTGCAGTAGTAGCATTAGGGGAATTTAAAACTAGCTGAGGGATATATGGGAAATCTATTTTTTTTTCAACTTTAGTGTAAATTACAAAGATTGTTTAAAAACCTGCACACGAACAGAATAACGGCAAAGAGGAGAAACACGGCAAAGTGTTAGTAGTAAGTATATTTGGATAGTGGGAAAGAATGGCCTCTTTTTAATTCGTAAAATGTATTTAGTTAGGGTTTATTCCTATTATTATATTTATTTATTTTGAAGTGTTATTTACTTAAGTGATCTCTACACCCCAGATGGGGCTCCAACTCACCACCCAGAGACCAAGAGTCACTGGCTCCTCCCACTGAGCCAGCCAAACATCTCTACACTTTTTATTTTAACCTTTTATTATTTCTTTTTTCATTTAATTTTTTTTAATGTTTATTTGTTTTTGAGAGCGAGAGCGAGAGAGAGAGAGAGAGAGAGAGAGAGAGACAGAGTGTGAGCAGGGGAGGGGCAGAGAGAGAGGGAGACACAGAATCCCAAGCAGGCTCCAGGCTCTGAGCTGTCAGCACAGACTGAGTCACCCAGATGCCCCAATTTCTCTTTTTTTTAAGTTTATTTATTTATTTTTGAGAGAGGGCGAAAGTGAGTGGGGGAGGGGCAGAGAGAGAGACAGAGAGAGAGAGACAGAGAGAGAGAAGCAGAGAGAGAGAATCCCAAGCAGTCTCTGTGCTCTCAGCCTAAAGCCAGTTGCCGGGGGAACTCACAAACAGTGAATTCATGACCTAAGCTGAAATCAAGAGTCATTCAAGAGTCACATGCTTAACCCACTGAGCCACCCAGGCGCCCCATAGACTTTTATGATTTCTGATTAAAAGTCTATTTTATAGCGGCAAAAGGTGAAATGAAGTCTAGTTTGTTCTCCAGTTTCAGCGCGCGCACACACGCACAGGCACACAAAGTATTTTGCCCAGCATCTAAATGAGCTCACTTAACCTGTACCACCAGCTAAGAAGAGATTCTTTCCCCTATTTTACTGATGAGGAAACTGAAACTCAGAAGTCAGTGATTTGTTTGAAGTTATCTATACTGGGCAAGTGGGCTCTCTCCCAAGCAGATTTCTCTCTAGCCCCGGGAAGAATTTTTAACTAGAAAAGTCCAGAGGGTATGAGCGTCTTGGAAAGGTGGGGAGGTCCTCACCAGTGAAGGGACCGCGAGTGTCCCCGAGAGGGGTCCAGGGGACTTGACACTGCCATCTGTCTCCTCAGACCCGAAGGGCAGGGCTGCGCCTCTCCTGCGAAACCCAGAACGACACCGGGCCGGCCACATTTCCTCTTTCTAACTGGGCGGGCGGCGCGGGTAGGTGGGGGGCGTCGGGGGCTTCTCCATCTTCGTCATCGTCCCCCCCCCCCCCCACCACGGGATACATCGCAGACGCCCGGGGGGAGGTGTGTGGGAACCGGCTTCCCTTTAGTGGGAGCCTGCAGGGGTCAGGCCTGATCTGACGTCGTGCCCCCAGGGTGAGTCAGGAACGCAGCCCGTTTTAGGGGTGGGGAAGCCGAGGCCGGCGGAGGGCTCCGGCCGGGTCCCCACGCCCCGCGGCCCAGCGGCTCCGCCCACAGGGGCCAGGCAGGGCCAGGGCGGGGCTGCGGGGCCGGGAGGCGGCGGCCACTTAGGAGGCGTCCAGCGAGCCGCGAGGACCATGGAGCCGGTGTCTCTGCAGGACTTCGTTTGCGCCCTGGACCCCGCCTCCCTCCCACGCGTGCTGAGGGTCTGCTCCGGGGTCTACTTCCAGGGTGAGTGAGGGGCCCGGACCCCTCCGCCCCCCGCCCCCCGCCCCTGCCGCTGCCTGGCTCTCGCTGGGCGTGAAACCCGGGAAACCCAGCCACGCGGACACTGCCCGAGGCCAAGTGTGATCGGAGGCCACGCTCAACCTCTCCGGGCCTCGGCTTTTGCTTTCGTGGAATGGGGGAGCGCTGCCGGTCCCGCAGGGTGATGAGAAGTCACCGACCTTAGACACTCGGGTGGGTGGAACCGGGCCAGGCGAGGCGGAGGGGGGGCTGTGGGACCGCGGTGCGCACCGGTGGAGGTCCGGCGGTGGGCAAGCGGAACGTCAGGGCTCGAGCCGGGTCAGCCCTCCCGCGTCCCCTCCCACTCCTCCCCCTTGACGCCCTCGACGCGCCTCCGTTCAGTCCCTGCAGCCCACCCCGGCCCTCGGCGTTGCAGCCAGATCCGATCAGCAACTCAGTTCTCAGCTTGCGTGGCTGCTCCCCCGGCGGCCTCCCCTGCTCTCGGCTGCTCGCGCCCTTGCACACGTGCCCACCTGGTTCCCAGGGACGGGTACACAGCGGGGGCTCAGTCACTGGTTACAGCCTGAAAGAGCGAGAGGGGCGGGGTTGACTGGCGGCGGCGAGGAGAGGAAGCTGCTCCGGGGGTAGTTCCTCCCCCCGCCCCGAATGGGGGCAGCGGAGGTGGAGGGAGAGGGAACTGGGCGACTGGTTGGAGAGGAGCCTCCTTCCTTAGAAAGCAAACTAGTGCAAGGGCGCCTTGCCACATCTGTTCCCTCTTTCTGTTCCCTTGCGCGGCACAGCAGCTCGCGGTGAAGTGTTCGGAGGCCACGCGCGGGGAGGGCCGCACGCGCCGCCACACCTGGGGCCACTTGGGAATCTGGCAGATGCGGGTTCAAACGCCGACTCTTCCTCTGGGGGCTCCCTGCAGGCGCCCCGAGCTGTTTGCGCGCCTCCGGACACCCCCTGACCGCTGCATGTCGCAAAGCCTCTTTCCTCATCGTGCCTGACCCCGGGCGTGAGAAGGCGCGGAAGTCCGGGTGACACAGGAACCGGGGAAGAGGCCAGGTGGCTGGGTCCGATCCTTGGCCGTGGTTAGATGCTCCCGGCAGAGGCGAGCCTCCCGGGCTGGATCCCGATTCTGCCCCCTATTACCTGATAATCCGGGGCCACGCTCGGCCCGGCGCAGCTCATTATTTAGGAAAAGAGAGACTGTCCTCCCTCGGGGGCAGTCGTGGGGCTTTAATGCGCTTCTGGATCTGGGGCGCATCGCCCACCAGCCCTGAGGGGGCTGCCCCCAAAACTGTAGACAGAACTATGTTTTGTGAGCCTGCGTGCATTTTCCTGGGGACATGGGGTGGGATTTTCATCAGTTTCCCGGGGCTGCCAGGGATGCCTAGGAAGTGCGGTGGGGTCAGGTGGCCTCTAGGGTGACCTTCGCACTGTCCCGACCCTAGTCAGCAAATGGAGCCTCTACACCCCGTGTGTGAGAGATTTTCACTGAGCACCCTCTGTGTTCCGGACACTGCTTTAAACACTTGAAAATAGGAAGGTGAGGCTGCTGTGCTTGAAGGTGGCAGTTTAGACACCTGCCTACTGGATGCTCCCTGTCAGTGGCTCAGTGGCCCCCTTGATTTTCTCTCCTGTGCTTCCTTTAAACTTTTTTTTTAGAGAGAGGGTGGGGGTGCAAGTGACCAAGGAGTAGAGAGAGAGAGAGAGTCCCACGAGGGGCAGGGAGAGAGAGAGAGAGAGAGAAAGAGAAGTGGGGCTCACCCAAAGTGCGGCTTGTGTTTTTTACTGAAGCGGGACTCAAACTCAGGAATGGTGAGATCGTGACCTGAGCCAAAGTCAGATGCTTAACCTACTGAGCCACCCAGGTGCCCGTAAACTTTTTTTTTTTAAATGTTGATTTATTTTTGAGAGAGAGACCGACAGAGCAGGGAAGGGGCAGAGAGGGAGGAGGACAGAGGATTCCAAGCCAGCTCCACACTCACAGTAGAGAGCCTGATGCGGGCCTCGAACTCACCAACCATGAGATCCTGAGATCATGAGATCGTGACCTAAGTCGAAGTCAGCCGCTTAACTGCTGAGCCCCCTAGGCACCCCTCTCCTGTGCTTCCTTTGAAAACAACTCATCTGAAGAAGAAAGCACCAGCATGGCTGTCGGGCTGTGTGTGACCTCCAGGCAGTCACAGAACTTCCGGGGCCTGACTCTGTAGCTGTACGGTGGGGAATTGGGAGTTATTGCATTATTTCCTCGCCCATGACTTCAACTCGGGCTTAGAGGCTGGGCCTGTGCCGGCTGCAGCGACGCTGAGATGGATCAGCCCTGCCTTGCCCGTGGAAAGGTGGAGAAGGCCGGAGAAGAGTGCCACAGGGGGGTGCAGCCCGCACTGAAAGAAGGCAACGGCAGGGTTCGTGCTGCCTGAGTACAGCTGAAGCAGGGGCCGTTGGGTAGGGAAAGACATGGCAGGCCGCCCCCTGGCACCTGGGACATGTACAGAGGTGTGGCGGAGCGGGGCACAGGCCACCCAGTGCTTGGCCCTTGCTGCACCGGGACACTGACTCAGTTTCTCCGCAGGCTCCATCTATGAGATCTCTGGGAATGAGTGCTGCCTCTCCACAGGGGACCTGATCAAGGTCACCCAGATTTGCCTCCAGAAAGTGGTCTGCGAGAACCCAGGAACCGGCCAGACCATTGAAATCGCCCCCACCTTCCACGGTAAAGCAGCTCTCCCCCCCCTCAGTCCCCCCTCCCTGCCCAGTGCACTGGCCCCTCCGGGCACACCCGCCGGCTCACCAACCCACTCCCGTCTCTCTAGTTTGGCGCAGGTGCTCTCACATCCAGCACTACCCTGCCCCAAGGCCTGGGATGTCCTCGGAGTGGTCCGGACAATGCCCTTAGCCTGGCGTGGCGCCACCCTCTCCATGCCTGTCTCTCTGATCACATCTGCCTCTCGGCTGGGACCTTCTTTGTTCCAGGTCTTTGTCCATGCGTCTGTCTCTGTGTTTGCTTATTCACTCATCAAACATTTACTGACACTTGTGGGCCACGCCCTGTGCTAGGGGCTCGAGTGTGGGGCTCCGGATGGACGGAACGTAGCCTTCTCCAGCCCAGAGCTCCCAGGATGGCAGTGAGAGGAGGGTAACAGTAGAGGCAGACACAAGTTTACAGAGGGCTACTGGCAGGAGTAGCCTGCCTCAGGGGTCTGTCTGTGCAGGCTTCCTGGAGGAGGTGGCACCTGAGTTGGAGGAAGGATTCCCAGAAAGAGTAACTACAGGGAGTAGCAAGTGTGTATCTGGTTACTACGTAGCCTGGTTAGTGCAGGAGGCGTGTGGCACAGTGGACCACGGGCCGGGACGCTGAAGCTCACAGCCTGGATGGGAATCTCACCTCTGCCGGCAAATAGCTGTGGCCTTGGCCAGTTCCTGGGGGCTCTCTGTGCCTCAGTTTACCCCTCTCTAACAGGGTAATCAAGCTTGATGTGAGGATTCAGTTGCCATGCAGGAATTACTGGGCACAGGGCTACGCATTCCGGGGGCTCATTCTTGATGTGATTTACTGTGATCGCCTCAAGGGGACAGGCAAGGGCAGGTGATGGAGAGGCAGTGGGGAGGCACTGCCAGAGGGCTTGTGTGGAGCCCAGGCACATTCTGATCTTAATTTTGAGAGCACTGAGGAGCCAATGACAGTTTTAAATATGGAAGCGGTGCACCGTACTTTGTATTTTGAGGGTTTTTTTGTTTTAGTCTGAAATACATTCACATTCACAGATTTGCTAGAACTACCGTACACCTTTTATCCAGACTTACCAATTGTTTTTCAATTCACCAACATTTTGTTACATTTCTTTCTCTCCCTCTCTCCACACACACTCACACACATTAACACATATTACTATATATGTATGTGTATATATATATATTTTCCTGAACCATTTGAAAGTAAATTGCAATTTGAAAGCAAATTGTCCTTGTCCTAAGTACAAGGACATTTGTTCATAAAACTATAGTTCAATGATCAAATTCAATAAATTTAATATTGATATAATACTGTCAACCTACTCTATTCAAATTTCAACAAAAAGCCCCTAATGTCCTTTATAGTCAGTTTTCCCTGGATCCAGAAGCCAATCCCAGATCACATACGGGTTTCTTTTTAAAAAAATTTTTTTTTAATTTTTTTTAACATTTATTATTGAGAGAGAAAGACCGAGCATGAGTGGGGGAGGGGCAGAGAGAGGGGGGACACAGAATCTGAAGCAGGCTCCAGGCTCTGAGCTGTCAGCATAGACCCCAATGCAGGGCCCGAACTCACAAAACGCAAGATCATGACCTGAGCCGAAGTCGGACACTTAACCGACTGAGCCACCCAGGCACCCCCCCCAACCAAAATTTTTTTTAATGTTTATTTTTGAGAGAGAGACACACACAGTGTGAGCATGAGAGAGGCAAAGAGATGGAGAAACACAGAATTCGAAGCAGGCTCTAGGCTCTTGAGCGGTCAGCACAGAGCCCAATGCAGGGCTCGAACTCATGAGCTGTGAGATCATGACCTGAGCTGAAGTCAGACGCTTAACCGACCGAGCCACCCAGGTGCCGCACATTGGAACAATTCTTCAGCATTTGTCTCGACATCAACAGTTTTGAAGAGTCTTGATCAGTACTTTTGCAGAATGTCCTTCGGTCCGGGTTCGTGTGATGTTGCATTGATTCGATTCGCGTTGGATGTTTTAGGCAGGAAAACTCTGGAAGTGATGTCATGTCTGGATGCGGGGTATTTTAGGCCAGTCCGCTGGCAGAAGAGTGGATGGGGTCAGGGGAAGAAGCAGATGGGGAAGAACAGTCTGGTCCCTAGAATTGGCCGACAGGATGTGAGGTGAAGAGGGGTGGTCAGAGGTCATCGGGCCAGTAGCTCCTGGGTTTCTACTCTGGTAGAGCGGGACACTGGCACTGCTGCAGCATGGGGTGACAGGTGCTGAACGTAGGGGACTGGAGCACTGTTGGCCAAGCTAGAGGTGGGTACGGTTCGGGAGGGAGACAAATGTGGCCCTTGTCCTTATCTTTTGAGAAACACATCCCTGTTCTGTCTCTGGTGCCAATCTCTCCGAGTGCTTGCCTCTCTGTGTAAGAAGGAACTGTCCCCATCTCTACCCTTCACTGTCCCTTCAGACATGGTCAGTTGCTGCCTCTTGTCCCTCGGCCCTGCAGCCTGGGTGCCCAGATGCTCGGTGCTTGTGTTCAGGAGATTCTGACTGGGTTTTCTGTGGCAGACGGGGGCCTGGTATATGTGGCCCTGGGCCCAGCACAGGCCTGTCCCGCCTTGACACCCTCTGCTGTGCCCCACAGGCCACTTCAGCCGCCTCACCAGCCCCCAGAGCTACGGAACCCTGGAAGAGCTGCTCTCTGCTGCGAGCCAGCACTCCAAGAAGCTGCCCATTTGCTTCGTGTCGACCCACAGAATCACCACAGAGACCAGGGTGGTGCCTGAGGACCAGCCCCTCGTGCTTAAGGACGTGGAAATACACCACGGGGCCTACCACGCCCGCTGTGTGCTGCACACCGAGGCCCAGCACCTCGTTCTGCACCTGCCCCTGTCCCAGAAGGGGCCCTTCTGGGAATGGGAGCCCGGAGCCCCTCGGCCCCTGCTCCAGGCTCTGCAGGACCCAGGCCTGAAGAACCTCCTCTTCACCTGCCCCACCCTCCCCTGGCACTCCCTGATCCTGAGGCCCCAGTATGAGGTCCAAGCCATCATGCACAGTGAGTGGCCTGGGCAGCTGGGGGAGGACTGGTGGGGCGAGAGAGGGGGCCCTGGGGAGCTGCTCAGATGGGAGGTCCCCCACCTCCCTGATCCCTGTGGATAGTCTAGGGGTTCCCCAGGTGGCTTACCCAGAACATACAATGTAACAGAATCAAGATTCCCAAACAGTGGGAAGTTAGGTGTCAAAGGAGACAGGATAATGTAGGGAATTAAGAGTGAGGTCCCACTCTTCTTACTTTTGTAAAATTTGGGAGCTTGCTAGCAGCTAGGACAAAGCAGCAGTGTTTACAAAGCGGAACCCTGACCATTTGCTCGGTAGAAACAGATTTTCCCGCCACTGGGGAGAACAGGATTGTTCCCGAAGGCCCTTCTGTCTGGGAGTGAGGGCACTGGATGAGTCTCCAGCTGATCCACAGGCTATTTTGCAGGACAGGCTGGAGGCGGGTGCAGAGCGGGGCTGGTGAAGCAGAGGCAGAGCCTGGCCAGGTCTGCCAGAGGAGGGGTGCCGAGCTGGAGCAGAGGGAGAACGGGTGCCCTGGGGCCTCGTCCCTGGAAGACGGGGAGTCTGAGGTTCGGCCTCCTGGCAGTTACCTAAGGTGCAGCTGGTCAGGGTTGCTGGGGCGCTACAGAGCCAAGTGGGAATTCTTTATTTTGATTTTTTTAAAAATCTCCGGAAACTATTATGGAAAAATATACAATATACATATACAAGGAGGAGGTAATATAACAAACCTTGACCCCATCACCTGACACCACAATTATCAACTCATGACCTGTCTATCCCGTTTCATCTCTCTCCACCACACCCGATTATTTCAAAACAAACCCCACAAATTCTCTTTTTTAAAAATATTCTTAATTTTTTTCATGTTTATATATTTTGAGAGAGAGACAGAGCATGAGCAGGGGAGGGGCAGAGAGAGAATCCGAAGCAGGCTCCGCGCTGTCAGCACAGAACCAACATGGGGCTCGATCTCATGAACCTGGAGATATGACCTGAGCCGAAATCAAGAGCTGGACCCTTAACTTGACTGAGCCACCCAGGCGCCCCTCCTATCATTTCTTTTATAAATACTTCAATGTGTCTCTTTTAAAAATAATTTTTTTAACAATACCATCATCACACTAAAAAAGTTAACAATAACTCCTAAGACCACTACTTGGTGTTTGAATTTCCTCTACTGTGTCATATTTTTTTTTTACAATTTATTCACAGCAGGATCCAGAGAAGATTCGCAACATTGCTGCTGATTGTTAGATCTTTTAAATCTGTTAATCTATAGGTTCACTTTTATTTTTCTTAGAATTTATCTGTTGACGGGAGTAAGCCATTTGTCCTGTAGCCTCGCTCACATTTTAGATTTTGTTGCCAGGATCCTTGTGGTGGTGCCAGGATGCTTCTCTGTCTCCTGTATTTCCTGTTCTGTTGGGCCGTCGGCCACCCCCAGGTTCGATGATCCGCTGGGAGGCCTCATGGCACTTGACATATAGCAGTACTCTCGGCCATGATTAGAGTGAAAGGACACAGAGTCCTGTCCCGGTGGAGTCACACGGGACACGCCGAATCCCTTCAGCACTGAACTGTGACAACACATAAGGCGGGGTCTACCAGGGGAAGCTTGTCAGACTCGACGCCCAAGGTTTTTACTGGGGGCCCGTCACGTAGGTACCCCCTGCTCAGCATGTACCAAGATTGCAGCCTTCCAGATGGAAAGCAGGTGCTCAGCGTAACAGACGGTTTGCACAGTCTGAGGACAGGAAACCACCCTCACCAGTTCGAGGATGGTGGGAACACTTGCTAAACCATGTTCCCAGCCGCCAGCCAAGGACCAAACTTGCAGGCAGGCTTTTCTAGGGATAGAAGCCTCAGGCCGGCTGTCGGCTCTTTTCTGCACAGCTGTAAACAGACACTTGGAGGCTTGGCCTGACACAAGAGGCAGTTTCTCATTGCTGTGGGGCAAGGAATCTCCACCTGGCTCTGTGTCCGTCACCAACCAAATTTGCAGCACCGACCTTGCCATGTGGCGTAGATGAAATACAGCAGAATGGCCAGCATTTGGGATGTGAGTGGCCGCTGCTGGTCCCTGCCTAGATCCACGACTTCTTTAGGGACTGCAAACGTGATCTCAATCCTATCATTCCTTCTTCACCTATTAGTCAAGAAACTACTTTTTTTTTTTTTTTTTTTTACATTTATTTATTTTTGAGAGACAGAGCCAGAGCACAATGGGGGAGGGGCAGAGAGAGACTGAGACACAGAATCCGAAGCAGGCTCCAGGTTCTGAGCTGTTAGCACAGAGCCCGGCACGGGGCTCGAACGCACAAACTGAGATCATGACCTGAGCCGAAGTCGGATGCTTAACCGACTGAGCCACCCAGGCGCCTCAGAAAGTACTATAAAGAGCCCCCACCCAACTCTTCGGTTTGTGCAAGAAATACAGGCATTGTGTTTATATGTGGCCAGGTTCTGCCTGTTTCACCAGCCCTGCTCTACACACTGCCTCCAGCCTCCATGGAGAAACAACCTAAGAAATGCCCTATACTTTGTGTACTAGTTTGTAAAATGAGCTGGCTCCCTAGCATTCTTCAAGGAGGATTATTCAGGTGGTGTTACTTTTTTTTTTTTTTTTTTTTTGGTAAGTCATCATTATCAACTCACAGATGAAAATGTTCAGTGCTCCAATCCCTTGGAATAATTACGGATGCTCACATTATCTCAGGTTTGGCCCGTGAGAGCCTTTTCAGTTTGCCTCCTGAATCCTTTTGACACACCTGCATCGTCTTAAATCGATTTTTCTTGCTTTCTGGGATAAGATGCTCCAGACTCTTGCACATTTCCTCTCCCGGAAGTTCTCTTTCCCAGGGAGCCCTGGAGTATTGTGGGAAATGGCAGTAAATTAGCTCACCTGGCACAGAGCAAAAATCCCAACACGGTGACCTGAGGCAAGTCACCACCTAAGCTTCAGTGTTATCATCTGTAAGACGAGGATGTTCCCTCCTCCACCTTCCACGTGGTATGGCTCCAGCACAGGGAATGAGCCAGTTTCCCTCACTTACGGAGCCACCTCTTGAGTTTAGAAACCAGGTGCTAATCAATGCCCAGAGAGTAAACAAGTTGTCAAGGTCATTAACTGGTATTTTTCTTGATGTGATTTTCTCTATTTAAAATGCAGAAAGAGGGGGCACCTGGTGACTTACTCGATTGAGCATCCGACTTCGGCTCAGGTCATGATCTCACAGTTTGTGGGTTCGAGCCCTGCATCGGGCTCTGTGCTGACAGCTCAGAGCCTGGAGCCTGCTTTGGATTTTGTGTCTCCCTCTCTCTCTGCCCCTTCTCCACTCGTGCTGTCTCTCAAAGATAAATAAACATTAAAAAAATAATATGCAGAAGGGATTTGGAAAGGCAGCTTATAAAAATTACATTTAAAATTCAGGGGCGCCTGGGGTGGGACTCAGTCAGTTAAGTGTCTGACTCTTGGTTTCAGCCCAGGTCATGATCTCTCGGCTCTCTCTCTTAAAGTAAACTTTTAAAAATTCAATTAAAATGTAAAAAGTGGTTGAACTAATTGAATATTTGATGCTACTAATGAATTATCAATGAATTATTATCTAGATGTGGTAATGGCATGGTGGTTTTTAGCTTTATCCCTTCTTTCCGAGATCCACACTGAAAGGTTATAGGTGGCACCATGGGATTATTCTGATTCAAAATAATCTAGTGGAGGGGAACAGGCAGGGTAGGAATGAAAGAAGATGGGCTGTGAATTAAATATTGATGCTGGGTGTTGGGGGGTCACTATGCTATTCTCCTAAATTTCTATAATAGTTTTTTTAAAATTTATTTTTGAGAGAGAGAGAGAAAGGGAGAGAGAGAGAGAGAAAGGGAGAGAGAGAGAGAGAGAGAGCAGGGGAGGGTCAGAGAGAGAGGGAGACACAGAATCTGAAGACAGGCTCCAGGCTCTGGGCTAGCTGTCAGCACAGAGCCCGACGTGGGGCTCGAACCCACAAGCTGTGAGATCATGACCTGAGCCAAAGTCGGACGCCCAACCGACTGAGCCACCCAGGTGCCCCTGTAATAGTTTTTGAAAAGAGGTTGAAGGAAAAGAGTGAGCAAGGAATCGGATACCATGGGGAAATGCTGGCAGAAAAGAACAGGAAAGAGGTCAGCCAGCCCAGACGTTTGGCTGGGGGGTGGGAGGGGCACCGCTGGGCTGGTGTGTGAAGCACCCCTGAGCTGACACTGCCCTTTCCACAGTGCGCAGAACCATTGTCAAGATCCCCTCCACCCTGGAGGTCGACGTGGAAGATGTCACCGCCTCTTCTCAACACATCCACTTCATCCAACCGCTGCTGCTGAGTGAGGCCCTGGCCCGGGGAGGGCCCTTCCCTCTGACCACAGAGATCCTGGAAGTTCCAGAGGGGCCCCCTATCTTCCGCAGCCCGTGGGTAGGGTCCCTGCAGAAAGGCCAGAGCCTCTACATCCATGGCCTGGCCTCACCATCCTGGCGGGTCCTGGTCTCAACCAAGGGCCGGAAGGTGCCCAGACACTTCATGGTCTCCGGGGCTTACCAGGGCAAGCTGCGGCGGCGGCCGAGAGAATTCCCCACGGCCTATGACCTCCTGGGCGCTCTCCAGTCAGGCCAGCCGCTCCGGGTCGTGGCCACAAAGGACTACGAGGGCGACGGGGTAGACAGCCCTGGGTTCACTTCCCTGGCTGTGGGGGACAGGCTGGAGGTGTTGAGGTCTGGCCAGGCCCACGGGGCTGAAGGCAGAGACATAGACGTCTTGGTGTGTCAGCGGCTGAGTGACCAGGCTGGGGAGGAGGAGGAGGAGGAGGAGGAGGAAGACTATGAAGAGATAGATGAAGACCAGATTCTGCTGCCTCTCTACTGTTCCAGTAGCTTTGTGGAGGAGATGAATGATGGCCGGCGCTACAGCCTGGAAGATCTGATTACCCAGTTTTCACTGCCCTGTGAAGTCAAGGTGGTAGCCAAGGACAGCGGCCATCCTGCTGACCCTCTGCCCCCCTTCCCGGGCCTGCGACTGGAGGAGAAAATCACGGAACCCTTCTTGGTGGTCAGCCTGGACTCCAACCCTGCGATGTGCTTTGAGATCCCTCCCCGGTGGCTGGACCTGTCTGTTGTGGAGGCCGAGGTGCAGCCAGGCCCGCCAGCGGGGCCTCTCTCCATAGCCACAGTGGAGGAGCTGACAGATGCCTTCTACTATAGCCTTCGGAGGTTACCGGCCTTTGAGAACCAACCCCCACCAAGACCCCCCAAAAGTCAGGGCCTCAGTGGGCAGAAGAAACAAAGCAACAAGGAAAAAGGTGGCCAGGTACCGATATACCAAAGTGGGCAGGGAGGGGCACCCGTCGGGATCATTGCAGGTCCTGCCATTTCTTCATCCAGCATCACATTTGTCTTCCAGTTGTACGGAACTTGCAGTTTATACACTTACACATTTTGTACCTATTATTCTTATTCGATCCTGACAATCTGATGCTGGTGTGATTATCCGTATTTCACAGGTAAGAAATTGAGGACTCGGAGACCCCGAGACTGGCCCCAAGGCCCAGTTAAGAAGTGGGAGGCCTAAACTGGAGCACGAGCATCCTGCCTCCAGGTTCACTGTGCTTCCCTGCTGCCGCCCCTGTGTTCAGGCTTCACCATCAGCCACCTAAACGGTGGCAGAGCCTCTCCTACCCTTCCCCACAGCCTCCCGCGCCCTTCCTGGTTTCCGATGGGGCTCAGCCCCATCTCTCCTGAAACCTTCAGTGGTTCCCCATTTCCAGGGGGTAATGCCAACCCCTTAACATGGCATCCAGGGTCCTTAATAAGCTGATTTCAACCTCAGCCTCCCAGGTCCATCTTCTACCACGTACTCTGGTCCACGCTCAGGCACAGAGAAATTCCGGAGGCTTCTTCAGGAGGCCAGGATTCCTGCCTCAGCACTTCGTGCTGGTCCTTTTGCTGGGAAATGTTCTTCCTCCTTTTGCTGGGCAAGGCTCAGCTCAGACTTCCTCTGGCGGTGACAGCCTTCCCTCTTCTGTATTCATACTGCCATGCTGTACATGGCATGGGTGGGCCAAGGGACACCTAGTTTTCAGTTCTTTGTTGAGAGGTCTGTGAGGGCAGGGACCTTGCCCGCTGCCAGGCAGTGCCAGTAAGTATTGAATGGATCCAAAATGAATCACAAAAACAGGGAAAGAGAACCAGGCGTGGAAGCAGAAAGGCCAAGTTTATGGCCCAGTTTACTCACGCAGTGGCTCGTACTCCTCTGGGTATCCCTTTTCTCGCCGTGAACCTGTGATAGTTATCACTAACTCACAATGCTGGTTCCACAGCTGCTCCCTGCTGGGTGTCTACTCTGTGATAGACACCATATGTGCATGACCCCATATACCTCTCACGACATCCCTGAGCTGGGCATTGACATCTCTTTCTACCGTTGAGAAAACAAGAGGCACAGAGAGGTAAAGTAGTTGGCCTGAGATCACAACCTAGCAAACGGCAGGGTGGGGTTTGAAGCTGGGTCTGACCACCCAGCCCGTGCGCCTACCTGCGGTGCTTTGCTTGACAACAGATGCTCTATATCAAATGCACTTTGTAGGGGAGGGAGGAGGGTAGTGGTTTTCTGAAGGAACAAAGAATGGGCTGGGGCATCTGAGACACAGGCCTTGCGGACAGTGCCGGAAAACCTATGGTACAAAGAATTGAGACGTCAGTCCCAGCCTTTGCTCCTGCTGGAAGTGATTTTGGGTCCAGTCCCTGCTCACTGCCTTTGCTCCTGCAACTTTTCTTTTCTGAGCATTAGTGTACCCCACTGCTAACGAGGGGCCCTATACTGTTTGCTCTCCAAAGCGCGGCATGGTGGGGAGGGCACCAGCTTTAGAAGCCACGGACATGGTTCTGGGTCTGAACCTTGGCCCAGGCTTGCAATCCTGTCTGAGGTCTGACATGGCACACTCTCTCAGAGCCTGTTTCCTCACGTGTTCACTGGGAATTCAAACTATTCAGAGGGTCACCTGAGGATAACTGAACAGGCGTGCCTATGGCGTAAGGTTGAGTCCCACAAAAGTCCTCTTCCTTCTGGGACCCCTCCCAGCTCTGGCACCTGTCCTGAGATTTTGTGACTGTTCCCCTCCCCACCCGCAACCCTCCCCCACCCCTTAGGCAGCAGATGTGAATCCCCTTTGTGGAGAAACTCAGTGCCCCCTATCTCTAGCCCCCAACCCCTTTCATCTCTCATCCTGGCCTGTCTCCTCTGCCTAAGAACACTTCATGCACTAGTAGCAAAAATATTTGGGGTCCCAAGAAGCCCTACCCTAAAAAGGAAGTCGAAGGGAGCAGAGGAAGTGGCACTTGAAGGGAATTACATTTCATGGACTTTGCCACCCTGTTTCTTGGGACCCTGCTGACTTCCGCTTTTTCTCCCACTTAGCGTTCTCAAGTCTTAGAACTGCAGGAATACCCTCTGCTCCCCAAACCCAAGATGAAGGCGCCGCCGCAGAGTGTCAAGGACAGCTCAGATACGTACAGCAAGGTTTCCGCCCACAAGAAGGGCCTCAGGGCCACTAAGTGCAACATAAAGGATCCAGGTGAGTCCCCCTCAGCTCCTGCTCACCTGTGTCCTTGCTTCTCCCCTCCCTACTCTGCTCCTCGGCCGCTGCTTTCACTTCTGCTGGCTCTGGCCTTCCCTCAGCAAGCCCCAGCTCATGCGCAGGCCTTTCTGCAGTCCCAGGTGGACAGACAGGCTTCAAAGGGGTGGGCTGAAGCTGGAGGGTCTCTACTGTCCCTCTCTCAGGGGCTCGCAAGGAAACTGAGTTCATCGTCTGACATACTACGCTCCCCAAGGCATGCAGGGGGAGTATTTACACAGTATTCAGAAAGAGTAAGTTGTAGTTTCTGGTCTAGCAAGGACCTTAGAGCATCCACACCAACTCCTTCTCTGTCCAGTGCCCTAAAATGGGGCAGGAACCTGCTTAAGGCCAAAGACTGTCACTGACTTGAACTCTTTTGCAGATGACGACGAACATGATTACGAAGAGGTATTTGAACAATTTCGGAATACCCTTTAGATGCTGGAGGAGCCCTGCTTAACTGCCGCTTCGCAGGGCATCTGAGATACCAGCCAACCGTTACAGGACCGTGGACAAGATCTCACCGAAATCAGACAATCATCTGGACAGCAAATGACTCTGTGGGTACTGATCTGTAAAGGGGTGGACACTGTACCACCTTCCCTCGGGTTCTAGGCTCCTGGCACCTAGGGCTGGCTTGTTTGGGCCTAGCGCCTTGCACTCCCTCAGCCTCAAGAGCTTTGGTATCCAGAGGAGCCAACCGGATTCTACTCAATCCTGAGTCCCCAGCACCAGTTGTCTCACTGGCTGGTGCAGAAAGGAATCCGAGACCACCAAACGGGGCGGCGGTGGCACAGTGTTTCCTGCCTCTTGGTAAAGGGGACTCAATCCTGACCACACTGCACCAAGAGCCTTCTGTTACGTTTGCCACCCTGTCACCCCGTTGGCCCAATCTTTCTCCTCCTCCCCTACCCAATTCTAAGCCCCCGAGACACCAGGGCTGTCTCATCTCTGCAGTACGCAGCACATGATAGCTGCAGGTGACTATCCAAGATTTTTTTCACTCTAAAACCATAGAATAAAAAGGACATCTGGGCTTCTGGAAAAATGGTTAACAAATATCATTTAGTAAGCTGTGTGCCAGACCCTTTAAAAACATTATTGAAATCCTTAACTCTCCAAGATAGACAATGGCCTGATTGTAAAGATCAGAATACAAGTTTGAGTGGTCAGGTGCCTCAGGAAGCAGACCAGTCACGAGCCTGAGTTAGGACCCCAGCTCAACCACCTATCAGCTGTGACTATGAGCAAGTTGTTGAAACCTAAGCATCAGTTTCTTCATACGTAAAATACAACAAATAGTTTTCTACCTCACAAAATTGTTTTAAGGATTAAATGAAGTAATCTTGGTAAAGTTTTTTTTTTTTTTAAGTTTGTTTTAAGAGAGAGAATCCCAAGCAGTCTCTGTGCTATCAGCACTGAGCTTGATGCGGGACTCGAACCCATGAACTGTGAGAACATGACTTCAGCCGAAATCAAGAGTTGGACACTTAACTGACTGAGTGGGCCGGGAGCCCCTCGGTAAAGTATTTAGTGCAGTGCCTGGGACGTAATAAACACTCAGTGAGAGTGTTATCTTTATTGTTGACCCAGATCATGTAACTGTACCTGTCCCTAAAACCTATATATATTTTTTTAATGTTTATTTATTTTGAGAGAGAGAGAGAGAGAGAGAGAAAGAGTGAGTGAGCAGAGGAGGGACAGAGGGAATCCAAGCAGGCTCCATGTTGTCAGCACAGAGCCTGATGTGGGGCTCAAATTTCACAAACCGTGAAATCATGACCTGAGCTGAAATCAAGAGTCAGATGATTAAACTGCCTGAGCGACCCAGGCACCCTCTAAAACCTGTATTCTTTCCGTATCCCTACACTGTCCCCTAGTCACAGAATTCATCCCAGTGTTTTGTTTGAAATAAACTAAGCTCCTAGACTGTGCAGACAACGTGCACTGATTGGTTGGAGCACCTCACCATCCCGTGTATCAACAGGGGGACAAATACAAACCCGTCTCTACGCGGAGACTAACTCAGCTTCCAAGGTCAGTCTAGGCCTGTTCCGTGAAGTAAGACCACAGATCCCACTTCTGGAAGTGGTGGGGCTTTGGTTTCCTAGACTGACGCAGTAGAGGAAATTAGCACCACGGACAGCAGAAGACCAGCGACAAAAAGGTGACCCGAGTCTCCAGTTGAGGTGGGAGCCCAGAGGGTGTCAATACGCAGCCTGGATTCTAGGTACTGCGCCTGCGTGTGTCCCTCCTGTGTCTGCTAACGCTCCTTTGGGCTGTCCGGACCCACTGCACTTGCTAGGCCCCCTGGCTTCCATACCCCAGCATGGAGCTCTCCAGGGGACTGCCATGCAGCTAAGACAGGCTGGTGGGTCGGGAGATGCAGAGACCACCTAAGCTACACAGGACCCTGAGGAAGTGTGTGCTCTGGGACAAACGGTAAGCAAGAGAGTACGGAAAAAAAAAAAGTTCCTTCTTGGCACAGAACCCTTAGGACCAAGCCCACATACAGAATTCACTTCACTTCCAAGTCTGCATTTAACTGTGGCAGCAAATTGAGGAAGATCACAAAACGGGGACAGAGGAGAGGGCTACCCGTTCCTACAGAAGGGGATTTCTGAGTGGCCAAACACGGCAATGAGGAGAAAGCAAGCAACTTCACAGGCAAGAGGAGCTTAAAAGGAAAACCTGTCTGGGGCGCCCGGGTGGGTCAGTGGGTTAAGCGTCCAACTCTTGAGATCGGCTCAGGTCGTGATCTCGAGCCCCACATCGGGCTGTGCTGACAGCGCAGAAACTGTTTGGGATTCTCTCTCTCCCCCTCACCCTCTGCTCCTCCCCCGTGCTCGCTCGCTCTCTCTAAATATGGACAGACTTGCAGATAAACATACTGGTTGACTTTTACGCATCAGTATAGCTCCCTAGACAAGAACCATCCTGCAGGTATAGAAACCACCACCAGACTGTTGTTCACTTTTAGAAACCGGAGGGTGGGGCCTTTTCCAGACTGCTGCTTGTAGGTTTCATTTAGAAACACAGTTAAAGCAGTTATAGAATTTTTATTTGCATGTTATACCTCATTAACTTACCTCAGAATTCGTTCTTTTATTCAAGACACAGCTTGCATTCTGGAGCCGTCAAAAACATCTTTGGGCTAGTTTTCTCTCCCACAGGAAATGGAACTGATTAAGCTCGCCAAAAAATGGCCGTAGGCCTTCAGACAGTCTCCTCTTGAGGTCAAACGACAAACACTCAATTCAGCTACGTGACCACACACTGCTCGAGTCGAGATTATAACCTCTACGAATGGCAATGCTTTCATGCCTCACAAACATCATGTTACTCGAGTTTCACAACAGGCCTATAGGAAATGACACTGTCCTCTTTTCATAAATAAGGAAATGGGAGGCCCTCGGAACTGACGTGGGCTGCCCGAGACCATAACTAACGGTGGAAAAGCCAGGATTTCAAACCCAAATCATGCTAGGCTACATGCCTCAGACAATAAAGTAGCAATGACACCAGCTTAGGAAGAAGAAGAAGAAGGTTTTCACAAATTCTGCGATAGAACTATTTTATTAGACATATGGATGTACTTATTTTGTATGAAATCACAAGAACATCGCTTTCTCTCTCCTGCCCTCGCCGAAGCCACCGCTCTAGAACTTCGTGTTCGTAATAACACACTTTCGGCAGCGGCCACGACAAGGTGAAGGCAAAGTGCAATTCTGGAAACACCACCACGTAACCAAGGTGGGGGAGGAACAAAAGCAGGCAGAGGTTAGTGGGTTTCTCAGCCAGCTCCCTGCTGAAGGCCCTGGTCCTGCTCCCCTTCTGTCAACAGGAAACACGTCAGGAGCAGAAATTCCTGGGTATAACTGAAGTAATAGTGCCCACCGCTCTTGGTAGCATCTCTCCTCCACTTCCATTTGTCCCGATGCGGTAAGCAGCTTGTTTGTAACTTCTTTAAGAAAGTCCACCCAGGGGCGCCTGGGGGGCTCAGAGCGGTTAGGCATCCGACTTCGGCTCAGGTCATGATCTCATGGTCCGTGGGTTCGAGCCCTGAGTCGGGGTCTGTGCTGACAGCTCAGAGCCTGGAGCCTGCTTCGGATTCTGTGTCTCCCTCTCTCTCTACCCCTCCCCCCGCTCACTCGCTGCCTCTCTCTCAAAATAAAATAGACATAAAAAATTTTTTTGAAAAGCAAGTCCACCCAGGTTTACATTGTCAATTGCCCCAAATTGAGCTTCAAAAAACAAACAAAAAAGAAGAGCAGTAACTTTCAAAATGAGACCATTTCTAGATGAAACCTACTCTCTAGAAGTCAACTGGCCAAACATGCCCAGTTGGAGACAACAGATTATGAAAATAGGTCCCGCTGGAAAATACCTCGGGTACTCAATCAGACCCAGTTACTCTGCATCTGTGGATTTAAAATGATCATCGTCCACAGTGGAATAGATGTGTCCCTCGTTGCTTAGAAAATCCACAGCTTGCCTAGAAAGAAAGGAAGAAAGACAAAAATGGGCTCATTTTAAAACTGATGCAGAAGAAAGGAAACTGTCTTTTGGATATGGCCAAACATAGATTTTACTCACTTCCCATTTTTTATCTTAGCTAAGACTTCACAGCCATTTTGTTCAGAGGGCTCTTATAGGGAGTAATATTAGTAAAATTGCAAGACAGAGATAACGCATGGAAACAATGGCTACTAGGGTGGCCTTGGACTCCTGTCCCAAACTGTGTAAATGCAAGAAACCAGGGCCTAACTCAAATGCCAGGGTAAGCAAACTGAAACGAGAATCTAAAAAAAAAAAAAAAAAAAGTAGTCCAGCTTGCACATAAGCTCTTCTAGCATAAACAGCTATTTTTAAAAGTTCCTCCCCCTTACCCACCCATCAACCCTCTAGCTCCCCCTCTGGGAAGTAAAGTTGCAGGACATAAAGGAAAGGTCTTTCCAGAAAAGACAGGGCACCTTCAAACCCTTCAAGGCCCTCAGGATCAGTGTCAGTAACATATGTAATAACAGTAATCATTTGTAGAGCATCTTCCACATGACAGTGATTCTGTACCTCACCATCACTGTAACTCTGAGACAAGAATTAAGATCTTCATTTTATTTAAAACAGGAAATGAAATTAGACCTGGATCTTTCTTTTCTACATAAGCCTAGGATATCAACTGACTTACGGTTACAACTTAACTACCACAAGCACCAAAATACTGTTTGCTTGATTAGTTCACCAGAATCAGGAAGCTGCTTGTCTAATGTGGACTCAGAACAAGGATGCTGGAAGGACTGTCTATAGTGCCAGGGTCAGACGGCCAAATGCACATCTCCACAGCGGGAACAGGAACACCAATGGGACTGTGTACTCTGAGGACCAGGCGCTAAGGATCTCACTCCCCCAGACTGAATTCCACAAGAGGTCAAATTTATCTGGTCAAGTTTTGTCCAAAATTACAGTCACCACACATAATGGGATTCATTATTTGTCAAACAAATGAACGAATGATGTGACAGGTAGCAGCATTTTTGTGAGTCCTCTTTCTCGCTTTCCGTCACTGAACAACTTCCCGTCTGTCGGTAAGACTGCAGCTGACAGTTTTGTTTTGTTCAACTCACTTCTCCGTTACCAGAAAACCCTAGTGAGGTCAAATGGGTACAATTCTGGAGCCCCCGCTGATGGAAATCAAATACTCACTTTATCGAGGCTACAGACATGTGCTGGAGCTGGTTCCTGAGATCCTGAAAGTTTAATCCTTCAGGTCTTGGACAAGCCTTAATCAAATTCAGCACCTGAAGAGTCAAGTGAGAAAGATTTCAGCAACTACTCTGAATCAACTCCCTTATGTAAACGTGTCCCTTTGTAACAGAGAAATCAGTCAGGTACTTAGGAAACCTCAGAATCATTAAGGAAGTAACAAATTGAGGACTCTCTGTGTCTTGAATTTTTGGAGCCACTCAGTGTTTACCTGGTTTTGAGCCACAGTGAGGCCATTTGCCGGCATGGAGCTATTCCCACCAAAGTTCCCTGCTTCACTCATTCCTGGATGGCTGATCGGTGCTCTCCCTGCTAAGGGCTGAATTAAGAAAGAAGTCTGCAACATGAGAACACTTACCAACTTAAAAAACAGTCCTTGTTATTATAAATAGCTTATTAATAAGCAGCCCACGAGAAAGAATGTAAGTAGTTTCCCCAGTAACAACTGCTTACCTTGGAAGGGATAGCTCTCATCGTTAATGAGTGTTTCAAAGGAAGGTAAAGTGACCCCCCGAAGCACATAGTATCAGAGAGAAAGGTACCTCCTGGCTCATTCTTGTTTTTGCCATGTTGAGGGGAACCAGAGGAAAACTAGCACCGAGAAGAAAATTACCTGGAGATTTGCTATAAGGGTGTCTTTCCCTGGTGCTTAATCATTTAAACTTGCGTGCATGTATTCACTCACTCACTGATTTACTTATTTTTGGGTATTCTTACCTTGCTTTTGACTTTATTATTAAAGAAATTTTACTACTGAAGTATAGTTAACACACAATGTTGTATTAATTTCAGGGGCACAACATAGTGATTTGACAATTTTTTACATTACTCGATGCTCGTCATGATAAACGTAGTCACCACCTGTCCCTGCACGATGTTATTACAATATTATTGACTATATTCCCTATGCTGTGCTTTTCCTCTATTCACTTTATAACTGCAAATTTGTAACTCTTACTTCCCCCTTCACCCATTTGGCCCCTCTCCCCACCCTCCCACTCAAGCATCTGCGGTCACCCAGGCATGAAGTATGACAAGGAGAGAAAAAAAGTGCCCATCACTCTTTCTTTTTTTAGCACCAAGTTTTTAAAAATAAGAGATGATAATCAGTTTCCACTTCCTTTCTTAGTCACTCCCCAGCCCACCACCATTTGGACTCTCACTAAATGTAACCGGGGGCACCTGGGTGGCTCAATCCAACTCTTGGATTCGGCTCAGGGCATGATCTCGCGGTTTGTGAGATCGAGTCCCGCGCTGGGCTCTGAACTGACAGCACGGCAACTGCTTGGGATTCTCTCTCTCTCCTCTCTCTTTGCTCTCCGATCCCAGCTCTCTCTCAAAATAAATAAACTAAAAAAAAAAACCCCACACAAACCCCCAAAAAACTTTAAATAAAGCTCTGAAACTGTTCTCATCAAAATAGCAATGATTCTTCAAGCAATACACCCAAGTCTCTTTCAGTCCTCCCAACACCTGACTTCTCATAGAAAGACATGCTGATCATTCATTCTCTTGTTACGTACCCCTCCTTAGTCTTCTTGACAGCATATTCTTTTGGTTCTTTACTTACTCAAACTATACCTTCTCGGTATCCTTTACCAGTTTTCTATCTCCCAAAAGGCTGATCGATCCCCCAGGGTTCTATCCCAGACCTCCTAGGTCGCAATTCCTTATTCTCAGCCATTGACTGGACGTGTCCACCAAGCTCTCTCACATACTTCCAAGTGAAATTACATCCTTCCCCAAACCTGCTTGACCTGCTCTATTCCAAACCCAATGTCAGTACACCCAAACACAATCCTGCAGACTTCAGGTGTCTGAGTCCATTCGCTCACTTCCCATAACCTGTCACCACAGCCGGTCACACAATCTTTGGGGTAGCTCAAGCCTAGTCTTCTCACCCTGGCCTCCTGACGGCATCTTGGCTGCTAGCCCATACTACTCCAGTCAACCGTTCTCTTTGCTACCAAGTTAACAGCTTCTGAGCATGTCCCTCCTCTGCCAGAAAGCTGTCAGGTGGCTCCCCCTGCCTGTGGAAGTAATGTAAACCTAGACATTTAAGACCTACCACAACTAGACGTCAAAATCTCTATTTTATTCTTGACCATTTCTTTTCAACACACTTCCCTTCCCAGCTGCACCTGGACTTCTCGCCAGCTACAAACGTGCCTCTGACCTGAACATGCTGTTCCCTGTCTGGAACGCTCCTCCCCTCATCTGCCTCATAAACCCTGGCCTCTCATCCTTCAAGGGCCAACTTGATTGCCACTGCCTTTGCAGAGCCTTCTACCACGCCCCAAGCCAAGTCAGCCATGTTCTTCTTTCCTGGCTCTCACACGTTCAGCCCATTCCCTCTCACAACAGCCATCATGCTGTCCTCCTGTCACTTCCCTCCACAAGCCCCTTCGTCTTCACACAGTGCCTGGCACAGCATGTGCCCGGTCAATGTTTAATCTACTGGACTAAATAAATAAGGATGAGAGAAGATCAAATATGGTTAAGTACCCATAACAGATATTAGAGCACTGTGGAAGTTCATTAGGCGAAATCCCATCCAGTCAGGAGATTCATTCATTTAATAAACATTCATTAAGTGCCTCCTGCTTTGTGGTATTAAACAAAAATTGATCATGGTCCCTTGTTTTCAAGCTAGATGCCTTCACACTGCCTGCTGGTCAAACAGAAGCCTCACATTTTATGATCCAATAATACTAAACTGAATACGATTTCTTACCCAGGTCCTCTGTGTGAAGGGGTCTCATGTCCTGCTTCTGGCAGCCCCACCTCATGTATCTGTTAGGACTTGGGTTAGGCATCATCTCTTCCAAGGGGGTCTTCCTTTTATTTTTTTTAAGGAGGCTTCATCCCCAGCGCTGAGCCCAACAAGGGGCTTGAACTCACAACCCTGAGATCAAGACCTCAGCTGAGATCAAGAGTAGGACGCTTAACTGACTGAGCCACCCAGGTGCCCCTCCATGGGGTCTTTCTTGGGTCCAGATCAGGACAGAAAACCCTTCTCTGGTTCCACAGCACCCTGTTCTTGCCACTTACGCTGCTCTCACAGCTTAGAGTGATCTGAATCTCCAGTGCTCAGACTCCAACTCTTTGAGGGAAAGGAATATTACTCAATACAATTGTCTATACCCCCACTTTCCATTCCCTAACCACCCATCCTCAAATGAAAATCATTTCTATGATATATTTGATACATATATATGTCATTAAGTATGGTAATAAGATAAATACGCTTAACTTTTTAAAAAAAACTTTAAGTAATCTCTGTACCCAATGTGGGGCTTGAACTCATGACCCCAAGATCAAGATCCATGTTTCTAAATGGAACAGGAGACCTCTCCCATCACCTTCCTTGACTTCAGGGCAGCATTCTACAGTTGACTGCCACCTCCTCCTTCCTAAACATACTCTTTCCAGAATCTTCTACAGAATCATATTTCCTGGTTTCCTCCTGCCCAATTTGCAACTTCTTTGGCTTCCACTGGCTCCTCTTCTCTAAATTTCTAAAGATTACTGTGTCTGAGAGTTCAGGTCTCTGACCTCTCAACTCCCCAGTTACCTCATCTAATCCAAGGCTTTAAATACCACCTAAAAGACGACTCCCCAAGTTCTACCTCTAGCCCAGACCTCTCCCCCGTGGATCTTAGTTCTACATATTCAACCATCCATTCTGTTCTCCACTTGGCTATTGCACCGGCACCTCGTATTTGGGAAGTCCAAACAGAACTCTGGATTCTTTTCCTCCAAATTTGCTAGCTTCACCTGGTTCCTCAACCCCCAAACCTAGAAGTCATCTTTGAACCCTCCCTGTTTATATCCAATATGTAACTCACCAAGAAGTCCTGTCAGCTCTACCTCCAAAATAGGTCAGAATCCAACCACTCCTATCCCAGCTGCTACCATTCCCAAATCAATTCTGTTGCCATTCTTGGAGCCCCATAATCTATATTCCATACAACAGCCCAGCCCAGTGGCCCAACTGAGCCAGCCAGACCCCCCTAGATAATCTGAGGACATTATAATACAAGAATCAATAAACCCTTTGTGTGGTCCTTGATGGACTAGCCAAACGGAATTCACACAGCAGAAAATGATGTTGAGAAATTTCAATACGCAGCAAGAAAAATAACTTTGGGGCCAAAATAATGGTGCATAATCTTTCCTATTTAGCCAACAGGTTAGAAGAAAAGCAGTAAAATACCTCCTAGTGGTTTTTTTTTTTTTTTTAATGAATATAATCCTAGAGCCACGTGCTCAGCCTATAATTATATGTCTACATTTGAAGGTTGTCTTAGGCCTCAGCCTTCCAAGTCAGTGAGGTCAGAGGAACTTGTAATTCTGAGAGAAACAAGAATGCTTCCTTTGGAATAAAAAAACATGGCAAAGCTCACAAAGAAAAATGTTCTGAGGACGGAGTGAGTCCTTTCTTCTGGCTCAACCTTCAAAATGTCAAGAAAATCAAAGCCATGGCACAGAATCTGTCTATGTTCTTTCAGAGAAGAGGAAACATTCTGAGAGTAACGCCACTTACCTGGGTGCTAGCTTTGCTCAAGATCATGTGTGCATTGACTACTTCCAGAATATGTGTGGTGAATTCGTTCATGTCCTCCAGAGGCATGATCTTAAAGGCTACCAGGCTTTTTTTGTTCTATTAAAATAAAGAGAAAGATGTAAATAAAGCACGAGCACATTCGTATCAACTTCAGGGTAAAACGCTGTGGCACTTTTCTTGGTTCTATTTTGCCAAAATGGAGAAAACGTGTTATATAATAACTTCAATGTTTTAACTTAGGGTTAATCCAAATATAGTCATTAACGGGAGACAAAAACCAAAACTAGAGCTCAGAGTTGTTCAGTGACTTGCCCGAGGTGACACAACCAAGCAGAGTATAGTCTGACCGTGAATCCTGTGTCCTCCCTCTTACCCCTAGTGGAGGCCACAGCTGACAATTACGGGCAGGGATCCTATTCTCTACCATTCTGTTAATTTCATATTATGGTAAACACCCGTTATTTCTCTTTGAAGAGAATGAGATAATTTCAGTCTAACTCCCATTTAATATAAAGACTTGGCTCAAGATGAAGTATCTTAAACTCAGGCATGAATCCAGAAATTGCTTCATGCAAACATATTTTAACTATGATTTTTTTCTGACTTTACCTGAAAAGATCGCAGATGGCCAGCCACTTTTACGTACGTTTCTGGGGGAACCACTGTGTTTTCACTGCTGGCGTCCTAAGAGAGAAAATAACAAACATACCACACTAAGGTTTTAGGATGTTGGTGAAACTCGGAAACTGCTAAATTATAAGGGCGCCTGGGTGGTTCAGTCGGTTAAGAGTCCAACTTCGGCTCAGGTCACGATCTCGCGTTCCGTGGGTTCAAGCTCTCCATCAGGCTCTGTGCTGACAGCCCGGGGCCTGGAGCCTGCTTCGGATTCTGTGTCTCCTTCTCTCTCTGCCTCTGCCCTGCTTGCACCCTGTCCCTCTCTCTCTCTCTCTCAAAAAATAAACATTAAAAAAAAAAAAAAGAAAAAAACTGCTACGGGCTCCTGGGTGGCTCAGTTGAGTGTCCAAGTTCGGCTTAGGTCCTGATCTCGCAGTTTGTGGGTTCGAGCCATGCTGACAGTGTGGAGCCTGCTTGGGATTCTCTCCCCCTTGCTCCCGCACTCTCTCCCTCAAAATATATAAATTAAAATATACATATATTAAAAAAGAAACAATTATGCACTCCTGTTCAAATGTTCTTGGGCACACAACTTAACTGGTGGATGTATCAGTTATTATCAACATAGCAATTCTACTTCTAGGAATTTAAGGAAATAATTAAGAACATGCATTTAGATTTAGCTTTAAATGCAGCTCTTTATCTTGGGGTTGTGAGTTCAGGCCTCATGTTGGGTGTAGAGATTACTTAAAATTTAAAAAAAACATTTAGCCTTAAAAATATTCATATGGCATAATTTAGAATACTAAAAGAATTGAAAACAACCTAAATATCCAACAGTCATGCATTTATGTAACGAGATACTTCACACCATTACAAGTGATAATGTAGAACTCTTTTTTTTTTTAGTTTGTTTATTTCTGAGTGTGGGCGCGTGGACACACAAGCAGGGGTGGGGGCAGAGAGAGAGAGAGAGAGAGCGCGCGAGAGATCGACACAGAATCCAAAGCAGGCTCCAGGCTCTGAGCTGTCAGCACAGTCAGACGTAGGACTCACAAACTGTGAGTTGAAGTCAGACACTTAACTGACTGAGCCACCTAGGCACCTCCCCACCTTTCTTTTAAGTTTATTTTTTTGAGAGAGACAGTGCGAGTCGGGGAGGGACAGAGAGAGTGTGAGAGAGAATCTCAAGCAGGCTCTGTGCTCATAGTGCTCAAACTCATGAAACTGTGAGATCATGACCTGAGCTGAAACTGTGAGTCAAACGCTTAACTGACTGAGCCATCTAGCCACCCCACCTTTTTTTTAGAGAGTGAGACCGAGAGAGAAAGCACGTGCACGTGAGTGGGGAAGAGGGGCAGATGGAGAAAGAGAATCTCAAGTAGCCTCCGTGCTCAGTGTGGAGCCTGACACGGGGCTCGCTCTCACAATCGTGAGCCGAAATCAAGAGTCAGACTCTTCACCGACTGAGCCCCCAAGGCGTCCCTAATTTTTCATTATTATAAACACTGCTACGATCAAGATTCTTACAGCTGAACCTTGGCACACATCTTGAATTATTTCCTTAATGTAAACCCCTAGCAGTGGAGGGCTAGGCCAACATTTCTATGATGGATGCTTTTGATCACCGGCTGATTTCTGAGATAGGTTATACCAATTTATACTCAAATCATCAAGCTAGGATGGTATCCATTTCCCTAGAGAAACAGGGACAAATCACTCAACAAATATTTAGTAAATGCTAAATGCTAGAGGCACTGTGTTAGCTAGTACTCTTACCAAAAGTGGACATTCTCTTTTTTTCCTATGCTAATTTAAGAAATTAAAAACGAGGGGCGCCTGGTGGCTCAGTCAGTGAAGCGTCCGGCTTCGGCTCAGGTCATGATCTCATGGTCCGTCGGTTCGAGCCCCGCATCGGGCTCTGTGCTGACAGCTAGCTCAGAGCCTGGAGCCTGCTTCCGATTCTGTATCTCCCTCTCTCTCTGGCCCTCCCCTGCTCACGCTCTCAAAAATAAATAAAAAACATTAAAAAAAATTTAAAAACGATACATTAATGTTTTTTAAACCTGCTTGTTATCGTTGCAAGTGGTATTTCATCTTTTATGAATTACCTGTGCATCTTCCTTGCCCATTTTTCTAAGATGCGGTTGCTTTTTGTTTTTTGCTTTGTAATAGCCTTTTTATAACTAATTATAATTAATTAAAAGTTCTCAATGTTTGTACTGTGTCACAAAAAATTTTCCCACTCATTTAAACAATATTTACCAAGGGCCCACTATGTAACTAGTACTGCTCTAGGTGAGGGGGATACAATGGTGCCCACGATAAAAAAAATCCCTGTTCGAAAAAACAAAAGAACAGTAACAACAACGGGGAAAAAAAAACAACCCTGCTTTCATGGAGTTTACATTCTAGTGCCTCCCTTCGCTTGCCTTTTAACCTTGCTTCTAAGTAGAGTGAAGTTTAGAACATTTGAAACTTTCATGAAACCAAATGTACTAACCTTTCATTTGAGGGCCTCTGCCTTTGATATCTTGTCTGTAAATTACTCTTATAGTAAGAAATTAAAAAGTGAGATGAAAGAAAGTTCAACTTCTCCAAAACCCCAAAGTAATAACCCCACCCCCAAAAACAGCCGCTTACATCTGTGTCAACCCACTGGCGAACGTCCATGGGTGCAGCTGTCATGTCATCTACTTTGTACACAATGTTGGTTGGAGCCTTCTCCGCGTGTCTGATGATACCCACAATAGTGACCTAGATCAGAAGGGAAAAAGCAGTTTGGTTTCCCTGGAAGCGAAAACATTTGTCTCCTTAAATAAATTTTATTTCCTTCCGTGTATGACTAAGGGCCTCTCCCACAAATCACTTTACTCACCTGTGAAATCTCAACATTCCCAATTCTGAACACTTCGTCAACCAGAGTGGCAGAAAGCAGCTGGGATATGGTACAGGGTACTATGTGCTGGGCTCGGGCTCTCTGCCAAGAAAAAGTACGCGTAAATCCAATTAAAGAAATAATAATTACCACTCATTTAACACCTTGCATGTGTCAAGCACTTTACATATATCATAACACTGAATCTTCAGAACGAGTCTCATTATCCTTGTTTCACAGAGATGGAAACCGAGGTTATACAGCTAACAAATGCCACACTTTGGAATCCGAACCGGGTTTGTTGGACTCCAAAGGTCCTGACCAATGGAGAAGTCTGTGGGACACTAGGGATGCACCAAAATGACAGGCTAGACAGAGGGGGACAACTTAAGGAAGGATGACCGGCTTCCAGAACCAAACTTAAACTCCGGTTTTAGAACGAAGGCAAGCTGTTCAAGGTCACCAATGACGTGAGATGGTATTTGGAAAGGGCTTGAGAAGTGGCCAGAGGAGACAGAACTCTGGAATTGCTCTAAGGCTCGTGATAAAATGTAAGAAAACATTAGAGGTATAGCTTCCTTAAAAACAGATGTTCTAACAATCAGACGGGAGTCATGGGGAAAATGGGATCAGGGTTTGGCCACACTGGACATGTTAAAGGAAAAGGACAGGATGTGTTGGGCAGAAGACTAAGCGAGGACACTGAAATCCCATCTAAAAGCAGCCTACCAACAGTGTAAACTTACTGTCACCTACCACTGGCCAGGGCTTGTCTCGTGGCATAAAGATGAGAAAAATGGGATAGGATGCGCTCACAACACAGTCCTACCTAATAGAGGCAGGGATGTAAATCACAAACCTGGTCTTGGTATACTCTAGAATGAGATGCACTATGTGGGATCCCAGAAAAACATATTGGCACTTTTAAGAGGTAGCATCTGGGCTCTACCTTGAACTATGGAAACTCTGACAGTGAAAAGACAGTAAGGGATGGGCATTACAGGCTAACGGTAAATATGCACTCTCGCAAACTCACAGGGGAAATAAGTACAAGGAAGAAAATGCGCATGGATTAGAGATTAGAGTTCTTCCTGTCAGAAATCAACAACGCAAAAGCTGTTCTACATGTAAGACAGAAAATAATGGACTCTTGGCATTCATGGATTTAGACGTTGCAGATTTGTCCTGAAGGTCCATACGATTCTAGCACCATTTCCTTCTGCTGAAGCACAATTTTGAATGGGAAGACTTGCCAGGATGCTATAGAGTAACTCCTCCAACTATGAGCACACATCACAAAAGGTGGCAGTTAGCGTGAGGGTTAAGGTTACGGCTCTATTACTCAGGAGCAGTGTGTTCTTGGTCATGTTTTTCAACTCATTTGTATCTTAGTTTTCTTATCTGTAAAACTAGGAATGATAAAATCCCGAAAATCAAGTATATGGTGAAGTACCTAGAATAATACCTGGCACGCTGTAAGCGCTCAAAAAATGTTAGCAATTATTATTTAAAAAGTTTTTCTTATGTTTATTTTTGAGACAGAGACAGAGCATGAGCGGGGGAGGGGCAGAGAGAGAGGGAGACACAGAATCCGAAGCAGGCTCCAGGCTCTGAGGTGTCAGCACAGAGCCCAATGCGGGGTTTGAACTCACAAACTGTGAGATCATGGACTGAGCTGAAGTCAGACGCTTAATCAATGGAGCGACCCAGGCGCCCCCCAAAAATGTTAGCAATTATTATGTCAGCTAGTGTTTCTCACTGTTTATATCTGCAACAGCTTTTAATAAGGATGTGAAGGAATCAGCGATGCTTTTCAACTTTACTTTATGGTATTTTATGGGGGAGGTTACATGTGATATTAGCACCTCTTTTGTAAAATGAGGAGATTCACCTTTCAGATTGTAAACAAAATGTACTGTATGTAAAAATGCTAATGTCTATCTCTACATGAAGTATGTACTCAATAAATATTATTCCTTAGGTAAAAAAAAGTTGCATATGGGTCATGACTGAGGTGTTAGCAATACCTTCAAATTCATCCCCAATCACAGGTATTTGTTTTTTAACAAGCACATTTTATGTGCCAGGAACTGGTTACGAGGAGTTTGTTCCAAAGAGATTCACAGAGAATGTGCCAGCAAAAGTACGTTTAATTAATTTATATTTAATTTTTTTTCTTAACATTTATTCATTTTTGAGAGACAGAGCACGAGTGGGGGAGAGGTAGAGAGAGAGAAAGAGACACAGAATCCAAAGCAGGCTCCGGGCTCTGAGCTGTCAGCAGAGTCTGCCGTGGAGCTTGAACTCATGGACTGCGAGATCATGACCTGAGCCGAAGTCGGACTGAGCCACCCAGGCGCCCCAACAAGTATGTTGAATTTAAAAAAGAATTATTTTCTCATTGACTACAAACTATAGGTTACTCTGGACAGTGCTGTATGAAACCACCATCTTTAAGAGGAAAACATGATCAGTACTCAAAATTTCACACGACTCAATAAAACGTTAACAGGTTTACAGTAGACACGAAACATTTTGGATAGGGCGATTATCTCATTTCCTGTGGAAAAAGCACTGAATTGAAACACAACAAGAGCTGGGTTTGAGTCTCCAGCTTCTAACCATCATCACTCTCTGGAAAGCTGTCTAGGGATCCTGAGATACAAATTCCATCAACTGGAATGAAGAAAATAGTTAAGCTCTGGGGCGCCTGGGTGGCTCAGTCGGTTAAGCGTCCGACTGCGGCTCAGGTCTTGATCTCACAGTTTGTGGGTTCGAGCCCCGCATCGGGTTCTGTGCTGACAGCTCAGAGCCTGGAGCCTGTTTCGGATTCTGCGTCTCCCTCTCTCTCTGCCCCTCCCCCATTCATGCTCTGTCTCAAAAAAAATTAAAAAAAAAATTAAAAAAAAAAAAGAAAATAGTTAAGCTCGGAAAAGATAAAAAATTAACGTTCTATCTTTTGTTTCCTCCTTCACAACCTCAAGGAAGACAAAGAGTACCGGAGTCCCCTCTGGGTCTTCGTGGGAAAAAGAAAATTACAGGACAGAGAAGCTGCTTACGAGATTCTGGATTTGCTCAGCATCACGTGTGCCCAGTCTAGTTCCATTTACTTACTAGCTACATAACCTCAGGCAGTCCCTTAGTCTCCCAGAGCCTTTGTTGCCCAATGGAGTAAATAATAAATATGTTATGGGATTATATGACATAATTTGTATGAAAAAGATAAAGCAATGTCAAATGCTGGTAATTATCAATGAATTCTGTCCCACCGGCACACACCCCTCAATTAATAGTTTAGGTGAAAGCTTATCAACCCATACAAAAAAAACCAAAGAACTTTCTAATATTGAATCTTAACACCACATGTGAATGACACCTAGAGAGTATCCAAATCAACCTTGGATTTAAAGGATGAAATCAACAGTTGTTAAATGCACACTCATTCCTGAAAGAGTGAATAACAAGCATTTAGACAGCTTTTTACAGATCGCTTTCCTATACATTACACTATTTTACCTCTCCATTCTCAGAACTGCTATACGTAGTACCAGTACGATTTATCAGATAAGAAAAACCAAGGGCCAGAAGGTTCAAGTTGGTGCACTAAAGTCACGGCCAGTTAAAAGTTGATTCTCGACACTATGTATTCAGGCTCATGTCTTTTTTAATAAAAATATCTGGGACCATTTATTAAAAGGGACTATAAGACATGCACTTTATACATGCCACAACGTGAAGTCTCACAACAACCTTGTAAAGTATGTATTATAAATCCCACTTGATTCCTGAGGTTAAGAAATTTGTCCAAGGGGACCCTGTAAGTAGTGTCAGAGCAACAGGAGAACACATATCCACCTGACTTCCAAAACCATTCTCTTTCCACCATTTTCTTATCACCTCATTACGTTTAATTAAAAAAAAAAAATTCAAATACAGGAAGAAGACAAAATAGGCTACTAATACCAGTTCAGTTTGTCCACAAGACTGGTTCATTAGTAAACTTCGAAATAAGGCCAAATGAACAGTGGAAGTGAAATTAAGGGGAATTTCATTTTTTAAACCCACAGCACTTAATTGTAAAATTCGGTAGGACAGTAATTGGTAATTTACCAATCAGTTCACGTTTAACACCTTTCATGGCAGACATTTTCTCTGAGGGTTGAGTTAGGAGCTTCAGGACAGAAGGAAAAGAAAACGAAGTGTTCTTTTCAACCTACTGATTTCTTTTCTGCCTGTGAAGGTGTCGGCGATCCGAAGCCCCCCGGGGACTGTGTGTAGCCGCCGCCGACTCCGCCAAAGGAGGAGGTGCTATAGCTTTCAGATCCGCCTGGTTTTAAACAACAGTATTAATACCTGTGCTGCTTCCCAAGCCTCTGAACAGCCCACCGCGCCCCTCGCGCTTCACCCCTGGGCCAACCACTCCCAGCGTCTTCCCCACTACCCTGCCCCGGGCCCCCGCCCCCCGTCCACCCCGTCCCTCCCCCACGCCCACCACCACACGCCTGCCCGACCCCCGCCCTCTTGCTAATTCCTCCTTGCGACACACGTCCTTACCAAACCACATCTTAGTCACGATTCTCTCAGCAGACAGGCCCAGAAGACTCCCGTCCGGTGGGTTGGCGGGGCTCCTCGGAGCTCTGTTTCGGCCGCCGCGCTACATCTACTTCCCGCGGGTGCCGCAAACTCCTTCCCGCGAAGGCGGAGCCAATCGGCGTCCAGAACGCTTCTTGCTTAAGCCAATCAATGCTCACGAACTCTACGTTCTTCCTGTCCTCTCCGGCCCTGCTTAAGAAAACACGCCCTGCGCTGCCAACGGGGGCCCGAAGCCTCTGCGGCCATTTTTACTAAGGGCAAAACACGCTGCGCAACCGGAAGCAAGGAGCGCAGAGAGGCTCATAGGGCGTTGTGTCAAGAAAACAACCAAGCAAAATGATAATTCCCTATCTCAGGCCATATGATCCCACCCCCGCCAGACGAGCGGCACGTTACATCACTTCCTATGTTAGGTGTCCTCCTGTTCCCGCCAAACTCTCACCAATCGGACGACGTCGTAATCTACAGAATTCTGGCCTCGGCGACTCCGCCTCGCCGTGGTGCGGCGCTTGCGCATCGGGGATCTTGCCTCACTACCTTCGCAGCATCTGTTGGGGTTGCTGGTTCCTTTCCTTAAGAAGCCAAGTGCGGGGAGCCTGGGTGGCTCAGTTGGTTAAGCGGCCGACTTCAGCTCAGGTCGTGATCTCACAGTTCGTGGGTTCAAGCCCCATGTCAGGCTCTGTGCTGGACAGCCCAGAGCCTGGAGCCTGACTTCTGATTCTGTGTCTCCCTCTCTCTCTGACCGTCCCCCACCCACTCATGCTCTGTGTCTCTCTCTCTCTCTTAAAAATAAATAAATGTTAAAAAAGAAGAAGAAGAAGCCAAGTGCTTTTCCCCAGCGAGGCTCTAGGGAACTTACGCTCTTCCCCAGGACAGCCTTGCAAAAGATCTGATGGCATTCTGCGCCTGCCCCCATCCTTAACCCGGCCTAATACACCTCTGCATCCCCGATCGTTTAACCAGTTCTTCATATAGCGTTGCCTGTCCCTCCTGTAGAGAGGGGGAACGCGTCCGTCAGTTCCTTCCTCTAAATATCACTAGGTTGTTAAATTCCAGCACACCTCGCCTATGTGATAGGAAGGAAGTATTTAGTGTTGCGCCTTGCGTTCCAAATTCTGTGTTGGCCCCAGGGATTCAACAGTAAATAAGATAGACATGATACCTGGGTCCCTGGGCCATTTTGTTTTTCTAAAACTGCACACACTGCCTTGAATATTTTACATTCATTATCGCAATTTTGTGAGGCAGGTAAATAGAGTTATTGTCCCGATTTTACAAAGGAGGCAGCCGAGGCAAAGAAAGGCTGAGTTGTGGAAGTCTGCATTCAGGCCCGGGAAGTCTGATTTTCATCAACCAGTGTAGTCACTATGCCTTCTTGTACATCCTAGAACTGGGGCACACACTCAAGGTGACAACTGGGGTCAGGCAGGAAAACTGTAAATGTAGTGGGTTGGATAATAGAGGGAAATTTTTTACTTTTTTCTCCACAGTGAGAAAAACAACTGCACAAACATAATGGCACAGTGAATATGGGCCTAGTGTTGTCATCTATAGACTTTTTTAGCAGATGCCAGAAGTTTTTATTTTTGTGTAAAACTTTCTGAATTTTAAGTGTTTTTAAGTAAATTAAAAAATTTAAAAACACCATGTAGGCCAAAGAAAAGGTATCTGTGGGTCAGACATTGCCTGCCTCCCACCTCTTACCTATATAAATTCTGTAAACTCCCAGGGCCGCCTGGGTGGCTCAGTCAGTTAAGCATCTGATTTAGGCTCAGGTCATGATCTCATAGTCTGTGGGTTTGAGCCCTGCATCAGGTTCTGTGCCAACAGCTTGGAGCCTGGATCCTGCTTCAGATTCTGTGTCTCCCTTGCTCTCTGTCCCTCCCCTACACACTCTTTCTCTCTCTCTCAAAAATAAACAAACATTAAAAAATTTTAAGTTTAAATTCTGTAAGCCTCCAATACCATGAGGACATTGTTATGTTAAGCCCAAGGTGATGGAAATGTACATAGTCTGACAAATAAGAGCATATTTAATATACAGGATAAAATGGTTGAAATTAAGAGTATTCTGGGAAACTTTAAGATGTGAGTTCACTTGGGGTAATTATCCTCATGTGGGGTCTACTGGTTATAAATTCAGCTGAGAAGATCATACATTTAAAAATAAATGAGATGAAAATGTCTTAATTAAAATACTGCACAAGGCAAAACATTAAAATAAGATTTTTTTTCTCTTTTCAGGAGCTTGATGATCTAATAAATTGAGCAGAGGGCTCAGTTCTCAATCAGCACTAAAATAATTGGCCCTTGCCTTTTATGTGTGTGTGTTTGTGTGCATGTTAGTGATTTCATCTCTCAAGGTTTACTCTTGTCAAGTTGAGTAAGTCTTCCTTTTCCCTCTCCAGGTGTGCTGTGTTTAGGGAAACCCACAGCAAGACTGAGGAGAAATCAGCTGATAAAAACAACATGGTGTCACACCCATTCCGATGGCTACTGGGTAAAAAATAGAAAATGCCAAGCATTGGTGAGGATGTGGAGAAATTGGAACCCTTGTGCCCTGTTAGTGGGACTGCAAAATGGTGCAGCCACTTTGGAAAACAGTATGGTAGTTCCTCAAAAACTGAAAATAAAATTACCATATGATCCAGCAGTTCCATTTCTGGGTACATGCCCCAGAAACTGTAAGAGACCCCAAAAAACCGAAAGAGACTCAAATGGATACTTGTGTGCCCATATTCTTGGCAGCATCATTCACAGTAGCTAAAAGTTGGGAAGCAACCCAAGTATCCACTGACAGATGAGTGGAAGACGAACTGTGGTATGGACATACAACTGAATATTTTTCAGCCTTAAAAAGGAAGGAAATTCTGACACATGCCACAATACCGATGGACGGTGTGAATGCCACTGAACTGCACATTTTTAAATGGTTAGGGGAGCCTGGATGGCTCAGTTGGTTAAGCCTCCAACTTGGGCTCAGGTCATGATCTCACGGCTCATAAGTTCAAGCCTGGTGTCCGGCTCTGTGCTGACAGCTGGGAGCCGGAGCCTGCTTTGGATTCTGTGTCCCTCTCTCTCTGCCCCTCCCTCTCTCTCTCTCTCTCTCCAAAATAAATAAACCTTAAAAAAAATTGTTTAATGGTTAAAATGGGGCACCTGGGTGGCTCAGTCGGTGAAGCATCCGACTTTGGCTCAGGTCATGATCCCACAGTTCCTGGGTTCAAGCCCTATGTGGGGCTCTGTGCTGACAGCTCGGAGCCTGGAGCCTGCTTCAGATTCTGTGTCTCCTTCTCTCTGCCCCTCCCCTGCTCACATCTGTCTCTCCCTCTCTCTCTCTCTCTCTCTCTCAAAAATTAAAATAATAAAAGCATTAAAAAATAAATAAAATGGCTAAGATGATAAATATTATGTTATGTGTATTTGACCACAAGTTAAAAAGCCATTTCAACCTCTCATGTCATTTTGCCTCCACTTTATAAATGCACATATTTTAATCAGAACTGTCCCTACATTGATGAATTTTCATTTAGACTAAATTTCCTGTTCAAATTTCCTGTGAGATTTACTCACTTCTAATTTTTTTCATTTTTAATTTTACTAAAATCATTTTTATGTGAATCAGTTCTTTCCTGGGCAAATTTTATAATGAGTGCTTAATTTATCATTCACATTTGATCTAAACAAATTTTACTAATTTTTCACATCTGCCACTGTAGTTCTATCAGTGCTTATTATTTCTATCAAGTATAATTTGATTCAGAGGACTTTTTGAAGTTTTCGATGTCATGTACAACATGCGATTCTCCAACTTTTACTAGGTAGAGTAACCATTTTCAGTTTTATATTGTACTGATTATTTCTACCAGTAATAATCGATATGAATTGGATAATACTGATAGAATTCTTTTTTCTTTAAGATTTTATTTTTAAGTAATCTCTACACCCAGTGTGGGGCTCAAACCCATGATCTGGAGTTGAAGATTCGTATGCTCTACCGACTGAGCCAGCCCAGCGCTCCCTACAGAATTATCTCATTATCAGAGAGGCTTTTATTTTTTTTAATTAATTTTTTTAATTATTTAATTTAATAAAAAAAATTATTTAAAAAATTTTTTTATTAAATAATTAATAATTATTAATATATATATAATAAATATAATTTATTGTCAAATTGGCTTTTATACAACCCCCAGTGCTCATCCCAACAAGTGCCCTCCTCAATGTCCATCACCCACTTTACCCTCTCCCCCTCCCCTCATCAACCCTGTTTGTTCTCTGTATTTAAGAGTCATCAGAGAGGCGTTTATAAGTGATAGAACCCCCACAACTATTTATGCTCACTCTATTCAAGTCTTACAGCTAATAAAACTTGAAATCAATCTTTTGAGTATTTAAATATTGTTAACAAACGTAAGTAAATATCCTTACATTTTTAAACTGCAATTAAAGTTTTGGTATGGCTATTTCTTACAAGTACTTCAAATATCCTATTTTTTAAATCTTTTTTTATTTTTGAGAGAGACACAGAGCGTGAGCATGGGAGGGGCAGAGAGAGAGAGGGAGACACAGCACCTGAAGCAGGCTCCAGGCTCTGAGCTGTCAGCACAGAGCCCGACGTGGGGCTTAAACTCATGAACCGTGAGATCATGACCTGAGCTGAAGTCAGAGGCCCAATCAACTGAGCCACCCAGGCGCCCCACTTCAAATATCTTAAAGAACAGACAAAACGTACAAAAATGATGTTTTCTTGTGAAGCTAATGTTTAATCTTCAGGACCCCTTACCTGTTCACCCTCTCCCAGGGCCTGCTTCCCTTGTCTAGATACGTATTTACTTTCATACTTTACTTAGCATTCTTCTTAAATAGGGACACACAAATTGTATTTTGTTTATTTTTTAAATAACTTATTATTATCATTATTTTTTAGTAATGTCTACACCCAACATGGGGCTTGAACTCAAGACCTGAGGTTAAAGTGACATGCTCTTCCAACTCAACCAGCCAGGTACCCTGAGGCATACAAATTGTATAAACTTTAGGTCCTGTAAAATTTGGAGACTCCTGCCCCCTACTTCCTTGGATTACTGCTTTATTTATGTTGTTATCCTTCTAGGGGTTCTGTAAGATTATTTTTATTCCTCTCTGGGCTTTCAAAAATCACATCAGACTGAAAAGAAAAAGAAATGTCATCTTTGTCCAGTTGAAGTTATTGGATCTGGGTCTTGAATCAATTGATTCTTGGTCAGGACTCAAGACTTACTTGTGTGGTCCAAGGGGACTGTCAGCAGGCCACACATGAGTTTCTTTTTGTTGTGTCTGTAAGACTTTTTCAGTCATGCCTTCCCCATAGGTTTTAGTTTTTTGCAACCTGATGTTTTCCCTCGAAACCATGGGCTTTCAGCCTCACTCGGGCTGCATTCCATAACTCGTTGTCCTGTTTGTTAACACGGATGGGCACTTTTGCATTTTTGAAAATTCATGTATTCCTATTAATATGTTATTTTGTTATATTCATAGGGCCTCCTGAAGGCTCCACTTCCTAGAAGAGGAATTGAGTCTGTAGAGTTAGCGGGACTTGAGGATGGTTGGCTAATTGGGTCTTGGAGTACTCTGTTGTCCTCACTGATTTCGTCGTTTTGTGTGAGCAATTCAGCCCGACTGCCCTTGTCCCATGCACAGTTCCCTTTGTCTGGAACTCTTTGATGACTTCTTTTATTTTTTAAAAACTTTTTAAAATGTTCATTTACTTTTGAGAGAGAGAGGCAGAGAGTGAGCAGGGGAGGGGCGGAGAGAGAGGGAGACAGAATCTGAAGCAGGCTCCAGGCTCTGAGCTAGCTGTCAGCACAAAGCCAGACATAGGGCTCAAACTCACAAACTGTGAGGTCATGACCTGAGTTGAAGTCGGACACTTAACCGACTGAGCCACCCAGGCGTCCTGGAACTCTTGACTTCTCACAGACCTGTGGGTTGCTTTCCTTATCCTGGTGGGAACAGTACATATGTATACTTTGTAAATAGACATCTAATTAATAAAAGAAGCAAAGTACTAATTAATAAAAGAAGTGACTAAGTAATCTTATTAAGATGAAAAAATGATGGGACCTGGATGGCTCTGTTGCTAGAGCATGTGACTCTTGATCTCGGGGTTGTGAGTTCAGCTTCCATGTTGGGCATGGAGCTTCATTAAAAAAAGAAAAAAAAAAGATTAAAACGTTAAACATATTCTACGATAGTGATCATTCTTGTGGGTTTCACCCAGTTTTTGTGCCCTTTTTCTCTTTGGAACTTTCCTATTTGGGTTGTCATCATGAACTCATGGACTTTCACAGATTCAACTTTTCCAATAACTTGATAGCAACAATAATAAAATAACCATCATGTCGACATAGATTTCACATTGTGGCCAGTGAGAGGTTGGTTCCTTTGTCCTATCAGTGCTGCTAATGTTATTTAGAGCCTTCTGGCTTTCTGGCAACAGGAGAATGTTCCAGTTTTCTCTTTCCCTAAGCCATGGACTCAGTGCCCCTCCTCTGGAGGAGAACAGTGCACATGAGCCTTTTGAGAATTGTCTCTGGGCAGGGAGCTGCTGCTCTTGGAGCCCTCGTAGTAATCACTTGGCAAAGACAATAGTTATTTTTTAAGGTGAGGCGTTTGCATTTATTTCTCCGATTGAACATAGCGTGCTACTGTACCTCACATTTGTTACACTGGCAGATAATCTGTGGGTAGTTTTTTGTTTCTTAATTTTGGAGCAAGGGGCATTCTGTTGGCAAAGACATAGAATCTGGGTGTGCCTCTGGGTCAAAAGGGCAGGATCAAAAAGTGAAGATTATTCACTTAATCTTCACAACAACCAAAAGAGGTAAACACTCTTAGCATCCCCACTTTACAGATGAAGAACCTGGGCTTCCCAACCTTTTCCATGTCGTAGATGCATGAACAAAATAACACACACTGGCTTAAACACACGAGGTTGGCAGGGGCCAGGGTACAGGGTGACCACTCACCCAAGGTTGCCCAGGACTTTCCCAGGTTTACAACTGGAAGTACCTTGTCCTGGGAACCCCTCCAGTCTCAGTCAAACCAAGATGGTTAGTCAACCTTGAAGAGGTGTCTGGCCAGGGGTCTCTAGCTGCCCCACGCGCAGCCTGCCTGGCTGACCTATGGATGAACAGTATCTCCTTTGCTCCTGTAACCTTTCAATGGTACACCGGTGTGCCTGACCATGTCGGGTGAGACTGAGCAATCAGCCTGAGGTCACAGAGCTAGTAAAGAGAAGAGCCAGAATTGAACCTAGCCCTAGGTGCTCCTGAGCCTCTTAAAAAATTTTTTTTATGTTTATTTATTATTGAGACAGAGCGAGAAACAGAGCATGAATGGGGGAGGGACAGAGAGAGAGAGAGGGAGACACAGAATCCGAAACAGGCTCCAGGCTCTGAGCCATCAGCACAGAGCCCGATGCAGGGCTCGAACCCACAAACCGTAAGATCATGACCCAAGCCGAAGTCGGCCACCCAACCGACTGAGCCACCCAGGCGCCCTGCTCCTGAGCCTCTTAACCACGATGCTCCCGTCCTTCCATGTCTCCTTTACACCCATCTCCTCAGCCTTGTCAGAACGGCTTCAGCCTCAGACACTCAGCGCTTGGATGCTGTTGTCTTATCAAACCAACGCAAGCAAAAGGGGCTTTTCTCAAAACTATGTGCAACTTTGAAGAGTGCCTCCAGGAAAGGAAGCGTGCCCAAGAGGAACAGATGGTAAGAGACGTGCCTGCAAAGGGGTGACAGTGCTCAATCCGGATGTCATGCTAAGAACCTAACTTTTCCCCTTGGCCTTGGGGAGCCACCGGAGGTTTTGGAGGAGAGGAGTTACATGATCACTTCCAGGTTTTGAGATGATCTCACTGGCAGACCCAAGACTGGCAGGGTGATCTGTTCGGAGGCTGGGAAGGTAGCAAAAAACCAAGGTAGCAATGCTGTGGGGCTGTCCCAGGCCAGAGGGAGTGAGAGAGAACGAGATAAAGCAGAAGCCATAGGAAAGGGAAGAGTTTAAGAGGTCTGCAACTTATTAATTTGTTCTTCATTCAGTCTTAATTGCTCCACCATCCGTTTATTCAAAATATTGATTTAGTGCCTATTAAGTGCCAAGAGCTATGCCAGCCCTGAGAGGAGTCTAGTTGTGAATCTGGGTGACAAGGAGAAACGGATCAGTAGTTCAAGAACAGAAGCAAGCCTCTTCAGTGAAGATTTGGCCACGCTGAGTTTGTTAAGTATGGCCAGCTTCAGAATTTCTCTCTGGGATCTTTTTTCCCCTAAATGTTTGTTTGTTTGTTTGCTTGCTTGTTTGTTTAGAGAGAGCATGCACAAGCAGTGGAGGGGCATAAAGAGAAGGAGAGAGAGAATCCCAAGCAGGTTCCTTGCTGTCAGTGTGGAGCCCAACATGGGGCTTGATCCCATAAACCATGAGATCACGACCTGAGCCAAAATCTGGAATCAGATGCTTAACCAACTGAGCCACCCAGGCATCCCTCTCTCTAGGGTCTTTAAGAATCAACCATCACAAAAAGCCTAGCTTAGAGAAGACACAAATTATAAAGTATACTTTGAGGCATGCCACGTTTCGTTATTAGATATTCATTCTTTTGGGTCAGTCAGTGCTGCTGCAAAGGGAAAATTCACAAGGAATTCTTCTACGACACTTTCACATCCCCGCTCCAAAACCTTCAGGGATCCCCCCATGACCCATAGGAAAAAATTTGAAGTCTTTAGGATGGCATCCAAACTGGGCACCATCAGAGTTATAATTTCACATTAATCCATATGAATTTTACTAAAGCCTATTTCTCTCGGTAAAAACTGTAAACTATTGTTGTCCATCATTACGTCACCAGCAGCTGGCACACAGGGGGTGTTTAATGAATACATGTTAAATAAATGAGTAAATGAAGGAATACATGAGAGCAACATGTGTTTGCTCTAGAATAACCGGACTAGATGTCAACTTTCATGGGTTCTATCATGGCCTCGTTCTTGACTTTCTTGGACTCTGTGGACTTGAACCTCGAGACAACCACAGATACAGCCTGGCTTCCCAGAGGCTCTGAGGCCCAAACAAAGGTCATTAGTCACCTGATGGCTGCCCCCATGCCCCAAGAGCTCTGCTACCAGGTTTTTTTTTTTCTTTTAAGATTATTTATTTTTGAGAGAGAAACAAAGAGAGTGAGCAGGGGAGGGGCAGAGAGAGGGAGAGAGAGAATCCCAAGCAGGCTCCGTGCTGTCAATGTGGAGCCCAATGTGGGGCTCGAACCCACGAACCTTGAGACTGTGACTGGAGCTGAAACCGAGAGTCAGACACTTAACCGACTGAGCCACCCAGGCGCCCCCAGGGTGTTTGTTTTATAGCCTCTGTTGAGGTGAGCTTTTACACAACTTTTCTCTAAGAGTGATGGGAATTTTCTGGAGATTGCAGTTGCCAAGAATCAAATAAATGCTTTGGGCAATATGAAAAAGAGGATCTGTTTTGTACTTAAGGAGGCAAGGTCATTGGGGTGCCTGGGTGACTCAGTCGGTTGAGCATCTGGCTTTGGCTCAGGTCATGATCTCACGGTTTGTGGGTTCGAGCCCTGCGTCGAGCTCTGTGGTGACAGCTAGTTCAGACTGAAGCCTGTCTTCGGATTCTGTGTCTCCCTTTCTCTCTGACCCTCCCCTGCTCACGCTCTCTCTCTCTCCCAAAAATAAATAAAACATTAAAAATTAAAAAAAAAAAGAGGCAAGGTCCTAACCCTTCATTTTCTCTGCCTCATGTACCTTCTCCAGCAAACCCAGGTCCAGCAGGGGCTGAGTGGGGGCTCCATGTTTGAGTCCTGGCTGTGTCTGTCTGGGAGGGACACATCTTTTTCTTTTTTCTTTTCCTTTTTTTTTCCTTCTTGAAATTGCACTATTTTTCCTTCTATAGTTTATTGTCAAGTTGGTTTCCATATAACGCGCAGTGCTCATCCCCACAAGTGCTCTCCTCCATGCCCATCACCCCCCTTCCCCTCTCCCCCTCCCCCATCAGCCCTCAGTTTGTTCTCAGTATTCAAGTCTCTTGTGATTTGCCTCCCTCCCTCTCCCCAACTATTTTTCCCCCTTCCCCTCCCCCATGGTCCTCTGTTAAGTTTCTCCTGTTCCACTTATGTGTGAAAACATATGGTATCTGTCCTTCTCTGCCTTATTTCACCTAGCATGACAGCCTCGAGTTCCATCCACGTTGCTATGAATGGCCAGATTCATTCTTTCTCATTGCCATGCAGTATTCCATTGTATAGATAAACCACGTCTTCTTGATCCATTCATCAGTTGATGGACATTTAGGCTCTTTCCATGATTTGACTATTGTTGAAAGTGCTGCTACGAACATTGGGGGACATATGCCCCTATGCATCAGCATTTCTGTATCCCTTGGGTAAATCCCCAGCAGTGCTATTGCTGGGTCATAGGAGAGTTCTATTGTTAATTTTTTGAGGAACCTCCACACTGTTTTCCAGAGAGGCTGCACCAGTTTACATTCCCACCAACAGTGTAGGAGGCTGCCCGTTTCTCCACATCCTCGCCAGCATCTATAGTCTCCTGATTTGTTCATTTTAGCCACTCTGACTGGCGTGAGGTGGTATCTCAGGGGACACATCATTTTCTAATTCACACAGGCTTGCCTTTTCTACTTACACAGAGATACCATGTGGGTTAGCAGGGGGTGACAGTGGTGAGGGCCTTCTGGGGACATTGACCAAAATACTGAGGTGTTTAAATAAGACTTTACCTCTAGCAAAAAGCTGAGTGGGATGCTAGCAGCCTGTCAGATAGGTTTATAAGGGGCTCCCAGGCCCCCTCAGAGCTTTCCCTCTGGTTCTCATTTCAAGCCTAGTCATTAGTAACTCCCTGCTCAGACCTGGGGAGCTGCTTGCCCTAACTCCTTGCCTGCCATCCTTCCCTACCAGTCCCTCAGATTACCTTCCCCACAGGTGTCCATGTCTAGACACCTTGCAGCAGTTTTGAATCGGGCCATGGGCTCAGGTGCAAGGTGTCACGCTGCCTTATTTTTGTTACGTCCACAGCGATTGGTGTCTGGGCCCTCTTCCCTTCTGCTCTGCAGAAAGTTCAGTCTTGGTGGTTATTATGATGCCCTCCTCCTCCTTGGGGTGACCCAGGGCCCTGAGCACAGGCTGGGCTTTGCTGTTCAGTTGGTGGTGGGCCTTCTTTTCTTTTCTTTTATTTATTTATTTATTTATTTATTTATTTATTTATTTATTTATTTATTTAGAGACAGTGCGCACACACGCATGAGCAGGGGAGGGGCAGAGAGAGAGAGAGAGAAAGAGAATCCCAAGCTGGCTCTGCACTGCCAGTGCGGAGACTCGTATAGGGCTCAATCCCACAAACTGAGCTCATGACCTGAGCTGAAATCAAGTGTCGGTCATTTACCTGACTGAACACCCAGGTGCCTCTGGAATGACATCTTTTGTTCACCTGACACTCGCCTTTGATTGGATTTTACCCTGTATTCCTGGCGGAATGCATACCTTAGACTCTTTTTCTAATACAAACTCCCAGCCCCAAGCAACAAGACTTATTCTATGTTCCTTTCTCAGTCTCCCAGACACCCCATCTGTGATTCTCGACCTGTCACTTACACTACTCAATGAACTCTGTTTTCACTTTCTCTGGCTTGCATTGGATTTCTCTCCTGCATGAAGTCAAGGACCCTCTTGGCTGGTCTGGTGGGACCCCCCTCTGGGTTCTCAGACTCAGCCTGCCTGCATCAGACCTGATTGGGATCCTGATTTGAATGAACCAACTGTAAAAAAAAAATATTATGAGACACTTGGGAATTTAAACATTGACCAAGTATTTTATTTTTTATTTTATCATTTTGTTAGAGAAAGAATCCTTATATTTTAGAGTATTTATGGGCAAAACAAGATGATCTCTGGAATTTGCTATCGAATAATCCAGTAGATTAGGCTGGGAGTACAAACGAAGTAAGATTGGTCATAAATTCCTAATTGCTGTTAACTGGAGGAGAAATGCTGAGGATTCATGATGCTTTCTTCTCGACTGCTGTTTCTGTTTGGCAATTTCAATAATAAAAGAAGTTATCAGGTCACCCCCCCCCCCAAGGTTTGATTCCTTCTCTGGGTTGGTTAAACCATCTAACAGGCTAAACTGCAGTCCATTGGTTTCCCTCTCTATCTTGAAGGCAGGGGCTGCCGTGGGGCCCTTCCGTCTTCTGGGGACATGGGTTCCTGGAATGAATGAATGGATGACTTAGTCTTGGTTCTCTTGTGGTAGGACATCTGGAGCTCCAGCTAGCAGTTAAGTCCCTTTGATGGCAAAGGCCAGCCATTTCATCCAGCTTTGTTTGTTCTGCTGGGGTGGGGCAACGTAAAAACTCTGAAAGTAGATGATATTTGCTGCTCAGTGACTGGGGCTGAGTGAGTTCCCTGGAGAATCCAGCTGTGGCTGGACTGACAGGCAGGACAGGTGTGGCTTTCTACATCTCAGAGTTCAAAGGCCTGGCTGGTGCAGCCAGCCCAGCTCACACCCTCCTAGGGAAAGGAAGAAAAGCCAGAGGAGGCAACATCTTGGGTGACTAGGCACGCGGGGAAACAGGACGGGAACTTCTGCCCAGGCCCCTGGCCACGAACATCTAGTTGGGAAGCCCGCAGTATCAGCCACAGATCCTGGAGAGTCCTGTGGCTCCGGTGAAGTGAGCCCTAAACATGAGGCGAGACCCAAAGATGAGGCTGTTCAAGTTGCTTGTTTTCTTGGCCCACTGGGGAGTCACCAGGGCAGAACCGGGTAGGTGCTGCAAATGCCTTTGATGCCTTTGTTTTGTACTATGAACTCGATCCTGGCTGCTGGAAGCTGCTCACAGAAAGCTGAACATGTTGCTAAAAATAGCAAGGCAGGAAGCTAGGGCAGGGAGGCCGTGGAGAGAGTTAACGGGGGTGGGAATGGGCTGCTCTTTGAGCCTGAAGATTGGAAGTGGAGGAAGGGCTGGTCGGGGGGGGGGGGGGGGACACTGGCTTTGCTAAGAGATGTGGGCACAGAAGATCCATCTGGTCGAGGTAGAAGGTGGCACGCAGATTCATGAATTCATTCAGCAAACATTGGTTAAGGGCCTTTTGCGTATCATGCACTATTCTAGGGACAGGAATGGGACAGAAAGGAAAAGAAACAAAGCCCCAGCCCTAGGGAAGCATTCCTTCGCCTGGGGAGAAACAGACCAGAAGACACATGAACAAGTAAACGCATGGTCTTCTGGGAGATAATAAGTGTTACGGAGAATCATAAAGCAGAATAAAGGTGGGGGCGTGGGGGGGGGGTTACTTACAAGTGGCCAGGAAGTGACATTTGGGTAGAGACCTGAGGCAGTGAGGGAGAGAGTCATATGGACATCTAGGAGAACATTCCAGTAAGAGAGCACGCAAAGCACACAGGCCCTGAGCCTGACGCTCAGGTGATGCATATGAGGACGAGCCCGGGGCCAGAGTGGCTGGAGCAGCGTAGGCAAGGTGAGTGGGAGAGATGAAGTTCGGGCCGTGGTGGGGGTAGGGAGGGCGCTGGGGGCTGGCGCCAGCTCACATAGAAACATGTAACAATGTTACGACTCAGGGTGGAATGGGGCATCATTAGGGTTTTAGGAGAGCCGTGGGGTGACCTGACTTGTGCACGTTTAAAAGGGCCCCCGGGCTGTGCGTTGAGAAGAGACTGCAGTGAGGTAAAGGCAGGGTCTCAGTGTGCCTGAGACTTGCCTAGTTTTAGCACTCGGTGACCAGGGCGCTCCCTCAGTCCTGGGCGCAGCCGGGTGGTTGGTCACCCTGGTAACAGAGAAGCAGCCAATCCCGTGAGGGCTCTTGCCATTCCCCCCTCCCCCACAACTGCTGTGAGAGGAGATGGAGGCTCCGCGGGGCGGCAGGAGCTGGGGTGGTTGGAGACAGTCTGATTCTGGGCAAGACTTTGCTGGCAGATGGTGGGGGTGACAGAAGGACTCTGGGATGACTCCAAGATTTTTGTCTCAGCAGCTGTGAGGACAGAGTTGTCACTGGCTGAGGTGCGGGGGTGGGGGTGGCCGTTTGATTAGGGAGGTGTCCAGTTTGGGATGCCTGTTGAGGATTTCCATGCAGTGGAAGAGGAGTCAGTGGGCGGGCTGGACCTGGAATTTTCCTTAGGAGCCTAGATTGATTGTCCTTTCCTGGAGCCTTGAGTGGGACCTTACAGGTGACCTGACACCCTTTCTGTAGCCGCAGAAACTGAGGCTGAAAGAGGGGTGGGGAGAGGGTCAGGGCTCTGCTGGTTGCTTGCTCGGGGGAGCTCAGTTCTCCCAGGCTGGAGCCTCTAGGTGCTCCCCTGGTCGGTGCACATCCTCAGACACTGCCCAGGAGCAGCTGGGAGCCCTGGCAAAGTGCTCTGCTGACATGGCCACATCCCAGAGGCCAGCGAGGAGGAGCACGGGGCCTGGGGCAGGACACCAGAGCGAACCGCCTGACCGGGACTCGCTCCAAAAGCTCCGACCGAAAGGAGGAAGTATCGCTGGGACGAGCGCTGACAGTGTGTCATTCCCTGTGAGGGCAACCTGCCTGGGAGAGGCTGAGTGGCAGTCCTCCTTCCACCCTGGAGGAGGTGGACTCCAGGCCCTGCCGGTCTGACTGGAGGGCAGGAATGGTTGAAAGGATCTCCCACTCTCTTGCTCTTTATTTTGTTTAAATTTAAAAAAAAAATGTTTATTTTTTAAATAGATAGAGCGTGAGCAGGGGAGGGGCAGAGAGAGAGAGGGAGACAAAATCCAAAGCAGGCTCCAGCCTCTGAGCTGTCAGCACAGAGCCCGATGCGGGGCTCGAACCCACGAATCGTGAGATCATGACCTGAACCGCAGACGCTTAACCGACTGAGCCACCCAGGCGCCCGTTTAATTTTTTTTTAATGTTTATTTATTTTTGAGAGAGAGAGAGAGAGAGAGAGAACGGGTGGGGGAGGGCAGAGAAAGAGAGGGAGACACAGAATCTGAAGCAGGCTCCAAGTTCTGAGCTGTCAGCACAGCGCCTGACGCAGGGCTTGAACCCGTGAACAGTGAGACCATGACCTGAGCTGAAGTCAGACGCTCAACCAACTGACTGAGCCACCCAGGCGCCCCTCTCTCTCTTTCACTGTTAAATATGCTTTCTTGGAAATCCAAATGCCAGTGGGCACCCCCAGCCCAGAGTCCTAGTGGCTAAAAAGGATCTCCCATCCCTCAGAGGCACTAAGATGTTCACTGCAGCATTGTTGATGGTAATGAAAAGTGCCGACAGCAGTAATGGACTAGCTGAAGAGATTGTGGCAAAACCACCTGGTGGAAAAGTTTCAAGGCAATACAGCAAACCTGAGAACAATAGGGATATTTATTAGGTACTTATCATGTGCCAGGCACTGCTGAAATTTTTGCATAATATCCTCACGACAGCCTTGACAGGTAGCGATCATCAAGGTCACTGAGCCTCAGAGAACTTAAATGACTAACCCAAGGTTACAAAATAACATTAGAGCCAAGAAGAACTAACATTTATTTTTTGAGACTTAGAAGGGGCCAGGCTGATGCTAGTTGCCTGATTCTCAGCTGCCGTTTCAAAACTCACTTGAAAAACGGAAGAAGAAAACCCTCATTTGGTTTTTATAGACCCTATAAAGCAGGTACTATTCCCATTATACCCATTTCGCAGATGAGGGAAATGAGACTCAGAGGAGGCACAACACTTGCCCAAGGTCGCACAGCTAGGAAATGGCAGGACCAACTCCGTACTCAGCTGCCTTACACAGTATGCCCTTGGAAGGGTCCTCTTGGGACGGTGGGTTGTATAGGTACTATTTTTTTCTCTTTTCTTCAACCTTTCTGGAATGTATACATCTATACTTTAAAAACAAAATTACATTTTATTTTCCTTTTTAAGTTTATTTGTTTTGAGAGACGGAGACAGCATGAATGGGGGGGTGGGGGCAGAGAGAGCGGGAGACAGAGAATCCCAAGCAAGCTCCGCACTGCCAGAGCGGGGCCGGAAGTGGGTCTCGACCCCACGACACCGTGAGATCACCACCTGAGCCGATGCCAAGAATCAGGCGCTTAACCGACTGAGCCACCCAGGTGTCCCCAAAATCAAATTTTAAAAGAATCCCACAGTACCTATAGGCTTTTTCAGAGTCCGAGTCTTTCCTGAAGAGCTTGGGTGGGGTGCCCGCTCGCTCACTCCATCTCCTCCCAGGTAGCCCCTGTGCAGCAGCACTGCGTTATCTTTCAGCTTCATTTAAAAAAAAAAATAAATGGGGGGCACCTGGGTGGCTCAGTCGGTTAAGCGTCCGGCTTCAGCTCAGGTCATGATCTCACGGTTCGTGGGTTCGAGCCCTGCGTCGCGCTCTGTACTGACAGCTCAGAGCCTGGAGCCTGCTTCGGATTCTGTGTCTCCCTCTCTCTCTGACCCTCCCCTGCTCGCGCTGTCTCTCTCTGTCTCTCAAAAATAAATAAAAAGCATTAAAAAAATAAAAAAAAATAAATGGTAGAGACACACTTTTTCATTTTTATTGTATTTATTTTTTATTTGAGAGAGAGAGAGAGTGAGCGAGTGGAGAAGAGAGGCAAAGGGAGGGAGAAGGAGAATCCTAAGCAGGCTTAGCACAGAGCCCCATGCGGGCCTCGATCCCATGACCCTGGGATCATGACCTGAGCCGAAATCAAGAGTCGGATGCTCAACCGACTGAGCCACCCAGGCGCCCCTGTCTTTGGTTTCTACTTGCAGAGAAACAGTCTCTTTCAGGGTGGGTTAGCGTGGTAGGAAGACATTTCCCTCAAGAATAAGCCCGGGGAGCGGTCATGAAGAGAGAGCAATCTATGTACTTAAACACTGGATTTCACAAGGGAGCCCTCTGTGTCTTGGAGGGCCTCGCTTTACAGAGGAGCAATTATAATTGAAATGTTTGGGGTTGATGCTTAGGGTCAAAAGCAAACCATCTTGTCTTGGGGGTTATGCACAATAATAACTGGCAGGGGCCTTCAGATAACCTTTGTGCAATTCTCTCACCTTCCACTTGAGGAAACGGAGGTTCTAGAAGAGAAGAAAAACTGAGGCCTGAGGGGCAGAGCGGCCCAGGGAATAAGCACAGGCTGGCTTGTCCACCACGCGGCCGGGTGCTCCGTGTGAGGCCACGTCTTTCATCCACGTACCCACCCCTTTGCTACTGGCATCCTTATTCCCATTTTACAGATGAGGAGACTGAGGCTCGGCCAGGGATATCCCTTGTTCAAGTTCCCATTGCCAGTGTGGAGGAGCCAAGATTCAAAACAAGATTTCCCTGATTCCAAATTTCACGCGTGTCTTTTCGAATACAGCCCGCCGCCTTAAGCCAGAAAACCTGGGTCCTACTTTTTAACATCTTTGTGACCTCGAGCCTCTCTTTCATGATCTACAAAATAGGGGTAAAGTAGAGGACAGATTAAATATGATAGTTAAGGGAGATCATGCACATACATTGTAATGTGCTATAAAAGGGTAAGGGACGATTAAAAAAAAATATCCAAGGTGACACTGCTAGCGAGGGACAGAGCAAGATGCATCGCTGATCATTTCTGTTCTGACACGATGTGAATCATAGGTCTGCCACTGACTAGCTCACTTTCCTCATCCGTAAAATGGTACAATAATAGAACGTATTTCATCATTTTGTCCTGAGTAGGGTGCATGGGCAGAGGGCTAGACACAGCGTCTGGCCTTCAGTAAGTGCTAATGTCTTCCAGTCTTTTCTTGTCTCCAGCCATAAGTAGCCTCATCTTTTGGCCAGTTCAAGACCTTCTCAGGCTCTGGGAATGATTTTTGCGAGTGGGGGG
>CM053570.1:80865923-81253078 GCA_028646485.1 Cryptoprocta ferox | reverse complement strand
CCTGAGACCTGTATCTGTTGTCCCCAGGGGACAAGGGGGCCTGGCGACCCCTTGGATGATGGCCAAGGAAGACCAGGAGGCTATTTTGCCTGCCCGGGGGTGGGGAGCAGAACTGAGCCCTCCAAATTAAGACGAGGGAGTGGATTTTGCCCACAGGCCGTCCAGGAGGAGATGGGATCTGTCCTCACATTGTTCTGTACTGTATCTGCAGAGGACAGCAGCGGAGGGGACCCTGGGGTGACAGGGGAAGGATGCAGCCACTCTCCCCTCATCCCTTCGCCCTCCCACGGTGCAAGGGGGACTTGCAGGAGCCCCCGGGGATCACATTCAGGGTACCTGCTGCTTTGCAAAGCTGAGCGCTTTGGCATTACCTCCTGTTACCTCCGTCGACCCTCACCATGACCCTAAGAGGTCGGGGGCACTGTTGTCCCCCTTTTACAGATAAGGAAACTGAGGCACCGAATTGCTCATGTTCACACAGCGAGTGGGCAGTGGAGCTGGACTTCCAACCCAGGTCTGTGCTCTCAACCACTATGATTGATACCAAATGTATTCATATTCTCAATGATTAATGGATAATAATGACAGCTAAGATTGGTATACCTTTTCTTTTTTGTTTTTTAGTGGGTTTTTTTGTTTGTTTGTTTGTTTTTTAGAGAGAGGGAGAGACCATGAGCAGGAGAGGGGCAGAAAGGGAGAGAGAGAATCCCAAGCAGGCCTCACGCCCATCACGGAGCCTGCTGCAGGGCTCCATCTAACGACCTTGGGATCATGACCTGGGTCTTAATCAAGAGTTGGATGCTTAACCCACCGAGCCACCCAGGCGCCCCTCCATGACGTTTTAATTAGAGCTTAATTCCTCACAGTCTGTGGCTAATTCCATAGAAGCCTGTGGTTTCCTCCCTTTTATGGGCAATGTATGTGCTTTATAAAAGCCATCGGCTGGAGGCTCTGAGTCAACGTTGTGTCGCAGCTTTGGAGTCAGAGGGGGCTGGGTTTGAGCCTCGGTTTCCTCATCTGTGGAACGGGCATAAGAATCCCACCTCACAGAATGGCTGCAAGGATGAAATGAGATGAGCATGTAAAGGGCACCTAGCCAGCATTCTTTGCGTCCCATTAGTCCCATCATCTTTCCCACAGCCTTGCTCACTGATTGAGCATATATTCGGGCCTCTTCCACCTCCCAGGCACTGTTCTAGGTGCTGAGGACACAGAGTGAACAAGATAGGCTGCATCTCCCGTGGAACTGACAGAGTCAACAGGGATGTTGGAGGATAATCAAGTCAACAAGATCATTTCATTATGTGAGAGTGCTCTGAGGAAAGCAAAACTGAGGGAGGCGAAAACTAGGGACCAGATGCGTGGTGGGGGATGGAACTTGAGAAAAGGTAGTCAAGGAAGGCTTCTTTGAGGCGGTGACCTTCAGGCTGAGGCCTGAATGAGGAGGAGAAAGCAGCCATGGGAACAAGGCCTTGGGGAAGATTGGGGAAGGCGACAGAAGGGAGGCAGCAGAGAAGCCGGAAAGAGGCCCTGTGAGGCGAATGAGTCGGGTGAGTTGGTTTGTGTGAGGTCTGCGTGACCGATTTCCCCAGTGAAGACACCAGGGCCCAAGGAGGTGGAGCCCCCTCTCTCTACGCCATTCCTTCCACTGCCCTGGGCCTCTCCTGGAGGCAGGCGTCTGGGGCAGGCACGCATGCACACGCATGCGCGCACACACACGCACACGTCACTGGGAACGCCAGGGAGGCTGGAAGGAGTTTCAGTTCTACGCTCTGACTCGACGGAGCTCGTGGAAGGGGAGCTTCTGGGAAGAGAGAAACCAACAGCTGACGCGTGAGCCTGTCGGCAGATGAGGAGTTTCTGAAGTGAGGCAACTTTCACTTAGCTCTTTGAGGGCTGACATCGAAGGGGCAGAACTGCTCCCTGTCAGCCAGAAAGAGCCTGCTGGAGGCAGGGGAATGGTCTCTGCATGGTCTTCAGGGGGGACCACGCTCCAGAGAGACGGGCAAAGGGCCTCTCCCTGCATCTGAGCCGGCGACCCCCTTTCAGTGTCTGGGCAGGGGCTCAGGAACAAGCCCGCCAACTCTGCCCATTTGCTAGTTGAAACGGGGCACTTACTTTCTTTCCTCTGGCTTGGGATTTTGTCTCTGTAGGAGTAATTTCACATGTAGTCATCACAGTCTGTGTGACAAGTTTAAATTCCCCCCACTAGAAACAAAGACTCTCGGTTTGGGTAAAAAATAAACATGCAGGCATCGACTGTCTGGAGAAAGACACATCTAAAATATAAAGGTGCTGGTTTTACCCTGTTGGCAATCACATCTTCCTGGGAGAGAATCAAGGGACACAGGACTTCTGCCATTCACCGTGTGATCTCAGGCCGGTTGACATCTGAGCCTTAGCTTCCTTATCTACAAAACGGGGACGATGATCAGTACGGGTGACCCTTGAACAACACAAGTGCGAACTCCATAGGTCCACTTACATACAGATTTTTTGACAAATACAGTATTTTCTCTTCCTTGTGATTTTCTTAACGACGCTTTTTCTCTAGCTTACTTTATTGTACAAATACGGTGTATCATATATATACCCTACAAAATAAGTGTTAGAAACTGTTTATGTTATCAGTAAGACTTCTGGTCAACAGTAGGCTATTGGTAGTTCAGTTTTGGGGGAGTCATAAGTTATGCACACATTTTGGACTGAGTGAGGGTCACCTGCATTGCCCAAGGGTCAACTGTACTTCCAGGGCTCTTGTGACTGCTAATGACTTTGGGAGGGATCAAGATTTAATCAGTCATTTGCACCTTAGTGTAAATAAGCTTCAGATCCTTTCCTGGGACAAGGTTTAGATAAGGAGAGGTGAGGAGAAGTCATGGAGAAAGGATCAGGGCCTGGACTTGATCTTCAGACCTCTCCTAGAGCCACACTGAATGCACACTGTGGCTTGGGAGGTGCCCCGGCCATCCAACCCTGAAAGCGGCAGAAGCTGGGGCTCCCAGGCTCAGGCCCTGTTTCCTGGGCTAGGGGCCAGACAGGGGGTATGATTGCTGGCATTAAAGTGACACAGGAAATGGAGGAGGAAGTGACAGCAACAGTGGAGGGTGAGGAAATCCCAGGCCTCACCCTTGTCTTACCCAAAACATAGGATTTAGGGCAGAGACCAAACCTGCTCTGTAAGCGTCCTTGAAACTACTTATCCAAAGGGCTGTGCTGGGTACAGATGACAAATCCACCCCATGTAGCTTGTTTTCTTTGTTGGGATTCCTGTCTCTCCATCACATCAAGAGATTTTTTTTTTAAAGATTTTATTTAAAAAAATTTTTTTAACATTTTATTTTTGCGAGACACAGAGAGAGAGACAGAGTATGAGCAGGGGAGGGGCAGAGAGAGAGGGAGACCCAGAATCGGAAACCGGTTCCAGGCTCTGAGCTGTCAGCACAGAGCCCGATGCGGGGCTCGAACCCACGAACTGTGAAATCATGACCTGAGCCGAAGCCAGACGCTCAACCGACTGAGCCACCCAGGCGCCCCTTAAGATTTTATTTTTAAGTAATCTCTGTACCCAACATGGGACAATTCACAACCGCAAGATCAAGAGTCCCATGCTCTACCGACTGGGCCAGCCGGGCTCCCCTCACGCCAAGAGATTTTTGACATTTCAGCCACCCTTAGTTGTGGCCGCTGAGACCAGCCTTTGGTGGACTCCTTTAGGACCACTCCCAGCTGCAACCAGAGCCACGAAGTTCACATACAAGGAATTCAGCCCCGTCTGAGGTTACATTCCTTCTTTTCTTGCCCAGCACCATTGAGTTCCATCTCTGAACATATCCCCCAGGCTTTTGCTAATGAGCAAGCTCTTACAATGCAATTGGTGTGTAAACCTTCTCCCAGGTCGGGTTTTTGTATGCATTTCTGTGGAGGGTGAGAAGATCTGGCTCTACTTCTGGGCTCAGAGAGGTGAAGCAACTCACCCCAGGTCACACAGCTTTTATGTGGCTCCAGAGCCTGAGTGCTTAGCCATAACACTCCCCAAACTTTGCTTTTTTTTTTTTAATATTTTTATTTATTTTTGAGAGAGAGAGAGAGAGAGAGAGAGACAAAGCATGAGCAGGGGAGGGGCAGAGAGAGAGGGAGACACAGGATCCGAAGCAGGCTCCAGGCTCTGAGCTGTCAGCACAGAGCCTGATGTGGGGTTCCAACTCACAAACCATGAGATCAGGACCTGAGCTGAAGTCGGATGCTCAACCGACTGAGTCATCCAGGTGCCTCTACCCAAACTTTGCACTTTGAGGGTCACAAAGATCAATCCTCCATGCTGCTGCTGGGCCCCCTGAGGTGGGGAGATGGAGATGGTCAAAGGTCACAGGTCAGGGACAGAGCCAAGCTTTTTCTCTGCTCCTCTCAGTGCCTCCCTGGGCAAAGTCAGACCTGTGGCTCTTTTTCGCTGAACCCTGGCTTCAGAGGAAATGTCATTTCACATTTACAACTTGCTCTTGATTCCCTTGGGCTTCTTTCCCATCCAGGTTCAGGAAGGGACCAGCACTGAAAAGGGTCTCCTTTCCTCTGCAGGGAAGTTCTGGCACATCTCGGACCTGCACCTTGACCCTGACTACAAGGTATCTGAAGACCCCCTCCAGGTGTGCCCATCAGCTGGCTCCCAGTTGGTGCCCAATGCAGGCCCCTGGGGTGACTACCTCTGCGACTCTCCCTGGGTCCTCATCAACTCCTCCATCTACGCCATGAAGGAGATCGAGCCCAAGCCAGACTTCATCATCTGGACCGGGTGAGAGCAGTCACAAAAGCTACCCTTCACTGCCTGCCTGGCACCCTCCCCACACTAGTTCCCTTAGTCCTCTAACCAGCCCTGATTCAGAGAGCATGAACCTAAAGCCTAAAGTTACACAACTTGCTCAAGGGACTGTTGGCCTGGCTGATCCCAAAGTCTGTGCCCTTGACTCTGTGTCTCCCAGCCTTAGCAGAACACAGAACGCAGCTCTCTCTGAGGCTGGGGACAGTTATGGCACATTTGGGTATGTGGATAGCTAATGGATTTTTTTAAATTTTTTTTTTGAGAGAGAGAGAGAGAGAGAATGTATTCGTGCAAGTGGGGGAGAGGGACAGAGGGGAGAGAGAGGGAAAGAGAATCCCAAGCAGGCTCCACACTCAGCTCAGAGGCCTGGGGCTTGACCCCACAACCCTGGGATCATGACCTGAGCCAATAACAAGAGTTGGATGCTTAACCGACTGAGCCACGCAGGCGCCCCAAGAATTCCTGGATTTTAAGTCAGGTGGATGAACACTGGGGCCAATTCCACCAGTGTTTAGGGACTCCAAGCCCTAGAGATCCAAATGCAGGGAGGGAAGAAGGTAGAGGTGAGGAGGGAGCAAAAGGCAAGCTCAGGGCAAAGCACAAGGTAACACCCCAGACCCCTACTCCCGCCCCCCAGGTGGGATATGTGTGACATTCCTCAGGCACTCCTGGCTGTCCAAGAACGAAGGAAAGGGAAAGGGGAAAAACAAGTGGTTAAATGATAGAGATCACAGTCATGCAGGACACGGGTCTCCATCAGTTTGCAACTGTCTTAATGGTTTATTTTGTTTTTTTAATTTTGTTAAAAATTTTAATGTTTATTTATTTTTGAGAGAGGGAGAGAGAGAGAGAGAGAGAGAGAGAGAGAGAATCTGAAGCAGGCTCCAGGCTCTGAGCTGTCAGCACAGAGCCCGATGTGGGGCTCGAACTCACAAACCGTGAGATTGTGACCTGAGCCGAAGTAGGACACTTAACCGACTGAGTCATCCAGGCGTCCCTGCCTTAATGATTTGTAAGAAAAAAAAGCAATCTTATCAATAACCAGACCTCCCACCCCCCCAGAAACCGATAACTCAATTTTCTGGAGCCCTAACATCACCCTGTCCTCCACGGCATAGAAAATTCCTCTACTTCAAACCACGTCAGAGAGGCTGAAAGTGGTCTGGCATTGGGATCAAGTGTCCTCGTTGCCCTGGCCCCAGAGGGTTCTCACTGCTCAGAGCCCTGTTCTGCTCGAAGATAGATTGTGGGGTGATTTCTGCTCAGCCAGACTCCATTTCTGCTTCTCACCCAAGGATGCGGCTGTGAGTCCCCCAACTTCCCTTAGCACTGGGTGTCCTTGTCACTCAAGGTCCACCCTTCACTCACTGGCTCCTTTCTCCCTCCCTTGGAAGGTCCACCTGTCTTGTGTTCAGCCCTGGGTAGACATTAGGGCGCTGAGATGATAGAGACTTGGATGATAGAGACTAGAGACAAGGAGCTCACGGTCTTGGGGTGACGCAGACAAGCCCACTGAACCACTGTATCCCAGCAGGGCGGGAGGGTCACTGGGGGACATGGGAGCTTCACAGAGCACCTGACTCCATCGGGCACGATTGGGGAGGACTTCTCACAGGAAGTGATAACCAGGGAGCTGGTGAAGAAGGCTGGCAGGAGCTCTGACTTCTTGCTCCCTCTTTCAGTCTCAATGGACACCTCTACAGGGCAGGATCAAACCCATGATGCCCCCCGCTGTCCTTCTGTGTGGCGTGGGAGTGACCAGGAGTGACCCTCGGATGGACCCTGTGGTTGGCAGGGGGAGGGGCAAAGCTAGACTCTTAAGAAATGTGTTGGGGTCATGGCGCCTGGGTGGCTCAGTCGGTTAAGTGTCCAACTCTTCATAGCGGCTCAGGTGGTGATCTTGCGGTCGTGAGATCAAGCCCCATGTCAGGGTCCACACTGAGCCTGGAGCCTGCTTGGGATTCTCTTTCTCCCTTTCTCTCTGCCCCTCCCCTGGTTGTGTGCTGTCTCGCTCTCTAAATAAATAAATAAACATTTAAAAAAAGGAAGAAACAAATGTGGCAATGTCTCAGGGCAGTCCCAGGCAGCTCAGGTATCAATCTAAGAAGAGAGTGAGTTTTAAGCCATGACCCTGAACTCTTGCTCCCAAGAGGGATCTTGCTCAGGGAGCCTCTGCTCTGAATTCTCTGAAGAGGAGCTGTGGGACGGACATGTAACATTCTGAAAGACATGACCCCCCCGCCCCGGAAACGTGACCGCTTTGGGAAATTCATGATTCTTTAACAGAAACATGATGTTTCTAGAAAACCTCTGGGACCTTTTATAATTCGATTTCTAAAAAGTCTGACTTCTCTGGGTGAGTTGCCATCCCTTAGGGGTAACCTGTAGAAACCAGAAGTGTTTTCTTTCTTTTTTTTTAATGTTTATTTATTTTTGAGAGGGAGAAAGACCGAACATGAGCGGCGGAGGGGCAGAGAGAGAGAGAAGGAGACACAGAATCCAAAGCAAGCTGGAGGCTCTCAGCTGTCAGCACAGAGCATGACGTGGGGCCTGAACTCATGAACCGTGAGATCGTGACCTGAGCTGAAGTCGGATACTTAACTGACTGAGCCACCCAGGCACCCCAAGAAACTGGAAGTGTTTCTAAAAGAGAGAATGAGATCCTCCAAACTAGGGGGAAATAAAAAAGGAACTTTGTTCTGATGTCTTTGGACCCCTGGCCTGTCCGTGGGGAAGACAGGGCAAATGGGCTCCTCTTGCTCCCTAAGGGGGGTGTCAGAGACGCAGCAGGGTGTAATGAGGGTGTGCGAAGACCCTGGAGCCAGTCTGACTAAATTCAGACCCCGGCCCCACCACCTTCCGGTTCTATACACTTGGGCAGAATTCTCCACCTTTCTGTGCCTTGTTTCTTTATCTGTCAAATAGGACTAACAACAGAACTCACATTGTAGGGTCCCAGTGGAAAACAAACGGGGAGGTGGGTGTAACACACACAAAGCCACTGGAACAAAGCAAGTCAGGGCGAGCCCCGGGTGACAGTAGCAGTACTATTAGTTAGGCTACTTAGCTTCCCCAGGAGCACCTGGCCAGTGGCTGCCTCACCCTGTCAGGTCCAGCAGGGGTCCTCAGGCTTTCGATTGTGGGGGCTCCTCCCCATCCCCTACCCTGCCTTTCCCCTTTCTCCTCTCCTGCTCCCTGGCCTTGCTGTGTATTTCTAACTTGGATCCAGGAATTTAGGTCAGCCGAACGAGGGACAGAATGGTCCCGGGGCAGGTCCTGGATCTGCCGTAGAGTAGATTTGAACCCTAAACTCTGAAGCCAGCTCCAAACTCCTTAGAACCCTTTAGGGAACAGAGCAGGACTCAGAGATGACTTTTCCACCCCAAGCTCCCTGGGGGCCTGCAGATGGGACTGGAACTCTCAAGCTTCCCTCTTTAACTAATAATTACAACCAAGAAGCTATTCTACATTTTATTTTATTTTGTATTTATTTATTTATTTATTTATTTATTTATTTATTTAAGAGAAAGGAAAAGAAGGGCGCCTGGGTGGCTCAGTAGGCTGAGTGTCCGACTCTTGATTTCGGCTCAGGTCATGATTCCAGGGTTGTGGGATGGAGCTCCATGCTGGGCTCTGCACTGAGCATGGAGCCTGCTTGAGATTCTTTCTCTCCCTCTCTCTCTGATCCTTCCTTGCTTCCATGTGCATGCATACTCTCTCTCTCTCTCTCTAAAAATAAATAAACTTAAAAAAAAACCAAAAAGCAAAAGTTTAAAAAAGAAAGAAAGATAAAGGAAAAGAGTTTTATTTGAGCCCAAGTTAGGAGAGTTGCCTAGGAAATATGCTCTTTACAGGGTAGAAAGTAGTCCCACTAGTCTACATTATATACATATATATATGTGTGTGCGTGTGTGTGTGTGTTATGTGTTGTATGTGTTATATATATAATTTTCTCCCTTTAATAAAGTCTCATGAAAATCTAGGAGTAGGTACCATTATTTTCCCTATTTTACAGATGACATAACAGAGGCTCAGAGAGGTTTAGCAACCAGCCCAGGGACCCACAGCAGGTCAGCGGCAGAGCCCAGGTTTGAGCTCTGTCTTGTGTGGATCCCAGCTCCAGCCTGACCCTTCCCTCTCAGGGGATGTCTGAGAGCCAGTTCCACCGCCTCTTTTCTCATGGCTGAGCTGTCCCTTCCTTTTCTCACACCCCTTCCTGATCTGCCCACACCAAACCTGCTTGGTGGTGTTTTGCAGTGATGACACACCTCATGTGCCCAACGAGAGGCTGGGAGAGGCAGCTGTGCTGGGAATTGTGGACCGCCTGACCAGGCTCATCAGAGAGGTCTTTCCAGGTAAGACTCTGCCATCGGCTCCCCTGAAGCATTTCCCGAACCCCAGGCAGTGTCCGGCACGGTGGGACAGCGACAGCAAGATGTGGAGGAACGGCCTTGAACCATGCGCAATGCTGGCTGCCAGCCAGGTCCCAGGTTGGTCACTTCACAGTGATTGATCATTTCTTCCCTTCCAGCAACGCCGCAGAGAATGCGAGACATCACTGGCCTGCGTTTACACGCAGAATCCTATTAACAGAAATGCCTGACATTTCACTGCCTTCTGCCCTTGCCTGTGTAACACGGACTCACGGCCCCCTCTCAGGGCATCCACGGTCATATATGGGCATGGTTCCCAGGAAGTCTCAGGAGGACTCGTACATAGCGCTATGTCCTGCTGGGGCCCCAGAGCTGCCGTCCACTGCCCTCAAACCATCCTGGCCACGGGGGCCCCCGGGGGTGCTGGGTTCCAGCTACGGGCCGTTCTTGTGCTGCCAGGGCTTTCAGAGCCCAGCAGGGCAGGCAGAGCTGTGCGTGATGACACAGCCGTCCCGCAGGATGTGACAAGGAGATGGGATCTGCGTGCCTCACCTAATGGCCCCTGAAAATGTTTTTAAGCGGACTGTGCCAAACACAAGGCTCTGGGGGGCTGAATCAGGCTCTCAGGCTGCCCAGCTGGGGACCCGTGAGAGCAGCCCACTAGCCCCCAACCCCTCCTTTGGGTTCAGCTGCATCCTCCAAAGGGCTTAGTCATGGATGCCCAGGACCCAGATATGGACTAATATTTAGCAGCGGCAGTAAGTATATGTATCTAGGCATTGAGTGCTAAGTGTCAGGCACTGTTCTAAGAATATTATATGCGTTAGCTCTTTGTGATAATCCTGGAGGGAAGTGCTATTACTGCTTCAATTTCGCTGGTGAGAAATGCGAGTCTCGGAGTCAAACTGGTCAAGGTCATGTGGCAAGGGTGAGGATGCAAATCCAGCTTTGAGCGCCACCCTTATCCACCACTGCCACTGCCACCCCAGGAGGGGCCCTGCGCGGCTGTCACCATCCCACACCCATCCTCCAGGCAACCTCCTTTCTGCCATCTTCTTCCCTCGATGTAAATCATTTTATGCAGTCGTCTAGTTGTCTGGATGTATGGATGAGGAAGGAACCTGGGGCTCACGGCTAGTCAGTTCCCAGGGAGGGATTCAAACTCATCCAACTCTGAGCACTCTTTCCTCTGTTCCACATGGGCTCCTGGAATAAAAGTGAAATAATGGATAAGAAAATGCTTTGCAAGTATGAGTTAACATACAAATATAAATCAGAAGATCCTCTAGTTTATAACACACGTGCACATTTATCGAATTTCCTAATATTCAAGATGCCATCAACTGTAAGATGCATATTTTATGTATTGCTAAGAAAAAAAATAGTTAATTAAAGTATGACAGTGCTTTCTCGTGGCTTCAATAAGTCACACTCCACCTGCAGAGATGTTAGAATAGAACACATTAGAAGAGTTCAAATGAGACATTATCTTTTTCTTTTAGAGAGCTAGAGTACGAGCAAGGGAGAGGGGCTGAGAGAAAGAGAGAGAGAGAGAGAGAGAGAGAGAGGGAGTCTTAAGCAGGCTTCATGCTAAGTATGGATGGTGGGCTCGATCCCATGACCCTGGGATCAAGCCCTGAGCCAAAATCAAGAGTTAGGTGCTTCACCGACTGAGCCACCCAGGCGCCCCGATACATTATCTTATTTGAGAACTATAGCGACACCGGTCAAGCAAACACTCTCCATTTTATCGATAAATAAGAGCACAGAGAAGTCAAGCCAATTGCTGGAGAGGAGGAAGGGACTGCAACTCTGGATTTTGGAGGCACATCGTGTCACGTGTTCATCCTGCCACGTGCCACCTGTGCTCCCCATCAGTCACTGTGAACGCTGGCCCCTCTTCTCCGGCATGGCTGTGTGGTGAACGCAGGTGTGCTAGGCAAACAGATCCCGGTCCCAATTCTCTGCCAGTTCACACTGGGCAATGCCTTGGAGACTCAGTTTTCTCTCTGTGCAAAATGAGGAGAATAATGGTACCTGCCCAGAAGGCTGTTGTGAGGATTAAGTCAAGTCACTCATCTAGTGAGTCAACAAATATTTATTGAGCGTCTTACTCTTACTGTGAGTGAGATACCATTCTAGGGGGCAGGAAACTTGGCCAGGTTGTGCCCTCATGGAGCCTGTGCTTGTAAGAAGCTTCTAACAGTGCCTGGCACAAAGCAGCGGCAAAGAAAGGGAAAGATTCCTCCCTTCTCATCTGTTCTTGATATTCCAGGGATTTGTGGTTTTTTGAAAACGTTGTTGTTGTTGTTGTTGTTTCTGAGAGAGCGTGCGTGAGGGAGGGGCAGAGAGAGAGGGAAAGAGAGAAACTTAAGCAGGCTCCGCGCCCAGTGCAGAGCCTGACTTGGGGCTCGATCTCATGACTGTGAGACCATGATCTGAAACCGAAATCAAGAGTCAGATGGTCAACCGACTGAGCCACCCACGTGCCCATGAAATGGATTCTTAAAGGCTGGTGGCATTTGTGTTAAAGAGGCGAGGTTTTTCCAGGCAGGCACAGTGAAGGCTTCTGCCTCTGTAAACACTTCTTGATGGGAATTTTAGGACTTCCTCCTTCAGCAGACCTTTTAGCACTTCCAGATCTTGTAGGCTCTACAGCGCAAAAAGTTTGTGAAAATATCTCTCCAAGTGGGAACTGGAGGCTCCAGCCTCCCTCATTGGGTCAAGGTCAGTCCCTGGGGAACACCAAGCTCATATAAGGGCAAACCTGCCTTGAGCTCACAGGAGTTTTTGCTTATTGTCAAACTTAAAAAAAAAATGTTTATTTATTCTTTTTTTAAAAAGCTTTTTTCTTAATGTTTATATTTTTTGAGAGAGAGAGAGAGAGAGAGAGACAGAGTACGAGCAGCAGAGGGGCAGAGAGAGAATGAGAAAGAAAAAGAGAGGGAGACACAGAATCGAAAGCAGGATCCAGGCTCTGAGCTGTCAGCTCAGAGCCAGATGCCCGCGGGGCTTGAACTCAACAGCCAAGCGATCAGGACCTGAGCTGAAGTCAGATGCTTATCCAACTGAGCCACCCAGGAGCCCCGTGTTTAGTGTCAAATGTTTATTGAGCAACTACTACTTGCCAGACACAGAAGTAAAATAAAAGTGAGAATGAGGGTACTCCCGAGGAGGAAATGAGTCTGATGGGCTCCCTCCCCATAGGAGTCATTCTCAAGCCACTTCCTTCTCTGGTCCCCGCCCCCACCCTGTTGTACATTTCCACAGCAAGTGGCTCTTCCCTTTTTTGTGACAGCCCTCACACCTCTAATTACTCAATACCTGTCAACCCCACTGCACTGCAAGGCCCGTGGGACAGGGTCTGGGTGCCTAGTTCCTGGATCTACACGTAGGCACACATGAGGTGCTCGATAAACACCTGTTGAATCACCAATGAGTGAAACTCCTAAGTTTACTCCTGGAGTAAATCAGACCCTTTTCCTAACAGTCAGTGGGCCTGGAATTGACAAGAACAAGGAGCACTAAATTACCAAGGGGCTGACAATGGATGTGAAGATGATTTAGATCTTCTAGCTTTCTTCTTCTCGTCCTCTGACGCTTCCTTCCGACCAGGGAACTTTCTGCTGGGAATGGGGTTAGGAACGGGGATCAGAGAACTCACTGCTCTTCCTTCCCAGGTCTGAGCAATGTTCAGCCAGATTCTCCTGAACGTGGTTTTCTGCTTATCTCTGTAGTTTCCTCATTTGTGCTTTTCTCCATTAGCGCGGACAGCTGCTGGTGGACTGAAAATTACTAACTCCACCGAGCCCTTTCACATCAGTATGTTTATATTTCTCTTTTTCCTCCCAGGTACTAAAGTCTACGCTGCTTTGGGGAATCATGACTTTCACCCCAAAAACCAGCTCCCAGCAGGGAGCAACAGCATCTACGATCGGGTAGCAGAACTGTGGACACCCTGGCTCAGTAACGAATCCATCGCTCTCTTCAAAGAAGGTACTAGCACCATCTGCAACTAGAAGCACTTACTTGTATGCCCAGGTCTGATGGAATTTTGTCTTCACAACAACCCCATGAAATAGGTACTGATTTAATCGCCATTTTACAGATAAGGAGACAGAGGCTTGAAGATGTCGAGTTACGTAGCCAAGATCAGCCAGCTTAGCGACGGCTGACTCCAGTGCCCATGCTTTCAACCCTGTGGCACTAATGAGTATCACAAATGAATGTTTATTGAGCATATACTGTGCGCCAGGCACTACTTTCAGCACATTCCAAGACTCCTCACAAAAACCCTAGGAAGAGGCAGTGACCTCCGGTTGAGGCAGGGTTTCCCATCCTTTGCACTAGTGACACGTCGGGCCGGATAATTCTTTGTGGGGGCCGTCCTGTGTGTTGTAGGGTGTGTAGCAGCATCTGTGGCTTCTAACCACTGGATACCGGTAACACCCTCCATTGTGATAACCAAAAATGTCTCCAGACCCTGCTAAATGTTCCCTGGGGGACAAAATCAGTGGCTGAGAGCCACTGATCCAGAGACACAGCCGGCCCAAGGTGACCCTGGCTCACTCCCTTCCCTGTCCTCAGTCCCAAATGGTGAAACCCAACCGGAAGCCCAGTGATTTAGTCCACAGAGATCAGCTTCTGGGACGGAGCGTTGAGTGAACAGGGCTGACAGTGGATCTGGAGGGACAAGTGCATCCTATTGTAATTCGCATTCTAGAGAGGAGGAAACCGAAGCACAGAGAGGCCAAGTAAAAATCTTCTCAAGCTGCACAGCTACTAAGTGCTAGAGCCAGGACTTAAACCTAGGCTGGGTGCCTTTAGAGCCTCCGGTTTTACTCACCGTGCCCCTCCTATGGGCAGGCTGGGAAGGGAGGGCGCAAGGGCAGGAGAAGGTGGGCATGGAGGGGAAGGCACAGAGATCCCTTCAGATTCTCTCTGGCTGGGATGTCTTAGGTGCCTTCTATTCTGAGAAGCTGCCTGGACTGAGTGGGGCTGGGCGAGTCGTGGTCCTCAACACCAACCTGTACTATATCAACAACGAGCAAACCGCTGGCATGGTCGACCCCGCCCGGCAGTTCCAGTGGCTGGACGGCGTGCTGAGCAATGCATCCCGAGCTAAGGAAATGGTAACGGCTCCTGCCTCCACCTTCCCCACCTCTCTGGGGTCACTTCCCGAATGAGTCTCCCACCTCCGCACAAACTCACCCACCCACTCAAGATGCCCAGATCACAGAGGGTCCATCAGCCTGGTGCCCGGAGGCAGCTTTTTCCATCCTCACAATGGCCTGTGAAAAAGAGAAGGGTATTCTAGGGGCCACTTGAGCGGCTCAGTTGGTTAAGCGTCTGACTCTTTTTTTTTTTTTTTAATTTTTTAATGTTTATTTATTTTTGAGAGAGGGAGACACAGAGTGCGAGCAGGGGAGGAGCAGGGAAGAAGACACAGAATCCCAAGCAGGCTCCAGGCTCTGAGCTGTCAGCACAGAGCCCAGCGCGGGGCTCGAACTCATGAACCGAGAGATCATGACCCGAGCTGAAGTCGGATGCTCAACCGACTAAGCCACCCAGGTGCCCCTGGGATCTGAGTCTTGATTTCGGCTCAGGTCATGATCTCATGGTTTGTGGGATGGAGCCCCTCATCGGGCTCATGGGGTGGAGCCTGCTTGGGATTCTCTCTCTCTCCCTCTCATTCTGCCCCTCCCTGACTTACACTCTGTCTCTCTCAAAATACATAAATAAAAGAATAGAAAAGGGTACCCCAGGTGGCGGGCTTAGCACAGGCAACGGCACACAGTGGAAAGCACCTGGTGAAATCTTTGCTGGGTACTCAGAGTACCAGAATCTGCTTTGTGGGGGGAGGACCTTTAGTCCTGTCTGCTTGCCCTTCGGGAGGGGGGGCCGGTGTGCGGGGTCAAGGAGGGCATCCTTGAGCCCCTCCTGGGTACTCCTTCCGTGCAGGTGTACATTATTGGCCACGTGCCCCCAGGATTCTTTGAGAAGAAGCGGAGCAAAGCTTGGTTCCGGGAGGGCTTTAATGAGGAGTACTTGAAGGTGGTCTGGAAGCACCACCACGTCATCGCGGGGCAGTTCTTCGGGCACCATCACACCGACAGCTTCCGGATGTTTTATGACGATGCAGGTACTCGACCTGGAGAGCAAGTGCCAGCCCAGCCCCCTCCTCCTCTTGCCAGCCTCTCTCAGTCCCACTGTCTCTCTCCTGAAAGGTGCCCCCATCAGTGTCATGTTCCTTACACCGGGAGTCACCCCATGGAAAACCACCTTACCTGGAGTGGTCAACGGGTCCAACAATCCAGCCATCCGGGTGATTGAATATGACCGAGCCACACTGAGCCTGCAGGTCAGAAGCCCTGCCTGGGTCTGTCGGGGCCAATGAAGGAGGGTGGGGAGGGACCCAAATGTATCACGGCCTTGCCTAACTCCTTCCAGGTAATCCACCCTCTTCTAGAGCTCAGGCTCAGAACCCCTGAGCCACCTCCAAATCCTTCAACCAAGGCAGGTCAAATTTTTGTCCCCAGATCTCTCTTCACCGTAGATCAGTCTCCTACATGGCCTCCCTGCCTCTCGCCCTGCCCTGCTAAAGTACTTCTTGTCTCTCTCCTGCTCAAAAACCTTCCATGGTTCCCCAGTGCCCATAAGAGAATAAGCTGGATCTCCTCGGCCTGGTATTCAAGGCTTCCCACAGTTGTGACCTCATGCCCATTGCCCACCTCATGCCTATACCAACTAGGTCCCAGCCAAAGCAGGCCCTTAACTCATCAAGCAACCCCTCATCTCCTGGGATGTGCTTGTGATTGTTGAAACAGCAAAGGAATATTATTCCTTAATTTATTCAACAAAATGTACTAAGCAGGTGCCGTGTTCCCTGGTTCCCAGGCCCTGAGCTCAAGGGATACGTGAATGAACAAAAATAAAGTCATGCTCTCCTGGAGGTGACCTTCTTGCAGGAGACACACAATAAAGAAATCAGGAAAGTTAAGTGAGGCATGGAGAGAAGCACTAAGGAGAAAACGGAGTGAGGGGCCAGTGTGCCCGTGGTAGGGTGGGTGTGCATGCTGTGAGACAGGTGAGGCAGGGAAGTGTCACTGAAAGGGTGACCTTTGAATTCTGAGTAAGCTGAAGGAGGGAATCACATGAGCATCTGGGGGAAGGTGAGGAAAGAGCAAGTTCAGAGGCTGCAGGGTGGGAATGTGCTTGGTGTAAGGGAAGAGCAAGGAGGTCTGTGGCTGCAGAGGACGGCACAAGGGGACAGTGGGAAGAATGAGGTCAGATCACGTCAGCCACGAGTGGGACTCTGGATGGGAAGGGTTTGGAGCAGAAGAACTAAACAGTCTGACTTATAATTTGACCAAATCACCATGTCTGCTATTCAGAGAACAGGCTGTAAAGGGCAAGGGCAGAAATGGCGGTGGGGCCGGGGGGATCAGTTAGGAGGTGACAACAATAATCAGGGTGTGGCAGTGGGGCGGTGAGAGGCCCCAGATGCTGAAGGCAGAGAAGACAGGATTTGCTGGTGGACTGGATGACAGTGTGAGAGACAGGAGTCAAGGCTCTGGCCTCAGCACCTGGAAGGGTAAAGCTGTCCTTCACTGAAACGGGATCGCTGCCGGAGGAACAGGTTTCAGAGGGAAGATCAGAGGTCTGGTTTGGGACCTGTTAACTTTGGGAGGTCGAAATGCTTCCAAGTGGGGCGCCTGGGTGGCTCAGTCGGTTGAGCGTCCGACTTCAGCTCAGGTCATGATCTCACCGTTCGTGGGTTCGGGCCCCGCGTCGGGCTCTGTGCGGACAGCTAGCTCAGAGCCTGGAGCCTGCTTCCGATTCTGTGTCTCCTTCTTTCTCTGCCCCTCCCCCGTTCGTACTCTGTCTCTCAATAATAAATAAATGTAAAATAAATAAATAATTAAATGCTTCCAAGCAAAAGTGCCCAGGGAAGAGGCAGCAGGGTATTCAAGGAGGAGGCCCAGGAAGAGGTGGGTATAGAGATTTAATCTGTTTGTTGCGAGAGGACATTTATAAACAGGGGCTGGATGAGATAACTTAGGTCCTTGATTCGAGAGCAAATGTGTATGGAAAAGAGGTCTGAGGACTTTCAAGAGTATGGCCTGTTATCCACGTGGGCACTCAGAGGGCCTTAGCAGAGGAATCACAGGCTGGTTCCCCGCCCCCCGCCGCCCCCCCAACATGCTCTAGATCCTTCTCAGGGAGGGAGTCAGACAGGCCTGGGTTTTCTACCACTCGTGAGAGATTTTTTTACCTCTTTGGCCTCCATTTTTCTGTAAAATGGGAGTAACAGTACCTCCCAGTGTTTGGGGAGGACCAAATGAAAGAATGTAATGTGCCTAGGGGGTAGTTACCATCCATCCCCTTACCCCACTTCTACTGACCGGAGACAGGTCCACACATTTAAGTGGAAAGCATTGGACAGCGAAACCTTTCCAGATTCTAGTTCTGAAGATGCATCGGAGACCTAGGGGTCACGGGTGTATCCCAAGCCCTCGGCAGCCACAGTCCCATAACCTCTTCAACCAGGCACCCCATCCCACTTTTTAAAGTTACTTTTTATCCATTAATTCTGTAAATATTTACTAAGCCTCTGCGTACCTGGGACAGAAAATACATAGGCCACAGGGTTACCACCTGGATTCCAAACCTGCCTCTGCGACTAAAACCCCTGTAGGAAGCACCCTGGCCAAATGAATTCTCTTTAGGACTCAGTTCCCTCATCTGTGAAATGGGGTAATAAGCGCAGTTACCTCATCAGCATACCATGCATCCTGGGTAAGTAGGAACCGCTCACTAACTAAGAGCAGTCACTGTTAAGGTTACAAAGAATCTGGGGACAAATGCGAGGCTGTGGGATTGGGGGGTGGAAGCTCACGGCCTACCCTCCTCGCGCCCTCTCTCCAGGACATGGTGACCTACTTCTTGAACCTGAGCCAGGCGAACGAAAAGGGGGCCCCGCTCTGGGAGCCGGAGTACCGGCTGACCGAGGCCTACCGGGTGCCCGACGCAGGCGCCCGCTCCATGCACGCGGCGCTCGGCCGCATCGCCAGCGACCCCCGCATGCTGCAGCGCTACTACGTCTACAACTCGGTCAGCTACGACCTCGAGCCGTGCGACCCGGCCTGCCGCGTCGAACACGTGTGCGCGCTGCGCGAGGTGGCCTTCGACGCGTACGCCGCCTGCCTGCGCGCCGCCGGCGCCGCGCCCGCGCCCCGCCTCGCGCTCCTGCTCGCGGCGCTGCTGGGCCTGCGCGCGCTGCTGGCGCCGTGACCTCGGGCGCCCGCCGGCCTGGCTCGCTGGTCCCGGGGTAGCACGCGGCCACACCTGCCCGGCGTCCGCAGAGTGAACTGGGATGGGGCAGCCCGACCAGGAAATGAAGCTCCAAGGCCTGCCCCGCAACCGGACCCCCGGCACCTTTTTCAAACAAACAGCAATGCTCAGCGAGCATCTTACTCAGTGCGTTTCTCTTTTTCATATGTAAATAAGGTTTAATGCAACTCCCTTGCACAGTTACCGAACGTCCTCCCCCTGCCCCTTGCGTTTGGATAAATCGGAGTAAAATGAGCCTCCGGGAAGCTGAGTCTTGTCTACCCGGCGCCCTCGTTCTCTCCCGCACTCGTCCGAGGTCTAGGCCTGGTCAGTTCTCGAAGTCCCGCAATCGGGGATCAGAACAGGCCTTTTTGTTTTGAACAGTGAGGATGTGAGGGATCCCGATTGTTGCCCGGGCGCTAGTCTCCGGGCCGTTTTTGTCATCTCGGGCCTCCTTTGGCCTCAAATGCAAACCGAGGCAATTAGAAGTCTGCTGGGCTAAGTAAGGGCAGTGAGCCTGGGCCGGTCCGTCTTCGGGGCTCAGCGGGGCTGGGTGCCGGTAGCCCTGCGCGCGTTGCGGGAACGCAGCCGGGGGAACGAGTCGGGGGCGCAGACGGAAACAGATGGGGTCGGCGGACGCCCGGGCCGCGGGGTCCGGGGACCTTGCTCCTCCCCGGACAGGGCGGGACGGGGAAGTCCCGCCCAGAAGGCCCGGGCCCTGGGCGGCCCCGAGGGCTGCGCCCGCCTCCTTCCTGCCGCGGCGACCCCGGGCCCAGAGGGAGGGTCCGAGCCCAGCGGAGGCAGAGGAGGCGAGGCCGGCGGGTCATGCCCTGGTTGCCCCGCACAGCGCTCCTCTGGGACCTGGTCCTGGGCTTTTTGGGCACCGCCTCTTTCCTGATCGACCTGGGCGCCGACCTGTGGGCCGCGGGCCAGTATGCGCTCAGCGGCCGCTACCTGTGGGCCGCGCTGGTGCTGGCGCTGCTGGGCCTCGCCTCGGTGGCGCTGCAGCTCTTCAGCTGGGTCTGGTTGCGCGCCGACCCCGTCGGCTTGCACGCGTCCCAGCCCCCAGGCCGCTGCCTGGCGCTGCTGCATCTCTTGCAGCTCGGCTACCTGTACCGGTGAGCGCCCCGCCCTCGGGAGGAGGGAAGAGGAACGGAGCCCAGCGGCACCTGCAGCCGGGCTAGTCGCCCGGGGAGAGCACGGACACCGGGGAGGGGCTGGGAAGGAGAGGCTGGGACCCAGGAGAGGAAGCCAAGCCGTTGGGGGCACCTCTGCTCCCAGGTGAGCTCCCCGCCCCTAAAGACAGAGAACGCCGGCTGACAGCCGTCGGAGCCCAGCTAGTCCTACCCTCTGGCACAGGGGAAGAAACTGAAGCCCAGAGATGAAAAGGAGGCACACGATTTGGAGCCCGACCTCTCTGGGATCCAGTCCTAGCTCATTTACCATCTGGGGCCTCATTCCTGCCGTTCTCTGAGCCTCGGTTTCCTCCTGTGTTAAAAGGAGGCAGTGATCTAGAGACATCTCTGGCAGGCGGGCCTGTTGAGAGGAGCGAAGGCAAGCGTGGGAACGTGCCTAGCATGGTGCCGGGTTCTTGGCGGACTCTAGGGTAATGGCAGACCCGGGTGTTCCTTTTGGCGGTGGGTGGGGCCTTGGGCAAGTCACTTGAGCCCTCAGGGTCTCAGTTTACTCTTTGTTCCACTGGGGATGGTTGTAGTGCCTACCTCTGTTTGGAAGGGATTAACCGAATTAAGACCTGTACACTGCTTTGGCGCAGAGTAAGCATTCAACAAATGTCAGCCAGCTTGATTACTTGGGTCCCCGGGGAGCGTCAGCAGCGGTGACCACCCCCCCCCCAACTCTGCCCAGAGCAGAGCCCCGTTGGTTCTCTCAGCCCTTCTTTCCTACTTTTGTTCTCGCTGCCCCACCTCCTCACCCCCAGCGCCAGCAGGAGGGCAGAGATGGGGTCTGACTCACCCATGCCCCTTGAGCCAGCAAGGGCCGGGCACAGGCTGGGGCCCTGCAAATCTGTGTGGACTGTACTCCTTTTCACAACTGGCAGGGCCCCCTCGAGATGATGAAACTGAAACCAAGGGATCAGAGTCGTGTGATGAAGTCAGGACGTGATGTGGTCTGGGTAGGGATGGGGTGGCTGGAGCAGGATCTGCTCTTGAATCCATTTTACACATTCTTTCCACATCTTGCTTTGATGAAGCTGCACTGAGTCTCCAGGGGTGGACAAGAGGAGCTTGGAATATTGCAGTTTTGCCCGAGGGACTGCATAGGCATCAATCACATGATGGCGGGGCGTGAAGGGATGCAGTTACCCAAGTCCCGGCGGGCCTTGATGAGCCCTGAATCCGTAACTGTGTCATGCGTCTTCCCTTCTAGTTCTGCTGAGCACGAGGCAGACAGACTACTGAACTTTGGTTTTGAAAATGGGGTCTCTATCTGTCTTGGACTAGACTGAGGCGAAGGCCCAGGGGGACCAGAGGCAGAGGTTCCTGCTGAGGGAGAGCCCCAACCTGGGCCTGCCCCCTGCTCCCTTCCTGTATTGTCACATCTGTCCAGAGAAAGTGACAGTAAATGTCTGATGAATGAATTGGCAGTGAGTGAATGGGCTCACCTCCCAATAGCCCACTGAGATCAGTTCTGGCTGGGGGAGATCTTGATGCGTCTTCCACGAGCCCCCTCATGCCAGTGGGTCACCACCCATGCCCATCTATCCAGCCTCTGGGCTCTCTAAACTCTGCCTCTGTCTCCGTGCCCAGCACTCTGGGCAGTCCTCCTAAATGGATCCGTGCTTCTGTTCTAACCCCTCCATCCCTTCTGCTTCTCCACAGCCAGGGTGACCTTTCTAGTATATGTGCTGTCAAAGTGAGCTCGAGGGTGATCTTTCCACAGCACAGTCTGACCTATCTTGCCCGTGCTCAGCTCTCGATGGCCCCCCTTCCGCACAGGATCCTAAGAAATTCTTCCTCTTGCTAACATTTGAGAACTATCACCTGAGGCAATTTCGTAGTATGCCTCTGAAATTCAAACAGCTTTGGGTTCAACTCCTGTTGCCACCATTTATTGGCTCTTTGGTCCTGTGTCCCCCATCTGTCAAATGGGGATGTTGTAAGGAGTAAATGGGACAAGGTTTGTGATGACCTTGGGACATGCTGGCCAACTGGAGCGGCAGGAGTTGGATTGGTCCCCGCTTTACGATGAGGAACAAGTTCGGTGAGGTGAAGTCACTGGTGCCCGAGGTCCCACGGCATGTAAGTGACAACCTAGGATCGGAGCCCTTCTGCATCCACCCGGTGGGTGAGGGAAGGTGGACCGCCACAGGACACTAACCTGGCCCTTTGGGGCATCCATATGTGCTGCCTAGGTGTGTGCAGGGGCTGCAGCAGGGGCTGCTGGTGTGGCAGCAGGAGGCGCCCTCCGACTTTGACCTGGCGTATGCCGACTTCCTGACTCTGGACATCAGCATGCTGCGGCTCTTTGAGACCTTCCTGGAGACGACTCCGCAGCTCACGCTGGCACTGGCCATTGTGTTGCAGAGCGGCCGGGCCGAGTCCTACCAGTGTGAGTGCCGGGCCAGTGGCCAGTCCCCCTTTTATGGCTTGGGAAAGCTCCTGACTCATGTCAGGAGTGCTTTCACTCTTTTATAAAAGCTGCCTAGAAAATAGGAGAATCCCCTTTAGTCGGGCAGGTCTGCGCTCCATCTGAAAGTTACCCTTTAGCCTTCTGAATTGGGACAAACGGCAGTAATAGCGGCTGTGATGATCGAGGGCCAGCTGTCAGCCAGGCCCTGCGTAAAGTGCTTTCTTGTCCACACTGCTCACATGCACAGCAGCCCTGCAGGTTGGTGCTATATTTCTCTCCATTTTACGTGAGAGAGAAGAGGTGGAGAAAGGTGAAGGGACACATCACACAGAGCATTCACTGGGGGGCACAGAGCATTCACTGGGCATCTATTTTTGTCTGTTTGAGGGATGTGGGCGTCTAGGATCAGGGCTGCGTGGAAACAGTCTACACTGTATGTGCATGGGAGGCAGGGAGTGAGGGAAGAGACAGATTTTCCTAACTCTTTTTCCTGAGCATTTATTCAGCTGCTATTATGCGCTATTATGTGGGCTCCAGGGATCCCTGGGGAGCAGAATGTTTCATACCCTGAAGGAGCTCAGAGACAAGGAAATTGATCATTACCGTGTGCTAAGGCTCCAGACAGAAGCGGGTGAGGTGTCACGGGTTACCTGCAGAGCAGGGTGGGGTGCAGCGGGGTCAGGGTAGGTGACCTCAGGGGTGACTCAGGCTGGAACGTTCAGGGCACGTGCGCCTGTTCTACCTGGCATAGTGGGCTAAGCTTGTCCAGGCCAGAGACTGCAGCCTGCTGGGCAAACTGGAAGGGGATCAGCCCTGCTGAGACCCAGCGTGGGGTAGTTAGAGGGGACATTGGCCACAGATCTGCTTCCAGGGTGGGGGGTGGTGGCTTTCTGGTCCATAACAGGTTCCCAGGGAACATCTGTTGACTGACCACCGTGGGAAAGGGCAGGGGAGGAAGCATTCTAGAGATATTCCAGTGCTTCTAGACGCGGGCGGGCAACCAGGAGGTGGGATAGGCTCTCCACCGTAACCGTGGGGTGTCGGGAAATCAAGACGAAGGCCCAGTCTGATCCCAGATGTTCTGTCTGTGTGGCAGAGAAATCCCTCCTGGCCTGGAGTGCCGCCTCACCCAGGAAACCGTGGGATTTCCTGCTTCCATTTCTGAGACTACCAAAGGGGAACTGGGATTGCTGATTTTCAACCCCAAGAAGGCCTTGGGCTCTTCCGGGAAAGGGTTACAGGGCTCTAGAAACTGCTCAGGGTGTGGCCAGGGCCTGGGGTCCTCCATGCGGGTGACAGGGTGCAGAGGAGGGTATATAAGCCACACCCCCATCACCATGGTAACCCCTGAAAAGTACAGCGTGGTGGTGCAGAGGGCAGACTCCATATTTGAACCCCAGCTCTGTTGGTTGTGGGAACGGATGTTTTCCACGTGCAGTTTCCCTCCAGCTATCGGGGGCTGTCACATCCACTTCCTGGGCGGCCGTGACCTCTAGGGAGTGCCGGGCAGGCTGGCCACGGGGCTCACCTGTTGCCGCTTACTCTCCCTAGGGGTCGGCATCTGCACGTCCTTCGTGAGTATCTCGTGGGCACTGCTTGACTACCACCGGGCCTTGCGCACCTGCCTCCCCTCCAAGCCGCCCCTGGGGCCGGCCTCCTCTGTGGTCTACTTCCTGTGGAACCTGCTGCTGCTGTGGCCCCGAGTCTTCGCCGTGGCCCTCTTCTCAGCTCTCTTCCCCCACTACGTGGCCCTGCACTTTTTGGGCCTGTGGCTGGTGCTGCTCTTCTGGGTCTGGCTTCAGGGCACGGACTTCATGCCAGATTCCTGCTCTGAGTGGCTGTACCGGGCAACAGTGGCCACTATCCTCTATTTCTCCTGGTTCAACGTGGCCGAGGGCCGCACCCAAGGCCGCGCCACCGTCCACCTGGTGTTCCTCCTGAGTGACAGTGTTCTCATGGTGGTCACCTGGTTGACTCACGTCGTCTGGCTGCCCAGTGAGATCCCACTGCAGACGTTGCTGCCTGTGGGCGGCGTCTGCTTCCTCCTGGGCCTGGCCCTGCGGCTTGTCTACTACCGCTGGCTGCACCCTAGCTGCCGCTGGGAGCCCGACCGCGTGGATGGGACCCGAGGCTTCCGCTCCCTCGAGTGGCGTCAGCTGCCTCAGAACAGGCGCGTGGCCCAATTGGCTCAGAACTTTTTCCCCAGGGTTAGAGATGAGGCTGCTCTGCCACAGAAGGGAGAGGTGAATGGGGTCCTTTGAGGCAGGGTCAGACCCGGCAGGGGACAGAACAGATGACATCAATTAGTAGAATGCAGCTACGGGCCTTGATTCACTCAAGATGTACTTAATGCCTGGTGTGCCGGGGACTGGAGACCAGAGTTGAGTAAAGCAGAGAGGCCTGACTTCAAGAGTGAGAACAAGAGGAGGAAGGCTGGGCCCTGGAGGCTCACGGGCCCTGGTTATGTACCAGGTGCTTTGGGAGGAAAGAAGAGACACCCCCCCTTTCCCCACCCTCCCCCTGCCAACCAGTGTAGCTGGTGCCCTAAAGCTCCTAGTGCTGGTATTTTCACCTCCCTGGCCACCTTTAAAATTGGTGGAGGTGCTGTCCTCCCCCTAGGTTCCCCTGTTCTGGGCTAGAAGGCCCAGGACCTGCAGGATGTGTTCTCCAGAATTCTTCCTCCTGCCCCCACCTGTCATTCAGTTCATTCAACAAATGTTTACTGAGAGCAATTTCTGTGCCAGGAACATTCTATCCTTGGGACCTGAACACGATCAGCTTCCGCCTGAGCTTCATCCCTTACCCTCTGCAGCTGCTCCTGTGTAGGCTGTCATGTTGGAAAGCCGGGGATGTCCAACTAGTGGCCTCTGTCAACCTCCCCAAGGCCTCAGTGCAGCTGGCCCAGCCTCTGGTCCTGCTCTCTAGGTGCCACCTTTCAACCAAGTGCTCATGAACCTGTGGTCTGGCCCATGGCTCAGCCCACTGGTTTTTATACTTTAGGCAGTACACTTTCTACCTCAGAGTCTATGTGGAGAGGAAGAGGCGTGTGCATATGTGTCTCTGCAAGTGAAGGACACGTATGTGTTGTTTTTGTTCAACAGTATTATTACAGTATTATTAAAACCTCATGAAACTCTCCAACCTGTCATGTCATTAAACTAAATCTAGAGTTCAAAGCCACCTGGAAAGAAGGGTCAGGGACATGAAGTTCACCCCTTAAAATCGATAAAGGTCCTGGGACCAGAGAAGACAGCTGGCGCAGGCTGGACCTCTCAAGCTTGTTTTCCAAGTTTCAGGAGCCGGTAAGCCACTGCAGGGTCGATGGTCGCCAGGTGGGCATCAGAACCCAGATCTGGGCCGACGCTAGTGTGTGCTATTAACCTGCTCTGCTGCTAGGCTGGCAGTAGTAGCCCAAACACCTTTGGTACCAGGAAGTGAGTACCAGAGCCTGGGTGAAGAAAGGTCCTTTTGCTGGGAGCAAGGGGGCATGTCAGTGAAGAGGCAGCCTAGGGGATGTGGGTGTGGCCAGTGATGCCAGAGAGGTGCAACTTCTCTCTGGTCTGCACTGGATGGTCTGCAGTTTGGGGAAACAAGGAACAGGAAAAGGGCACTGGAGAGAAGAAAAAGGTGCCATCATCCACACGAGGAGACCCAGGATCGTCTCAGTTCTATTATTTATCCATTTTAGTGCAGACACAATAAAGAGGATAAATAAAACTATGAGATAGTGTAAAAGTAGGGAAGGGCACAGGGAGAGGTGAATGCGTGCTGTGGGTGGGAGTGAGAATTTTATATAGAATAGCCAGGGAAGGTGTCCCCGAGAAATGGATTCAGCCCTGAAGGAGATGAGGGTGAGAACCACACAGGTGCACTTTACCCCAGAGACCAAATCAGCAGTGACTGGAGGGCGGCTTGTGCGGCTATACTGGCCCGGAGCCAAGGATGCCAGAGATGACAGCTGGGAGCAGGGGGAGGCCCTGCTTTCTGACACACATAGAAAGGGAAGGCCGAAAGGATTTCTACGGTCCGTCTGTCCAGTGATTTCCAGATTTGAATCTGGAAATCTGATTTCTGAATCTAATCTGAAATCTGATTACCAGATTTGACCCGTAAAATGGCCAACATGGTTACCAACTTAATTTTAACAAAAAAAGGCAGTAAAGACTACCAACCAATATCTTCATCATCTCAGGATAGGCTGTAACAGCCTCAGAAAAATGACCATCCTTTCGACTACATTTAGATACACAGAAACATAACCATAAGTAAAATCATTGTGATTTTTCTCAACTCATGGGAATATCAAGGGTTGAAACCGCAGAGGGTGGGCTTAACACCCAAACTAGCCTCAGACATTTCTTAAGGGTTTCACTAAAACAGATATTGGTGCTATTTACTCTTGCATGCTTCTTCCTGTCATATATGGAGATTAGGTTCAGGGGAGATGCCATATATACCCAAACAGAAGACTGTTTTAGGCAATTCCCCACTTTCCCCTGAGGAAAACAAAAATGTGGTTTTACCATTTTGGCTAAATCTTTAATCGCTAAATGAAATTACCAAATGATGGGAATATGTAATTAAACTGAAACATAGTGTCCTACCTAAAATCTATGGAATGAAGCAGTCATTTCTTCATTTGTATGTAGCTTACAGAATCAAGAGTTTTAAAAAGATGACAGTGACATTATTTACAATTAGGAATTTCAAGATTCCCATCAAGATTTTTTTTTTTTTTTAAAGGGACAGAGAGCACATGTGAGTGGCAGAGAGAATCCCAAGCAGGCTCCACACCCACTGCAGAGCCCAACTCGGGGCCTGATCTCATTACTGTGAAATCATGACCTGAGCCCAAATCCAGCTGGACAACTGACTGAGGCGCCTAGGCACCCCAAGGTGATGCCCTTTTCTAAGGGGGAATTAGTCTGGGGCAAAATACATGTTATAGTCTGGTATGTGTGGTACTTGGAAGCTAGACCCAAATTCTGGCCTCCTTCATTTGAATAAAAGGCAAAGAGATTCTCAACTGTTTTCCAGACTAGTGAGGGACAGTCAGACTCTGAAGAAATGAAATGAGAAAAAGTAGTTGATGTGACATGAAATCAGGCCAAATCAAGCGAGGTTTGATATCAGTTTGTCAGTTTTATTGCTTTTGCATTTTCAGCTCATCACAGCAAGGTACTGATTTCTGTCTTTAATAATTAAGTTTGAGCACATTTCACAGCAAATGAAAACTATCATTCCAGTCCTAAACTTTAAAAAGCAATAGATTTTAGAAACAGTTAAGAAATAAACTTTCCCTTGCAAGTTATTTTAAAATATTTCTTTTATTTCTCCATGTACATTTATTTATACCAAATGGGGTTTTTTTTTGTTTTTACTTTTTTGATGAAATTAATGACTGAATTATTGAAAGGGTGCCATCGTTGTAATGAGCTCTTCAGATTTTCTTTTAACAAAGCCCTATTTAGGAGCCTACTTCGCTGGGCAACTGGGCTGATCCTACTCAGAAAAGACACAGGAGCAAACTGTATAGAAAATAAAAACTTTATTCTTTCAAGTTTATAAGATAGTTCCCATTACATATAACATTATGGTCAAGGACTCTACACAGCCACGAATGCCCGCAGTCACATAAATATATCCAATCCACTCAATGCCTTCTGCTCAATGAGGCATCGGAAGTCCAGAGGGTCACGTTTTGAATAGAAGTTGTCCTTAATGAGATGGCTCCTGTCAGTGCATTAGGAACTAGCCAAGGAGCCCTGCTTGTTGGAGCTGACTCAGAGAGGAAGGGACAGAGGGCCTGCTAATCGGGGATGGGACAGAACTAGATTTTCTCTCATAGTTGAAGATATTTTAGAATCCCAGAATTCAGATTTGGCTTCTTTGTAAGTGTGAACATCTGGAGAGTTCCAGCTTTTGGATGAGAAAGGAAACCAATTTAGTGGTAAGAAGTAGAAGCCTCCTTAAGAAGGGCCCTAACTCCCTGCTTCGACAGGAGTGAGGAGAGCAAGGCCCAAACTCACCACTGTTGGCTTAGACCAGGAAGGGGAAGAATGTGGCTCTGCCTCTATACTCCTCTCCCCCATGGTTCAGTGGCACTGACACCCATTCGAAGTAGTGAACATCTCGACGCTCCATGTGCTGCAGCTAGAGTTTGCCAATCAGATTCTACCTGGAGCTTTAAAGGTGAGTTTGTGTAAACTGCGAAAAGGCTGTGGCACAAGTCTCCTGGGATACTAGCTTTGCGCCCCCCACCCCCAACTTGCAGAGCAGAAGACAGGAACACCCCAAACCAAATAAAAGCCCAAATAGGCATCTAAATCTGGAACAGGCATCTATTCTCCTGGACACCAGCAGCTGCCCCAGGGGCCTTGGGACAGAGTGATGCTAAGGCACAGTCAGTTTTACATTCGAAAGTCAAGCCACCTCTTAAAACCCAGGACACCATCTGACAACTTCAGATCCTGTGCTAGAGACGGTTCTCACCGTGAAATGTGCAGACCCATCTTCTAGAACCCACAGTGCCCAGCTGGGGGGAAAGACTCATCACGTGGCTAATTTCCTGGGGACACTTTCACGTAAAGAGGCTTCCCTCTTGAAGAAAGGACCCACGGTATCCTCTGGCCCTCGGCTTCCAAGAGCTCTCAGTGCTACCCACTTATTTTCCTTTCCAGATCTTTGTGCTGGGGAGGAAGAAAACACAGTGTAAAAGAAGAACACTGCATTCCCTGGACAACTCATTTTGGCAAAGAGGAATCAGGGAGCTCCCATCTTCTGTCTGCCTTATGAGGAAGGCAGCAACAACCAGAAAAATGCAGAGGTTGTTCGGCTCAACAGAGCTTCTTCACCTCTTAGCCAATTTCAAGTTCCTTTTGCAAAGACTGAAGCTGGGCAGTCAGGGCAGGGAGGGAGACATGCCATTGAAAGAGGGGTCCAAGTCATACAGGGATAAAGAGCTTCTCACAAGGGCAGGGAGAGGGAAGTGTTGGCATGTAGACCTGTGTGCCTGATGGGGGAGCCACTCCACAGCTTCACGAGCCTGAAGTATAGTGCCAATGGCCTATGTCCAGTGCAAGAAACCAATAGTTACATGGCCAGTATGGGGAGAGCCTGGGCCCTGGAAGAAAGACCCATCATGGAGCTTTCTAGGATCAATAGTCAAGCAAGGCAGAGCAGCATCTGGACAGCTATGCTGAACACAGACCATGGAAGGGTAGCCTCAGAGTACATGCCCCATCTCCCCCCTCCCCACCCCATGGAGACAAGGTCAAAGAGGCAGCTGAGTCATGAGCACTGACTTCAAGTCCTCCCCCAAAACTGTTCCCCTAAAAATTGTGAGTAATGAAGCACTTTCTCAATCAGTTCTGAAGGAATGTGTATATCAGCCTTCTGCTGCTGCTATCTGGGTGGCCTGGCATTGGAAGCAGCCTGGCCTCTTTGTGCCTCAACATCTCTGGAAATGGATATGCAGAATCTCGGGGGGCAAGCAATTATAGCCGGGGTTGATCAAGGGATGCCTCCTACTGAGGACCCAGACTGCATACCTGAGGTGCTTGGATGACCACCTGTCTCCATGCCGCCTGGGAGGGGCTGAGCTTCCTCAGCTCTAGGAAGTGTATCCTGCCTGAGCAGATGCTGGGTTGGTCTTGGAGGGGCAGAGCATCCACAAACACAGCTGGGCTGTAAGGCTGGGATTAGGTGCCCTGCACCCACCGATCTTCCTAGAGGTCAGGGTGAGAGATGTTCCTCCATTTGGCCCAGGATTAAATGTTTAGGCATAGAATAGGGTTCCAGCACCCTCATTTAAATCAGGAAAGTCTCTCTGGCCTTCTGGTTTCCCATTTTAGAATGGGATTTGAGAAGCGGGAAGGGTGTTCCATGGGAAAACTGGGTTTTGATCATAGCAATCTGTTCTCAGTTTCAGGCAGAGATCTGGGTAAATACATGCCCAGAATACCTCTCTTGGCTTAAGGGCTTCAAAGGAAGTCATATGTAGTTATGAGTCTGTTCTTAGACTTAACTTCTTGAGTCCAAAGCCAAGGGACTGGCCAGAGCTGCACAGAGGTGGATGTGAGGTACAGAGAGCAGGAAAAGGGGAAGACTCTAGTACTGATGACTAAGAAGGAAGAGAGGGCTGTAGGGGTGAGCATCTGTCAGGGAAGCGTGCTTCTCTGAGGAGGAAAAGATGGAATCTCCTTGTTTCAAGAGCCAAAGCAGCAGAAATTCATAAGAAGCCTTAAGTCCTTTTCCTCCAGTTTGGAGGTAAGCCCTCTGAGACATAGCCTTTGAATAAGTCAAGCTGAAAGCTCAGAATTTACTGTCTTAAGAGGGGGAGTTCCTAGGGTTGTGCCATTGGGTTAAAGGGGGACAGGGATTGGAAAGGCGACTAAGGCTTCTAGGATGGGAAATACCAAAGTCTAAAGTTAATCAGTGTCCAGGGCCCCACAGTTCAGCAAACTAGGAGATGGAAGAACAGGAAGGAAACCACCCTAGAGAACAGACCACGGGAGCAGCTAAAGAGGCGCCACTGTCACAGAGAGGTATTTTAGATATTTCAGTTGCTGTTTTCCAAGGAAACTTTACACACCCCTTTCTTGCTAGAAAAAAGGAGGGAAAACCTGCTTCAGAGACCAGACCCTTAACTATAAAAATAACATGTACATTCCCTGGGAATATGTTCTACAGCTAAGGAGATTACAAAGACTGCAAGAGATGGTATCACAAAGTCCGCCACACTCCTCCTGTTACTGCAGGTTCAGAGTGGTTCTCAAACTGGTCATGAACTAAGAGGGCAACTCTGCCCCAAAAATTTCCTTTCCTTTTCTTCATTTTTTGAAACAAAATAAAACAAAACAAAAACCAGAAGAATTAAAAGCACTGTAGCTGCGGTGAGTCTATTGTTCTCTCAATCCAACTGCTTCCTGCCCCCGCACAAGGATGAACACGGGGCTGCAGCTCACTCTTAGCAAAAATAAGCTTCATCCCTTGCAGCTGTTGGTTCTGTGTTCTCACCAGCGTCCCGTGGAGAAAGAGAGAGAGACACACACAGAGAGACAGAGACAGAGAGTTCCCAGATGGTTCTGGTGTCCGGCTCCCTTCAGGAGTGAAAAGGAGCTCACGGGGGAGGGTCTTCATTCCAGTTCTTAGAGAAAATCAAGCTCCAGAGCCTGGTGGAGGGACACTAGGTCTCCATGGTTTGTGATTCTCCAGAAAGGCATGTTGTGCTGGAAGAGAGGGGACAGTTGATAGTTGATTAACCCAATTTCTTTTGGGAGCTTATATTTACCCACATACCCGTTCCTCTCACCAAAATACTTGGTACCCCTCTCTACTTCTGCCCACCTTCTAGGGCTGTTATAAGGATCAGGTGAGTCATATGTACAAGGACTTTGTACACCACAGGACACCTGACAAAGGTGAGAGACTTTTATTAGGTCTTTAGTGGTAACTGTTTTTTTTTATGATATATATTCATTTTGGCTACTACACAGGGTCTTCAGGATCAAGTAAAATGACTCACATAAGAAATCAGTATTAATATTACATTTCTTTTTTACAGATGGTAAGTTTCCAGAGCTACAAAGCCCATATCTTGTTTACAACTAAGATACAGAATACAAAAATCTGAGAAACAATAATCCCGTTTACTATGTTGTCAGAATCCTGTCCAGAATACTGTGTGTTCTGGAAGCCACTTAAAAAAATTTTTTTCCTGGAAGCCATATTTTAAAGAAGGGATTTGAAAAAAGTGTTGGGAACCACGTTCTCTGAAGCTGAAGGGGATTAGCTTTACTGACTGTTTTGCTCAAACTGGTTGCAAATTACCTGGAATACGGAAGTCCTAAAACAGTTCTTTTGGCATGTAGCTCAGGGTTTTTTCAAGCATGCTGCTCACATATAATATTTAAAAGGCTTTTAATATGCAGAAGAAGAAACAGATTTGTTATGCTGTGCTCAGGACTAGGACCAAGACGTGAAAGTCAGACACACGAGTTTGGTAATAGGATACCTAGGAAGCAGTCTCCCCATCCTTGGGTTTATTCAAGTAAGAACCAGAATGTCTTCTGTCAAAGTGGCTGCAGAAAAGGTCCCTCACAGGGTAAAGGCTGAACTGGACGGAACTCTAAGGCATTTTCCAATGGGTATATTCAATAGTAGATGATTACAAGCATCAGCTTAGAGGCACCAACTCTGCTAATGACTGAAGTTGTTCTTTATCTCCCCCACTCCCTTCCTCAAACCAAGAAGCACCGATGCCTCCATCTACTAGTTACTAGTGTCTTTCTCAGAGGACAACAGTATTTAGAATCAAAGCCTCGGAGATGACATATTAAAAAAAAAAAAAAAAAGAAATGCTATGTAAAATGGTAAATGAAATAATGCCACCACATTACCAATCCCTCGGTTTATTAATAGATGAAGACATCAGGACAGCTGGTCCTAGTTGGCAACCCACTACCTCCAACTCCAAGAAACAGAGTTGCTGGAAACTAGGGTAGGGAAAAGAACTTCTGTAGATCCATTTAATAAATGCAGATGAGGATAAGTAAACTGTCCAAAGTCACCCAGCTAAGAAACAGATGAAATCTGAACCAAACTACTTTTAGGTTCCAGAGCCAAGACTCTTTCAACTACTGTTTTCCTGCATTGAGATGAGATGACCTGGAATTGGAAGCTGCACAGTGAGGATTTTATCTAAACTTCCACCTGATTGTACTGGCTTTTTGAAGATCTAAAGCCTGGAAAAGTTAGAATGATTTGCTTTCTTTTTTTTTTTTTTAAAGAGAGAGAGAGAGAGAGAGAGAGAAAGCATGAGACATGAGTGGGAGTAAGGGGCAGAGGGAGAGGGGGGAGAGAGAGAATCCCTCTAAGAGCGGCTCAACATGGAGCCCGACATGGGGCTTGATCCCACGACTCTGGGATCATGACCTGAGCCGAAATCAAGAGTTGGACGCTCAGCTGACTGAGCCACCCAGGTGCCCCTGATCTGCCTTTTTGTAGTGAAGTCTCATGCTCTTGGGAAGGCACTGCCCTCTAAGATGAAGATGGAAGAGGGGCCCATATCAGGTTTAATGATGGGAGTCCCTCCAGCAGGACTCAAAGATTTTAAAATTTCTGAGTGGCAAACAGAAGGGGAAAAAGAAGGATCTAACAACTTACAGGAAAACTCTATTTGGGGAAACAAATGAACCTCTTTAAAGAAAAATGGGAGAGAAAGAGAAAGGAAAACACTGTAAATGCACAATAGATTGCTAAGATTTCTGACTTTTACCATTTTTCTAATTGCTTGATGCATTTCCACATGCCCTGTTCTCTTTATCATGGTTACCTGTTTGGCTGCAATTTCTTCATCTCGTCCATCTCCAATCACTACATACGTGACTTTCTTTCCAAACCTAGACACGATTCTCTCGAAGCAGCTCTCCTTACCTGATGAGAAAAAGAAATTTCCCATTAGGACATTTTCCCTACCTTTTTTCAACACCAACGGAAAGGGCTGCTGCTGGTTCACCTGCCTATGCTTGGACAGAACAAGTAGCAGCCCACGTGGTTAGTCTGGGGGGGGAGTAGGTGTGGCGGCTAGAGATCGAGCAGGCCCACTACCCAAAGAAGGGGAAACTGGGCTGTTCAGATGACAATGAAGACGACACCAGGCTTTCTAGGCATTGTGCTTTCTATGCTCTTTAATCTTCATACTGAGGGTAAAGCTCTTAAGATCTTTAGTGTGGGTTTTAGAAATGGGAAGCAAAGGAGCCTAGAAAATGCTAGAGCTGGGATACCACCTCCCTCTTCCACATCTCCTGTACTTTATAGTTTACAAAGTGGCTCTCAAGGTACTCCTTTAATGAATTCTCAAAATAATCCAGTGAGATAACTACCATTTCCTATTGTACAGATGAAACCGAGACTGAAAGGATTAGTAACTTGTTCTAGATCACAAACAAGCTAGTAGCCACGCTTTGGGCTCCTGGTTCCAAGTCTAGGCTCTGGCTATCATGTCATGATGAAAGGATGATTCTGGAGAGAAACTGTTTTAATGTAGGGGGAAAAAAGTGGAAGCATAAGGTCCTGATTTGTTTGTAACAAGAAATGGGCAAAAGGCTCTTTTCCTCCAATTCTTCATTTTCTAGAAACAGTCCTAGGCATGGGTCTTATGACTCCAGAGTACCAATGAATATGGCAGTAAATCTGTCCCATTCAGAATATCCTATAATATGTTGTAACTGCAACTGAGATAGTGTATCTCTGAAACTGACCTTGGGAAAGAGTGATTTAAATCTATGCAGGCAGCTGAGAAACACTGCCAGTGTATCAAAATTCAAATCCCATCTGGAACACACCAGAAGCATGCACAGATGATATTGGTATAGGAAAGACACTTTATTTGCATAAATAAACAAAAAGGCAATTATTTCCCTTGCTCTTTTTTCACCATCTTATATTTTATTTCCCTATTTCTGTCCCCTTCAGTTAAGCAAGGCCCTAACTCTGCTTCCTTCTTCATCCTGCTCCATTTAACCTTCTCATCCTCTCTTCTTACCAGACCCGGTGACTTAGCACCAGGGTTCCTGTGTGAATAAGAAAAAAGTGTCTTTTCCTCAAGGCACTTGACTGCCATCTGCTGGAAAACTGTTGCAATAATATATAAATAACTAGATCATAATTGACAAGAACCTATACACCTATACTAAGAAGTCCTGCTTGGCACATCTAAGCAACTCCAAGTCTTTGAAATTTCTAGCCCAAATGGCACCTCAAGCTAGGTGAACTAGTCACTTGGACCAAACACTAGTCCACTCTGGGCTTCAGTCTCCCACTTGTAATAAACAGCTTGGCTCAGGTGCCCTCAGGTCCCTTTCAGTGCTAACACTTTGCAACAGCATTGTCATGTCTGACATTCAAATCAGGCAATTCAGTCAATGTTTGCAGAGTAAATGCATACTGATCTCATAAATGATTCAGTAGACGACTGTAGTCCATGGTTTGAGCCCCAATTCAAATATTAAATATTTCAACTAATAATACATTTTTTTTATGTTCAAAGTGTTGAAGAGCTGTCTTAATTCCATTCCAAATATTACATCCTTATAACCTAAGCCAACCGGTCTACTTTATGATCTGTCTATAGAAAAAAACCTTAAGTCAGTCAGAATTTAGACTTTTTTCCTAAGACCCAACAAAGGAAATGTCTCCTATTTAGAGGACAAGGACACAGAGACGTTTTCATTGTCCTGACATGTAATGATCAAGGATGAAATAGATTTAGGAATGTCTCCTCTAAAAGGATTAAGAGATGGAGAGAGTTATTAACAGCTCAAAGTGAAGCAGTAGCTACATGAAAAAATGACTCCAATACCATTGGTAAATACACCTCCTCCATGCTACTCTCTCAAAACAATCCTGGAGGTGAGCTTTCCGTTCAGGAGGATATGGCCGATGACTGCTCAGCTTACCAAATGTCAAACAACTGCATCTGTAACTGCAAGACATCAACCAAGCCTTTGGAGAATATGAGGTTTCTGGGCTTCCCCTATCAAAACACTTAAGACATTTTCAGAGACGATTTTGAGAAGTCTTGTGGCCAGTAAGAGAACCATAGCTCTGAAATCATTTCAGAGGAAGGAGACAAGTATTTCTTCTCCTTACTCCCCATTTCACAGTTCTGTCAAGGAAAGCCTTAAGACTCTCACTGTGGTTACCAAGGTACCAGGTACCAGTATAGCTCTGCAAATCAGCAAATGAAATTGCTGGATGAAATGAGATTGAGAAAAATTACCAAATAAGCACATGTACTGTCAAAGGGAATAAAATCATTCCCACCCAATGGTGTCAGGACTCTGTATAAAAAGCACTGCAGAAAATCTACCCTTCAGGCATGAAGGCTTTAGTGAGTGCTCTCAGTTCTTATGGAATGCATAGTGAAGCAGTGGCAGCAACAGCAAAATATGAAGGGGGGCTGGGAGGTGGGTCTCCCCTAATCTATTGTAAATGAAATCAACATACACACTCAAAAAAGAATAAAAATAAATTCCTGTATGCCTACCACCAATCCACTTTTGTCAAATCTTAACACTTTACCTTTTAGATAAGAAAATAAGAATAATGAGGTATTACAGACTTTTTTGAAGTTTCCTGTCTATCCCTATCTGATGACCTTTCCTTTCTGCGTATGTATCCATAAACAAGATATGGTATATGGCTGTGAACATGTTTGACCTCTAAATAAATGATACATGCTGTACTTATCTATCTGCAATGTGTTTTTTGTGTGGAACATTGCTTTTCATATTAATCCTTGCAGATGTAGGTAGGCTTAGTTCATTCACTTTTAATTGCCATATAGCATTCCATTGTTTGGATATATCTATTTATCCATTTTCTTTCCATGGACAGGTTCACAGACAGGCTGTTTCTAATTATTTTCTATTATGAACAATGTGGCATCAAAAAAAAAAATCCACACATCTCCTTGTGGATGTGAGAATTACTTAACAGCAGGGGTTGGCAAACTTTCTGTAGAGTTAGGTAGTAAATATTTGGGGCTTTGCAGGTCATATAATCTCTGTTGGAACAATTGAATTCTGTTACTGTATAATGAAAGTAGCTATTGAAATGATCCGAAATTGCTATGTTTCAATAAAACTTTATAAAAACAGACAGTGGGCAGAATCTGGCACAAGAGTTAGAGTCTGCAGACCCCTGCACTAAAGTGTATCTTTCTAAAAGTGGAGTTGCTCAGGGGTGCCTGAGTGGCTCAGTCAGTTAAGAGTCCAACTTCGGCTCAGGTCATGATCTCATGGTTCGTGAGTCTAGGCCCTGTGTTGGGCTCTGTGCTGACAGCTCAGAGCCTGGAGCCTGCTTCAGATTTTGTGTCACCTTCTCTGTCTCTCAAAAATAAATAAATGTTAAAAAAAAGTTTATAAAAGTGGAGTTGCTTGATCATAGGGTTCTGTACATCTCTAACTTTACTAGACATTGACAAACTGTTCTCCATAAAGGGCTATATCCATTTTCAATCCCACAGGTAGAGTGAGTGTTCCATTTCCTTGACAGAATTTGGCACTGTCAGACTAAGTTTCTGTCAATCTGATGAATAGGAAGTTCATCAGATTTTAATGTGCATTTCTTTAATTTGCATATCCTTAACTGGTGAGGTTAAGGAACTCTTCGTATGTTTACTGGCAATCTAATTTTCCTTTTCTGTAAGTTGGCTGTTCCAAGGTTTCTGTCCACTTTTCTAATATGTTTTGTTGCTTAATGATTCATAGTGCTTTACAGTTTCTGTATACTAATTAACAAGTAAAAGGGTTGCAAATATCTTCTCCCAGTCTGGTTTGTTTTGTCTTTATAGAAGTTTCATCCAATCAAAATGATCATTTTTTTGTTTTTAAGAACTATCTTTTGGGTCTATTATTTTTTTTTCAGTTTGTTTATTTATCTTGAAAAAGAGAAAAAGAGAGAGAGACAGAGAGAGACAGAGAGACAGAGAGGGAGAGAGAAAGCAGGGGAGGGGCAGGGAGAGAGAATCCCAAGCAGGCTCCACACCATCAGCATGCAGCCCCATGTGAGGCCTGAAGTCACGAACTGTGAGATCATCACCTGAGCTGAAACCAAGAGTTGGTGCTCAACCCACTGAGCCACCCAGGCACCCCTAATTTTCGGGTCTTTTAAGTGAGAGCCTTTTCTACTCTTCTGTATTTTCTTCTAAAAGTTAAAGTTCTGCTTACCATGGTTTTTTTTTTTAATACACTTGGAATTTATTTTTTCAAACAGCATAAAGAAGGAATACAATTCTGCTTTTCTCAATGAATAGATAATCCAATTATCCTAATACCAGCGAGTGCAGGGAAGTTCCATGAGGACAGAGGATTTTGTAACTGCTGTATTCCTAGCGCCTTGGCAATACCTGACACACAGGAGGTATCACTATTGTCCTTCCTCATCTGTGAATCATTTCCACCTGCACATCAACTTGGCAGAATTTCTCTTACGTTCAAAAGTCTTCTTGAACCCATATACTCCTCCAGTTACTGCCTCATTTCTTTGTTATTCTTTGCAATTGATCTATTCTAAAGTGTTGTCATATGGCTGACTTCTCCAGCTTTTCCCATTAATCCATTCTAATTAGGATTTCACCCCCATCATTTTGCTCAAACTACATGTCAAGGTTATTAATGACCTCTTCCATGTAGCTAAAAGCAACCTTATTTGACCCATCAGGAACATCTGAAAGGAGCTTGGAGCCTGCTTGGGATTCTGTGTCTACCCCTCTCTCTGCCCCTCCCCTGCACACGCTCTTGTGCTCTCTCTCTCTCAAAAATAAAAAATTAGGCTCAGTTGGTTAAGTATCTGACTTCGGGTCAGGTCATGATCTTACAGTTCATGGGTTCGAGCCCCGTGTCGAGCTCTGTGCTGACAGCTTGGAGCCTGGAGCCTGCTTCATAGATTCTGTGTCTCCCTCTTTCTCTGCCCTTCCCCAGCTCATACTCAGTCTCTCTCTCTCTCTCTCTCTCTCAAAAATAAATAAAACATTTAAGAAAAAATTTTTTAAATTAAAAATAAAAAAAAGAAACATGACCTTCTTTTCCTGATTGTCAACCATAGCACTTATGATCATATGACATATGTAGTTTACTTTTACTTAGTTACTGACCGTTTCTTCCTACTAGGGGCAAGGATTTTTGTCTTTTTGGATCACTACTGTATCCCTAGTACCTACCAAATACTTTGCACATAAAGGTGACCAAGAAATATTTGGTGAATGAATGAAGAAAAATAAATGTCAAAAGGACTTGGTGGGGTTATCACCTCCACAGGTCCTGGGATTAAAAAAAAAAAATCAGACCTACTTTTTATGGAGAAAGCTGATCAATAGGCGTGTAGTAGATTAAAAAAATGTGTAACCACAGCTCAGCTTCAAACTCCAGGATCCTCTCTTTTGGTACAATGTGGAAGTAGAAACTGTAAGCACAGTCTGGAGAGGCGAGGAAAGGGCTGTCATGTTCCTCTTTCCCTGACTGTGTGTAGCACACAAGAAGCAGAGTGAGAATTCTGCTTCCTTCTTAATGGAACAAGTTGGTTTTGTATAAACCTGGCACCAATTAATTAATTCAGCAAATGTTTACTGAGTACCCACTGTTTCACATACTTGCTCCTGAATACATTTTTAGGGGTTAAAAGTACCTTCATATACATAGTCTCATTTGATTTCACAACCTCTCTGGAAGTTTCTCATTTTATAGGAGAAAACTGAGGTTCAGGAAAAAAACGTAATTTGCCTAAGGTAAGAACTAGTAAGTGGGAGAGATAGGACTTGAATTCTAGTCCTTATTACTGTTTTTTTCCTTTTCAAAAAACTGTGGTAAGAAACACAGAACAGAAAATTTGCCATCTAAATGTACATTTCAGTAGTGTAAAGTATACTCACATTGTGCAGCATATATCTCTAGAAATTTTCACGGTGCAAAGCTGAAATTCTATATCCATTAAACAGCAATTCCCTATTTCCCTTTCCTCCAAGCCCTTGTTAATCACCACTCTACATTCTATTTCTATGAATTTGAGTATTTTAAGCAAGTATTTGTCTTTCTGTGACTGGCCTATGTCATTCGCATAACGCCTTCAAGGCTGATACACGTGGTAGCATATGACAAGAGTCCCTTCCCTTTTATGGCTGAATAACATCGGCACTGGATGCACATACCATATCTTGTTTATCCAATCATTTGACGGATATCTGAGCTGCGTCCATCTCTTGGCAATTGTGAGTAAGGCTATTATGAACACAGGTGTGCAAATATTTTTCGAGATCTTGCTTTCAATCCTTTTAGATATATACCTAGAAGTGGGAATGCTGATCATATGATAGTTCTGTTTTCAATTTTTTGAAGAACCACCATACTGTTGACCATAGCAGTTACATCATTTTATGTTCCTACCAAAAGTGCAGAAGGGTTCCAATTTATCCACAAATGTTCTTTCAATTATTATAAAAGGAAAGAACATGATAAACTTTAAGTTCTACAAACCTGGATTTGAATCCTGTTTATGTAACTTACTAGCTATGAAGCTTTGAGCAAGCTACACAGCTGTTAAGCCTGAACTGGCCTGGCCCATCATGAATATTAGGAAGACTTCTGTGAGAAATATTAGGAAGACTGCTGTGAGAAATTATTTACTAATAATTGCATCATAAGTAGGTACTATTATGTAAAGCAAGTGACAAGAAACAAAATAGAAACCATACCAATTTTGGTAGCACTATAGATGTTCTCAATAGGAAATATTTCTCCTAGCCCATACAGGAGAACCTTGGCCAGAGCTGGAACGAGCTGGGTTGTAGTGATCAGAACATTCACACAATTCTTTCTAGAAGGGAGAAAAAAGAAAAAGAAAAGAAAAAGGTGAAACCAAACCAAACTGGTAGCAAGAATTCAAATGGGTCTTCTCTTTGGGATCTAATTATTAAAAACTAACCTCAAAAGGCCTGATATTTGTTCAGGGCCATGTTCAGTTACTGCTCTAATTATCTCAGGTTTATTTATTTCCCATATTAAAGGACAGAGATTCTATATATATAGTGGGCACAGAGCAGCACCTTGGTTCTTGCTTCATTTCCCTTCTAACCATTCTAGCTCACTGCACTTGTTAGCAAATAAACCACCAACCCATGTCACTGACCCTACACTCTAGATAGAAAACCAGCAACAAAGGCTTAAAGCCACAGTGCTATTTCATCTGAATGCAACTTAGCCCTTAAATAAGATATCATTTAAGTCCTCTTTGTCTTTTACACAATAGCAAACCTGATTCCAGAATACACGTTAATTTCACATGTACTTCACCTTCAGGAATACCCACCCTTCAGTGTCAGTTTTACCATTTGCTCTACTAAGCTGTAGATCTGGAATTCTGCTTTGAGGGAGGGAGCAATAGAGTATTGATGCAGACTGTATTTGATTTTTTTTGGGAAATGGGAAAAATATTTATTTCCCATTCTAGGCTTCAAGCTGAAATATCCTTAAACTGCTTAATATATTCCTTTTGAATCCTGCCTTCCTGAGTGGGTTTTGGTACATTTCTTCAGAGCTTCCTGTATCTAGAATATGTGATGTGTCTCCTACATGGATTCTTTGATGTGACTGGGCCCATTCCCTGGCTGGAGATTACTGGTCCCCTGAGCTTTAGTTCTGTGAGAAAAAAGTAAGGAGAAAGAAAAAGGCTTTTATGTATAAATATTCTCTTAAAATTCAAAGGTGTGCTGTTAGCGCAGAATGACCTCACCTCCTACCTCCCCAAAATGTTTGCCTGCATCATTTAAACTTTTCTTACCCCTAACCCAAACCTATATTAGGGGTAGCCTATCGTGGACTGGGGTAGGAAAGAGTGTTTCTTGGAGAGAGTGAGAACTAAAAGAACCATTTCCTTACCTGGACTGGATGAGAAGTAAAGACTTTAGTGCAGTTCCTAACCAGGAATCTGTTAAAACTTCAATTTCTGCTCTCAGTCTCTGCAGTGCTTCCTTTCTCTGGGGACTGAGCAAGCCTTTGGGAATAAAAGCAGACACATTTATCATCTGACTACATATCCTTGCTGACACCGAGGAAGCAACTTCTAAATTCAATTTAGAAATAGTGTGAGTCACTGAAATATTCTACTGAGCTAACGGGTTTCTCTTCTTGGTAAAACCCTACAGTGGCCTACTTAATTAAGATGTCGTTTTGCCTTTATCAGAATGTTTCGCTGGGGGGCACAGCCACCACAACAAAATCAGCTGAAAGAAACACTGTGACTAGATTCTGCCACAAACTCACTCTTTTATCACAGGCCAATAACATAATTTGCAGACTGGTGGACCATACTTTGAGGAGCACTGCTTTAGACGTGATATCAAGAATCGAAGGGGGCAAAATGAGGGTTATAGTTGGAAGAGTCCGCAGCATTTCCAATCTCTCTAAAGAAACCAAAGCCTGGGGAGGAAAAAGGAGCTGCCTAAGATCACACAGCAGGTCAGTGGCTTTGGTTTCAGAAGTCTCTATACTGCCTTGCACTGCTCCCATGGGACTGTGCTTTCAGCCCTACACAACAAATTGACCTGAGATTCCAGGTTCGATGACCAACTCTATGAACATCTTTTATTTGTACATACTTACTTGTGAAACAACTCCAGCTAAGAAGAGACTAAAACAGTGCTTACGATCAGACAATTAAACACAGAACAACATAGAATTGATCTGATGGGAGCATGTTATCAGACACTTGATTAGAAAATTCAAATAATCAATCTGATCCTGTATTTTCTAATAGTGAAGGTAGAAAGAGAAATCCTACATTCTACTACAAATATTCCATAAGAGAAGGCATTTCTGTGAGAACTGTGTATGTTTTCAGATTGATGGTTTCACAATGCAAGCCTAGAATTACATGATTTTCAATGTCTCTGACAAAACAAAAAAACCGGTATCGATATGTCATATGTGGTAGACATAAGTGTACAGGTCACATTCTTAACTAATAATATGATGTGGCACTTTTGTTTATTCCTATTTTATAAAATACAGGCAGATATTAGTTTTAATATGTTCCCTAGGGTAGGCTCAGGGGATTCTCACAGAGCACCATATCACTTTCTTCAGAAAATCAGGTCCTGGCACTCACTGGGCAAAAAAAAAGAATCAGATACTTAGGTTGTATAGGGAAACTAACAAAAGAAAGGCCAACGTCTGGAGAGAGTAAAAGCAAAAAGATGGAGCTGTGAAAATAAAAAGTACTGACTCCGAATCATGATAAAAAAAAAAAAAAAACAACAACAAAAAACAAAAAACAGGCCATGAAAAGGGGAATCTAAAAAAAGAAATTAGATTCCCCAAGCCCAGATGCCTATGACTTTTATCTGGTACTGGAGGGCTCTAAAAAAAAAATGAACCAAATTATCTTTGAAGTCCTATTTTTACTTTCTGCACCAAAATGTAAGGCAGCATGGTGTGGCAGGAGGACTCTCTTGATCTGGGGTAATATAGCTCTAGAGAGTGTATGGAATCCATGACACTTCATGCAACATTTTGTGTATATGTAGACCTTTGAGGGTGAGTTTAAACTTTAAAAAAGTTTAAAAATTTTTTCTCATAAGGATACGTCACTAAAGAAGGAATTGCATGGGGGTGCCTGGCTGCCTCAGTCATTAAGCATGCAACTCTTGCTCTTGGGGTTGTGAGTTCAAGCCCCATATTGGGCGCAGAACTTACTTAAAAAAAATAAAATAAATAAATTTCTTACACTTAAAAAAAAAAAAAAGGAACTGCATGAATGTAAAGTGCATTGGACCAAGAATTAGGGGACTGGATTCCAGCTGTGACTATGGGTAAGCTGCCCTCATCACCCTCATGATAAACATGTTTTCTCAAATGCAAAATGAGAAATGTCTCTTCTAATTTGAACAACCTATGGCTAATTAATTAATTCTAAATAACAGAATTTTAGGTATAGTGACAGCTGATATTTGAGATATTTCTGGGCAGAAAGAATTGCCAAGGTCCAACACATGGCTACCGCCATCTATAATTCTGGACCTAGTTTTTTATCCACTGTAAACCTAGTCACTAGTTCTACCTTTTTTTTTTTTAATGTTTATTTTGAGAGGAAGAGAGAGAGACACCATGCATGTGTGCACATGAGTGGAGGAGGGGCAGAGAGAGAGGGAGATACAGAATCTGAAGCCGGCTCTAGTCTCCGAGTTATCAGCAAAGAGCCTGACACAGGGCTTGAACTCATGAACCGTGAGATCACGACCTGAGCCGAAGTCGGTAGCTTAAGCAACTGAGCCACCCAGGCGCCCCTCTACCTAACTTGTTCTAATGGTTAAATAAATCAGTCAAAAAATATGGCAACCTATTAATTAGTATTGACAATAGTTGTGACTCCAGAATAAAACAAGTCATCAAACATAATCTCTGGAACACATTTCTTTTAAAAACGTTTTTGTCTAATTAATAAAGAACAAGAGAATTTTGCAAAGTCATGCTAAGAGAAGTGCATGAGGAAGGCAGAGCTTCCTCCCCAAAGGATTTCAATCAAACCTCAATTTTTTTTAAAGGAATTAAAAAAATTTTTTTTAATGTTTATTTATTTTTGAGAGACAGAGAGACAGAGCGTAAGCAGAGGAAGGGCAGAGAGAGAAGGAGACACAGAATCTGAAGCAGGCACCAGGCTCTAAGCTGTCAGCACAGAGCTCGACGCAGGGCTCGAACTCACGAACCATGAGATCATGACCTGAGCGGAAGTCGGCTGCTCAACCGACTGAGCCACCCAGGCTCCCCAAACCTCAATTTTTTTTTATGCAAAGTTAAAATGATATTGTGGCCCCAATTCCTAAGATGTTGCTAGGGAGTTCTAAGGGATGCCTAGAAAAGAATGAAAGAAGTCAGAAGGAAACAGAATATCAGACTGGTTGTATGCCACACTTACCACCCACGTTGCTTTTATGTTTATCATAGATTTCTCTCACTTTTCGGTAGCGGAATGCCAGTTTTCTCATCCAGTCCACACCTCCTTGGACACCCACAGAGGAACCATGGCTGCCACCGCCTCCCGATCCACTGAAGCCATCTGTTGAGAAACTGTAGTTGCTGCAGAGAGAGAGGATGATGAAAATTAATATCGATATCGTCTGGGGTTTTTGGCTGAATGCCACCTGGGATTCTCTGTCCTATTCCTGGCATCTGACATCAAGCCTCTAAGAACCTTTTCCCTTAATCTCTGTGTGTCAGAATCTATTTTCCATTAGTCATCTACCACACCCCTATTACTGCTATCAAAGAAAGGAGGAAAGAGAGGGAACGAGAGGTAGGAACCATTCAAAGACCAACTTTCCCTAGAGGTGGTCTTGGGATAGAGGGTCTTTCCATTAATGACAGCATATCTTACAGTGAAAAAAACCCCCAGAATACAACATTTTTGTGTACACACACACACACACACACACACACACACACACACAAATGATGGCAACTATGGAAAGTGGAGAAACATGTGCTGAAATAATGGAAGGAAATAACCCCAAATACTAATAATTGCAAGATATAATGGAGATATTCTTCAGAGATATTAGCTGGTTTATTAAGTTCATGGGTCATAGTGGTGACCTGAAAATGTTCACAAATTCTTTAGTTCTCCTCTCTTCTAATTCTTCTCTCTATAGGTATGGACCGCATTTAAATGTAAACAGAATGTGGTCGAAGTGAGGGTGTTAGACCTCAGAGACTAGGCTTCTCTTGCTCTCTCTTGGATCACTTGTTCTGAAAGACGTCAGCTGTCACATGAGAACACTCAGGCTGCCCCAAAGAGAGGCAGACAGTGAGGAATGGAGGTCTCCCACTAGTGGCCGCAGGTGAGAGGTTGCAAGCAGCTCTCCAGTTCTAATCAAGCCTTCAGATGATTGGTTTTAGCTCCAGCCAATATCTTGATTTTAGTCTCAGAGACCCTGAGTCAAAAGTATCTAGCTAAGTCACTTTCAAGTTCCTGTCCTATAAAAACCGTGAGATGACAATGTTTATAGCTTTAGGCTACTAAGTTTTGGGGTCATTTGTTACACAGCAATAGGTAAGTAACACAGTGAAACAGGCTGGGAGAGACGAACACTTCCTAAGTAGAGACTGACAAAATGACCGATAGAATGAGGGACAACCTGGTTCAACCAAAAGTCAAAACTGAGTTCAATAAGTGTAAGATTCTATATCTAAGGAAATAAAGCTGGCAAGACATTTTGGTAAGTACTGGTTAGCCATGTGTATAAAAGGGAAAAAAAACTCCACTAGGGTTCAGGTGGATCATAAACTGCTTCAGACCAGGCTCTTTCCTAAAAATGCCAGTGAAATCTTGTAGGAATGGTGTGCTCCGTGGCTGTGCGAACACAACACACGTGACTGGATGCTGCTCCTGATGTGGAACTTTCACCTTGTTCTCAGCCTTACAGGATTAGGCCCTTAGGGAGGGAGCATGCCCAGCTCTGCTCTATGTGTGAAAATTCATGGATGACACAATTTTAGGGTAGATACAGGAAAGAAATTTTTGCCTATGAAAAGGGACAAACATGAAAACAAATTAACATGAAAAATGGGACGGTCTTTTTTTCTGAAAGTCTTTAAATATAAGCTAGATAAATTTTAGCCAAGACTGCTGGGCCAGGAGACAGCAGCCAAGAGAGAAATGAGGAGGCCGAGCAAGCATTTTGCCACTGAGACCCCCTTGGTTCAGTGTTCCCTGATAGAACATTTAAGATCGCTTCCCACAGGGTTAGTCCTGACACTAACAGACCCCCACAATCAGGTTCCTTGGTAAAATTCCTGATGCTTATTTGTATCTAAATCTAACCAGTGTGGAAGCACACTCTTCCTGACTGAAAATCTAGCCAAAGAGAAATGAGTGTATCCTTTACTTTGAAATGCTTTTTCCTCATCCTGTCATTGCTCCCCATTTAAGGCCATACTCAAATTCAACTGCACTGAGAAGGCCACTCCAAAGTTGGCCACCAGCTGCTCCCCACAGCCACCAGAATTACTTTCTTTTCTGTGCTCCATCACATTTCCTACTGTCACCTCTGCACACTGTAGGCCACTGTTAACTGTCTCTGTCTCCTCTAACAGACTGTGAGAACTTTTAGGGCCATGTCTTACTCATCTTTGTTTTCCTCTGAACCTAGACAGTGATTGTGCACAGGCATTCTGATGTTTAAGACATCACTGTTTCTATCACCTCAAGTCTTGGCCATTGTCATCAGAAGCCACATCTTCCACATGCACCTGGTCACACTCCTGTTAAAAGACAAAACCACACACTAGTTCAGTCCAGGGAGGAGAAGTGCTATTACCACCATGACGTATTGTAAAAAGACCACAAATTATGGCAGATGATGAAATACCTTATAGTCTCTCTTGTGTGTGGAGGATCACTCTCACCCCCCTGCTGTCCAACTTCTTTTTAAGGCCTAATTCATATCCCACAGTCTTCATGAAATCTTCTCTAACCATTCCAACCCTCAGGTATGCTCTTATCTCAATAATCATGGAGATGACAAAATAGCCCACGGGTACAAACACAAGCTCCCACACCGTCAGGGAGATCTGTGTCCTATGCTAGACTCTACGTTTGATTATACTGTAGCCCTCTTATGGCACAACCCAGATCTTATACCTCCTTTGCACCCTTCTAGTCTGGTCCTATGTAGCATGAGCTCTTACATAGCATGTACCCAATACAATTTTGCAGATGAAAGAGATACTGGTAGAATATGGTATCAAAACAGAATGACTGAAACAGAAAATTATAAATCCAAACATAGGAACTGGAAGTGGTCACCTAAGTTAATCTCCTCATGTTCTAAAAGTGAGGCGACATGAATGATCCAAGGTCACAGAACTAGTGATAGAAAGAATCGAGAAACAGGCTGGGCCTTCTAATTTGAATCCAAGGTTCTTTCCACCACATCCGTGCTACTACGGACATAAAATGCCACCCCCTGCCTAACTCTGAGAGATTCACTCCTCTGATACCACCTAGGGCAATGATGTGATGTCCAGCTGCATCAGAATCCCCTGGGGAAGTTTTTAAAAAATGCATATTCTTGGGTCCACCCCAGACCTACTTGAATCAGAATTTCTGGGAGTGAAGTCCTAGAATTTTCATTTTTAACAAGCTCCCCAGGTGATTCTTATGCCCCCTAAAGTTGAGAACCACTGACCTGGGGGGCAGGAACACATTCAGGTCAAATTCTTCACAGAACTTTCAGTCCTGAGTGAGGACTATGTCTAGAAAATCATTACAAATACAATTTGGCAATAATTATTGGCACAAAGTAGGTTTTCAATAAATGTTTGCTGAATAAATACTATGATGTCCTAATGTATCAACATGTGAAGTTGAGGAAGATTAAGCATTGTGGAGCTTAGACAAAAGTACTGGAGTTTAGAGCCCTGGTAATTCAATTTGTTGGAGAACTGTCCATTGAGTAGAACTAGATTGTATTTAAACATAGGATTACTTTGTGTTTATAAAATACTGCCTTATTTTTAGTTTCTTATTAATTTTATTTAAATAATCTTTACACCTCATGTGGGGCTCAAAGTCACAACCCTGAGATTAAGAGTCTCATGCTCTACTGACTGAGCCAGCCAGGTGCCCCACTATCTTATTTTTTAATTTAAAATATTCACTGTTTTTAAAAACTAGGTTATATAAGTAGTACACAGTTTGAAACTCAAGAGGACATGAAGTGACAAGTCTGCTCCTTCTAACCTCGGTGTCCCAGCAACACATCCTCTTCCCCAGCTAGAACAACTGTTACTAGTTTCTGGTGGAGGATAAGTGTTTAACTGAAGCCCAGAATGCGGAGATAACTTTCCTAACCTGAACTCACTCTCTGGTCTTCTGACTTCCCAGTCTTGTGCTCTTTCTATTACACCACGGTCGCCTCAAAGGTGAACTCAAATGTCAAAGCCAAAAAATTCACCAAGAAGCTCTCAGTGTTCCTGGTTTTCCTTACATCTAACTATAAAGTGATTCTGAACATCAAGGTTAATGTACACATGGATAATAAGCATGTATCAATTATAATGAGTTAGTAGAGCAGCCATTCACAGATCTGACAACTCAAGAGATTATATTTTAAGAAGGTAAAACCAAAAATTGTCAAAATAGAGTACAAAGAATCAAACCCACCTTGTATATTATTTAATATAGATGAATAAGTAGGAACGTTGGTTTACATTTCACTGTTTTGCCTGATATGCTGGCATTTCCCCTAGATGTAGATCACTTCCAAACAGGCTAACAAAAATCAAATTTTTGAGCCAATAAAATTGAGGGCCAGTACCAAGACTGCTGACCTAGCCAAGGCACTGTTCTTATAAGACTATGTATGCCTAAGTGGCCAGCTGGCCTCTCCACAACCACCCTGTCTCACCACATTTCCTCTAAATACAGTAAGCATGGCTCAATAAATAGCTATGGAACAAAATGTTTTACTGAAGCACAGAAACAATTTAAAATGCTTACCTCTAAGTCATTGAAAAATAGATGTGTATCAGCCACTTCAAAAATCATTTCTTCCATTGTTAAACCTGAGCCAATCACTACTGTTGGGTCCTGGAAGACAATATGTGAAAAATTTGTTTGACTTGGTACTAACAGCACTGGTTCCAGTCTTTAAATATTTAGGAGTTATTTTGGGCCAAGGCCAAAACAACACGGGCTCACAAGAGTGCTTCTAACTATCACTGGTGCAATTCTATTCACAGTTGCAAGAATCTGGGATTGTGGGAAGTTAAAAATTTTAGGACTTGTTTTAAAGAAAACTAAACCCACTTAAAAAAAACACCCAACAATCTGTGTGGAAATTTCCTGTTTTGTGAGAAATGCTATCTGTTGCTAAAATATTACTATTGCAACACCCATGATCTCCCTTCTGCCTCCCCCCCCCACATGCACACACAGTGTAACATCAGCAGTCAGTTATCTGACAATCTGAATAGCCAGGAAATAAGAAAGCCTGAGGAGTCAAAATATTTGTAGGAAAACCAATGCATTTAGCTTTAAAGTGAACCATCAGGAACTAGAAGGTATTATGGTAAGTGAAAGAAGTCAGTCAGAGAAAGACAGATATCCTATGTTTTCACTCATATGTGGATCTTGAGAAACTTAACAGAAGACCATAGGGGAAGGGAAGGGGAAAAAATAGTTACAAACAGGGAGGGAGGCAAACCATAAGAGACTCTTATATACAGAGAACTGAAGATTAATGAGGGGGTGGGGGAGAGGGGAAAATGGGTGATGGGAATTGAGTAGGGCACTTGTTGGGATGAGCACTAGGTGTTGTACGTAAGCTATGAATCACAGGTATCTACCCCAAAAACCAAGAGCACACTTTACATACTGTATGTTAGCCAATTTGAAAATAAATTATATTAAAAAAAAATTAAAGTGAACCATCAAGTTTTCACTTAGAGGTTGTATACTCTTATTTTACATATTTTTATAACCAGCCTAGTTACACAGTGTATGAGTTTATATTAGTTAACTAGCCTAGATAATAAAAGCCTGTGGAAGGTACTTCTAACAGAAACATTAATGACAATAACAAATAAATGGGAATAATAAGAAAGCAAAGGAAGCAAATATTTTTGTAAAATTTATTCATAGAAAATGAAAAACAGAAGCCTGGAGATAATTTAGTGTAGAAATACACAGTTTATCCCTCTATTAAAACTGATGTTTACATTGATGACTAAAGTTAAATTCTGCTTGATATATGTAGTTTAAGAAGGCATGTAATCTATTTTGGAAAAACATTTTATACTTTATATATCTATATCTGGCCTATAGTCAGCTAAATAAAATAAAATGTTCAGTTTGGGCTGTTAAAAGTGATGTAAAGGTTAATAGATCAGTCTCTAGAATATATAATCCTGAGACTCCACTCTGTTTTGAGCTTCATTCCCATACTTAGTCTTTATAAAATAGTACTCTTGAACAACTACAGCTTTCAGCACTGGTTCTAGGTCTAGTCTCCAGTTTTATCAACTCTGCCTGACCATGTAGCCTGCCTGGTACAAGCCATCAGGAAAAGTTTTACATGGAAAGTGAAAGGTGAACAGGGTAAGTTGGAGGCAGCAGAGAAAGTGACTTTGGTTAAGTGCCCATATAGTCAGGAGAAGGACAATTACCACAAAGGAAGAAAGACTCAAATTACCTTTCCATACTTCTGGGCATAGGATCCAGTAAGAAGAGAGTGAAAGATGATGATGGTTTCATCCAAGTCCCAAAGAAATACCCGCTGAGGAAGGAAAACATAAAAAATAATGAGTGAGCATCTTTTCTAATCACAATGGAATGAGACAAGAAATCACTAACAGAAAGAAAACTAAAAAATTCACAAATACGTGAAATTAAACAACATAATCTTAAACAACCAATGGATCAAAGAAAAAACTCCCAGTGAAATTAGGAAATATGCTGATGAATAAAAATTAAAACACAACATACCAAAATTTATGAGCTGCAGTAAAAGTAGCACAAAGAGGGGAATTCATAGCTGTAAACGCATGCCTTAAAAAAGAAGTTAAGATCTCATTCAATAACATAATTGTACAATTTAAGGAACTGGAAAGAGCCAGCAGAAGGAAGGAAATACTAAAGGTTAGAATGGAGATAAATAAATTAGAGAGCAGAATAATAACAGAGAAAAATCAATGAAACCAAAAGTTGGTTCTTTGTAAAGATCTACAAAATTGACAACTTTTAGCTAGATTAACAAAGAGAAAAAAAGAAAATTCAAATTAGCAAAACAGAAATGAAAGTAGGAATGTTATTATCAATTTCATAGAAATAAAAAGAAATATAAGAGAATACTATGAATGGTTGTATACCAACAACTAACCTAGATGGAAATGGACAACTTACTAGAAATACACAAAATGCCAAAACTGACTCAAGAAGAAATGGAAAATCTGAATATACCTTTAACTTACTGGTAAGGAGGCTGAAACCAGTAATCAAAGAGATACCAAGAAAGAAAAGCCCAAGACCAGATAGTTTCACTGGTAAATTCTACCAAACATTTAAAGAAGATTTAACACCAATTCTTCTTTAACTCTTCCAAAAAAGTTGAAGAGGAAGGAACACTTCCTAAATTACTCTATGAAGCCAGCATTGCCCTGATACTGAAATCAGACAGAGATACTGTAAGAAAACTGCAGACCAGTATTTCTTATGGACACTGATACAAAAACTCTCCACAAAATACTAGCAAACAAAATTCAGCAGCATACTAAAACATTATACATCATGACCATGTGGGATTTGTTCTTAGAATGCAAGGATTTATCAACATAAAAAAAGCTAATTAATGTAATATGCTACCTTAAGAAAACAGAGGAAAAAGAACTCTAAGTCATCTCAACTGAGGCAGGAAAAGCACCTGACAAAATTCAACACTTTCATGATAAAAAAAAAAAAAATTCAATAAACTAGGAATAGAAGTGAATTTCTTCACAGGATAAAGAGTGTATATGAAAAACACAGAACTAGTATCTTACTTAATGGTAGAAGACTGAAAGCTTTACCCCTGAGATCAAGAATAGTTCAAGTACACCTGTTTTCACCACTTCTACTCAACATAGTACTAGAAATCCTAGCCAGAATAATTTGGCAAGAAATGGGAAAAAAGAACCCAAATTGGAAAGGAAAAAGTAAAATGATCTCTGTTCACAAACGACACAATCTTATATGCAGAAAACCCTAAAGAACCCACAAAAAACTGTTAGAGACAAAAAATGAACTCAGCAATGAGGTATACTTCTATATACTTGTAATGAATAATTCTTGAAAAATTTTAAAAACAATTTCATTTACAATAGCATCAAAAATAGTAAAATACTTAAGAATAAATTTAACTGAGGAGGTAAAAAACTTGTACACTGAAAACTACAAAACACTGCTGAAGGAAATGAAACCTAAATAAATGGAAAGACAACTCATGGTCATAGATGAAAGACTTAACAATGTTAAAATGACATTACTACCCAAAGTGATTTACAAATTCAGTGCAATCCCTATCAAAATCCCAATAATGCTTTTTGAAAATTTCTTTTCACGCTTATTTTGAGAGTGCGTGTGCGCATTTGTACACACGTGCATGTGAGCAAAGAAAGGGCAGAGAAAGAGGGAGACAGAGAAACCTAAGCAGGCTCTGTGCTACGTGGGGATCGAGCCCATGAACTGTGAGATCATGACCTGAGCCAAAATCAAGAGTTGGACACTCAACTGACTTGAACTATCCAGGTGCCCCCCCCCAAACCATAGTGCTTTTTTCATATGGAATCTCAAGGTACCCTAACTGGCCAAACAAATCTTGAAAAAGAACAAATCTCCAAAAAAGTTGGAAGATTCACACTTCCTGATTTCAAAACTTATTATCAAGCTACAGTAATCATATATTGTGGTACTTGTATAAGGATAGACACATAGACCAATCAAAAAGACAAGATAGCTTAGAAATAAAGACTTATATATTGTCAATTTTTGACAAGGATGCTAAGACCATTCAATGGGGAAAGCATTTTCAACAAAAGGTGCTGGGAAAATTGGCTATCCATATGCAAAAGAATGAAATCAGACCCTTACTTTACACCCTACAAAAAAATTAACTCAATATGAAGAAAAACATCACTCAGTATGAATTAAAGACCTAAATTTATGAAATTTATGAACTAAAACAACGAAATTCTTAGAAGAAAGCATAGGTAACTATCTTCATAACCTTGCATTTTTAACATTAAAAGCACAAACTTTAAAAAAAATATAGGACTTAGCAGCGTCTGGGTGGCTCAGTCAGTTAAGCGTCCAACCTCGGCTCAGGTCATGATCTCACAGTTAGAGCCCCACATTGGGCTGTGTGCTGACAGCTCGAAGCCTGGAGACTGCTTTGGATTCTGTGTCTTTCTCTCTCTGTCCCTCCCCTGCACGCACTCTCTCTCTCTCTCTTTCTCAAAAATAAACATTAAAAAACATTTAAAAAATAGGACTTCATCAAAATGTAAAACTTTTAGACATCAAAGAATACTATCAAGAGAGTAAAAAGAACCCACAGAATGGAAGAAAATATTTTGCAGATCATATACTTGATAAGTGATTAGTATCTAGAATATACAAAGAATTCCTAAAACTCAACAACAAAATACCAAGCGACCTAATTAAAAACTGGGCAAAGGATCTGAACAGCTATTACTCCAAAGAAAATAATACAAATAGCCAATAAACACATATAGATGTTCAACATTATTAGTCATTAAGAAAATGCAAAAAAAAAAAAAACCACAATGAGTCACCACTTCATATCCATTAGGATTGCTATTATTAAAAAAAAAAAAAAAAAAAAAAGGAAATAACAGGTATTGGTGAGGATGTGGAAAAATTAGAAATCCTGCGCTTTGCTGGTAGGAACATAAAATGATGCAGCTACCGTGGAGAACATTTCATTGGTTCCTCAAGAAGCTGAATGTAGAATTACCATATAATCTAGTAATTCTACTCCTCAGTTTATACCCATAATAACTGAAATGAGAGACTTAAAGAGGTATCTGGATGGCAATCTTCATAGCAGCATTATTCACAATATCTCAAAGATGAAAAACCACTAGTGTCCATCAAAAAATGAATGGGTAAACAAAATATGGTATATACATACAATGGAATATTATTCAGCCATAAAAAGAAATGAAGTTCTTCTTTTTGTTTTAAGATTTTTAAGTTTATTTATTTTTGAGAGAGAGAGAGTGAGCGAGCAAGAAAGAGCAGGGGAGGGGCAGAGAGAGGAGGGGAGAGAAAATCCCAAGGAGACTCCACACTGTCAGTGCAGAGCCCGATGCGGGGTTCAAACTCATGAACCCTGAGGTTCATGAACCCTGAGCCAAACCTGAGCTGAAACCAAGAGTCGGACACTTAACTGCCTGAGCCACCCAGGCACTCCCAAAATGAAGTTCTAATAACATGCTATAACATAGATGAATCTTGAAAACATTATGCTAAGTAAAATAAGTCTGACACAAAAGGGTCATTTATGAGATATCTAGAATACACAAATTCATAGAAACGGAAAGTAAAACAGAAGTTACTAGGGACTAGTTAGTGGGAGGAGAGAATGGGGAGTTATTGCTTAATGGGTGCAGAGTTTTTGTTTGGGATTATGAAAATTTTCTGGCAATAGATAGTGGTAACAAACAACACTGTGAATGTACTTAATGTCACTGAATTCTAAACTTAAAAATGGTTAAAATGGTAACTTTTATGTAATGTACATTTTTACCACAATTAAAAAAACTGAGTTCTCAGTTTTCCCCAATAAATGTATAGGACTTTAGATTTTCTTTCTTTCTTTCTTTTCTTTTCAGGAACAAAGGGAAAGAGAGTCCCCAAACACAGCTTCAATTTACTTATGTCTTAATACCTATCAATGATCTTTTTTTTTTTGAAATGTTTATTTTTTTTTTTTTTGAGAGCGAGCGAAGTGTACAAGTGGGAGTGAGGTAGAGAGAGGGGAAAAGAGAGAATCCCAAGCAGGCTGCGAGCTGTCAGCATGGAGCCTGATGCAGGGCTTGATCTCATGGACCTCGAGATCATGACCTGAGCCCAAATCGAGTCAGATGCTTAACTGACTGAGCCACCCAGAGGCACCCCAAAGATCTTTTTTAAAAGATTGTTTTAAAAGTAATCTCTATACCCAATGTGGGGCTTGAACTCACAACCCCGAGATCAAGAGTTGCATGCTCTTCCAAATGAGCCAGCCAGGCACCTTAATGAATTCATTTTTAAATACAGCAAGCCCTGCCCCACTGAATGATATTATAGAAAATCAAAAATGAAAACAAAAGAACATAAAAACGCCACTATTATTAGTGTTTTGTATGATTTTCTAATCTTTTTAATAATGAAGCCAAATGTATGTCTATAGTGTGTTTAACCACAAAATAAATGAGTGCCAGGCTCATCAATAAGTTAGCAGATCTGATCGTATGTCTCACAGAAGCTTGGCCTAAAGACCTCTCATCCTCTCATTTTACTTTCAGATTTTTAAATGGAGAACACTGTGACATTATTTGTGGCATCCTCTGCTTTCTGAATATGATGGAACTGTTCTTTCTGTTCTCTGGAACATAGAGAACAGCTTGTTCTTTCCCTTAAAAAGTTACCCAGCTACCTAAATTCAAAAAAGCTTTTTTGATGCTTTGGTGAAATGCATCTGAAAGTTATACAGTGAGTTATGGGCGTTTTTACATTTCTCTTTTCACTTGGCCAATTTTGTTTCTTTTGCCCGGGAATCAAGGGGCATACAACAAAGAGCTACAGTACCTCCATGAGTTTCATATATGTATGTTTGATAAACTTAAAAAATGAGGAAAAAGTAGGTAACTCAAATGAATTTCTTCCCATACTTCCAATTCACTGTCCTGGGAAGAGCTGGCATCAGCTTTCCTTTTGCCCCGGTTCTTGCCAGTCATATTTTTTCTGGATTGATCATCAGCATCTTTATTTGGTGTAGTCTGGGACAAAGATGGGCTTGTCGAAGGGTCTCCTGGAAAGGAAATCCGAGACATATGGCCAGTAGTCACAGGCTATAAGAACCAGAACAGGAAGATAGACAGTCAGCATGTTTTCTGTCCTTAAGAATCATATTGCAGGGATAAAAGGCTGGAAAACCAAACTTTACCTAAACAATTTAGGAATGTAGACCTAAATCAACATGGAGCATCAATAGCTCCTAGTATCACAGAGAGAGTTATAAATAAAATTAATATACCTGTCTCTCAATGGAAGAACACAATTACTTACAAAGCTGTTTTGCCAAAAAAAATTGAACCCATTTCTCAAGTTTTCTACATCAGAGTTTCTCAATTTGGCACAACTGACATTTGGGGCCAAATAATTTTTGTTGAGTAGATGTCCTGTGCCTTGTAGGATGCTTGGTTTAGCAGTAGCACTCCCCACCCATGAGACAACCAAAAATGTTTCCACACATTGCCAAATGTCTTAGGTGAATGGGGGAGGAGAGCATGGCACAAAAAAAAAATCACCTTTAGTTGAAAACCACGACTCCAGGTCTGCTTACCAATTTAAAATAAAATATAGAAGGCAGCAGGACATGTTGAACTACCCTATACAGATACAATCAGCAAAATTCAGACTGGGAAATGGTATGAGATAAACAATCCAGCTTCTTCTCAAATACAGTACATTGGAGAACAAAAAAAAAGAGGGGAATTTATAAGTTAAAAGAGACACAAAATATATATTCACCAATCCCAATGTATGGGACTTACTTTGATCCTACTTTAAATAAACTCTAAAAGAAAAAATAAAACTAACACTTATGAAAACACTAGAAATAATACCTTTTAGGATCTTATGATACTAAGGAATTACTGTTGAATTATTTAAGATGGGATAATTGGCATTGTGGTTATGCTAACAAGAATTTTTTTAATTTTTTAGACATATGATGCCCGGAATTTGGGGAGAGAACTGGATGTAGTTGAAATATGAGGTGTTAATGCTGAAGATGGATGATGGATACATAAGGGCCTCATTATACTATTCTGACAACTTCTAGGTTGGAAATTCTCCATTATTAAAAGGTTAAAATTGTTATGAATAACAAAGGTATATAGAGATATGAATTCAAAACTAAGGCATCAACACGTGTAATTATTTCAAAGTTATTTAAATCTGAAGCAGTGACCATCTGTATGTCCATTTACTTAGAAGACTGGTGAACGCAAGGTGCACAGAAAACTGCTTTAGTTGATATATAGCACTGTTTTTAAAAACGGGTCAGTGTTAACAAAACAATAAACGGTCTTTCCTCCTGTTATGTGATGTGACAGCCAACCACCAAATTTTCCTGAAAGATAGAGACAGATAAAAAGCATATACATATGTTTACCAAAGTTCGTATAAAGCCTTTATGTCAGGTTTTTTTTTTAACCTGGACATCATAATTCATTGATACATTTCAAACCTAAATGTAAAGGTTTACATTTGTAGGTTAAATTTTATGTATTTCTCTGAGGGGGAAAGGCCCATAGCTTTCTTTAGAATCTTGGAGATCTATGACACAGAAAAAGTTAAGAACTACCGCCCTGAGGCCTTAGCATGTGTCCAAAAATATGCACAGAGTAAAAGTGGAGTCATCCACCTTTTACAAAATGTGCCAAGATTCTGAAGCTCCCGGTCACAAGCACATTAAAGCTAAAGGGTAGAGTGGGAATTACAAACAGTCTTTTCATCCTTGGTACTTTTCTGTTCATAGCATCAGGTATTACATCGGCCTGCCAATGACTCATCACATAGTCTGCTTCCAATGTTTAAATAGTCCTCACCTGAGAGGAAAAGCCAATAGCATAGCAACAGTGACTTAGACCACAACAAAATGATCTTCACTATCATCTGTTGAATGAAGTGCCCGTAAGCCAAAGTGTTTAGAGCAATGGCGCTTACCAGAAGAAAGTCTCTGTGCTGGAGGCGCGGGTACCATGACACTAGGCTTCTCGGCCTGGTATGTGGCTGCTGCTAATGTGGTACTCTCAGCATCACTGTTAGTCTGGCCTGTGACTCCAAAGCTGGAGCTGGGGTAGCAGGTCTGGTACTGACTCTGACCGAGGATAGTATAGGTGGGATAGTCCTGCAGACCAAAAGGAGTTAGAGAGGAAAGAAGACTCTTAAAGCAAAAACTGATTTCAACACAAGAGACTTTCATGTCCCTCTTATTCATAGTCATTTTCCTAAAACATTAATTAATTTGGCTTCTCATTTACCCCATCTATAGCTTCCATCTAAATCACTCATTTCCAAAATGCATTCTGTGGAAACCTAAGAATCAAGAGGGGATACTTCAGGGGCTGTCTTTGAAATGACCAGAAGGATGAAAGTGAATGTCCCTTTTCTACTTGAACAGCTTTCTTTTTTGTTTGTTTGTTTTTTTCTATTTTAGGTACTGAATTTCTGTAGAAATTTCTCCACAGAATTTTGGAAGATTATACTCTTTAAGAACTTTATAAACAACTGCACTAGATGCTATTGCTTTCTAAGAACAGATGAGCTTAAACAAAAAAAAAAGCACATTATCCCACATAACCCCCTTCATTAAGGTTTCCCAGTTTAAAATTGAGCATCTCTCTTTCTTTTTAAAATAGTCAAGTTTTCTTTAAATATGAAGTTTCTTTAAAATATTTGGAGGGAATTTTTGATTGTTTCATGAGCACATACATGTCAAAATTTATCAAACTGTAAATTTAAATCCATGCAGATTATATATCAATTATACCTTAATAAAGCTTTACAAAAAATGCATATGATGTATAGCTCAAATATATACCTTAAAAAATTTCCACTGATACTGATGTCAGTAATAAGTAGGAAAAAGCTAATGAACCAGACCAATTATAAATAGTACTGAGCATCTACCATAAACCAAATACAACTCAGGGTATGTGCCCAGGTATGAGCAGGAGAATGCAACATTAAAGAAAACAATAAGTCGGGGGCACCTGGGTGCTCAGTTCAGCGTCCGACTCGATTTTGGCTCAGATCATGATCTCGCAGTTTGTGAGATCGAGCCGCACGTCAGTCAGGGTCTGCGCTGACAACGTCAGCTTGCTTGGGATTCTCTCTCTCCCTCTCTCTCTGCCCCTCCCCACCATGTGTACTCTCTCTCTCAAAATAAATAAATAGATAGATAGATAAATAAATAAATAAGCAAGCTTAAAAAAAAGGAAAGAAAAGAGTAAGTTGTACTAGCTGAACTCAGGGGAGTTTAAAAATCTAGCAGGAGAAGACCAAAGAATTCCAACAAACTGGCAATAAATTATATGTCAAAGGAGTGACATACAGAGGAAGACAACTATCACTGCAGACTGCGGTAGTCAGAGAGCTTTCTGAGATAAACAGACGGAGGGAATAAGAGGATGAATAAGCCCTGAAAAGGTTTTATTAAGGGACCTGAGTTGCTGAGTCTGGTTGAAACAAAGGATCTTCTGACATGAATGAATTGTGCAAGACCACGAACGTGACTTGGTTTCTTCAGGCGATGGTGTATAGTTTGTGTGGGGGCAGGAAATAGGGACTATCGAAATCAAATCAACAAATAAAAATACAAAAAGATTTTGTGCACGGGTGCCTGGGTGGCTCAGTTGGTTAAGCATCCGACTTTGGCTCAGGTCATGATCCCGTGGTTCTTGAGTTTGAGCTCCACGTCCAGCTCTGTGCTGACAGCTCAGCGCCTGGAGCCTGCTTCAAATTCTGTGTCTCCCTCTCTCATTGCCCTTTCCCTGCTCATCCTCTGTCTCTCTCAAAAATAAATAAACATTAAAAAAATTTTTTTAATAAAAAAAGGATTCTGGGCAGGTGACTGATAGGATAAAAGTGGACTTTTGAGAAAATTAATCAGATAGTGTTTTAAAATCTTAAAAAAATTTTTTTTTAGTAATCTCTAACTCTTAACATGGGGGCGCAAACTCATGACCCTGAGAACAAGAATTGCACACGCCACTAACTGAGCCAGTCAGATAGTATTTTAGAAAATGGGTAGGTACAGGGAAAAACGAGATTAGATGAACGATTAACTATGGTAATTAAGGATTAAAGGGGAAAAACTAAAATGTAACGGTTGGATTAGGAATGGGTGAGAAAAAAAAACTGAAAACTGGTCTGGTTTGAGGCCTAGGTTTATTTAAAAATGGTCTCATTGATAATTGAGAAGTCACAGAGAAAAGTGGTTTCACTTTTTTGGAGGACAACGAGATAAAAAACGTGGAATGAAAGGCTGGTTTTTGCTATGATGAACTTAGGGAAATAGCAGAACATTAAAGAAAAAAATGTCCATCAATCAGCAGGAAGCCTGTAGATATCATAAGGTCAGTACTAGAATGTTCATTTTGGAAGCAGTAAATGGACATTGTGAATGTGGTTAAGCATTTCTGGGGATGAAGTAATAAGCATGTGGAAAACTACACAGACTGTCCACAAGAGAAAACAGGATCAAAAAGAAAACCTACGAAAGGGAGAGATAAATGGTACAGTGATGTATAGCAGAAACTCAGTAATTTGAGAACTGTAAGAATGAACAAATGCAGGAACAGTCAAACGTAGAAAGAACCAGTTAATGAACCAACAACTGTAATATTAATTACAGCCAGAAAAAGACATTCATGGAGAAAAGATTCATTGCTACAGAGAAAACAACAAAAACATAACAACAAAAACAAAAAACCTAAAACACTGAAGATATTACCAGTGATCTAAACATAGTTAACAGAACAGTGAACAAGACCAGACCATAAAGAATTCACAAAGGAATGAGTGACTAAATAAGAAAGTAGAAGGAACATTTATTCCACCTGTGAGTACCAGGCATTTTTCTGAACTCTGGGTATATATGAGTGAACAAAACTGAAAAATAAATCCATATCCCTATGGAGCTTACATCCTAGTAGGAATGGGGTAGGAGGCAGACACATGTAGTAGGTAAAGGCGTAGAGAGAACCATATCATTCAGAGGCTTAGCACAGTAATGAGAGAAATGGATGGCAGCCTGAGAAACCATCCAATGTCCTAGTTTCGGTTGTTTCTTAGGTTAGCAAATTGACCATGGAGAGAAGGGAAGAACAAGCTTTATGAACCATATCAAATAGGACGATGAGCACAGTACCTGGTTTGAGATGCTGGAAACTGCTGCTGCAGGAATATTGGCCATTGTAGATGAAGTGGATATCAGGCTGGCATTTGTGCTTGAAGCTATAGGATTGAGAATGTTGAAAGGTATTAAAGATACCATGTAAAAGGCTAGAAGAAATTAGAAGTATATTGTGTCTTAAGTAAACAGATCTACAAGGAGATAAAGAACATTGGCAAAGGAACAAATACTGGTTTTCCTCTTTTGGACGCCATACCTTACTCTAGTCTCGACTAGAAATAAAACAATTTAAACATTTTTCTGTTTCAGCTTGAGTCTTCAATTCTTCCTATTAAAGTCCTGGAAGGATTCATATACAATGTACTGGTCCATACTAATGATATCAATGGAATCAGAAGCTAAACCAAATCATTCCAGTCTATTTCCTGAGCTGTTGAAAAATGACTCACCTGCAGTGTGACTTACTGACAACCAACAGAAACAAGAGCTCTGGCCAATCCACAGGTAAGTCCTATACTGTGATATTTCTTATCACTGCCCCAAATTATGCCTTTCCTAATGCAATATAATTACTTTGAGAAATAGAGCTGACCACCCAAATTCTAACAAGCCTGGAGTTGTTTCTTGGCTCCACTCAAATAATGGATTATTAATGTGGATCAACAAACACGATGATTTGGCATTTAATGATTTTACCAAAGAGCCTGGAAAAACTTGGAAAATATTACATATTATTCTCTCCAGGTAAAAATGTACTCTGTAAGCTATTTAGGTTGCCTGTCTTGGGACAAGGAATCTGGGTTCAGTTTTTCATACTCTTCTATCACAGACCGCATCAGGGTTTTAATCAAATCTACAGCGACTGGTATTTGTTAGAGTCACTTTTTTCAGAGGGACAGTGAAAATGAGACTGTGTGGTACTGGTCTTGAACTCCTCTCCCTCACTTAACCATAAGCACACTTAGACATGGTTTCTACTGCAGTCACACAAAGGTTCACCATCAGGTAGACCTATCTGACTCCCTATCCCATTAGCAACAAAGTCCTTTAGAGGTAAAGTTAATAGGAAAACCTCCATGAGGAACAGGGCAGGTGAACAAATGAAGCAGAAACTTGAGAGTATTCAAAATCAGAGGGAATTCTTATTCCTTTCCCCAAGGGTACTTTACTTAGAAGAAAGCTTAGAAGAGATTAGAAGAGAAAGTCTAAGGAACAGCTACTGCTAAAACCCAGCTTTCAGACAAAGAACCTCAGACCAAGAAGAGTTAAGATAATTTGTCTACTGTTATGGAACTAGTGGTAGTCAGGATGGCAACTGGGATCTCCCAACTGGATAAGCTAGGGATCAGATTTTCTGATTTTCCAGGGAGATTTTCTTTTCTACAATCCTTCTTCTCCCAGGGGAACTAAAGGACTCTTTAAAAAAAAAAAAAAAAAAAAATATATATATATATATATATATATATGTTTATTTTTATTTTTGAGAAGCAGAGAGAAACAGAGCACAAGCAAGGGAAGAGCAGAGAGAGAGGGAGACACAGAATCAGAAGCAGGCTCCAGGCTCTGAGCTGTCAGCACAGAGCCCGATGCAGGGCTCAAACCCACGGACTGTGAGATCATGACCTGAGCCGAAGTCGGACGCTCAACCGACTGAGCCACCCAGGCGCCCCACTAAAGGACTCAGAGTTTACCTTCTTAAACCCAACAAGTAAATGATTTTATAACCTCATAGACCAACATTCATTTTCTTCTCTACTATAGTTTGACCCATTTTTCCTCACTAAGGGCAAGTTCAAGGAATTACTGTACAGTACACAGGCTAAATGACTCTGTAAGTAGTTTTTAATCACTCCTGCGGGTAGAGAATTTTGAGTGGATTTTAGGTTCTATTACCAGTGCATTATGCTAGGCAGCCCTGGAATAAAACAGACAGAAAGACATATGGTCATTTAAGGTGAGAAAGAAAATCAATAATTTATTTAATCTATTAACTTCAACTCTCCAAGCAAAGTCCATTTCTAGCTTATTTTTTCTTTGGTCCTCCTTCTAGCATCTCCTCTTTACCTCTATTTTAATTCTGTCCTACCTTCTTACTAACTTTAAAATGGTTAACAGCACAACTCATTCATGTCTGATCTCTACACACATGGGGGAAGAAGCACTTTAACAATTTTCAGACCACTTACTGAATTGGGCTAGAGGCAAAAAGGTAGACCTTACAAATAACTGGTCATATACTCTTATTATCTTTGCAAGGAAGTTTAATGACTTGATTAGCTGGTGACTGATAATGAGTTTTTAGTACCTTACTAAAAATCATAAACTACTTTCAGCAATATTATAGAAAATGTTGGCCTGCTGACCTAAAAGTTTATAGGGCTCCGTAACTTCTTTCGCCAAATCAATCAAATCATTCCTAATATGTGCCATTAGTTCATTCATTCAGCAAACCATGGTTCACTATGTACCCAGAAGTTGTTCCAGCCACTGAGAAATAGAGTAGTGAACAAGGCAAAGTCCCTGTCTTCATGGAGTTTAGATTCTACTGACAGAGTCAGATGATAATTAAAGAAGCAGCAGTATTTTTTAGGCTCTTGTAACCATCATTGAACCCAAACTAAACTCACCTAAAAAATGTACACAATCACTGTAAACCCTACCCTACACATAACTATGATTAAAAAGTCACACATCTCAAAAAAGTACTTGTCATTTTGCACATATATAGATGTCTCAAAAAATAAAATTCAATTACAGATTTAAAAAACAAAAGCAGCAACAGAAATTGCAACAAAAAGTACAAACTTAGAGGAGCAAACAAAACTCAAGTGGTAACTCCTATTGACATATGTCTGAAGGCTATTAGCTCTCCAAACACCAACAGCATGGCCAACTATTTTTGGATAGTCTCCACTCCTGTTCCAACAATGGAGCTGTGAAATCACAGAGAGACAAGCTTCTGAGAACCATGACCCACGAGAGGTCCAATTAGTACAGTCAATATACAGAGACAGCTTTAATCAGAAGATGGTGGTTACAGAACTGTGAGAGGCACAGCGGAATTAAACAACACTGCTCCAAAGCCAGAGGGTTAATCTAAGGGTTAATGGTACATAAAAGTTGGCACAAGATTTACTTTCTACCCATGTCTAATTTTATGTATGTCTCTCTCCCACCCTTGTTTACTTGGCTTTCAAATACTCAGAGTAAGACCAGCTCTTTCTTACTTGAGCACCTTTGCAATGTTGCTCAGTCTGCCTGGACTGTGTTTCCCGAACTGTCCCTCTCTCCTTCCCGGCATGGTGGCTCCTCCCCTGCACGTCTACTTCCTCAGAGAGACTCTCTCTGACCCCTATATTAAAAAACTAACTCCTTATTTTCCCAATCACAGCAATCTATTCTTTTTTTCTTTCAGAGAACTTTTCAAAATCTATTTAATTATTTACTTGGTTATTTCTGTTTCCCCCACTCGTCTGTAAGCTCCATGAAGGCAGAATCTTACTATCTTATTCATTATTTCCAATATCTAGCAAAGCATCTGGCACAGAGTAGGTGATGCTCAATAAATACTTGTGGGATTCATGTATATCATGTAGACATATATATTCCTAAATAATTTGTGGGATTCTAGCATAACATGTCAAGGTCATGAAAAACAAGAAAAGCCTACAAAACTGTATAATAAAGAGGAGCCTGAGTAGACATGACAATTAAATGAAATGTGGTGTCCTGGATGGGACTCTGGAACAAAAAAACAGAACATTAGGTAAAAACTAAGGAAATCTGAAGAAACTATGGACTTAGCTAATAATGTACCAATATGGGTTCATTAATTGTAAAAAATGTTCCTTTCTAATATAAGATGTTAATAATAGGGGAAATTATGTGCAAGATGGAGGGATACATAACTCTGTGTATCATCTCAATTTTTCTGTAAATCTAAAACTATTCCAGGGGCGCCTGGGTGGCTCAGTTGGTTAAGCGTCCAACTCTTGATTTCGGCTCAGGTCATGATTCCATACTTTGTGAGACGGAGCACCATGTCAGGCTCTGCACTGGCAGCGTGAAGCCTACTTGGGACTCTCCCTCTCCCGCCTCTACTCGCTCTCTCCATCTCAAAAACAAACAAATAAACTTAAAACAAAATGAAACAATTCTAGGGGTGCCTGGGTGGCTCAGTTGGTTGAGCATACAACTCTTTTTTTTTTTAATGTTTATTTATCTTTGAGACCCGAGAGAGACAGAGTGTGAGCAGGGGAGGGGCAGAGAGAGAGGGAGACACAGAATCCAAAGCAGGCTCTAGGCTCTGAGCTGTCAGCACAGAGCCCAACGCGGGTCTCGAACCCACGAACTGTGAGATCATGACCTGAGCCGAAGCTGGACACTTAACTGACTGAGCCACCCACGCGCCCCTGAGTGTCCAACTCTTGATTTTGGCTCAGGTCGTGATCCCAGGTCATGGGACTGAGTACCACATTGGGCTCTGTGCGGAGTGTGGAGCCTGCTTGAGATTCTTTCTCTCTTTCTCTCTCTTTCTCTCTTTCTCTCTCTCCCCCTCCTTCCCTCCCCTCCCCCACTTGTGTACACTCTCTCTAAAAAAAAAAAAAAACCTTAAAAATAAAACTACTCTAAAAACTAAAGTTTTGGGGTGTCTGCTGGCTCAGTGGGTAAAGCATCCATCTCTTGATCTCAGGGTTGTGAATTTGAGCCCCACATTGGGTGTGGAGATTACTTAAAAATAAAAGAAAAAATAATTATAAAATAAAAACTAAAGTCTACTCAAAAACAAATCTCCTGGTCAGTGAAAGACTATTGGAAGGAAAGAAAAAAGGGAGGGAGGAAGGGAGGGAGGAAGGGAGGGAGGGAGGGAGGGAGGGAGGAAGGAAGGAAGGAAAAAAGAAAGACTATCATGTGCTACAAATAATATTAGAGGCCAAACACATTCATTGAAAGTCAAGATTGAGTTGAAATTAATTTTACTACTTGAATACTAATCATTTAAACCATCTCAACTGAAGAAAATAATCAGAGATTGGATCACATAGTCACATCCTAGGAAAAAACTGATACAAAGAAGCCAGATCTAGTAACAAAGGGTTTTCAGGAACATTGTTGTATAAACTGAAGAACCGGTTTTGATCAGAGTTGATCAAGCCAGAAGTAGATTTTGTTTAGGTTGAAATAATACATTTAAAAAAAAATTACAGTATGTTGACCTAATGTTGCATCAGCTTCAGGTCTACGATATAGTGATTTGACAACTCTAGACAATTCTATATGTTATGTCAATTGTAGAACATTTTGTGGTATGCTGAGGAGACACTGCTGTTACGACCATTAAAAAAAATACAATGCTTCTTGGTTTTTGCTTTTTTTTTTTTTTTTTTTTTTGGTGGAAGGATGGGGTGATTACATAGAGTGAGTGAAGCAGCCCTGGAGAGCTAACATTCACTCCCCATGGTGAGTGACATTAAAAGTGGGAGTGGGGTGCCTGGGGGGGGGCTCAGGCGGTTAAGTGGCCCTATTTCGGCTCAGGTCATGGTCTCAGGGTTCGTGAGTTTGAGCCCTGTGCCAGGCTGTGTGCTGACAGCTCAGAGCATGGAGCCTGCTTTGGATTCTGTCTCCCTCTCTCTCTCCCTTCCTTGCTTGCACTCTCTCTCTCTCCCTCTCTCTGTCTCTCAGAAATAAATAAACAATAAAAAAAAAAAGTGGGAGTGAGGAGAGTGATATTGATAGCAGAAAACCCAGTAATTCAACTCTGCCAATACTCATATTTCATTTCAGCTAATTGTTTCAACTTGTATTCTACCAAGCTTTTCAGAATAAATGGCAAAAATTGGTAACTTGTTGGTAATCTTCTGCCTTAAATCCTACCCTGTGCCAAAGTTCTAATGACAAAATGGGCCAAGATGTTAGCCAGAAAAAGGGAGGAAGAATGAACTTAGATATCTGTCGATAAAGGTTCACAATAACGGGAGAGTTGATACTGATATCATGACTTCAACACTGAAAATAAAAAATATAGCACTCATGCTCTGGGGTCAGGCTGCTCAGCTTACGTGCTCACTTAATTATTTACTAATTTTGTGACCTTGGACAAATTAGTTTGCTTTTCTATATCTTATCTTCCCCATCTGTAGAACTGGATTAATAACAGTACTTTCCTCATAGGTGCGTTGTGAAGATAACCTGAGTATCACCTATCTGTTGCTTACAACAATGCTAAGTACACAGTAAGCACTTAATACCAACAATGATCATCATTAGCAAACAGGGGAAACCAATTTATAAGATCAAAAGGAGAAAAACGTACCAGCAGGTAACAAGTTAGAATAGGGTTCATGAAGTTCAAAGGATATTTTCATGCCCCTTTCACAGCAATGGGTCCTAAGAGACCCCTGAAAAGTAGTTACTTATTTTATAAGGAGGAAGAAGTAAGCAAAACTAGTAAGTTCTCAAATTCAAGAGGAATGGTGATTCTACAACTAGGAAGAGGGTTATTAATATAAAACAAGAGAACTCCTTGCTGTTCTTTCATGACCTTGGTATAGTCATCAAGAAGGTATCTGTTTAGGAAGGACGTGGCTAGTAGATTTTTCTGTAGATGGATCTTTTAAAAAGCCTACCACCTGGAGAAATACTTCATAAAAATGAAAGGGGGTAGAGAACAAAGTCATAGTCTTTAGTTTTTCCCCTCCTGCTTTATTCCTATTTTAGAAAGAAAGATGGGGGAGGAGGCAAACACAGAAAGAAGGGAAAATAAATAAGAGGAGACTCAGTAACCACTGGGAGGTAATCTTTGCTTAGAGCAAGATCTCAAGAATGTAGTGACCAGTTTGTTATCAATGGATCAAGAAGTAACTCTCAATCATTTAGCTGAAAACAAATAAAGTAATCATCAAACTACTTTATTTAATATAATCTACATCGGGGCTCCTTGGGTGGCTCAGTCAGTTAAGCGTCTGACTTCAGCTCAGGTCATGAACTCGAGGTTTGTGGCTCGAGTTCTGCTGACAGCAGAGAGCCCACTTCAGATCCTCTGTCTCCCTCTCTCTAACCCTCCCCCACTCGCTCACACACACACTCTTTCAAAAATACATAAAAAAAAATAAAATCTACATCAAAACACATTTTCATCACCAAAGTTCATATCTTAAGGGTACCTCAGATTAGTTTTTGCTGTCCCACCCACACTCCTCTAGCACCCATTTTAAAAGGAATAAAATTTACAAGCTGGGAGAAATCAGGAGAAAGGAGGCAGATGAGAAGCCAGGTACATGGACATTAACTCCCATTGTGGAGCAATGACAAACTGCCTGTGTTGGATTTGGAAAGATAGGGAATTCACTCCATAGCACCTTTTGCATTTCTGTCTTCCTCCCTAATAGTCCTGTTGTAATTCTAGCCTTTTAGAAGAACAACTCAGGAAGGCAAAGGAGTTTAGAGTGCAAGCTTTAATGCTACACCTTCTATCATGAAAAAGAAACAAGACTAAACTTTCTGAGCAAGGAAATACTCTCACCACGAAGCAGCAGGTGGGGGCGGAGGTATGGCAGCACTGCAGGAGAAAAGCAGCACATAGCTCACTATCGGCGCCATGTGGACTCCATTTAAGAGAAGTCAGCAAGGTTCTAACCCACGGAGTCTTCTGCTCATTTATGGGACAAAATGCCACTGAGAACGGACTAAAACAAAATCTGACAGGTTTTCTGGACACCAAAAAAAGGCAGGCTTCAATTCTACCAAGTAGTTCACATTTAAAGTCTAAACTACTTATGAACCATAGTCATGGGTTCTGGTCTGCCTAACACAAAAAGCATGCACAAATGCAAATACCACCCCCTTCTATTATACAAGACAGAACTCCTGTATTACCCAGTTTGTTTGGAGATATAGGAAGACTGAAAACAACAAAAACAACAATAATAAAACACACACAACCATGCCTATTTACCTTGAATGGGATAAGAATAATGTGCTGGGCTTGGCTGGCTTGTGGTTAACCCTGTAGTGCAGGTAAGAACACTGTGTTGACTTGGAGATGGAGTCTGAATTAAACCACTTTCAGGTTTCATACCTGGCCACAATGCACCTGAATCAGATAAATTGGACCAATTACAAACAATACACTGGGACTGAGGAGCATGGTTATGCTTTCAAATATTCGCCAGTAGGTTTAAAACCTCAATCTTAAAACAAAAGTAAATTTGCTTGTAAGAGAAAATTACTGATTCTCCCACTCATACCACAAGCAAATACAATTTCAAAGATTGGGGAGTGGGGCAAAACAAAAATCTTGCCAAAAATCCCAATAATGACATGATATAAGTTCATTTCAACGACTGGGGGAGATTGACCAGGGTTCAGGGAAAAAAGCTACTGGCACTCAACTGGAGTATTTGTTGTGGAGAGTGCCTGATGATCACGTACAGTGATAAATCATTTATCCATTGTCAAGGTGGGAGACATTTCATATAAGTTTAAAATTCACTTACCCTTTAAACAAGCACCACATTTTAAAAAAATGTATTAAGTAGTACTTTTCTGCCTTCTTAAGCTGGTTATTTTGTTACCTGTTTCTTCTGGTTAGGAAAGACATACCTGCTTATTTTTATAAATTAAAACCATTACAGAAATATGTAACTTGGAAAAAATAAAGTCATATATAATCCCAGCATCCAGACTTAACCACTATTACAGTGTGTAGAAGAGTGACTTAGACTTCTTCTATGTGTTTACTAATCTTATTTTCTTTTTAATAAAAATGGGATGTTACACAGTTCATAATTTGCTTTTCCACATAATACCTATGAAAGACACTTTTCCATGTCAGAACATACAAATCTCTAGTACTGACAGACATCATGGCTGTTCACTTTTATTATTTATTACAATGCTCCTGAGTGACAATATTTCTAAAATATATTTATATCCTTTCCTGCCTTCTCAGCAGGGAGGAAACAGTGAACATACCTAACATACCTTTACATTTTCTCAGAAGTAGTGTCACAAAGATGAATAGTGTGCTGTGCTATATATATATATTACAGAGACACCCCCAGAGGCTGCTGGGATTTGTGAAGGCAGTCCTAAACAGAACTCAATTACAGTTCTATGTCACTTTGTTTTTTTCTCTGTGATCTGTACTTGGCAATCTCTTGTCTCTCACTGTATCTCCTTTGTCATCTGCAGTAAACTAGAAAACCATAAATGAAGCTTTGCTTCTACATGACAGCCTAAGGATGTCCTTTATGGTGAATACTTTTGGTGAAAATTTTGGCTATGCAAAAGTCTATTTAGAAAAAAACCTTATTGTCTGATTGTGCACTGTGTTCTGAACAGCTATGGTTGCTGGATCAATGTTGTTGAAGGTAACAATTAGGTCCAAGAAGGTTCATCGATCACATTCCAAAGAAATTAATACCACAGTCAGCCACAGCTTCAAATTCAATAGTAACTCATTTCATTTACTCCCAATCTGATACTGAATTTATAAAAATATAATGCATTGATGATAAGGCCCTCTGCTCACTAGGACATTGAGATATCTAGGTGCAACTAACTCAGACCTGTAAAATTTGTTGATAAGTAAATATAAGGGAGATGTGAAAATTTCAAATTGACACGGGACATGACAACTGCCTTGCCGCAAACTCTTAAAACATAAAAAACAAAAAGGTTTTTCTTTTCTCACCTATCAAACATATGAAATAACTTATTTGAGAAGAATGAGGAATACCATCATCTCTAGCATGCATTAGGAGGGGTGGCGTCCATTCTATGCTCAGTTTACCATCATTTAAAAAGTCTTGTTCAGATTAGCCACAGCTAAACTCCTAACTATATCTAAATTTCAACACTTGTTAACAATATTTGAATATATTATTTTTTAAGCATTTATAATGTGAAATTTGAATATCAGTGCCATGATTCTTGGTGGTTGAGTATCACATTATTTTAGGAAACAAAATTGCCATTTCAATGTCATGATAACTTTCAGGTTTACTGCAATCAAGGTGATTTTTTTTCTAAATAGGTTCTGAATCTGAGGTGTTGGTTTGTGAACGTTTATATTACGCTATACTAAAATACTATCTAATTAATGAGAATAGTATTACCTGAAAATGTTTTGCTAGTCTCATTATTTAGTATATATATACATTTAAAATTTCCAAGTGTAAAATGTCTATACACTGGCTCTTCTTATAAAATCAAAAACCAGGGCAAAAAGTCCAAGGAAAGTAGTGGAATAGCTACTTACAGTAATTTTCAATGTTTTTGCCCAGAAACATGAAGTTGATATTTAATATATAATTATTTTATGAAGAACAGGAGGATAAAAGACCATATGAACACTGCCTCCAACATCACAGTAGCCCTGCTCTTTAAGCATATAAATATCTTCCTTTAAAAGCACCCTTCCCAGAATTCCAAGTAACAGGGAACATGACCAAATGGTCTGACCGGACAGCAATCCTGCCCCTAGAGAAGATGAAACCAAGTCCAGGTTTCCTGACTCCTAGTCCACTGCTGTACGTCTACAACTAAAAAGCTTAACAATTTGTTTTAAGCACCAAGAGCCTGATGTGGAAGAACAGCTGATCTATAACAATGGCAAATGAAGTCGGTGTGAATGCTGTTCTCTTGCTGCCCCACACTGGGGTCTTATCACAAACTCTACCCAAGTTCTCACCACAAACACTTCACTACCGGTTAGTCACTAACCCAACTAATCTGAGCAGCTCAGTTTATACTAATATGTTTCAGACTAGTGGATCTTTAGAGAAAGTTAGTTGGATTAGAAACTGAAGTACAGTGCTTAGGAAAAAAAACACATGAAAGAATATCTTGGTTTGCTGATACGACCTCTCATTGGGACCTATTATGAATACTAAGTGATTTAATCTGAGTACTTTTCCTAATTATAAAGTGAGTAGATTATAGAAAATTAAGAAAACACAGAAAGTGTAAAAAAAACCCTACACCGTCTCATGGCACAGGAAAAAACTACAGGCGGTTCTTTGCTTTTATACTGTGTTAACTGACACCTGCACGTGTTGGGCGGTGTCCTCACTTTGCAGGGTGCTGTGGTAATGGAGATCAAATCGGTAGGGCCCATACTGTGGACATTCACGTTTTTTCTTTCAAATTATTCTTTATGTATATATTTTTTAAAAATACTAACTTGGCGTATTATATTGCTTTCAGTTTTACATATTGCTTTTTAAAATTAATAACAAACTTTTCTCAAGATGCTGAATATTCTTTAAGAATGTGAATTTATTAGGGGCACCTGGTGGCTCAGTCAGTTAGGCATCTGACTCTGGATTTCAGCTCAGGTTATGATATTGCAGCTCATGAGTTCAAGTCCCGCATGCAACTCTGTGCTGACAGCTTGAAGCCTGCTTGGGATTCTCTCTCTTTCTGCCCCTCCCCTGCTCTCTCCTTCCCTCCCTCCCTCTCTCTCTCAAAAACAAATAAACTTTTAAAAAATGTGAATTTATTAGAATAGGGTTTATAGTTTTCCATTCTATAGATAAATTGCAACATAAAGCACACATTTCAATTCAATATGTAGGCTGTTTCCAATCTTTTGCTGTTATAAATGCTATGATGAATATCTGAGTAAATTTCTGTAGGTTCTCTGATTAGTTCCATGGGCTGAATCCTTAGGAGTGAAATTACTGAGGGAAATGGCCTGAACATTCTTAAGGGTCTTAATACGTATTATCAAATCTCCATCTCACATTAGAGTTCTTTTAAATGAAGCTGGAACAGTGGCAGCTGAGGCAATCTTTTGAGCCCCTAAAAATAAATGGGTGCCCCTTTCCTTCACTGAGATCCCTTAAAGTTAACTGTCTAATCCTCTTTCTGCTGTCCCATGACATTTCTATGTAGCTCTTAAAAAGAATATGACCACTATTCCTTTACTTTTACAGATTGCTTATAATACAAGCTTTCTAGATTTCCTTCAGTCTTCTCCTTTCATTAAGAGAAGGAACATTTTTAGGGCACCCGGGTGGCTCAGTCGGTTAAGCATCTGACTTCAGCTCATGTCATGATCTCACGGTTCGAGCCCCGCGTCGGGCTCTGCGCTGACAGCTCAGAGCCTTGACCCTGCTATAGATTCTGTGTCTCCCTCTCTCTGTCCCCGCTCTGCTTGCATTCCCTTTTTCTCTCAAAAATGAATAAACATTTAAAAAAACCTTTTTTTTTTTTTAAAGTGAAGGAACATTTTTTAACTGCAAACTCAACTCTCAGACACAGACCAAACTTACGAGCACTTCTGGAATTAAACAGAGCTGGGTTCAATTCTAATCCCAGGCATTTAGTTAATTCTATGACCCCAGGCCAGTCACTTGATTTTTCTAACAAGCCTGTTTCCTCATCTATAAAAAGTAGAATAATGCTACTACTTACTCCCTAAGACTGTTTTAAAGATTAAATAAGACAACAGTGTAAAGTGTGAGGTACTTATTCTCAGCATACTGCATGGTATATAAAGCACTTCATAAACATTAGGTAACATTACAATGAGATTTTCTGAAGCTGTCTGCATCTGAAATAACAGACTACCAAATCTAGTTTTAGTGCTAATAGGCAGCACTAAGATAAAATCGCCAAATCTTCATTAGAAGAAACAGTCTTTTATATTTGAGTGAACACATTTACTAAAAAAAAAGGTCATATCTGTAATTTCCTTAATAAATTCTGAGAATATGCCATATCTATCATTCACATTACCCCAACCTAAATCTCCCTCCAGTAAGTTTCATATACTACTTAAGAGTCAAATTTAGCTAATTCTCTTCTATCTTAGAAATATTGATGGAAGAATTTATGAAACAAGTCTCCCTCATCCCCAAATATTAAACAAAACCAAATTAACAAAAGAGCCTATTATTATAAATATTTCTTTACAATGCAAAGTTTGCTTCAAGTTTTTAACAAGGATCTATCATACAATTTTCATTTTTTCTTTAATGCAAGGGAAATAAAGCGATCATAAAAGATGCCATAATATGCACGTAGCACTATGTTAGGTATTCCATAATCTGAGTTCAGTGATATAACAGAAGTTTTATTTAATACTGAACAGCAGGAATGACCAACTGTTCAACAATGTCATAAAGGGCTCTGGAATTGCTAAAGATGAATTTAAATCGAAACAGAAGGTAAAAAACCCATATAAAAACACTTACTTTATACTTGCTAGCTTTTACTAGTCGGCTGTTGAAAAATTAGCTTTAACACACCCACAACAATATAAGCACAAATATATACAGAGAGTTCTGTTTCCAAAAGGACTGCTCAGTTGTGGCTAGTTAAATATATAACAAATTTAAGATTTTAGTATACTGGCTGATAATGACATGCAGGGAGGCATGGACTTACAAACAGGGAAACAAAAGCATTTCTGTTTGTCTTCTCTCATGAAGTTATCAACTCGCACTATCATTAGACATAACCCCCATTTTTGTTTCCAGTAGTTATCAGAAGCCAAGGAATGCTAACAAGCCTAAAACTAAGAAAGCTGTCATTATCATAAAGACTAGCCAAATGGGCCAGGAAAAGTAGGAATGTAGAAACCAAAAGCAGGTAACACTAATACATCCAGAATCTGTGGCAATCTGTTTAGATGATTTTTCTAATTTCCAACTAGTTTCAGTAAAGGCTATGGAGATATAATTTTAACATGTTGCATATGTGAAAATAATATGGTATTCTCTCAATTTTCTAACACTGGGGAAGGGGCAATAAAGCGCACCACATATATCAATTTATACACAGAGAAAAAGCAGCGCAGATATTAAGTGCTCAAAGAGTTTGAAATTGACTTCTAGTAAGTCATTCTAATTTACAGTTCATGTCCAAGATGCCTAAAACCAAAGAACAAACTATGCACAAGATAAGGCTATGCAAAATTGGGGGTTCTCCTCATTCTAAGATGACTTTTTGGTTCAGCAGAGTAACAACTGTTCAGTCTGGGAGAGAGGGAGGAAAAAGGGAGAAACTGACAAAAAGAAAAAAAAAGAGAGAGTAAACTAAAAGGCATATTCTATCCGGATATTTAGATTACCTGGTTTTAGCAAGAAATTGAATCACCTCAAAATGTATTAATTATGCTTACCTAACCACAGTAACATGTTTTATATAAAGAAAGTAATAGTAATTCCTCAAAGAGTTTCCCAAACACTTAAAAGATTCCAAGCTTTACAGTCAAGATTTAGTACCTTGGAAATAGGTAAATGTTAGTAGATAAATGAGTACTAACAGTTTTAATTTTATTTAACATGCATCAAATATACTGTTGGAAAAGTTTCATACCCAACTTTTATCGCACTTGTAACTGAGTAGGTACTCTGTAAAGAATAACCCATCTTTCAGCATCCCGATTAGCCATACTTGATTTTGGGGGAAAGATCAAAGTTTCTGGAGGATAAAATCAACAGTCTTAGAAACTGCTTATAATAAGATGCCTTACCAAAAGGAGGTAGTCCATACGTTTGGGTTGCCTGAGGGTAGACAGCATAGGGCTGAGATTGCTGTAGTGTCTGGTACTGAGTTTGCCCAGGGTAAGCAGTTTCCGAAACAGGAACTGAGAGGATATGTGCATAAGGTCTAGAAAAGTTCAAGAAAACAAAAACTTTCATGTGTGGTTTATTTTTAATGAATAATAGAGGAAATAGCTATTACCACTAAAAGCAAAGAATCAGCAGTGAGGAGACTAACCTTCCATATAAAATGTCGCTTACTATGGCCAGAAAGAACTATTTTTTCCTGTCCAAGTTCTATAATCACCTAAGAAACAATTTTATGGAAAATTTAATATCTCCCCAAGTCTAATTACCATGCTACGACCACTTGTGGTATGCTACATGCAAGGCCCTTTATGAGATACAGAGATGGATTAAACTTATCTACATAGAGAATAAACCCCCAACTAACTGAAAACTGCACAGAATGGGATTCACAATTGGCTCTTATTCTCCACCCGGCCCTCTGGGCCAAACTAAGAGGGAAAGTAGGACTTGAAGAAGAGGGTTAGACTGGTAAAGAAAAAGCAAGCAACCACTACACATCAAAGAATAGGGAGTAGGGATGCGCCCCAATATCCCCAGACCAAGTTTACAAAACAGAAGCCAGGTAACTAGTAAAATGTGGTAAGTCCCAGACAGGACTTGGAATTTCCCCATGGACATTCAAGCCAGAGTACACCTGCCACTAGCTGCAGCTGACCACATCAGGTTTAGCAGGAATTGGAATTCACCAGTGAAACTTCTGGGACTTTAGCTAGATGACCTGGTCATTTCGTCCATGCAATAAAACGGCCCCCACATTTTATGCACTGAATTTTTAGATACCAGTTATTTTATTTGGTGAGTTACACTGCACTTAAAATGTAACCAAGTGTTTTATGTACCACATAAGCCATAACAGTAAAATACTGTAAGGAAGGGGTGCTTCAGAAGGGGAAAGATTTTTTTTCAGCTTTGGGGGAAAGCAAAATGAAGAAAGCCTATGTAAACTGAGCAGATAAGATGTGCAGAAATGAGAGAGAATTCGTATTTAAGGAAAAGAGAAAAACTCTGCCAAAGGTATAGAGGAAGGAAAACAAGGGCTTAAGCCTGCAAGGACGACAGATTATATTAAAGGACGTCTGTAAAATAAAGGGGAGTAGCAAGAGAAGGAAAGATAGCAGAGACCTTGAACACGAGGCTGAAAGAGTTCCGACCAATCTGAAACAACTGGGAGTCACTGAAATTGTTGGAGCAAAGAGTGACAAGATCACAGCTGTTCTTTAATAAAGATTAATTTGACATTGCTTTGTAAAATGGATTAGAAGGGGGAGAAAGTCAAAATAGAGGTTCAGTTAAAAAATAGCTATAATGCAATGGTTCATGTAAGTGCTAAAGATGTCTGAATTTAGATAGAAGGGGCTCTGAATGCAATATTTTTTGAATAGGCAAATGAATTTGGAATATGCAACATATTCACATCTATTCTTCTTAGTCAGATAGGAGACCAAGAAATAGCTCAGGCTGTAGTCGTTAATCAAGTCATGGGAAAAAATGTTAAATCTTGGTGACTTCAAATGAATTGATCTCCAGATATGCTAGATATCATAATATCCTTCTTTCCTATAGTGTCTTTATAGCTCAAAGTATTTTCTTATCTCCTTCATAATGATCTCAGAGAATAGGGTCAGTCATTTCACAGAAGAAAACCACATGAAAATGACTGGCCCAAAGGTGCTATTAGTATTCAAGATCAGATTAGAGTTTGAAGAACTCGTTGAGCTGGCCTTTTAGTTATTTCTTAACTGATGAAAAATTCAAATGGTAAAAATGGGCACAAAAAGGAAAAAATTGCCAGTTTTCTTTTTTTAACAGTCCCGTAGGTATCAGTCACCTCTGTTACCAATTCCTTTATGTGTTCTGCCTATGTAAGCACCTGGGAATTCATCCTACTTTCACACCCACGTGTATCAACGTATGTGCAAGTTCACCCTTTATCAACACACAATTGCTAGTCTGGCATATGTGCAGTTCTGCACCTATTCCTGCTGGAGATGATTAATTTATGGGTCTTAAATGCTAATCTTACCTGTTGAAGGCCCAAAATGTTGCCTCTTAGTGATTTTAACCCACTAAGCCTAACTTCAAGCCTAGTTCTACTTTGAGGACATTCCTAAAACAAAAAACTAAACACCGATTAGGCTGAGAAGTCCTGCTAGGAGGCTGGCTTGAGCTATGTTTACTGATCTATCAAGGTAGAGGAAAGAGAGAATGATCAGAGGTCAATCAGTATCATGCTTTGATAACTAATAGTATTTTCATTTTCAGTGACTACTCACTTAGAGCAAACTCCCTGGTAACAGTGATCTATTCCAGGCAACCATCTACTTTTTAAAAGTATGTTACAGAGACTCTACATTTAGAGGGAATAAAAAAATTGGAGTAGGAACAGAAACAAGAGAGGTGAAATTAAGTTAAATGTCAACTTAATAAGCTAAGTATCAAATTAAATTTTGAAATAAACCCAGAGAAAAGGCATATCGATTTTTGAAATAATTATTGAACTTACTTTGCAGAATACATTTGTGAGGTATAATCACTGGATGAGCGAGGGATGTAATCGGTGCATGTCATAACTGAAAGAAAGATATCACCAGGTAAAAAGTTAGAACATTTCAAAAATGAAATGAGAAAACCACATATCTCACTGTATAGTCTCTCAAACTAAATAACAGAATATAGCTTGGACAACAGAAATTTAGAAAGACTATGCAGTAGAAAATACTTCTCTCTTACAGTAATGGGTTTAGAGACTTTTAGAGACAGTGAAAGAAGCCAGAATGTGGGGGGTGTGGAAAAGAGCTGAAGGATAGTTCCAGCTGATCTCTAGCTTCATCTATCACTGAGCTAAAACCATAGATGAAGCAACCTCCTAAGTGTTCATTGGCAAACTTCAAAACCAAGATCCCAATCTAAGAAACTACATTGTACTTCTTCAGCTTATTCATTCTCTGAGTGCTTCCACTATTCTGAATAAAAGGCCCTAAGAATGACTTGCAGAAAGACAGATTTGGGGGGGAAGTACCCAGTTTTATTAGAAAACTGTTGCTAGTGCTGTGTATAATGCAGCAAAAGATGGAAGTATGCTTCTATACCACTATTTTTTCAGCTTTGTAGTTAAGGCTTTAAGTTTGGCAAAGCAAAGACAGATCTGAGGAACTGATGTGATGCTCTGATGAACCATCAAGTATAGAGACTTTCACAGCTAGTGTCCTCTTGACCCCCATGACTTCATCTAAAATAGTTTCTGTGAAGGCTGGACCCCCATGATTTCATCTGTAAATATTCAGCTCAAGTCTGACAGGTAGGAGAATCCTATTTATTAAGCACTATTGCAGGCCATGTCGTAGACAGAATTATATGATAAAGAACTTGTACCAGACCCCTGAATTGTCCAAGAACTTCCTTCAACATCTGTAAAGGAGGTTGCTCTATTAATAGGGATTAAGAGTAATCCAACTAACTTTACGTCTAGCTGGGTTTCCCAAGTGTCTGAACTAAAATGGGAACTCTGGTCATGATGAGGAGCCAATTCATGCGCAACAGTAAGACGAATCGATCTCTTTGAGTTAGGCATAGAAGATCTTGTCCACTGTCATTGTTTAAGGTCTTTAAAAATAATTATTGGAAATTAGGGATCCCTGGGTGGCTCAGTCAGTTGGGTGTCTGACTTTGGCTCAGGTCATGATCTTGTGATTCATGAGTTCGAGCCCCATGTTGGGCTCTGTGCTGACAGCTCAGAGCCTAGCGCCTGCTTCGGATTCTGTGTCTCCCTCTCTCTCTGCCTCTCCTCATGCTCTGTCTCTGTCTCTCAAAGATGAATAAACATTAAAAAAAATTAAAATTACTGGAAATTTGTAGATCACATTCATCCATAATCATTTTGACAAAAATGAAAAGAGCTCTCAATTAGGTCTAAAGTTCTTACCATCCATCACATAAAACATAACTTCATTTGAATCTGTGTAATGGTTCCTTCTCTGCTGACAAGTACTTTCAAAAACCCAAACCCTTCTCCTCCTCTGATTTAATTCTCGAAGAGATGGACAAAACATCCTGGGAGATTTAGGTCAATATTTACTTCTCTGTAGAATGAATGAGGCTTTATCTTTGCAGGACTTAAGAACCGTGAAAGGATTCTAAGCAGTCAAGCCATAATCTGCTATAATATTAGAATAGCAGCAGTGAAGATAAGGCACAACCTTGAAATATATTCTGAAGGTAAAACTAACAGAACATTCTGATGGATCTGTATATAAGGAATGAGGAAAACGGGACTACAGGAAAATTTCTATGTTTTCAACTTGAACAACTGGAGGGACAATGAAACCACTTCCTAAGATAGGGAAGTTCGGGACAAGATGTTAGATAGGGGCTAAGGGAATATAAAGCTTTCACACATTTTAAGTATGAGTTTCCTTTCAGATATCTAAGTGGAGCTGTCAAACAGGCAGTTGGATACACAAATGAAATCAGCAGAAAAGTTAGACTGGAAATAAAAATTTGGAATTCATTAACAATGTATACAAGATTTATTTTACTTTTTAATGTTTATTTATTTTTGAGAGAGAGCAAATGAGTGGAGGAAGGGCAGAGAGAGGGAGACAGAAGATCCGAAGCAGGCTCTATGCTGTCAATGCAGAGCCCGATGTGGGGCTCAAACTCATGAACCATCAGATCATGACCTGAGATGAAGTCGGATGCTTAACCGACAGAGCCACCAGGTGCCCCAAAATGTATACAATATTTAAAGTAACATAATAATGTAATGGATGAGAGGATGCAGAAAAAGAAAAGATGGTGGACTCAAAATAAATCCTGAAGCCCACCAACATTCAGAGTTCAGAGAGAGGAAGAAGGGCCAACAAAGGAGAAAGGCGAGAGGAAAAAGTGGTGAGGCAGAATATGAGAAGAAAGAAACATGCTCTAGAACTTGTACTCTCACAGTAACTGAAAATAACTAATGACGTTGAAAAGAGCAATTTGATTGGAAGAGTGGTAACAGGAGCAAAATTTGAGAGGGCTGAAGAATGAATGGGAGGCAAGAAAACAAGAAAAGGGCAACTCTTTCCAGAGGTTCCAATGGGTCATGGGACAAAGGAAAGGTATGTAACTAGTGGGGAACGTAGAACCAAAGGAAGATTTTGTTTTTTAAGGTGGCAGATATTGGGTCAGGTCTCTTTACTGACAGGAAGAATAAAGAAGAGAAGAAGAATGTGGGACGCCTGGGTGGCTCAGTGGGTTAACCATCCAACTCTTGATTTTGGCTCAGATCATGATCTCACAGCTCATGGGATTGAGCCCCGCATTGGGCTGTGTGATGACAGCGTACAGCCTACTTGGGATTCTCTGTCTCCTTCTCTCTCTGCCCCTCCCCCGCTTATATGCACATTTTCTCTCAAAATAAATAAATAAACTTAAAGTCTTAGGGGAGGGTAAGAAGGGATCGGACATGGAGCACAAACAAAAGTTCTTACCTTTGGTGCAAGAATAGTATTTCCGTTCTGATGACAATGAAGCAAGAAAACATGGGTACAAACACAGGTAGGTTTGAAGATTTAGTGGTGGAGGGATGATAAGGGAGTTTCCTGTCTGACAACTTCTATTTGCAAAGCAGCCATCAGTTAAGAATGAGGAAAGATGAGTGAGGGTATATTTTGAGAGGAAAAGAAGAGGCATGAATTATCAAAAGGTAAAATTCATTAGAGAAATGGGGAAATGGAGTAGGATTTCCAAGCATGATGGGTGCCTACTTGAGGAGCTGTAATAAGTCAACTAGGTATATAATTTATCCAATATTTAGCTATTTGAATACACTTACAGAGAAGATGGGGAGTTATATTAAATTGGGACTGAGGCTTAGCAAGAAGAGTGCAAGAGGCAAAGTTACTGAAGGTATCTGTAAGGGAGTTATTATAATAAAGAGCCACAGAATCTCTGCTGAGTAAAAAGGGGCATGAAGGTGGACAGATATGATGATAGGTATTGACTGGATAAATCGTCTACATGGATTTTGAAATCACCAAGAACAGTTAAGAGTTTGGATGGAGAAGAAAACAAAGATCTAGTTTTTAAAGAACAAATGACTAGGATTTTGGGTAGGATAAAAAGTAAGGTAGGGGGAGGCATAAAAATAGACTTTAAAGAACTAGAGTTTTTGAAAGAGAAAAGAGAAATCATTTATTTAGAAGGAGCAAGAGACTCAACTCACTTCCTGGCCCTGGAATATAAAAGGAACAGGTCTTTTTCTTGGGGATGAGTGAGACATTAAAAATATTAGAGAGACTTTTCATTGATTAGAGCAGTTTCCCACAGAATGAACAGTTTCTCACATGCATCAGAATCACCTAGCTTTCTTCTGGAAAATACAGATTCCCATCCACATCAGATCTATTGAATGATAATCTTTGAAAATGAGGCTGGAATTCTACATTACAAATAAGCACTCCAGATGATTCTTAAGTATGCCGGAAGTTTGAGAACCGCTAGAATAATATATACAACTCAAGACATTTCATTTTCTAATATATGGAAGTATATAAGGTTAAGCATAACCTGTTAAGAGAAGAAACATCCCCTAAACAAGGGGGATTGTACTTTTTAAAGAGTACAATAGAGAATACAAATTTATTCTTTTAAAGTGTGTGGTAAAATATGGAGGGGCAATGATATTTAATTTCAGGGAGCACTATTTGCCCTATGGAGGCAATCTAGGGGAATATGTGGGTATGCTAAAAAGCTTACATCTCTGCAAGAATAAATCAGAACACCCCACAAATTTTTGTCCTTTCATGAATGTATCTATTCTATCACAAAAAGTAGGCTGGTAAGTGGGGAAGGTATCTTATTGAGCTGCATCTCTCTCAGGCCCCACAATCGTGGGTTCTGAGAGGATTACTTTTCTTTTTTGGCATAGATTGATAAGTAGAATCATTTGGTTATTAGAAAGGTGGGAAAACCTCAGTCTCCAGAGAAGCAGTCAGAGGCTGGCCCACAAACTTTTCTGACTGTGAGTAAGGCATATGACCTTTAGAACAATCAACTTCAAAACAAAAATAAAAGCAAGTGTGACTCCTCAGGTAAGTGGATTCCATGCGATTTTGTTCCTCAGCTGGTATGTCAATAAAGTTTATATGAGAGCACGAGGATGAACACACACACATACACACACGGAAAGGAAAGGCTTCTGTATATATGGGATAAAAAAGGCAGTCGACGAAAACCAATTATAAATGAATAGCATTACCCAGTTATAGGAAGATCTCTAACATCATGCACAGAATATAGTACTTACTTTCCTCTGACATGGTAAGGTTTGAAGCAAGGCTTGAAGTTTCAGGTTTCTGATCACTGACTTCAGGGCTGCTCACTTGACTGAGGGAACCAAAATGAATACGTTAGCCCTTAAGGATTTGCTGCGTTGCTTAAAGTGATTATATCAAACTAGGCTATACAAGTAAGAGGCGAAGTAAGTCACTTCATGGTACTATTATTACTGGGTTCAGCAGCTACCTGAAGAGCTAGGGTTGGCGCTAGTACCCTCAGCATTTGACTGTTCTTTCTCTTATCACTAGACCCCTTCCGCTTTCATATCACTCAGAAATCCCAGCTAAGTGATAGACAAGTCAGAGTTTTTCTAAAGACCATGTAGTAGGAAAAAAAAATCCACAACACTTAAAACTGCCTGTTGCTTTGTTTCCAAAGTTCCACAGGGAAGGGAAGTAGGGAGATGCCTGATTTCAGAGAGTGACTCTCATAATCACTTGAAAAGTTTTTTTCAAATTACACATGCTTGCTTCCAAGAAGGGAGTTCTGAACCTTAAAATGGTTCATTCTGCTGTATTTTTCTTCTCCTCTAATTAAAAAATGTTTTTTATTAATTTGTTATCATATCCCAGACTAAACAATACCTTTTTTTTAAGTTATAAGGAAAATTCAGAGAAATTGCAAAAGGTAAATCACATAAACTGGGAGAACAAATCATTATGTCAGGCACTTTAATGTTGGAAAGATTCTCACTGAAATTCTGGAATGGAGATTTTACTAACTTATACCCTCCCTCTTTCTTCTACTTTACTTTCCACTCTCCAGTTATTCCCTCAACTATCCGGTTGGCATACTGATTAAGATTACAGATTCTAGAGCCAGATACCTTGTGTTCATATTCCACTCTGCCAAAACTAGCTTAATGACTCTGGCTAAGTTAAATTTCTTTGCACTACAGTTTCAACTGTCAAAGAGGGATAATAACAGAACCTAACTCACAGGGCAGTTGTAGGGATTAATTAGTTAATATATGACAACTACTGAGAGACTAGAACACAGACAATTTAACTGTAGCCACTATTATTATATTACAACTTCTCCCCAGCCCAGGCATCCTTTCCATATTCATGTTTCCTAGAAAGAAATCCACTTTGTTATTCTACACTTTAGGGAGAAGTGGAGGACATTGCACGAGAGGCTCCATGGATCTGGAAAGATTAAGACTGACTAGGGGTGCCTGAGTGGCTCAGTCGGTTGAGCATCCGACTTCGGCTCAGGTCATGATCTCACAGTTCATGGATTCGAGCCCCGCATCAGGCTCTGTGCTGGCAGCTCAGAGCCTGGAGCCTGCTTCCGATTCTGTGTGTCCCTCTCTCTCTGCCCCTCCCCTGCTCATGATCTGTCTCTCTCTGTCTCTCAAAAATAAATATATGTTAAAAAATTAAAAAAAAAAAAAGACTGACTAATAAAAGAATAGTTTCTACGCAGCAAAACTTTTAAAATAAATGTTACTTACATTAAAAATACATAGCATCATACTTTTTAATGTTTATTTTTGAGAGAGAGAAAGGGAGGAGGAGAAAGAATGAGTAGGGGAGGGACAGAGAGAGAAGGAGACACAGAATCCAAAGCAGGTTCTGCACTGTCAGTGGAGAGCCCAATGCAGGGCCTGAACTCACAAACCACGATATCATGGTTTGAGCTGAAGTCGGATGCTCAAGCAACTGAGCCACACAGGCGCCCCTACAGCATCAAAATCCTTAAGGCTCTCATATCTTTTCTGAATGGACTCCTAATACTCAAGTATAATATCAATACAGGTATTTTTTCCCTGGTATATTCTGAATATTCAAACAACGTTTCCTCAAATGTAATTAACTTTTTTATTTTTATTTATTTAAAAAAATTTTAATGTTTATATTTATATTTGAGAGAGACAGCAAGAGAGAGAGACAGAGAGTGAGCAGCAGGGGAGGGGCAGAGAAAGGGGGAGACAGAATCCGAAGCAGACTCCAAGTTCTGAGCTGTCAGCAAGGGCTGAAACTAAGAGTCAGATGCCCAACTGGACTGAGTCACCCAGGTGCCCCTAGTAGTTTGTTAAACATTTAAAATTATTAGATGTAGGGGCGCCTGGGTGACTCAGTAGCTTAAGCGTCTGACTTCAGCTCAGGCCATGATTTTGCAGTCTGTGAGTTCGAGCCCTGCATGGGGCTCTGTGCTGACAGCTTGGAGCCTGGAGCCCACTTCAGATTCTGTCCTCTCCCTCTGTCCCTCCCCAACTTGAGCATGCTCTCTCTCTCTCTCGAAAATAAACATTAAAAAATTAATAAAGAAAAATAAAATTATTAGATCTAGAAAAATTATGTACTGTCTCCAAGTTTATTTTCAGTTATATAAACATAAATTTTGCTTAACAGTGTGTGCATGGTGGGGGGAAAAAAAAAAAGATGTCCTAAAATAAAATGACTTCTCTCTCCAAAAAGCAAAAACACCCAAACTCTTCCACAAGTGAGGAGCATCACAAATGCTTGATTCTCATTCAGTAGCACTCTTGTCAATAATCAACACAGGGGCACTTGGATGGCTCAGTCGGTTAAGCGTCCACTGGTTTTGGCTAAGGCCATGATCTCACGGTTCACGGGTTCGAGCCCCATGTCAGGCTCCATGCTGTCTCTCTGCTCATCCCCTTCTCTCTCGCTAATAAATAAATAACCAACACAATCAACCAATAATGAATAAACAAAATTAGGTATGGCTGTACACTGGAATCTTCTTCAGCCTTAAAAAGGAAGGAAATCCTGACACATGCCTCGACATACACGAACCTTGAAGACACTGCACTAAATAAAACAGTTACAGAAAAACAAATACTGTCTGATTCCACTAAAATGAAGTATTCTGAGAAGTCAAAATCAGAGACAGAAAGTAGAATAGTAGTTGCCAGGAGCTGGGAGAATGGGGAAATGAGGAGCTATTACTTAATGAACACAGAGTTTCAGTTTAGGAAGATAAAGAAAATTCTGGAGATGGATGGTGGTGATGGTTGCACAACAATATGAATGTAATAATGCCACTAAATTACACACTTAAAAATGAATGAAATGGTGAAGTTTATGTTATATATGTTTTATCATAATAAAGAAACCGAAGGAGAGAGAAGGGATAATTATAGGAAAAGACAAAGGCGGTAGGTTCCATAATACAACTGGAAGGGTCAGCCTTAGATATAAGCAGAAGAATTAACTTCAGAGAATAGGGCAACAGAGAATACTGTAGAGAAGGAGATAAATGGGTAGATGTGGTGACAGACAAATGAGATCGTTCCTATCTAAATATTTCTAAGTTCTCTTTGAATTAGAGAGCAAGAACCCCAGCTGGGTAAATGGGAGCAGAGTGAAGGGCAGGGGAGATGAAAGGAAGGCAAGGAGGAGGGGAGGGAGAAAAGAAAGATGATTTTAGAGCCTAGGATAAAACACACCAGGAAGGGTGGCTGGACCACCAAGAGTCCAAGAATGTTTAAGTGCCTGTTTGCGATGTAATCATAAATGAAAACAGACAAATCAGCATAGTTTTGTGTTTTTCTCTCACAATGTTCAGGTGATTTAGAAGTAAGAATGGATTAGGTGGATAGCTGGTCTAACCAGGTTGTAGTTTTGCTAAAGAAGCATGACAGGGAAAAAGGAGAACAAGCTAGAAATGTTTGCGAGGGACTGATGAAATTAACAGATCTTATAATTTACAAAGCTTAAGACAGGTACTGAAATCTTTTTCTGTGGGAAGGGTCAATGGTTAAGAGTGAAAATATGAGAGCTCATTTAATGGCAAGTGTACAGGAAGATATCACATGGCTAGTGTGACAGTAGAATAAACGAGCTGGAATGGAGAGTGTGGTACTAAAAGAGTAGGATTCTGGAAATTCAGATGTTAGAGGTGCTGCAGGTACTGGTTCATAGACAAATAGAAGTAAGAACTATGGAAAACGGAAAACTATGCTGTTGTAGAAGCCAGAGTACGAGGGGCAAAGAAGCTGCTTCTTGTCTAAACGGAGTAGAACTAATAATTAAGACATCCCATATCCATTTGGTGATTAACCTCAAATCCCTTGGATTTCCCTTATTTCTGCTTCCTTTTCCCGTTTTGTATACTGTACATCTGACTGAAGAATATTCACCATCATGTCTCTTCCACATATCACAGGACCTGACAGATAACATGAGTTCAGTACATATTCTTAAGTAAATAATGAGTAAGACAAAAATCAGCGCTTATTTGTTTCAAGGACAAACTACTGGAAGGAAATTTTCACCTTAAGCCAAATAATTTCAAAACCTAAAGACTGATGCTAAAATTCAAAAACAGAGTAGTCAACCCAAAATGTGCCCATATACTAATAATCAACAGGTGAAAAAAACTGTAAGTAGATCATTAAAAAGAAATTCAACTTCTCAAACCTTAAAGTTTGCTCTCCCGATTCCTGCATCTTGGCTTTTTTCACCTGCAAAAATAAATATACAAAGGCATCAATATAGTACTCTGTTTCTGAAATCATCTACCTATTCAAATGGCAGGCTGATATTAACTAATAAATTACAGGGTAACTATTTCATTTTGTTTTGTTTAGATTTAATTAACCTTTGTTATATTTTAGAGATAGACTTCTTTGTTTTTCATACGAAGCTCTTTCTTTTCTTTTTAATGAAAAAAGTGTTTTTCAGATTCAAGGTAAAACGTTTACCAGGATTTTTACTCAAGATACAATGTTTACCAGAATAAAGTATCCAAATCTGGGTACAAACTAGTTGGTTTAAATTTTAACAGACTCATAATTATATTACTAAACAGTAAGTATGGCAATGTCAACAACATCTACTCATTTATTACTTTATTAAACAGAAATGTCTTTATACTTAAATTACTTACTGCCAAAAATAAAGATAAATTCTTATCAGGTTATGAGTAATTAAAAAAAAATTCTTTATGCTATTCTGTTCTATCCCAGATTTTCATCTTTTCTAATTCCTTCTGAGGTGAGAGCATTTCCACTGAAACAGTTTAAGATTCCACAAACAGAATATCAACAACGTTTAACACTACTAGCGGAGTTCCTCACTTTCATATTACAAAGAATCTGATTTTAGAGTTCTCTGATTAGAATAACCACTCATAGTAGAAACATGCTTAGTATGCATAGCCATACAAAATTACAAAATTATGGATTCTTTAGAGTATTTCAAGCTAACAAAAAGCTGAAAATCTGCTAAATAATCTCAAACAAAAATAACAGGTGGGAATATAGCTATTTAATATGATTAAATTTAACATTTCAGACACTGTTTGCCTTGATTTGGGCAATTAAGTCCCCCTGTAAATCAGGGATAGGAAGCATCTGCTGCTTGGCAGCAGGTAAACCAACCCAAAAGGATACAGACAGATTTCACCAGATTACAAAAGTACAGGTTGAAACAATACAATCCAGAAACTGAATGTAAAATAGTGTAGCTACTGTGGAAAAGTTTAGTAGTTCCTCAAAGGGTTAAATACAGAGTTACCATATAATCCAGCAATATGACTCGTAGCTATATAACCAAAAGAAAAAAAAAAGAAAGAAAACATATGCCCATTGATGTTCATAACAGCATTATTCAAAATAGCCAAAAGGTGGAAAAAAACACAATTTGCTCATGAATGAACAGATAGATGGATAAACAAAACAATGAATGATAAATAAAATAAATTCATACAGTATTATTCAGCAGTAAAAGAGAATAAAGTACTAGTAAATGATATATGCTATAATGTAAATGAACCTTGAAAAGACTATGCTAAGTGGAGGAAGCCAGTCACAAAGAACCACATAATATATGATTCCATTTACATGAAATGTCTACAAATAGGTAAATTTTTAGACAGAAGTTAGATCAGTAGTTGTCTAGGGCTGCAGGGGATGGGAGAGTTGGGGGGTGACTGCCAATGGGTATGGAGTTTCTTTTTGGAATGATGAAAATGTTTTTAAATTGATTCTAGTGATGGTTGAAAAACATTGTGAATATACTAAAATCACTGAATTGTATACTTTAAAATGGATATGTGAATTTTCCCTCAAAGCTTTTATTTTAAAAAACGATATAATCTTATGGGCATGTTATAACTGAAGATAACATAAAAAAAAAAGAACCACTGGCAAATCTGTGAAATCAGGGTTCTATTTGTACCTCTGCCTTGCCTATGGAAACCCCAATAATGGCTGTGGCCTATGCTTTCCCCTAGCTCCTTTTTGCCTCCTGACACTGGTGCTTCCCCCTGTGGCCCTGTGTGACGTGACATGCCATGCCTTTCACTTTTAAGGACATTAAACTTTTCCTTCAATGGCACTGACCTCCCTGTGTTATCACTCAGTTACCTTTAAAAGTTAAGACCCAGGAACAAATCAATAAAAAAATGATGCTCTCTGAGAATCACCATTTATAGTCAGCAGAAAATCTGTTTTTAAATGGTTTAATTTCTCACCTTCTTAAGTAACAATCAGGTTTTGGACATCATGTTATAGAAATTGAATAGAAGAGCAAGGAAATAAAGCAGAGTAGAAAAGATGACTCACCAGCAGGTCAGCCTCACAATTCTCATTACTTTAAATACATAAGGAGTTACTAATAACAATACCCATTTCAACAGTCAACACATAAGTCTTTTGAAACTAGACCTCTTGACTAGACCTCTGTCTTACTACATTAAAAACTCAATGACATAATTTTCTTTGGTACGTTTAATGTCTCTAACTCAGCAATTTGTTCTCACAGTACATATCCTAGGACTGCTGAGGATGATTTTTAATTCTACCATTTCTTCAATTATCGATGACGCATAAGGGATAAGGGATGACATTTCAAACGTTTCAACGTCATTTTATCAATTGTTTATATCTTTCTGGTTTTATACTTACCGTAAGTGAGAGGGCTAAAAGAATAATGGCAAAGTAATCATCAGGATGCACTTCTCAACATGAAGAAAATATTAAAAATGTATTAAAGGACTTCATGCGAGCCCATGTCCATCTTTCTGTGATGTACAGAATACATCTGGAACATGAAAAGCGTACCCTATTACCTGCTTTCAAAATTCAAATTTTTCAAAGCTGGATTTTCATAAGGCAAACATGTGTCCCTCTGCATTCTTCCTTAATATAAAATGCAAGAGGCTCATTCGGGATAGTAAACTGACTCAGTATTTATCTAACTTCATAAAACAACACAAAAGAGAAAGATTCCTTAATACAAAAGTATCTTAAGAGAAAGATTACTATTGCCTTTCCTTATTTATTTATTTATTTATTTATTTACATTGCTTTCCTTTTTTAAATGCTAAGGGTCAAAACACAGAAAGACCAAAACATACAAACAAAAGGCCACAGCAAGGCAATAAATCTGTACCACTTGGGACATTTAAAACTATTTTATTTATTTATGTTAAATATTCAGAAGAAATTAAGAATCTAACCTAGACTCTAGGGTCTTACCTGTTTTTAACAATTAGTAATCAAATTATACTTTCTTCAACTACTACTACTTTTTAAAAACTTAAGTCAATCAGAAAAATTTAGGTAAAGATAAAACTAAGTTTCCCAGCACAAATGGTATATATACTGTTTTACTGGTAAACAGATATCTTCTTTTATTTTCTAAAAACTATAAAACTAACAATTGTTGGGTTTTTTAGTGACATTTCCAAATGTCAAACTTTGTAATACTGAATTTTCTAAGCAGACTCCCAAGCATTAACAAAATGTGAATTAAAGGACATGAAATGTTTTCTTAGAAGGAAAGTATTAAGAAGTCTCTTCCTTATTTTTATTTCTAATTTGGCATCTGCAGTGTTATTTTTATTTCTAATTTGGAATCTGCAGTGTAACGGAGTGATCTTTAAAATCTCTTAAGATTAGCTTTTCCATAAAGAACTTTAAATTGTTAAAGGAAATACTTACTGGTTGTTCCGGTAAATCTTGCTCTTCTTCCATGAGGACCAATATTTCTTTCTTACGCTTATGTGACTAGATTGCAAGTGTCTGTCAAGCAGTCTTCACAGTCTGTTTAAAAAAGAAGGGGGATTCAAAGCTTTATGTACTCTTAAAACATTATCATTGAGGCCATCAGATAATAGTTTTTTTAATTTTTTGTTACCTCAAGCTTTCTACGTGAGTCCCAATCTCAAAATCTCAAACCTACACGTGGCTTTTCAAAATTGACATGCTGTACCAAGTCAAGATAGGTATACGCAATGACATTTATACTACATCGCAAAAGCCAACACGTGGAAACCCTTCTGTGTACTTAAAACGTGGTTACTATAGTGCCCAATGAATTAAACATTATATTATGACAGCTGTGTGCAAATAAACATTATTTTTGAGGATTACTGTTACATTAAAAAATGATAAAAACTAGCCTAGTAAGTCAGTAAATTATGATAACATCTAACCTGCTTGAATCTGGAACATTTACATAATTGTTAACACAGACACACCAGACCACTTTAAATAGGACAAATTGGAATATCAATTAAATACTTTCACAACCCAACCAACTATCTGTATAGATGTCATTAATTTAAAAGAAAGCTCTTCTGGATTTATTTTAATAATGCAAATAAATAAGAGCAAAACCTTGAATTATAGAATTAAGGAAAAATAATCATATAAAGCTAAGACCCAATTTTATTCTGAAATAACAAGCTCCACTAAATATTACTACCCAGTCAATTTTTAAAAATTTTTTCAATGTTTATTTATTTTTGAGAGAGAGAGAGACAGAGACAGAGAGAGAGACAAGAGTATGAGTGGGGGAGGAGCAGAGAGAGGGGAAGACAGAATTCAAAGCAGGCTCCAGGCTCCAAGCCATCAGCACAGAGCCAGATATGGGGCTCGAACTCACAAACTGTGAGATCATGTCCTGAGCCAAAGTCAGATGCTTAACCAACTGAGCCACCCAGGTGCCCCAAAGCAAATTCTTTACCTTCTCAGACCCTGCTCTTTCTGTCCTGATTTTCAAACTAAGAAAGAAAAATAAAGGACTCGAAGCCCCACATTTACTGGTAAGAACATTTTACTGTGGCCTGCTGGCAAGAAATAGGTAGGTATTAGAAAACTAAACACAGCAGAAAAACAAAAACTCCATTTCCATTTAACCAGAATGAAACGGACACTTCTCCAAAACAGATAGGACACCTTATGCTTTTAATTAAGGTAGTGCCTGTTTTCACTTCTACCAACCACTGTAACTAACTTAACTTATAAACCTAAACCAACTACAGAACCTATTGGTAAAGTAATGGAAACAGATAAAAAACATGAAAAGGGGAATGAAAAACTTCAGTAGTGCCAATAACACCACCCCTCCACTTCTATTGCTCCATCTCGATGCAATACAGCACACTTTATTTTAGAGCCACACTCCAGAATGGGGAAAAGAGAGAAACACCTTTGATTTTTTAGATGCAAAATTGTCCCCCTCTACCACAGGTTTACTACCTTCCCTGATCTAGAATGTCCTAAGAAAAAAAGTTTAAAGGTCAGAAGCATGTGATGATCAATACTCACGTGGAGCTCATACACAGAGCTTCCAAAGCTAAGTTCTCAAACTACATGACGTAGATCACCAGTGCTGCAGAATTACAGAGCACAATAACTAAAGCCCACTGGGGCTATCTCGCCTGAATCTGTTTTGCTTTACTCGGAAGAGTATAATCATTATGACGTGAAGCTGATTCACAACTGTGAAAGATGAAACATTTTTATGTTTTACCAGCTTTTACTCATCTTAGTTTTAAACTGAAATGTCTTTATTTTATGGGATTTTAATAACATCTAATGTACATAATGTACATACACAGTTTCATCCCAAAATAGGAGCAAAATCCGGCCAGATCATGAGGGAAATGTAATGCCTTTAATATCTCATTTGCTGAATTTTTGTGTGACCAGCTCTCACCTAAACAAAAAGTGATAATATTCCATGCTTTCCTTAATTGAAGGCCATACTGTAATAACTGCAATCTCTAATTAGTAGATAGGTTCTCAGCTCGGGAGAGGGAACAAATATCCCTTCTTCATGGGGGAAGGGTTATAAAATCTACTTCTGGGCAAGACAGAAGGTAAAAAAAATTATTTTAAGAAAAGGATACTCAATAACATGCTTTAATTTTAAACATAAGAACTGACTTAAAAAATATAACATTAAAGGAGAACAGACACTTTTTATTAATTAAAAGGGATCATGGGTTTTAAAAACGTAAGAAATACTACTCTTAATTGTGGGGAAATAAATTCTCGAGCCAGACAAAACTAAATGTTTAATCTTGAATTTTGTTTTTTAAAATTTGGCAATATTATGGTGATTTTATTATGAAAAGGAAGAACTTTTTTATTTTTCTTAGGATAAATTCTATGGTGAGGTGCAAAAAAACTTTAAGGGAAAAATTGGAAGACATTCTTTCTACCTCCCCTATTTATTTTTCTTTGAAAATAAGTATCCTTTGTTATTTCCATCTTAAAAATCCCCTTTAGTTTCTCAGCTTTTCAATTTAGGGAAATAAAAGGGGCATAATTTCTATAGTTAGAAAAAAATTTTTTAATCGAGTAACTGATCAATGATCACCAATAATTTTGATCATTTTAGAACAAACAAAAAAGCAATCTACAAGGAAAGCCCATGATTTATTACAGAATCTTCTGGGATTCTACTGGCAAAGTGCAACGTGTATAAAGTTGCATTCACTCCGGTACATTTGTATATTCAATATATTATTTATATTAATAATGACTATAAATTATTTCCATCACAACATGCCTCTAAGACACTACTTTCTATCAATACAGTAGTCTTCCTTCCAATAATTTATAACTTGAATAACCTGAAAATATAAGGATATACTAAATACAAGAATGCAAGTATTTGTCACATTCCTAGTACTTCTCAATGTGCTAAAACATTAATATTAAGATCTCACACCATTTTCTGTAATTGGCACATGCTTACAATCAAGTCATGTTTACTAGCAACAGACACAAGTGCTGTATAACACAGATACAGTGCTCCGATACTTGACATCAAAAAATTACTATACGAATCTCAGTATTCTCATTTCCACGTACGAGTTCTAGCATTTAATCTAATTGTGGGTTTTTAATGTAACCTGATATTATTCTCCACCCAATGAAATTCATCTTTTAAAATATCCAAATATACAAGGACTTGACATAGAAGTGGAAAGTGGATTCTTATTGCAATTTAAATGAATACAATTACTTACGACTTAGTCAAACAGCCAGTGAAATTACAAAACATGCTCTGAGTTAATCTTTTAAGTACCTTTGAGCATGTGGATAGTAATGTCTTCTCATAATTTTCTAGTTTCAATTCTTCCTATTGATTTCTAAAAACAGCTTTTTAATCACCTTTTTGGGTGAGAGTTTGTCAGCATCTATATATCATCATGGACAGAAATCTGGGAAAATCTACAATTGAGAACAGAAACAGTATTATTTCCTAAGACTATCTCTATGTGCAAATGCTAACAACGAAAAAATAAGGAATTCTGTTTGGATCTGAAAGGTCATATTATTTAAAAAAAATTTTTAACATTTATTTATTTTTGAGAGACAAAGAGAGGCAGAGCACAATCAGGGGAGGGGCAAAGAGAAGGAGACACAGTTAGTAAGAAGCAGGCTCCAGGCTCCAAAGTGTCAGCGCAGAGCCCAACGTAGGGCTCGAACTCCCAAACAGCAAGATCATGACCTGAGTGAAAGTCAGATTCTTAACCGAATGAGCCACCCAGGCACCCCACAAAATGTCAATTTTAAATATTGTGATTTCACATGTTTATAAATAAAGCAGGATACTTTTGTAATATGGCAACCATAATTTTTATTTTTAATCTTTAGAAATTAGAAGGGGAATTATTAGTAAATATTTTATTTCAAAATTCTAATTAGAGTCGTACCTCATAATTTCTGTTTTGTACCAAGTTGAGCATACTATTCACCCTATAACTGTAAATGGCTACAAGTAAGAACTTAGGTTACTGCAATGTTATTATAGCCCCTAAGTATAGGAAGGGAAATACACTCACATATACACATATACAAAGCACAGAATAAAGGTCAAATTGGTTTCAATGAAAATAAAGTATATGTTACTCTTAATTATAACATCAAAAGAAGTGTCTAAACAGAGCACAACACTCTGATTATAGGTCCTAGAAGGAGAACTTGCATGTGGCTAAGTGTGCACAGATTAAGTGAATATCTTTGATACAGTTCTACAGAGAAAACAGGTAGCTTGTAAATTTAATCACTGACTACACTGTATTTTAGAAGTCTACTTACCATTACTTCCAAAGCCTTATAGATATATTTTTAGAACACACCAAATAAAAGGCTGCAGAAGTTTCCCTGGGGAAAATTAACAACATCATTCCCCAAATCAAATATATCTCAGCAAGGGGCGCCTGGGTGGCTTAGTCAGTTAAAGTGTCTGACTTTGGCTCAGGTCATGATCTCATGGTTCCTGAGTTCGAGCCCGTCGGGTTCTGTGCTGACTGCTCGGAGCCTGGACCCTTCGGATTCTGTGTGTGTGTGTGTCTCTCTCTGCCCCTTCTCCTGACTGCGCTCGCTCGCTCTCTCTTTCTCAAAAAAAAAAAAAAAAAAAAAAATTAACAAAAACCTAAAAAAATATATCTGTATCTCAGCAATAATAGTTATAAACAATAGTAATCTAAAGAAGTGTCAAAACACTGGTATATCATCACTTAAGATTATTAACATGTAGATTACTTTAGGATTTAAAAGTACATAATTACCAAATGTCTACCACAGTATCCTCATATATAATTATGTGTATGCCTTGAAGAATGAAAACAGTAAGCAAAATACTGTCTTTTAATGGCTTTAAGACGACTGCTTCAAGAATTGTTATTCAATAATAACTAAAGGAGATCTATAAATGAATTCAGAAACTAGGGTCCTAACACCCAAAGTACCAAACATAAAACCTAAAGATACTCTTCCAAATAAACTCTAATTTATCAACTAGAAGGCCTTACCAGGCAAAATCAGAAAAGATGTCAGGAGAAATGGTTTCAAAACATAAGAATACACTTCTGTGGTCTCTTGTGAAACATTGCTTATTAGTAGTAAGGGTCAGAGGGCAAGTAGTAATTTGGGCTTCTTAATCCACAAAACATACATATTAATTTCAAACGTGAAGCAAACAAAGGTTTATTCTAACGCCTACTAATATCTTACTGAAATTAGGCAAAAATAACGAGTATCTTGAAGGAGAGGAGAATAATTGAGGGAATTATGGAAAATGTACCCTACACCAACCAGCCTTTAAAACCAATTATAGTGGGAAGGATGAGAGAGCAATCATTTACTAAGCATATATAATACCCCAATTATTTTTAAGTTTGTTGTCTTACCTAGTTTTATCTCTACAACTATCCTCATATAGGGCAACTATCCTATTCATGGACAGGGCAACTGGGACTGAGAGATTTAAACAATTTGCCTAAGAATAACAGCAATAATGTTTCAGGGTAAGGTAGAAATATATCAAATAAAAAAGATATTACCACCAGAGGATGGTGGTGATAGTTGCACAACACTATGAATGTACTTAATGACATTGAATGGTATATTTAAAAGTGGGTAGGGGCACCTGGATGGCTCAGTCGGTTAAGTGTCTGACTTCGACTCAGGTCATGATCTCGCTGTTCCCAAGTTCGAGCCCTACATCGGGCTCTGGGCTGACAGCTCAGAGGCTGGAGCCTGCTTCGGATTCTGTGTCTCCCTCTCTCTATCTGTCCCTCCCCCGTTCGTGCGCTCTCTCTCTCTCCCTCTCTCTTTCAAAAATAAACATTAAAGTTTTTTAAATAAAAGTGGGTAAAATAGTTAATTCTGCTATGTGTACTTATCACAATACAAAAATACAAAAAGACCCATGAGACAAGAAATCCCAAAGCAATGATCAAATCTAAAAAGTGCTTATTAAGTAGACAAAAATCAATATTTAAAAACTACTGCCAGGGGCACCTGGCTGGCTCAATTGGAGAAACATGTGACTCTTGATTTTGGGGCTATGAATTTGAGCCCCACCGTGGGTACAAATTACTTTAAAAAAATAAAATCTTAAAAAAAAATACTGCCAGAAAAACACTATCAATGTGGAGAAAAATATGATGAATTCAAAATATATAAAGAACTAAGCATTCAAGAAATTTTGGAGAAAGCAGAGTAGCTTACTTATCTGTAGAAAAGAGATTAAAAATTTTGTGCAATATTAAAAAGCTAAGCAACAAATCAGCAGAACCAGTTATGTAAAATACACCTTCATGCAATGAGGAAAAGCGTATCTAAGATTAAAAGGAAATAACAAATGGAAGCAACACCTGCAATAATTATGATAAACCTTAATGTTTATAATATATACCCAACAATTCAAGTATGATCTTTTGTTACATGGCAAACCATGACTAACATACATATCCATCAAAGGATACAAACAGACAGTTTAAGTAACCACCAAGATCAAATCAGCACTTGGGGAAAAAAGATTCTTACCACTAACTGAATAAACTGTTAATATTTTTAAGATACTACATTATACCTATGAAATACCAAAAATATATATAGGCAACAAAACCGAGTGTTATCTGAACTAAAAGAAATATTCAGGCACAGCTGTAAAATCATGTTATCTTCAGACTACTCTCTGGTTAGTCAGGTCATAAAATTGCCCATGGCCTGATTAATTTTCTAATTTTTCCTCCAAAATTAAGTAGAGGGGTAAAAAGTTAACTCTAATTCACTCTTTCAAAAAATTGAGTAAGTTTGTTTGTTCACAGAAATGAAAAATCAGAAACAACCAACATGTGGGGAATGGTTTACCTATGCTCCAATTCCACTAATGAACCTTTTTTATTTTTAAAAAATTGTTAAGAATTTTTCAACATTTATTTTTGAGAAAGAGAGAGAGAGAGAGAGAGAGACAGAGCATGAGCAGGGGAGGGGCAGAAAGAGGGAGACACAGAATGTAAAGCAGGCTCCAGGCTTTGAACTGTCAGCACAGAGCCTGACATGGGGCTCGAACTCACGAACCATGAGATTGTGACCTGAGCCAAAGTTGGACAGGCTTAACCTACTGAGACACCCAGGCGCCCCTAAAAATTTACTCTGTATATATATGTAGAAAAGATGTTATTAGTACTTTTGTAAACTGCCACTTTACCAAAATCTCATTCTTTCTAATAATGACAACAGTAAGAGCTGATTGTTGAGTTTGTATATATTTTCCCTTGCTGCATAAAAAGTTTCCTTCCTCTTTCCCAATATTTATTTCTTCTTACTGCCTAATGATATTGGTTTATACCTCCACTATAATATTAAGTAACAACACTAAATGTTGGGCATCCATTTCTTGTTCCTCGCATTAATGAGAATACTTCTACCATACCACTATTAAGTGTGATACTGGTTTTGGTCTGAAATAAGTTCAGGGTGCCTGCCTGGCTTAGCATGCGACTCTTGATCTTGGGGTCATGAGTTCGAGCCCCACACTGGGCACAGAGGTTACTTAAAAAAAAAAAAAAAAAAAAGGAAATAAGTTCTCCTTAATCATGTCAAATAAGAATTCATCGATTTTAATTAAATGGAGAACATCTATCAGAAATGGGTATTAATTTGGTCAAATGCTTTTTTGGCATCCAAAATGATGATCATATGGTTTTTCTTTCATCTATTAAAACGTTAATAGATCTTCTAATACTGAACCATATGTGCATTTATTTCAGAAATCAAACCCTTGGGTTGCAGAATATTATTTTAACACACTGTTGCATTCTATTTTCTAGTACTGAATGTAACACTTTTACATTGATACTTGGAAGATTTTTCCATAGTTTCCTATTTTGTGTTGTCCACAAAGTTTTAGAATCAGCATTTCATTGGCTTCCTTAAAAGAACTGCAAACTTTCTGTCTTTATCCATGTTCTGGTACAGCTATCTGTTCCTTGGCTTTTTAACATAACATATCTATGAAAACACCTAGGTCTAAAAGTTTTTATGGAGTAGTCCTTTGATAACTTTATTGATTCGCTTTATTGTTATTGGTCTACTGAATTTCTTCTGGGGTCAAATTTGGTAACATTTTCTAAAAATATCCATTTCATCCAGACTGTCAAGTTTATCTGCATAAGGTTTTACACCATAATGCACGTGTGTAGTCTTTTCATTCTCCTCTTTAGAATGAATTCTACCATAAAACCTGCGAAACTTCATCCAAATCAGGTTACTCTCAATGAGCTTCCTATTGATCAAAATCAGTAATCAGAACATTCTGGTTCAAGAGAGGTGATGAAGCATACCCATTTATGTCCTCTCTCCAGAGATCCACCTCATAAAAATAACAGCAAAGGAATGAAAGAGATAAAAGATACAACAACAAAGAAAATAAAAACAGTAGGGTGCCTGACTGGCTCAGTCAGAAGAGCATGTGGCTCTTAATCTCAGGGTCATGAGTTTGAGCCCCACATGGGGTGCAGAGATTACTTAAACTTGAATAAAATTTAAAAAAAGAAAAGAAAAACAATGATTTCAAGAGGCAAAAGACTCAACAAATTTCTAGAAGACAGTACATAGAGGATTGATATCTGAGTCATCCATTTACTCCTCATTTCAAGAACTATTTTAGGGGTACCTGGCTGGCTCAGTTGGTACAGTATGCGACTTTTGATCTCGGGGTTGCAAGTTCATGCCCCACAATCGATGTAGGGCTTACTTAAAAAAAAAAGGAAAAAATAAATATTTTATGTACTAGGCATTATTCTAGGCACTAAAGAGAAAGCTCTGTGCACAGACTCCCTGCTCTTAGTATGTTTATATTCTAATTGGAAGAAAGAGACAGATAAAAAGTAAATTATTATTCAAGCAATGGTAAGAAATATAAAATAGGACAAAGAAATAGAGAAATTAATTTCACAGAGTCTGGATTCTTTGTCCTACGTGGCCACTGAAGTCTCTGCTGTTAGTTTAATGGTCAGCTAATGATTAGAGATTTCCTTAGACACCTGGAACCAATAAATCCCCCAGTCTTTATGGATGGGATCTGTATATATATATATATATTAGGGCACACTTTAAACACTCAGCCAGTTTACAATTTTTCCTTAGCCTTCCCTATCTGTTGGTACAGAGCCTCAATATGAACTAGAACTGAGAGTTTAGGGCCCTCTCAAGTCCTTTCTAAAGATGCGCACAGCTCAACATATGTGCACAGCCTTCTAGATTCCCAGGAATATATCAAAGCTTTACAAATCCCCTAGACATCTATTTCCCAGCTTTTACTTTTAAGCATTTTGGTTAGCCTGTTTGCCCCAACTGTTATTCACTACCACAGGCAGCTGAGATGTTCAATTGCCTCTAATTATTTTCAATGAATACCCTGGGCAGAAAAGGCTCCAAGTCTGGTCAAATACATGCAAGTTTGCAAATGAGGTCTTATAAGGAACCATCGGTCAGGTCAACAATAACAAATAATAACAGGTCAAATAATGACACTTCTCTGGGAACAGGGCTTTGAAAAAGCTCCAATCTTGGTCTGTCGCTTCCAGTTGGCTTCTAGGCTGCCAGTCTTCACCATGACTGGGGGCTGTTGGTTTTCAAAGCTACTGTGGAACTGGAGAGAGGAGGACAGCACCTGGGCAAGTTAAAGCGTTACAAAGTTCACTGTTTTTCCTGAAATTTGGCCATTTTTCTTGAATAAATATTCCTAGTTTGCTGCAAGTCTATGGTTACTATTCAGAGTTCTGAAACAGTTGATTTTGACTCTGTCTGCCAGTGTCCTTATTGCTTTTATATTTTCAGAGGTTCTTACTCTGCCATTACTGCTGACATCCTGCATTTTAATTGAAAAACTCCTTTTTTGTTGTTGTTTATTTTATTTCTGTGAGAGAGACAGAGAGACAAAGCGTGAGTGAGGAAGGGGCAGAGAGACAGGGAGGCACAGAATCCGAAGCAGGCTCCAGACTGTGAGCTGTCAGCACAGAGCCAGACAAAGAACTCGAACTCACGGACGGTGAGATCGGACCTGAGCCGAAGTCGGACGCTTAATGGACTAAGTCATCCAGGTGCCCCACGGAACTTATATTCTAATAGGAAGATGAACAAATATATAAAGTAATATGATTTCACAAAGTAATAAGTACCATGGAAAATAACACAAAGAATAGAGTGACTACAGGGGAGCTATTTCAGATAGGGTGATAATTTCTCTGAGATGGCAACATTTCAGCAGTGATGTTAATAATGAAAAGGATGGAGTTATAAGAAGATGCAAAAGAAGAGGTTTCAGAAGGAAAACAAGTGTAAAGAAATTGAAAGGATGAAATCTTGGCATGTTTGAGAAAGATCAAAAAGGCCAATGTTAGCAAATGAATGAGTGGTTGGAAATGAAGACTCAGAAGCAGGCAAGGGCCAGATTACACACAGCCTTGTAACACATGACACGGAGTTTGGGAAGGCAATGAGTGCTTCAAGCAAAAGAATGACATAAGATGAGGGGCACCTAGGTGGCTCAGTGGGTTAAGCGTCCAACTTCGGCTCAGGTCATGAACTTGCATTTCGTGAGTTCGAGCCCCGCATCAGGCTCTATGCTGACAGCTCAGAGCCTGGAGCCTGCTTCGTATTCTGTGTCTCCCGCTCTCTCTGCCTCTCCCCTGCTCACACTCTGTCACTCAATCCCTCTCAAAAATAAAGATTTAGAAAAAAATTTTTTAAAAGAATGACATAATTTGATTAATAAACACTAAACATCATGAGAACAGGCCATAAGACTATACATGCCCTCCTCAGGCAGACCATTCAATGTGTCTGGAAAGCATTTCTCCAGGCTTTATCCAGGGACAAACACTAGATGCTCAAAATCAAGAACAAGGGCCAGGAAACTGATTTATGCTCCAGTCACCCTTCATTTCTTCATAATTGTTTACTTGAAGTCTGGTACATTTCTGAAACTTCTCCATATACTTTTATCTATGATTTCTTCTCCTATTCTCTATTGATCCAATCTCCTTGTTTCTCATCTTTCAGAAATTCACCAGTCTCGTCAACTGATAGTAACTACCTTTCTTGATATACTAAAATATCTAACATATCTAACATATTACTCAGAGTCCTTCGTACTCAAAAGTCCTGCTAAAGTAGTCCTGCTGAAGTATAGGTCCAGCAGACCTATACTCAGTGACCTCCCTTAAGGCTCCTTCTATTTATTTATTTTTTTATTTTAGAGAGAGCGAGAGAACACACACGAGCTGGGGAGAGGGGCAGAGGGAGAGACAGAGAATCTTAAGAAGGCTCCATGCTCAGCACAGAGCCTGACATGGGGCTCGATCCCATGATTCTGTGATCATGACCTGAGCCAAAATCGAGAGTCGGACACTCAACCAACTGAGCCACTCATATGTCCCAGGCTCTTTCTCTTTTGAGTGAGAGTGCCCCACTCTCAAAAGAGAGAGCCTTTTAGCTCTCACAATTCAGTCATCCACACAAATCACATTTCTGTGGCCCAAAAAATTGCAACCAACTACACCTTCCAGGCTGAACTGTCTGTGGATAGACAAAAGCTTTACCATGCTGGTGAACTCTCTCCATAAATAAACAGCCCAGCCAAGTGACTGTGGTAAAATTGGGAATTCTTCTGTTACTTTATTTGGGAGATATGACTGACCAACATATCATGGTATTGTCAGCTGTAGGAATATTTATAGTAACTTTACACTTAACAGAATACTATCTGAACTTACTGAGAAATAATTTTTTTAATCCATTTAGGCTGTATCAAATTTTTAATAGAAAAAAATACTTTTTTAGGAACAGATTCTCTAAGAAGAATTGTTCGTACAATTTCTAATATTATTTCTTGGAAAGTCATCCTTTGAAGTTGCTATAAAACAATCATTGGGGCATCAGGGTGGTTCAGTCAGTTGAGCATCCACCTCTTGGTTTTGGCTTGGATCATAATCCTAGGGTCACTGGGCTCTGCACTGAGCATGGAGCCTTGTTGAGACTCTCTCAGGGCACCTGGGTGGCTCAGTCAGCTGAGCGTCCGACTTTGGCTCAGGTCATGATCTCACAGTTCGTGGGTTTGAGCCCCACATCGGACTCTGCTGACAGCTCAGAGCCTGGAGCCTGCTTCAGATACTGTGTCTCCTTCTCTCTACCCTTCCCCCGCTCACATGCACGCACTAGCTCTCTCTCTCAAAAATAAACACTAAAAAAAAAAAAAGATTCTTTCTCTCCCTCTCTAAACAATAAAAAAAAATAATAAAATAGTTAATAATAAATAAATTAACAAAAACTTTTCCCCACAAGCTTACAATAAAATAGGGAGATTAGATTTGTCAAGGTGAGCTTAATAATAATACAACAGTTCTACTATATTCCTTCCAACTCTCCTAGTTTTTAGTAACTTGTCAGTCACAAGCTAAGAATTTAACATACAGAGAACCAGACTCCATAGAACTCAAAGCCCCCCAAATTTTATATTCATCCTCCCTTAATCTATGAAGTTAACTAAGAGAATCACATTTTTTTCTGTAGGTGCTATAGCCTGATACATGGTTTATTCCAACACGAATATCCTATGTATTGCTTCCAGTTACACAGAAAACTTTGTACCCTACTTCATCAAAATTCAAAAGTCAAAATTCTATATATCATTCTATAACTCTATATACCACAGTTATATATATATATATATCAACTATAAAATTCAGATAAAATTAATCTTACACTGTACTAACAGAACTAAGTCTTTTGTAATGTATGTCCTTAACTGTAAGAACTATAAGATCTAGGTTCGCTTCTTTGATCAATGTTTTATTTCTCCAAACTTATTTACTCCTTCGAGAATCCGTCAGCCAAAAATTCAGTGCTGTCATTTCAGCACAAAATGAGGAATAGTAAAGTTTTTTTAATATTAAAAAATTTTAATTCCAGTGTAGTTAACGTACAGTGTTGTATTAATTTCAGAATGACAGTGAAGTTGTTAACACTTGTTATTTTACACTTTTCAACCTAATTCACTTCTGTCAGAGGCAAGTTTGGCAAGCGTAAAGCACTGACTCTGGAGCCAGACTACTTAGGTTCAAATTCCAGCTCTGCACTCATGAATGGTGTGGGAGTTTAATTATTCAACTTTCCTGTGCCTCAGTTACTTCATCTGTAAAATGGAATAATAATAATAACAGTGTCTTTGTCATGAGGTTTAAATGAGTTAATATTTGTGAAGCTCTTAGAATAGTTCCTGGCATCATAGTAAACATGATATAGCTGTTTATTGAAGAAAACTTAAATAAATAAATACTAGACATAAGATAAATTCAGGAAAGAAATCTGGTCTTGAGTGAAAGTCAATTAATTAACTAGCTGCCTTTAGTTTTTCAAAGGGAAAAATATTACAATTATTAAGGACAAGGTCCAAATAACAAGAGATTCCTATGAGAGATTAAACAAGTTGGACCTGTAGTTTTGCTTTTGTCACTTGGCTTTGATTCCACATATACTACACGAGAACCTTCCCTACAAGTCCTTTGCAAGGAAAGCTGTTTTCAAGCTCCTGGACAATAAAACATTGACTGTCAATCACATCCTGTTACTTAGCAATTACACAGAACTCATCATGGTCACAAATACTTTCAGGAGATCCAACTGTGAGTGGTGAGTTATTAATAGCTAACATTTATGGAATGTTTTTTATGGGTCAGACACTGTTCTAAGTACGTTACATGTATAATTCATTTAATCCTCTCAATAAGTCTGTAAGATAGGTCCTATTTATTATTCTTACCGTTTGGGAGATAAGAAAACTAAAGCACAGAGAGTAACTTGCCCAGGGTATTTACCTAGCAGGTCCCCAACCTGGAATTCAAGGCCAGGCAGCCAAGCTTCGAAGCCTGAGGTTTCAAACCACAGCTATGTGCCATTCAATATGGAACATCACGCACAGGACTGATGACTTTAAAAAGCGGTTGCTATGCCATGCTATTCACAAGCCAGATAATGAGAAGACACTAAGGCAAGTTTCCTTCTTTATCCTCGCTCATTTTTGTTCTCCCAGGCCTCCCAAGTGAATATGAGTTAATAAAGTGAAGTGCTTTACATAGTGCCTGGAACAGAGTAAGTGCTCATTAAGTGTTAGGAGGAGGTGGTGATAAAAACAGCAGAGTATGCCACTGACCCTGCCTCACTCTAATGGCTACAATATGCTAGAAACTGCTGATATCTCCTATCTTTTCCCCTTTATGATTACAGGAAAGGAGCTGGGACAATACATACATGTAGTCCACTCTTCAACCATGTTACTTTTTTAAAATTTTTTTTATGTTTATTTATTATTGAGACAGAGAGAAACAGAGCATGAGTAAGGGAGGGGCAGAGAGAGAGGAGACACAGAACCTGAAGCAGGGTCCAGGCTCTGAGCTGTCAGCACAGAGCCCGACGCGGGGCTTGAACTCACAAACCGTGAGATCGTGACCTGAGCCGAAGTCGGACACTTAATCGACTGCACCACCCAGGCGCCCCTCAACCATGTTACTTTCACCTGACCATATATATAGGAGAAACGGCTTCACTCCTCACATCTCTTTCTTGATTTACAAAGACTGGATTGCGGCCAGAAGAAAGTAGAATAAAGCAGCTTTGTAACCTTTTGACTAGTTGCCAAGAGCAGAAGCAAAGTTTGTGTAAAGTAACTTCACCAGCTTAAACTTTTGACTATAAGATGGAACCTAGCAAAGGATTCTAATGACAGAAGCTCTGCATGTGACCAAGTGTTTTCAACCTCATGATTCTATATGATTGCAGTCTTTAAAATGATGTGCCCAGACACAGTAAAGAACAGAGATGACAGCAATGACAATCAGGGCAATAGGGTCTCCCTCTCTCAATTGTTCTACATAGTTATTTAGATTAAAAGCTCAACAGGATCAAGATACATTTCAGAGAAAAAAAACCTAACAAACCCAAACATTTTCAATTTCAGAAAAAATATCGGAAAAAATCTAGCAGTCATTCAAATTTTTCAAACTCCAGGTATAATGCATTAATGTTATTAACTTAGTGAAGACCAACAGTTTTAAATGAAATACAATATAACAAAATAGAACAAAATATTACAATGCATCACCAGTAGTAAAGACAATATGGTTTCACAAAACTTCTGTTCCAATTCGAAACATTAATATGTGTATAAGTACTGGATAATGTATATACACCTGTGTAAGTACTGGGTAACAATGAAAAAATGCATCTCATAGTGGGTAGTGATCAAAAAAATTTGAAAGCCACTTTATCAGAATATAAAAAACTGACCATTCAAAAGGAGGAAAATATCTGCTTGAAACTACCCTCAGAGTAACTCAGGAAATAACATTCAGAGTTTTGGTGGTTCTCTTAGTCAGTTAAAAAAATTTTTTTTCATTTTATTTACTTTACAGAGAGAGAAAGAGCATGAGCGGGGGAGGGAGCAAAGGGAGAAGGAAAATCTTAAACAGGCTCCACGCTCAGCACAGAGCCACAAAGCCAACTCAGGGCTGGATCCCACAACCCTGGGATCATTACCAGAGCCGAAACCAAGAGCTGAAACCAAGAATGAGATGTTCAACTGACTATTAATTAGATTTTTAAAGGCAACCCTCTGAAAAAGAATTAAAATAGGAGAAGGAAACCATCTATAAGAATCAATAGTTTAACAGTTACTCCAAATAAACAACAGTTTCACAGAATGTAAGGTACTGACACTAAATAAATATATACTAACACGAGATACACAGGAATGAGATAAAGCAAGGATTTTCAGTTCCTCTAGCTATTAAATGCCATACCAATATTAGAGATGGCTTATACTCTTTGCAAAAACTCTCATTCCCACTCTCAAGAACACTTATTCATCAGTGTTATCTAATCACTGCTTCTGAACCTACAGGAAAGATTTGGTAAAAAGGAAAAGCAGATTTGAAAAATCCAGTGAAGTAATAACACACTGGTTTCTGGAGAATGTTTTTTTTTTTTTTTAATTTTTTAACGTTAATTTATTTTTTGAGAGACAGAGTGTGAGCAAGGGAGGGGCAGAGAGAGAAAGGGAGACAGCATCTGAAGCGGGCTCCCGGCTCTGAGCTGTCAGCACAGAGCCTGACACGGGGCTCGAACCCACGAACCACGAGATCGTGACCTGAGCCGAAGTCGGACATTCAACCAACTGAGCCACCCAGATGCCCCCTGGAGAATGTTTTTTAATAAGACATTTTTATACAATTTTTTATCCTAAAATGTTCTCTAAATTCTGAAATTTTCTAAAAAAAACAACTCATATACACATTTTGGATTATGTGGTCAATAAAGAGTGAAACTATCATATTAACATTATCAATCTAATAGGAAAAAATCAACATCATTGTGCTAAATTAAAATCCCCTCTTATTTTGAAAAAAGGAGGAACAACAGGTGAATCTGACCTAAATCTTTTTCAACTACTATGGAAACTGAAGAATAAAGTTCAATTCCACCTAAGAGCTAATCATTCTAATTTATTCCCATAGTAACACTGCTGGTAGCAGAAACAATTTTCCTAAATTCAGTAATTGCTACATTATTAAATTACAGGTGGAAAAAAAAACTATTGAAGTTTTAGGAGAGAAACTAATTATCAAACCCATATATAAAAAAGAATTGCTTTTGAAACAAAAATTAAATGTTTAAACCAAAGTAAAAATATTCTAAATCATCACAGCAAAGCTTCTCAGATCCACATTTTTCCCAACAAAAAGAAAAAAAAAAATAAAGACAAAAGCTACTATGAAAAATGGTGTACTGAATTAATGTCTGAATTAATAAAAGGAGTTAACATATAAGAAATAAAATTAGTATCCCTAACCAAGTGTCACTTATCAGAAATAACTAGTTAACCAGATTCCATGATTCGCAATTGTTTTAAAAACTCAGAAAAATAACTTACCATATCTCAGTCCCAGACTCTTACATTAATTAAACTATACTTCAACTGATATAAAATTTCCTCCTTCCCTCAGAGATGCAACAAGAATTTTTATGTTTGAGAATAATAAAAGCACAAAAGAATAATATTAATATAATTAGTAATATTCTAAATGACTATTTGCATTTTTTAATTTATAAAGGAATTGGTTTGTGAAAGTTCTCTTTTCTAAGTAAAACTAAAAACACTAATTTAAATATATTATTCTAAACATAATAGTCCTAAAGAAATGGAAGTACTTAATTTTGCACAAATTTCCAAATTTTCCAAATTTACTACAGGTAAATCAGAAATTTCAGTTTCAGTTTTCTGTTTCATATTTCAAAGTTGTTAATTCATATTGGGGGACATTAAGATTTCAGAGTTTAAGACTATTACATAAATTTGTTTAATACTTTGCAGATCAAAGAAAGGAAATATAATAATAAGATCAAGAGGTAGGACATTTTAGGGGCTCTAGGATGGCTCAGTGGGTTAAGCGTCGGACTTCGGCTCAGGTCATGATCTCATGGCTTGTGAGCTCGAGCCCCGCTGACGGCTCACAACGTGGAGCCTGCTTCGGATTCTGTGTCTCCCTCTCTCTGCCCCTCTCCCACTCATGCTCTTTCTCTCTCAAAAAATAAATAAACATTAAAAAAAAACAGATAAGACATTTTAATAATATAGAATGCATTTTATAAAATATGCTGCCTTTTCTCCAAATAACTCAAAAGTAACCAATTTCCACAAGATAATTTTTTAAAGAGGGAAAGATATGGTCCTGCTTTCCTTTTTTTTTAATACATGATTTTTGCCATCTAAGAAACATAGGTAGTAAAGGGTTTGCAATTTGCCTTAAGCCAGCATTGATAAAAAGCCCATGTAAAACTCCTAAGGTTCCCAGCCAAAAGCGGTACTTTGTTATGTTTCAGGCAAATTGGATTTTTAACCATAACCTACAAAGGAAGAAATCGCTAAACTACAAAAAGGTCATGAACTCTAAAACAAGAAAGATTAAGTTCAAATCTACCTCTCTGGCTAACTAGCTGTGTTACTTTGGGCAAGTTATTCCGTACCTCGGTTTCCTCATTAGTAAAATAAAGATAAGAACAGTACTTACTTCACAGTGTTGTAAAGCTTAAAGAGTTCATAAATGTAAACCACTCAGAACAGTTCCTGGCACACAGTAAGAACTATATAAAGCTGCTTTTATTTTTTTTTTTACTGTTTTACCAATACAGATTTTTACACTTCAGTTGTGTAAGTTTCCCAAATGAAATTATTTAATTGTATCTATAAAAAAACACGATTTTATATTAATTAAACTGTGATGCAAATTAGTGTAAGAACCTTAAATTCAAATAATGATGAGAAATCACTGTTTTGAAAACAACAGAAAATCACAAAATCTAACTTAAAAAAATCATATACCATTGTCACTGGTAAGAAGTGACACTGAGGATTAAGCTTATTTTAATTCTATTTTCTTTTTCTTCCCTACACCCTAGTAATGTAGGTTATGTTAAATCTTATAGTTTAATTCAAATATGTACAAAGAAAACCAAAATCAGGATTTAAGTGTAAATGTCAGCCTTATGTATGTTACCTAGTCCACATGAACAGCTTATATATGTATTATTAAAACCGTACATAGTGGGTACCCAAAAGAAACTTGCTAAAAGAAATGTATTCACCCTATTTTCTAGAGCGAATAAAAACAAATCTACCTACTACAAATATTAACCAAGCTAATAAGTTAAAGTGCATCCAACACAATCTGTAGTAAGACATTTAAAATATTAAGCACTGACTGCCTTGGTGGAGATGTGTTAACTTACTTACAGTAAGTCAGCACTATTTTTTAAATTTATTTTTCTGTTTTTTCTTTTCTTTTTTTTTTACTTTTTCCACCCAAACGTCAGAATCACTTGTTCCAGTTCTGCAAAAAATGCCATTGGAATCTGTAGATTACTCTGGGTAGCATGGACATTATTAGTTCTTTCAATATATGAGCATGGATCTTTCCATTTATTTGTGACATATTCAGTTTTTTTAATCAATGTCTTATAGATTTCTGTGTATAGGTATTTCACCTCCTTGGTTAAATTTACTCCAACACATTTTATTCTTTTTGATGCCATTGTTAATGGGATTGTTTTCTCGGTTTCTTTTTTGATAGTTCAATATTAGAGTGTAGAAATGCAACAGATTTTTGTAAATTGATATTTTATCTTGCAAATTTACTGAACTGATTACTTCTAACAGTTTTTTGTGGAGACTTTAGGTTTTCTATAGGTAGAATTAGGTCACTTGCAAAGAGTAACAGTTTAACTTATTCCCTTACTAAGTGTATCCAAGTTAGTAAAGGAATAAGTTAAACAATTTCTGCCTAATTGCTCTGGCTAGGACTTCCAATACTATGTTGAATAAAAATGGTGAGAGTGGACATCCTTCTTTTGTTCTTGATTTTAGAGAAAAAGCTGTTGACTACGTTTGTGATGGGTTTGTCACATATGGTCTTTATTATATTGAGGTATGTTCCCTCTACTCCTATTTTGTTAAAGGTTTTAAATCATGAGTTTTACGATTTCAATGCATGTTGAAAGGTTAGGACTACTTATACATTTCCTTTTTTTTGATTTAAAATACTACTGTGGGGCACCTGGCTGGCCCAGTAAGTGAAGTATATGATTCTTGATAATCTCAGGGTGATGAGTTCAAGCCCTGCATTGGGCATAGAGATTACTTAAAAATAAATAATAAAAAAGTAAAATACAACTACATATTTAAAAGGAGAAAACAGTAAGGTTTTCTTAAAAATGTAAACTTTTATGAAACCCATATTTCAAATATGTTTTTAAATATACTACAAATAACAAAGAAAATACTCTGATTATTTTTACATTTAATAATTAGATACCTTGGGACTTAGGTTGATGGGACCAAATAAAAATATTGAGATGACGATGTGGTTGCTGCTCCATTATCTACGTTCTCTGTCAATAAAACATATTAATAAGGCAGGTTCATAGCTTAAGCCATATGTTCTGTATAATAACATGTACCTGTATTTTTAAGTTAATCAGCAGAAAGTCCACCTATTTTCAACTTGATTACAAATATAGGAATTAACACCCTGATATAAATGAATATATGGGAAGAATAAACTTTTCCTAATATTCTTAAATACATTTTGGGGCACCTGGGTGGCTCAGTCAGTTAAGCCTCCGACTTCAGCTCAGGTCATGATCTCACAGTTTGTGAGTTCGAGCCCTGCATCAGGCTCTGTGCTGACAGCGCAGAACCTGGAGCCTGTTTCGGATTCTGTGTCTTCCTCTCTCTCTCTCTGCCTTCCCTCCCTTGCTCGTGCTCTGTGTCTGTCTCTCTCTCAAAAATAAACATTAAAAAAATTTTTTTAAATATTCTTATATACATTTTGATCCTTTTTTTAATGTTTATTTATTTTGAGACAGAGAAAGAGCGTGTGCACACAAGAGCATGGGAAGGGGGGGAGAGAGAGAGAGAGAAGAGAATCCCAAGCAGGCTCTGTGCTGTCAGCATGAAGCCAAAAGCAGGGCTCAACCTCACAAACTTCCTGACCTGAGCCGAAATCAAGGGTCCGACGCTTAACGGACTAAACCACCCAGGCACCCCACTCTGAACTATTTCTATGTTGAACTATTCTCAGTTAACTATTTTGAACTAGTCTTCCTCCATTTAAAATATACATAAGTTAAAATATCTTGTTGTTATATGTAGAACACAAAAATCTTTTAGACATCTACCAAAAAAGAAGTTCTATCAGCCTTTTATCTGAAAGCAAAACAAAAAGAATGAAGTTAAGAAGTGGCTTAGGCAGATCACAGAAAGCATCATACCACAAGGTATAAATGGTAAGGACATGGTGTAGGTGTACTTTGTTATATTTTTAAAGCTGCATTTTCCTTAAAACATATTCTAGGGTCCAAGAATAAAAATTAAAATACATAAAACAAAATACCGTTAACAAGTAAAATGACAAAAAATAACACTTAAAAATAATTAAACCAAATAAAAACAGAAAACTTGGCAGGCATAAACTAATATGAGAAAATTATTTTAAATGGAGTCCTCAGGGTAACAAAATAAGACTGCCAAGCTAAAGGAGAAATTTCTATAGAAAACTGACAACGATTCCTCTCCTGAGTTATACAAACATGTACACTAAGTTGTCTTTAGTGATATTTTTTGTTGTTGTGTGGAAGGTAGGTAAGACGTGCAGCCTTTTCAGAAATTAGAAAGTCTATTAGTGTTTGGTAGGAAGACCAGGACCATGAACATAAATGCTCCAATGAGATCATAGGATGTTCATGTAAGGGCTTTTATGTAGCATTTGTAGCATAATGGGCTAAAATGATTTTAGAAGAATAGAGAGAAAGAGACTCTCTAGACTTTTCAACTTTTACTTCTGCATGACACAGTGTCTTTCCAGGGCCATCTTTTAAGGCAAAATGACCTCAGCGTTGACGTTGAATTTAAAAATCTGTCATGAATTCCTTCTCCTAGAATTCATTCCTATGACATAAATGTATTGAAATGGACCACTAGGGGTGCCTAAGTGGCTCAGTATGTTAAGCTTCCAACTCTTGACCGGGTCAGGTCATGATCTCACAGTTTGTGAGTTCGAGCCCCACTCTGTGCTGACAGTACAGTGCCTACTTGAGATTCTCTCCTTCCTTCTCTCTCTGCCTCTCCCCTGTACTCTCTCTCTCAAAAACAAATAAACTTTAAAAAAAAAGAAAAAGAAAGAAATGAACCACTAAATACTATTGTGCTCTCTGGCCTACAACTTTGAGGGAACTAAAACCACTTCTCTGAGTGCATGCACAAGACTTCTTTATTTGTAAAAATTGACCTTGGAAAAATCACCAATTCTTTGTCTTGATTTCCTTATTTGTAAAATGAAAGGGTAAGTTTGAGCTCTACAGAACCCTCCAGCTGTAAACTGTAGAAATCCATCTAGGTTTAGACTAAGACGTGCTTAAGAAATAGAAAGTTCGGAAATGAAGAATGTGGAAAGACAGTCTTGCATCAATCCAAATATAAATCTATCTATGGAGTTCCCATGGCAAAAAAAAAAGGTCCACAAACCTAGAGGTAAGGAAGCAGTTAGAGAGAATCAGCTCACACTCACTGGGGTTAGTTTTTAAGGATGCGAAATGAGGAGGCCAGGCCGAACAGAAGCTAGAGTTTCCAATGTAGGTGCCGGGGAGGAGGCATGGATAAAGAGCTTTCAAAAGGGCTTCCCTTAGCAGTTAGATAAGGCCTGAAAGCCAACTAGAGGGTCCTTCTCTGTGGCTTCTAGGACTAATATGGCCAAGCTCCAAAGTCCTTTGCTAAAAATAGCTGAAGGGAGCAGCCCTATTCTGGAATGAGCAAGGTCTATGCTATGCTTGTGTATGTATATGTACCATATAATGAGAGAAACATTTCTCTAACTCACCAGTCAAAAGTGAAGCAGACACTTAAGTGCTAAATTTCAGAGCACAATTTATATTTCAAAAGCAGATCACATAAAAACATTTGCAATCAAATGCCAGACATACACCACAAACATCGGAAAAACAAAAATAAAAAGTATCCAACCCTATGTCTCAAAATATACCTCAGATCACAAAATCTGAGACACTAACCACTATTAAATCCAATCTCTTCATCTTAGAGGTGACTAAAAGCCATCAGAGCAATTTTAAAAATTTAAGAGAAACCTGAGTCTCAAATGAGAAAAAGATGGTTTTTAAGACTAAGGTGGAGGGGCACCTGGATGGCTCAGTTGGTTAAGCGTCTGATTTCAGCTCAGTTCGTGATCTTGCAGTCAGTGACAGAGCCTGGATCCTGCTTTGGATTCTGTGTCTCCCTCTCTCTATCTGCCCCTCCCCCCCCTCAAAAATAAACACTAAAAAAAAAAAAAAGACTAAGGTGGAAACAGGAAAAAATAAAAAAAGAATAGTCGAAGTAAAAAAGTAGCGTAATGTCTGGCTTAAGAAGAAACAGGCAGAAAAATAGAAAGCTTGTCAATAGGGTAAAAATGAAGAAACAATCTATAAGAGATTAAAGATAAAGACATATACACACGGAGTGCAATTAATGAAAACTGTACCTTGAAACTACTATAGTGCTTTCTTTAGCAGAAAACGTTTCAGTAATCCTAAAATTTCTGGCAACAAGCTTCTAAACCTGGGGATACAAATCTCCTGTCTAATATAGATCTCCGGTCTAATATAGCAATTTCGCCGATTATAGAACATACTGGGCAAGCACAGTGCGATAACATGTAATACATGAATTACGAAAATTATGGAGTCAGGTTCTGGTATTGCAGGGAATAGTTTAAAAAGAATTTCAGCTTTGGGTGCTGATGGTGGCTGTTGCTTCTTCCTTGAAGTCTTAGGGGGGGTGGGTGTTCTCCTTTTTTGGTTTACAAGACCAAGGTATTTTATATACTACAAAGACTCCTCATTTTAGAAGTTGATTTTCGATGATGCCAGAGAGGGATTAGGATGATGAAGAAATATAGGATGGAAGCCAGTTGGCCGATGGTGATAAAAGGGTGTTCTACTGGTTGTCCCCCAATTCATGTCAAGGTTAGTAGGTCTGCTACCAAGAGTCAAAACAGGCATTGGCTGAGTGGTCGGAATATCATGCCTCGTCGTTTTGAGGTATGGAGTAGTGGTACAATTGCTAGAATTAGGATGAATAGTACAAGGGCCAGAACCCCTCCTAGTTTGTTAGGGATGGATCGAAGGGTTGCGTATGCCAATACGAAATATCATTCAGGTTTAATATGGGGTGGGGTTACAGGAGTAAGTAAAGCCTGTACAGAACACAGAGCTGATCGTCCGCATTTTTTGGCTCAGCTGTGCACATCTGTGTGTTTCTGGAACAAAAAAAAAACACAAAAAAGACAGGATGTCCTCACGGCCTGTCAGCCAACAAGACCACACAAGCCCAATCGCTGGCTGTTCCGTGTGCCTGCCACCTGTTAGCCTGCTCCAGAGAGAGAGCCCCCCAAACTGTGCTCCAGCAAAGAAAAAGGAACGCCTTTGGTGCTCCGTAACTACGGAAGCTACCAGAGTCTAGCACAACGCCTCAAGGCAAAACTTCCCCCAAGACGAATACATCGGCCGAGATTGGGGCTTTGGCGAAACCCTTCTGTAAGCTAAGAAAAGGCGGGAGAAGCCCGGGAGAAGCACAAATGTCACCTACCAGTCCCGGGAGGGGACAGGGATCGAAGGTGACGGAAGTTGGGGGACCGGACCTAGGACCCTAGAGAGACGAGCTCAGTTTCGCAGTGGAGGAGGGGAAGCACAATGAGGAGGTGGGCCGTCCAGCTGCGGGAAAGAACAGCGAGATCCCCGCGAGGTGCTAGCGTGAGAGCAGGGGGAAAGCGAGAGGCAGTGCGGAGGGCAGCGCTGAGGCGAAAGGCAACAAACCGGGGCTTGTAACGGGGGGATGAGGCAAACGGCGAGGCGAGGGGTGCGCGGAGGCGAGCAAGGCTAAGGGGAGGTGAAAGAGACGAGGCCGGCGAGGGAAAGGGCCAAAGTGAAGGAAGCACTGCAGGGACAAGGGACAGGCAAAGAGAACCCCCACCCACAGGGACCGGGACAGAACTCTTGACCCGTCCCCGTACGGGCTGTACTCTACCGGCCGCACTCAGACCCTGTCGCGGCGGAGACTCACCCGAAGGTTGCAGAGGCCCCAGAGCAGGACATGGGTACTGGACCAGACCCACAGCAGAACCCAGCGGATGGAGGAAACCGCGGCGTTAGCGCGACCCGGATGCGCATCCCTAGGAACCGGAAGTCAGCCGCCAGGGTCACCTCACAATCCACACCTCTTTCCACCAGAAGCCTCTGGGCGCATGCGTCAGGCCTCACGGGGCGGGGCAGCGAAACACCTAGATCCCGCCCACTCCGCCTTTCCGGGAGCCACGCCCCTGGTCACGCCTCACTGCGCGCCTCCGAGGGGCTCAGTGCTCAGGGGCTGATTCTTGCTGTGCCAGGGAGCAGGTGTTTCTGAGGCACAAGCAGCGACGAAAAACAAAAACAAAACTTAACGCTTTCATTTCTCTAGAAAGTCTTTTAGAATGGCGTAATGCCTGCCCTGCCTAAAGCGATCGTGAGAAGAAATGCTGGTTGTATCTGGTAGTTTTAGAAAAAGTGCGGGAGGAAGAATAAACGGGTGGGAAATTTTGGAAGACACCGGTGCGGAGGCGAACCCAATGTTAGTTTATTCCTAGTAGCGTATTAGTCTTACAGAAACTTCTATTTCGTGCACGTTATTTTATGTGATAGTTTTAACAGAAACAAAATTTATTGATGCTTCACTAACTTTAAGTTACTACCCAAATATGAGCAGGGTTGAAATCAGGCATTGTGGAGACCTGAAATTTGTTCAATTTGAGGGGCCTGTTTAAGAAAATCCAAAATTACAAATACAATGTTAGGTATAAAAATGAGTCTTTGGAGTGAGAAAAGAAATGACAAGTCACAAATTTTAAAACTTAACAAATAACACAAAATCCAGGAAATTTACACACTATTTTTAAACTGCTTGATACACCTATAAAATACTTCTTTTCTACGTTTTTTGGCTGTATACTCTTTGATCACCTCTTCCTATGACAATTTATTTAGTGATACCATTTATTGAGATCCTTGACTCCTCTCTTTCACACCTTTCATATAATTCATCAGTGAGTTTTGCAAAATCTGCCTTTAAAACTTGTTCAGAATCTGACCATTTACTGCCTCTATTGGTACAAGCCACAGTCATGTGTGACTGCTTTTTTTATACCCTTACTTTAACACAATCTATTAATACAACATCAACAGGCTTCTGTTAATGTCTTAAGCAGATCCTCTCCCCCCTCCAATGGATTCCTATTTCCAAGTGAAAACAAAAAATCTTAAACTTCCCTAGAGGACCCTCAGGATGTGACACTACCCACCCACTCCCAAGTACAACTAACCTCATCTCCTACTCTCCATTATCCCCCCCCCCCACGTCAGGTCCCATTGGTCTCTTTGCTATTCCTCAAACCTGCACATAAACTCAGGCCCTTCATACTTGCTGATCTCTTCCTGGAATGCTCTTCCCCCAAACAGCTGCACCATTCACTCTGTCGCCTCCTTTACGTCTTTGTTCAGATGTTACCCTCTCAATGAGACCTTCCCTGCCACTGTATTTGTATTATTTTATTTTATTTTATTTTATTTTATTTTATTTTGAGAGAGAGGAGCAGAGAGAGAGGGAGAGAGAGAGAATCCCAAGCAGGCTCTGCACTGTCAGTGTGGAGACTGATGCAGGGCTCGAACTCACGAATCATGAGATCATGACCTGAGCTGAAACCAAGAGTTCGATCCCTAACTGACTGAGCCATGCAGGCAGACCCCTGCCACTGTATTTAAAACTAAAGCACCATCACCCTCCCTAAACGTCTTAGCCCAGTTTCCCACTTATTTTTTCTCGAATAACATTTATTCCATCTAACAATTTGCTGATGAATTTGGTTAAATGTCTTTCTCCTATATATACACACCAAAATGTAAGCTCCAGGAGATGTCTGTGTTTGGGTCACCAATGTATTTCAGCACCAGAGCGTAGCACATTGTAAGTGCCCAGTATATGTTTATAGACTGAAGGGATGAATTGCCCTTTTATTTGCTTTTGCTCATCTGAAACCATGCAAGCTGAGCCACCAATTCCACCAGGGGGAGCCCATGAGTAACCAATGTGGTATCCCCAGAAAAGTTACTCCAAAAGTGTGTAGCATTCTAGAACAGAGCCACAGGAAAGTGCACAAACTTCTCCCCAGAGCAAAGACTGCTGTATCTACTAACAATAAAAACTCTTTGATGTCTTCACAATCCATTAAGAATAAAATCTAGGTGTGCCTGCCTGGCTCATTCGGTTGAACATCTGACTTAGGCTCAGGTCATGATCTCACGGTTCATGAGTCCGAGCCCCGCCTTGGGCTCCATGCTGATCGTGCAGAGCCTGCTTGGGATTCTCTCTCTCTCTCTCTCTCCTCTCTCTCTCTCTCTACCCCCTCCCCACTCATACTTTCCCTCTCTCTCAAAATACATAAACTTAAAAAAAAAGAATAAAATCTAAAAAAAAAAATAGAATAAAGTCTAAGCTCTATACTATGATCCACAAGGCCCTTCTTGACCTGTTTTCCCTCTCAGATGTTATGCTCAGCCTCCCTTTCCTCACATACAGTTCCAGCCTCCCTGTCCTTCTTTCTTCCTGTACAAACTAAGCTTTCTTAGCTGAGAGCCTAAGCACATAGTGTTCCTCTTCTCTTGAACACTCTTCCCCAAACTTTCCAATGATTGCTTCCTTCTGCTACTCTTGTGGTTTTTTTTTTTAATTTTTTAAAGTTTATTTTTTTTGAGAAAGAGAGAGAAAGAGCATGAGCAGGGGAGGGTCAGAGAGAGAGAGAGACGGAGACACAGAATCCGAAGCAGCCTCCAGGCTCCACTTTGTCAGTACAGAGTCCGATATGGGGCTCAAATTCACGAGCCATGAGATCATGACCTGAGTGGAAGTCGGACACTCAACCGACTGAGCCATTCAGGCGCCCCTCTGCTACTCTCTGTTAAAAATCACCTTTGAAGGCTTCCCATAGGCCTCCCATGGCCTCCTGTCTGCTGTCTAAAGTAGCTCCTGTAGGGGCACCTGGGTGGCTCAGTCGGTAAAGCATCAACTTCAGCTCAGGTCATGATCTCACAGCTCTGGATTTGAGCCCTGCGTCAGGCTCTGTACTGACAGCTCAGAGCCTGGAGCCTGCTTTGGATTCTGTGTGTATGTCTCTCTCTTCCCCTGCTCTGCTCCTGTTCTGTCTCTCAAAAATAAATAAATGGTAAAAAAATAAAAATATTTAAAAATAAATAAATAAAGTAGCTCCTGTAACCCCTTCCCATACTGTTTCTTCATGGTCCCTCTCACTATCTGAAATTATCTTGTTTGTTTATTGTCCATCACTAGAAAGTGAGCTCCATGGGGGTCTTTATCTCTCTTGCTCCCTGCTGACTTCTCAGTACTAGAAGAATGATTGGCATATAGTAGGTGCTCAATACATAAAATAAGTAATTACTACTATTTATTGAAGATTGCTCTGTGTTGCTTATTGTACATGGCAAATATATAAGTGCTCATATTTCTCTTTCAATCCTCTCAACAAACTTAGGAAGTATTAGGATTATCTCCATTTTACAGATAAAAAAAACTGAGGGAAAAATAGGTTAAGGAACTTGCTCAAGGCCACACAACTGGCCAGAAACAAACCCAAGATCTGAACCCATATCTGTGTGACTTCAGAGCCCATGATTTCTCTCAAACTACAGGAAGAGAAACAGGTAGCCACGTATGAATTCATTTTACTTACTAGTTTCTTTTCCTGATTTCATGCATCTTTGCTTGCTATCATAGTCACTAAAAGTGGAAATACTTCTTGTTTTTTTTTTCTTGACCTATATACAACTCTTGGGGGCAGATCTAAAGAAATATGCCAAAAATATGGTTTTGTTTGAGTTGAGTTTAAGTACTTAAATATTTGTTAATTTATTTTCTGTAGATTTGAAATATTTCAAATATTACATTCAAAATGTAATACAAAAGAAAGGCTATTAAAACAGTCTAAAATGGGGCACCTGGGTGGCTCAGTCGGTTAAGCGTCCGACTCGGCTCAGGTCATGATCTGACAGTTCGTGGGTTCGAGCCCGCGTTGGGCTCTGTGCTGACAGCTAGCTCAGAGCCTGGAGCCTGCTTCGGATTCTGTGCCTCCCTCTCTCTCTGACCCTCTCTTGCTCACGCTGTCTCTCTCTCTCTCTCTCTCTCAAAAATGAATAAAACATTAAAAAATTAAAAAAAATTTAAGTAGTCAAAAATATTATAGCCAGATCTGTTTTTGAGTTTATTATTCTTATTTTTTAAGTAACCTCTACACCCAATGTGGGGCTCAAACTCATGACCTGAGATCAAGAGTTGTGTGCTCTTCCAGTTGAACCAGCCAGGTGCTCTTATAGCCAGGTCTTTCTAAACAAACCCGAAACATAAATCAAGGGGTGCCGGGATGGCTCAATCAGTAAAGCATCCGACTCTTGAATTTCAGCTCAGGTCATGAGACTGAGCCCCATGTCAGGCTCCACGCTGAGTGTGGAGCCTGCTTGGGATTCTCCCTCTCTCTCTGCCCGTCTCCTGCTCTTGCTCACGTGCTCTCTCTCTCTCAAAGTAAATAATAAATATTTTAAAAATAAAAAATAAAAAAGACATAATGAATATATGACCAGTGTTTTGTTAACAGTTATCAATTTAAATTCTCCTGACTAATATATCTGAAGTAGACTGGGTCTGGTTTTGTTTCTGTTCACTTCTCTACTGTACTTAAGGCAATATCTTATTATACACATGACAGTTGAACCTCTAAAAGCAGTGTATAGTGGTGGGATAAATATAGGATTACTGTATGATCTACCAATCCCATTTCTGATATGTGTTTTTATCACAATAATTAATTTTTTAAAAAAGCATTCTAAAATAGAACTACCCCCAAAAAATAAAAATAAAAATAAAAATAAAAATAAAATAAAATAAAATAAAACTACCCTACGATCCAGCAATTGCACTATGAGGTGTTTATCCAAAGAATACAAAAATACTAATTCAAAGGGATACATGCACCCCAGTGTTTGTAGCAGCATTATCTACAATAACCAAATTATGAAGATGGTCCATGTGTCCATCAACTGATGAATGGACAAAGAGGATGTATATATATACAATGGAATATTACTCAGCCATAAAAAGGAATAAAATCATGCCACTTGCTATGACATGGATGGAGCTAGAGAGTATTGTGCTAACTGAAATAAGTCAGAGAAAGACAAATACCATGTGATTTCATTCAGATGTGAAATTTAAGAAACAAAACCAATGTGCAAAGCGGGGGAAAAGGGGAGAGAGGCAAACCAAGAAACAGACTCTTAACTATAGAGAACAAACTGATGGTTACCAGAAGGGAGGGGGTGGGGTTAAAATGTGATGGGGATTAAGGAGTGCACTTACGATAAGCACCAGGTGATGTATAGAAGTGTTGAATCACTATATTGTACACCTAAAACTAATATTACAACTCTATGTTAACTAACTGGGATTTAAATAAAAACTTTTTTTTTTTAAAAAGCAATCTATAACAAGCTAGATTAATAGCAAGATATAATAAGAATGTGGGTCACTTTATGACTACTTGGCCCTTCATGGAGACTATTAGTGTCTTTTTCACAGTTTTGTCCAAATTTCCACCAGTAAGAAGACTTTGAAGTAGAGTAAACTCACATTTTTAAGATAAGCGGTAACATTACTGTCTTCAGAGCAAAGCATTTCCAGGCTCCTGAGTATATTATCTTCACTTTACCCACAGGCATCTTAACCCACATGGTTACTGTTAGTGTGCATATTTTTTCCCTAACAAATCAGTATCATTTGGAAACATCCAAGATCTCTTGCTTTACAGAGGATGATTCTTGTACAAAACTCAGGGGTTTTTTTAATGTTTACTTTTTTAATTTTTTTAAATGTTCATTTATTTTTGAAGGAGAGAGAGAAACAGAGTGTGAGCGGGGGAGGGGAAGAGAGAGAGGGAGACACAGAATCCAAAGCAGGCTCCAGGCTCTGAGCTGTCAGCACAGAGCCCAATGCGGGGCTCAAACCCACAAACTATGAGATCATGACCTGAGCTGAAGTCAGTCACTTAACCGACTGAGCCACCCAGCCACCCCCAAAACTCAGATATTTTAGGAACCCCTCACAGCAATGCATACAGGATTAAAACTATAGCCCTGGAAATCTACCGGGATATAAATGGAACATTTTCTGCATCCCTACCACAATCAGCTTTGTATTCACTAAGATCACACTTATAGTGTATTCTGATTATCTATTGGTATATAACAAACTATCCCCCAAATGAGTGGTTTTAAACAACCGCTGTTTTCTATCTCAGGAGTTTTGAGTCAGAAGCTTGGGCGGGGCTGATTCCTCTCTTCTGTATGACATCAACTAGAGTCAGCTGGTAGTATTCTAACTGGCAGCTAGGCAGCGAGGCTGGTCTGACAGGCCCAACATGGCCTTACTCATGTGCCTGACATTAAAAAAAAATTTTTTTTAATGTTTATTTATTTTGAGAGAGAGAGACAGAGTGTGAGTGGGGAAGGGGCAGAGAGAGATGGAGAAGCAGAATCCGAAGCAGGCTTCAGGCTCTGAGCTGTCAGCACAGAGCCGGACGTGGGGCTGTGCTGACATGAACTGCAAGATCATGCCCTGAGCCAAAACCGGACACTTAACCGACTGAGCCACCCAGGTGCCCCTCATGTGCCTGACACTTGGTGAATTGGCTGAAAGGCTGGCTTCAGCTAGCCTCCTAGCCATGCAGTCTCAGAGCCTCTCCACATAGTCTCTCCACGAGGGAAGTTGAACTTTTTTACACGGCAGTTGAGGTCTCCATAGAGACAGGTCTTGGAAGTTGCCATTCTCGTAAGGCCAGCCTTAACTGATACAGCAACACTTCCATCCTAGTCTATGGTCAAAACAGCCAGAGAAGTCAGCCAGATTCAACAGAGGCGACACAGACCCGGCCACTGTCAGAGCAACAGACCCATTGTCACCACTGTAGCCTTCCTGATGTTCACCAGAAGAGCTCTTGGGAAAACATTCATTTTGATGTGGATTTACCTGTTCAGTTAGCAGGTACTTTGTAATATTCTAGGCTCTCAGGACATAGCAGAAAGCCAATCAGACCAGACTTCTGGCCTCATAGAGCTCACATTCCCATCAATCTGTGGTCAGAAATGTTGTGTGTTACATTTGTTCAGCTCAACATCCATTCCCACCTCTTTCTCGTGAGGCTTCCTACACTGCAGAAGTGGGAAGGTTAAAGACAGGCACTTCTCAGGACCCCTTACAGCTAGGGTTCTGGATGAAAACTAGGTATTGCCAATGAGAGGTACTTGGGTCAGATTTATAAGAGAAATGAGAACGAGGTCATGTTCCTGCACTTTGGCTGTTTCTACTGGTCAATGGGATCATCGCTGGAGATGTGGGTTTTTTTCTGTAGCATTATTTCCATTTCTATCTCCAGCTTTACGAATTAGAAAGGTAGTTGTAGGAACCCAATCAGGAAGGCATTTCCCCAATCCTAGTTCTCTGATTCCTGACCCTTAGTTATAGAGATATGATCTTGAAACCAGGAATCCCCAAGTTGGCCTCCTGAGTCTCTCTCCTTTAGATTTTCCAATGATTTTGTAAACATCTGATTTCCTAAAACAATTGCCTTCTGGGACACCGGGGTGGCTCAGTCGGTTAAGTGTCCGACTTTGGCTCAGGTTATGATCCTGCAGTTCGTGAGTTCGAGCCCCGCATCAGGCTCTGTGCCGACAACTCAGAGCCTGGAGCCTGCTTCAGATTCTGTGTCTCCCTCTCTCTCTCTGCCCCTCTCCTGCTCGCATACTGTGTCTCTCTCTCAAAACTAAATAAACATTTAAAAAATTAAAAAACAAAATTGCCTTCCGCTTCAAACACCTAGAATGATTTCTTTCCTGTGCAGAAACCTGAGAAGGTGTAACACTAAAGTTGAAAATACTTAGTTCCCATTATCTCTGCCTTCCAGGTAGACTCTTCCATATTTACCTGATGATTATATTAGAATTCTTCACATGGACATCTGAGCATCTGATGTCCTTGCCTTTAACTCCTCCCAGACAGTCTGGAGTCCCAGACAGTTCTACAACCTTCCCGGGGCTGGGTGAACATGACCAGCCCCCCTGGCAGAGAGAAAGCCAAGAGCAGAATGCCAAACATTATAGTAGACAGCTGTAGGAATCCCAGAAGTCCCAGCAATCATTGGAAGCTTGGCAAGGGTAATCGCTGCAGTGAAAGGTCCCAGGGGACCGTCTCAGCATGAGCTCTTCAGAGGCAGGGTCCCTTCCCTGCCAGGTCGCTCCCCTGCTCCACAGCAGTGTGCTTTCCAGCTGTAAAGCAGGAATAAGAATATTTATCCTGATTCAAGGAGCTTTGTAAACCATACAGTACTACCCAAATATAAGATGCTGCATGTTATCTAGATCAATGGTTCTTAAAATGGTTCTTAAACTCAACAAGACGCTATCAGGGAGTGAGTGAAATAAAAATTATTATTTTAAAATAATACTAACTCCGTATTTCACCTTTCACTCTTTTTTTTTTTTTTGAGAGAGAGAGAGCGCACTACTAGTGGGGGAGGGGCAGAAGGAGAAAGAATCCCAAGCAGGCTCCATGCTGATCTCACCTGAGCCAAAAACCAAGAGTTGGATGCTTAACCAACTGGGTCATCCAGGCACCCCTTCACTTTTTCACTCTTATTCTCCTAAAAGTATGGTGGAGTTTTGCAGAGATAATGTGATGATGTCATTGCTCTGATGGCTAAGGAATATGTGTTCAAACATGCACTTTACTTTTTTTTTAAGTTTTTTAAAAAATTTTGATTTATTTATTTTGAGGGAGGGAGAGAGAGAGAGTGGCAGAGAAAGAGGCAGAGAGAGAAACTCAAGCAGGCTCTGCGCTGTCAGCACAAAGCCCAACACGGGGCTTAGTCTCCTGGTCCGTGAGAGCATGACCCAAGGCAAGATCAAGAGTTGGACGTTTAACTGACTGAGCCACCCAGGTGCCCCTAAAACAGAAATTTTAAGAGTAAAGCACAAGGGGGGCACCTGGGTGGCTCAGCCAGTTGAGTATCCAACTTCAGCTCAGGTCATGATCTTGCAGTCCACAAGTTCAAGCCCGACATCGGGCTCTGTGCTGACAGCTTGGAGCCTGGAGCGTATTTCAGATTCTGTGTCTCCCTTTCTCTCTGCCCCTTCCCTGCTTGCACTCTGTCTCTCTATCTCTCAAACTTAAATAAACATTAAAAAAAATTTTTAAGTAAAGCATAGGGATGCCTGGGTGGCTCAGTCGGTTAAGTGTCTGACTCTTGATCTCGGCTCAGGTCATTATCTCAGGGTCATAAGTTCAAGCCCCATGTTGGGTTCTGCCCTGTCCATGGAGCCTACTTAAAATTTTTTTTAAATTTCTGTTTTAATTTATAAAAGAGCAAAAATTAATAGCTATAACCTATTTAAACAAAAGCTCTTTGGGGTTCTCAATAATTTTTAGGAGTGTTAAGGGATCCTAAGATCAAAACATTTGAGAACTGCTGACTTAGGTCATTGTAATGCCCATCATTGTACTATCTACAGTGGCCTCCACTTTAACCACTTCCGGATGCCTGCTTCCCACTCATGGCCATACCCTTGCCACATCTAGCACTCTTCTACTAGCATGCCTTTCTATTTTGATTAACACACTTGAGATAGTATCTTTTTGCACAGATGTCCAATAGCAGCTGTCTTGGGACAGCCTTGAAGCTCCACATAACTGTGAGCTGTCTTCATGGGCAACAAGATACCCACAGACCAACTCCTTCCCTTACCAGTACTGAGTCATCCTTTCTAGCTAGATTCATCTGGGATACCTGGTCTCTGCCCCCGCTTTCACCCTATCTAACATTAGTTTGACCCACTTTGGCCTCCTGTTCCCACTCTTGGTTCCCCACCTTGTTCAGGTGACCCCTTGCTATGGGTATCCTGCCTACCTGCCCTCAAAACTAAGGTGACGCATCCCTACCCCTATCGCTGTCCAATTCCAGCCATCCCTAACTCTTCCTCATTCCTGTCTAGAGATGAGTCAAACTGAAGCTCTTGGAAGTTTCCTGCCAACCAGATAATAGATGAATATTTGCTCTTAATTATGGCTATATCTTCCACCCAAGAATGCTGTTATCTGTGTATTTGTACTCTGCTAGATTTAAAATGAAAACACGGGGGCACCTGGTGGCTTACTCGGAAGAGCATCTGACTCTTGATCTCAGAGTCGTGAGTTTGAGGCCCATGTTGGGTGTAGGGATTACTTAAATAAATAAAACTTTAAAAAAAATAAAAAAATAAACAGCAATGAATAATTCTCGTGGATAAGGATGAAAGAGATGATTCATTTCCATGTTATATTTATCAGGCAAATTTTCTGGGTTGGTTTTTTTTTGTTTTTTTTTTTGTGTTTTTTGTCTGTGTCTTTTTTCCTACAGTGAGAATGTATAGACATTAAGAACAAGGGCTCTGGAGAAAGATTGCTGTGTCTCTTCTCCCAGAATTTGCTGGTGCTCTCACTGATAGCTGTGTCAAATAACCTCTCAGTACTTCATCTTTCTCATGTCCAAAATGGAGATTTTCAAAAACATCTATTGAAGAAGGAGGAGGAGGAGGCGGAGGAAGAGGAGGGAAAAAGCCCTTATCTCATAGAGTTGTATGAGAGTTAAAAATATGTAAAGTCCTTGGAATTATACAGATAACTGCCTATATAAGTGATTAAACATCAAAAGAATGGAGATATAGAAGCTAGACTATGAAGTTTCATGAGTTTAGAGATACAGAAAAAAAAATTGTGATGGGCTCTAAAGTCCAGATCTTTATAAGGAAACTTGAGAAGTAAGAAGACATTCATCCAAGTGCCTTGGAGAATGCCAAATACGGGACCATCCATCCTACTTTGTTTAGAAAGATAAGAAGGCTAGTGAATTTTTATTTAGAAGTTAGCGTAAAATTTAAGACAGATCTAGGGGTGCCTGGGCGGCTCAGTTGGTTGAGCGTCGGACTTCGGCTCAGGTTATGGTCTCACCATTCCCGAGTTCGAGCCCCGCCTCAGGCTCTGTGGCTGACAGCTCAGAGCTTAGAACCTGTGTCGGATTCTGTGTCTCCCTCTTGCAGCCCCTTCTCTGCTTGTGCTCTGTCTCTCCCTCCCTCTTTCTCTCTCTCTCTCAAAAATAAACATTAAAAAAAATTTTTTAAAGACAGATCTAAATGAATTCTGAATCATGTCATTATAAAAAAAGACTAAGTCTTTTAATTAAAAAGATAAAGAGATTCTCTGTAATATTGGAATCTTTGTTTTAATAATTCCAGGAAGTATTTACTTGTAATCCTGAGGCTGATAATTTTTATTATAGGAAATTACATTTAAAAAAAATATTTCCTGTAGAAAACAGTGATTATTCACTTAAAGCTGTAAACTGTTTGTTGTAGAAGATTAATTTTATTCTAATTTAGTGTTAAATTAAGCCAATGACTATGACCTTGCTTACCTAGATCTAATTAACCTGACCAGTATGAAAGTCTGGGCAGATTCTTTTACATTTAGAAATACATACTTCGTGTGAAAAAGGTTATAAGAAAATAAATATAAGACTCTAATAGATTACCTTTAGTATATGTGCTGCCAAGGCAAGAAGACTGACAGATTAATTTTAAAAAGCAATGTAGAGAATAAAATGTTGATACATGCTACAACATCGATGAACCTTGAAAACATTACACTAACTAAAATCAGCCAAACTACAAAAGGACAAATATCATATGGTCCACTGGAGGAGGTACCTAGATTAGACAAATTCATAGAACAGACAGTTGAATAAAGGTTACTAGAAGTTGGGGGAAGGAGAAATAGGGAGCTACTGTTTCTTGGTACAGAGTTTTTGTTTTGGATGATGAAGAAGTTCTGAAAATAGATAGTGGTGATGGTTGTACAAAATTGCCAGTGTACTTAATGCCACTGACTTGTATACTTAAAAATGGCTAAAATGAAGGGACCCCTGGGTGGCTCCATTGGTTAAGCATTGGCTCAGGTCATGATCTCACCATTTGTGAGTTTGAGCCCCTCATTGAGCTCTGTGCTGACAGCTCAGAACCTGGAGCCTACTTCAGATTCTATGTCACCCTCTGAAGCAGCTCCAGGCTCTGAGCTGTCAGCACAGAGCTCAACGAGGGGCTCGAACTCACAAATGGTGAGATCATGACATGAGCTGAAGTCTGACGCTTAACTGACGGAGCCACCCAGGGGCCCCTAAAGAAATTTTTTTAAATGGCAAATGTTATGTTATGTATATATTACCACAATAGAAAAAAAATACCTGCCCCCTCAAAAAATCAATGCAAAGGAAACAATGTAATTTTTTTTCAAGACAACTAGTCTTGGCTCTTCAAAATATCTGTCATGAAAAATCAAAAAATGTAGAGGAACTGCTCTACATTAAAAGAGAACAAAGAGACCCAACAACTAAGTGCAAGGAGTGAACTTTGATTTGATCTTTGATTTGAAAAAAAATAATCTATAAAATGCATTCTTGTATCAGTTGAGGAAATTTGAACATGAACTTTCTGTGAGAACGTACTGTAGAATATATATTAACTTTTTTAGGTGTGGTAATGGTATTGCATTTATGTAGGAGAGTAGTGTTATCCTCAGGAGATACATGAAGTATTTAAAAGGTAAAAGGCCATAATGGGTACAGTTGTCAAATAGTTCACCAAATTTAAACATGCAGAGCAAAATTAAAACAAATGTTGCAAAATGTTAGCATTGTCGAATTTAGGTGGAGGACATATAAGTGTACATTGTTTTAGTCTTTCAACAAGTCAGAACTTGTTTGACAAGTTGAGAACACTTGAAAAATTCTGAATCTTGACATTTCAACACAGAGAGAACAATATTTGTAGAGGACACCCAGCATACACACCTCTCTTCTGGTAACAGCACCTCTACCTACCTTCTGAGCATTACTCTCCCCCAGGGTATGCTCACTTATTATGAATTTCAATCAAGGTGGCCTTTCCTGCCTTCTCTGGATGAGGGGGTAGGTACCCAACACAAGTCAGGTCAATCAGACACTCTCTTATAAGAATTTAACCTTGGGTGGATCAACACAAGGCACATCTGATAGTTCCTGGAGAAATTGCTCACCACTTCCTGCTACCTAGATCCCTGGGGCTACCCTATATGCTTTTGCTGAGGCTTGAAGGCCAGCCTTTTCTTCAGCAAGCTATTTTATAACTTCCAAACAACACGTTTTTGTTGTTCTTGTTGTCTTTAAGGCCAGAATTGGTCACAGATGTTTTTAACCAATAAACCATAGCTGATCCAATGTTTTGTCTACAAAAGCATGGAAAAGTGGTGTAGAGAAAATTCCTAGCATGAAAAATCTCTTGCTTTTATATGACAGTTAAAATCTTCCAGGCAAGGGACCAATAACAATTATGAAATGAGCTGTGAACCATAAAATCAATAAAAAGCTTTCAGAGTGCGAAAAAAAGGAAAAGGGTAAGAGACATTCAATTTATTCCTTCATTGAAATACAGTCTCACTTACCTACCAAAGTAGGCAATGAGAGTGAAAGTAAGGGAAAAGTAGAAGAAGCCTCACCCACTCCACTGAGAATGGGATCTCGAAGTAATATGGCTACCATTTACCAAGAGCTTGGGGTCCCAGCCACTGGGTTAGTGCCTCATGTCCATTACCTCACTGAATTCTCCCAATGGCACAATTGCCATTTATTATTTGACTATATATACTCTGATTCTCCCCACTCTACAGAAAACTGGGGCTTAAGGTTGTTAAATCACTAAGCCAAAGTCCCAGAAGGAGGAGAGGCAGGATTCCAACTCTCCTCACTCTGGGGCAGAGTGAGCTCCAGCTTCGTGGTCCAGCCTCATCACAGCATCCCTGAAGCCTGAACCCCTACTTGTCAAGGTCTTGAACCAATCTGGAGACATGTCAATGGATTCTGACAGAGACTCTGCTTCTCTTCACCCACTCAGGTCCTAAGAACTTCTTGAATAGCATGCAATTGCTGGCTCCCAAGAGTCCCCTGAGTCACCTCCGCTACCAGAAAGAACCGGGTCTGAGGGAGCCCTAGGCACCCCTATAACACACCCTCTCAAGTTATGGCACTTGCTAACCCTCACTTTACCGTGTTAACTTCATCCACAGGTGCTAGATTTCTCCCACTCCTATTCTCCTGGAATGAGTAAAGCCTAATGGTTCAAAGCAATGGCTTTGGAGCCAGACACACCTAGGATTCAAGTCCCTGCGTCACTACTGCCTTCCTGTGTGCAGGTTTCTTTATCTTCAGGCTCCCAACTTAAAACAGAAATGCTAAGGCTCTTTTTTTAGTAGAGTTGTTAGGAGATGAAAATGCACTAACCTACAGAAAGCAGTATGGTCCTTTGTAAGCGCTCAATAAATAGTCCTTGTTATTTTCATTGCTTTCATTGTTCTCCTTATGATATACTTTGCCCAGCCTCTCAACCCCAATTTTCTAGTCTGGGATCTAGATCTCCTGCCTTCTCTTGTCTTTTTTTTTTTTCCTCTCTCTCTCTCTAGAAGTGAATCCCAACCTTGGGAGGGCTCTCAGCTCACTGGTGGGTCTTCTCCATTTAGACATATCTTCCAAAAATAAGTCTTTAGCCTGCCTGAAGTTTTCATTTATTAAAGTTATTTCCAGGTGGAATTTTGCTGTGATACCTACCAATTTTCATCTAGAACTTCAACGTAGGCTATATGTCCCTTGAGAGAACCAATAAAGGATGGGATGCCCTGAAATGAGCTAGAGCGTGGGTCTCAGGTCATCTGGGCCTGGACCTGCATGATCACTGCCATTCACCTCTGAACCTCAGTTTTTTACATTTTTTAATGTTTATTATTTATTTTTGAAAAAGAGAGAGTAGGGGAGGGGCAGAGAGAGAGGGAGACACAGAATCCAAAGCAGGCTCCTGGCTCTGAACTGTCAGCACAGAGCCCAATGTGGGGCTTGAACCCACAAACCATGAGATCATGACCTGAGCTGAAGTCAGATGCTTAACTGACTGAGCACCTAGGCACCTGTCCCCAGCTTTATATAAAATGGAGAGTCTTGTTTTTAACCTGAAGGGATGTAGTGAGGATTCCATGAGATGATGGTAAGAATGCCCACATGCCTCACACAGAGTAGGCGTGCATAGGCATGCATTTCCTTCCCTCTGGGAGACCATCACCATCTCGAAATACTATAAAACCTTGAATTGTGAGTAACTTATTCTGCGAGTGCTCCGCAAGATGAGCAAACATTTCTAATAAATTTTAACTTGATAAACGAGCAACGTCTTGCAATATGAGTAGTATGTGATGTTGAATCTCACAGGATCACAACTGAACCAATGGTTCTTCTCTCTCTCTCTCTCTCTCTCTCTCTCACTGCGGGATTGTGGCTGATCATCTCCCATGCTCTGATGCTCCATCTTAGGCCACGGTGTTTGGCAGAAATCAGTGAGTTTTCAGAATGTTGGAGGGTGCCCACAACTGGCACTAGTATATTTTTTGTCGCTTCAAAGCACCTATGGACAGTCCTTTGCTTTTCCATACAAGAGTAAGCTTAGGAATGCTTTGCTTCATTCTAGGTCAGGCTGCCTGCAGATATAGATCCTCTCCTCTGCTGCCTTATTGCCAGTTACATTAAATATAGTAGATGACAAGAGTTTGTTACTACTGTACTGTAGTCAGCATCTGTGCGAGCATATACAATGGCCTCCATGCAGAAAAAGATTCCATTGAGTCAATAGATAGCAGTGACTCTGTTAGTGAGAGTGAAAGTTGTCCTACACAATAACCCTCCTCTCTTGTCCCCCTCACACCAGGCACGAAGGTTTTCAAAGGTAAGTGCAGGTTATTTTTCTTTATGTTTTGTATTTTCTTTATTATTTCGTATTATATTACAGTATTATAATCATTTTTATATGAATATTTTTGGGTTGTGGAACGAATTATCTGAATTTCCATTATTTCTTATGGGAAATTCGCTTTGATGTACAAGTGCTTTGGATTACAAGCATGTTTCCAGAACGAATTATGCTTGCAAACCAACGTTTTACCATATTGCCATCAGCATCCTAACAGAGAGGTCCCATCCCTAGGGAAATAGCTAGGCTCCCTCTCTCCTGCTGCCCCTTCTACCTTCTTCCTAGTCACTTCTTCTTTTATTTCTCCAAACCTTTGTCATTCTGAAGTTGGGGTGGAGCAAAACAGTGCAGAGAAGCCATCCCTGGGGTTTAGCCAGCTCTGAAGTGGCCCTACTCTGATGCCATTTGGTCAGGAGCCAGATTTGCTTCTTAGAAAAACACATCCGTTCTGGACACCACTACTGAAGGGGAAAGTCTGAGAAATTTCAAAAACAGCAGTCAAGATGATTAAAGAGTTCGAGAATAGAACCTTTGGGTTAAGAAAGTGAAGGCAGGATGGGAAGGCTAGGCTGCTGAGAAACAGTTTTCAAAGAAACAGAGCCAAACAAAGACAAAAAAAAAAAAATAGGCTGGTGAGCCTATGCTGGAGATGGCAGGGGTGAGTGAGGGACTGTGAAAAGGTCTTGGCAGGTCCGTTGAGACAGAGGCTAGAAGTCGAAGGACCTCTTTAAGAAAAAGAATACAAGGGGTGCCTGGGTGGCTCAATGGGTTAAGCGTCCGGCTTCAGCTCAGGTCATGATCTCATAGTTCATGGGATCGAGCCCTGCATCGGGCTCTGTGCTGACAGCTCAGAGCCCGGAGCCTACTTCACCTTCTGTGTCTACCTCTCTGTCCTTCCCCCACTTGTGCTCTGTCTCTCAAAAATAAACATTAAAAAGTAAAAGAATACAAGAGGTGCCTGGGTGATTCAGTTAGTTGAGCATCTGGCTCTTGGTTTTGGCTCAGGTCATGATCTCACAGTCCATGGGTTCAAGCCCCATGCCGGCCTCTGCACTGACAGAGTGGAGCCTGCTTGGAATTCTCTCTCTCTCTCTCTCTCTCTCTCTCTCTCTCCTCTGCACCTCCCCCTTGAGCTCTCTCTCTCTCTCTCTCTCAAAATAAATAAATAAACTTTAAAAAAGAAGAGAAAAAGAAGACAAAATTATCAACACAAAACTACTTGGGCTCTTCCTGGACTTTGGTAGGGGTATGGGCAGGTGAAGTACCCTGAAGCTTAAGCTCTGCTGATTCCAAAGCAAATTTACCTCTAATCAAACTGGTGGCTACCAAAAGGGAGGTGGGTGGGGCGATAGGAAAATAGGTGAAGGGGATTAAGGGTACACTTATTGTGATGAGCACTGAGTAATGCACAGAATTGTTGAATCACTTTATTATATACCTGAAGCTAATTAATGCTGTATGAACTATATAGCAATTAAAGTTTTTAAAGGAGCTCCTGAGTGGCTCAGTTGGTTAAGTGTTCGACTTTGGCTCAGGTCATGATCTCACAGTTCATAAGTTCAAGCCCTGCATCAGGCTCTGTGCTGACATCTTAGAGCCTGGAGCCTGCTTCTGATTCTGTGTCTCCCTCTCTCTCTGCCCCTCCCTTGCTCGTGCTCTGTCTGTCAAAAATAAACATTTTTAAAACTTTAAGAAAAAAATTTTTTTAAATTCTCATCTAGGGGGCCTGGGTGGCTCAGTCGGTTAAGCGTCTACGACTTTGGTTCAGGTCATGATCCCGAGTTCCGTGAGTCTGAGCCCCACAATGGGCTCTGTGCTGACAGCTCAGAGCCTGGAGCCTGCTTCGGATGCTGTGTCTCCCTCTCTCTCTCTGCCCTCCCCTGCTCTCACCCTGCCTCTCTCTCTCTCTCAAAAATAAACAACCATTATGAGAAAAAAATTTTTAGGGGCGTCTGGGTGGCTCAGGTCATGACCTTGCCATCAGAGGGTTCGAGCCCTGTGTCGGGCTCTGTGCTAACAGCTCAGAGCCTGCAGCCTGCTTCAGACTCTGTGTCTCCCTCTCTCTCAAAAACAAATAAACATTAAAAAATTTAAAAAAATTTTTAATAAAAATTCTCCTCTAATCAAGGGTGTGGCAAGTGAGCTGGTAACAGCTTTGGGAAATGGTCGTAGAGCTCCATTGTTCTACAGATTTTGCCTGGAAACGCCTTCTTCTCCCTTCTTCCCCACACTAATGGCCTTCTTAGCCTGTTAATTGCAAGGCAAGCCAGCCCTCTTCTCAGAAGCCTTAGGGGATGCAGCCCTTCTGGCCACAGTGGATCCACACCTCACCTTCCCATGTGCATTTCTCACGCTGTGCTTTTGTTTGTACCACTCCCCTTGGTTATTAGGTGTCTGTTGTACATTTCCCCAAAAGGTACCGGCTTAAAACAACACGCATTCATTAGCTCACAGTTCCTGTGGATCAGACAGTCCGGCATGGTTTGGCTGAGTCATTGGTCATCTTCAGGCTCAACCAGAAAAGATGTTTCCTAGCTCACATGACTGTTGGCAGGATTCGGTTCCTCACAGGCTGCGGGACTGATGCCTCAGTTCCTCAAGAGCTGCTGGCCAGAGGCCTCCCTCGGTTCCCGGCCACGCGGAGCTTCAAGTAAACATGGCGGCTGGCTTGACCAGAGGGAGCAAATGAGAGGGCAAGAGAGGTGCCAGCAAGGGTGGAAGTCACAGTCCTTTGTAACCTAATCACTGAAGTGACATTCGTCAATTTGTCACATTCCATTCACTAGAAGCCACTCACTGGGTCCGGCCCATACCCACAGGTATGGCATGAACACCAAGAGGTGGGGGATCATTCAGAACCTTGTCGGAAGCCACCTACCAGAACTGTCGCTCCTTCCACTCCATCCTGTCATTGCTGGTTGTCCTGCCAGTCTCTGTCCTTCCATCATGAGCTCCTTGAAGACAGGGACTACCTTTGACTCACGATTTAGTGCCTCTTGGTGCCTAGCACAGGCTTGTTAGGTGAATAAATGAATGGCTGGTTACTCATGGTAGCAAAAATGGAACCAAAGGCAAGTCACCATTTTACTTAAGAGAGTGTGCTATTTACTACCTTTTTACCAGTCATTTCATATCTAGGAAATTAAGGAAAGAATCAGGAATGCAATTACCAGGATATGTTCAGAAGTTTACAAGTTGCATGCAAGGATGTCCTATGAAATTGTTTATAGTACCAAACCTCCCCCTCAAAAACAAACAAACAGAAACAACCAGGGGGCCCCTGGGTGGCTCAGTCAGTTGAGCGTCCCACTCTTGATTTTGGCTCAGGTCATGGTCCCCAGGTTGTAGGATCAAGTCCCGCGTAGGGCTCCGCACTGAGCATGGAGCCTGCTTAAGATTTTCTCTGTCTTCCTCTGCCCTTCTCCCTCGCTCACACACTCTCTCTCTCTCTAAGAAAAACAACAACAACAACCCATAAACTACCTGAATGTCCACTGATAAGCAGAAATTGATTAAATGCATTAGGCTACGGTCATACAATGGATATGCTGCAGTCATTAAAATGAAAATTGTTAAACAATAGGACATATAGGGAAACGATGCTTACAATATTGCACATTATTTTAATATTGTACAAGATTGCGTGTTATTTTTTGTGCATCAATAAAGCAGATTGTTGCAAAGCAGTGTATGTATTTTATACATTTACAAAGTAAATACACATAGAGAAAAAGTCTGGATAGATTTAATCCGTTTTGAATAGCCACAAAGTCACGATGATAAACCAGTTTTAAACTGCTTAAACAAACAGGTGTTTTTGGGTTTTGTTTTTTCCACGTAACAGAATGTCTGGAGGTAGGCAGCCTCTGGCCTTGGTTCTTTCTGGCTCATATCACCACAGCTCTTCTGACCTCCCCCTCATGCTCGCCTCCAGCCCCCCTAAGTCCTAAAATGGCTACCCCAGCTCCAGACAGCACACCCGCACTCAAAGTAGGAAGAACAAGTAAGGAGAGGCTCCAGTCATGGTTAACTTATTACTGGGAAAGTATAAGCTTTCTCAGAAGTCCCCTTCTAGGTTTCCCTAACACTCTCATTGGTTGAGTCGCAGGGACACTCCCAGCTTGGGAGGCTGGGGACATTAGAAACAGAAAATTTCAGGATTAGCTTAGAAAATCATAATTTATCCCCTAGTGACACTACTACCCAAACAAACTTGGAGGTCTGTGGGCAAAGAAAGAGAGAGAAAGGACGTTGGGTAGACAACTAGCCTCCTTTAGACGGGACGTTGTCCTGCCCACTTTGTCCCGATCCCAGGCACCTCACTCCTTGTACACTTACACCCAAATTGCTTTGCTCAGTTAATCACCTGATAATCCCTGAGAGCATTGGAGATTTTAACGCATGAATATAAGACTTGGAGTTAGAATATATGAAAAAATTGCTAGTTGTTCTCCATCATCCATTATTTCCTTCTTTCTTCCGGTAACAAAGTAACCCTCACCCCAAGATGTAGCAGGGCATACAGCTGCCCAGCTCCAGATTGTATTTCCCAGGCTCCCTTGCAGCCAGCTGGGTGTGACCATGCAAGTACTCACCACTGGAAAGTGAATAGAATTGATGTATACATCGCTTCTTCTGCATCATTTCTTAAAAGGAAATTGTTAGCCATCTACTTATTGTCTCCCTTTCTCACAAGCTGGGAATGCAGGTGTGGTTATTGGTGGAGAGCTGGTTTCAACAATGTCCTAGGAAATGGCAGAGAAACAAGAATAGAAGGGACGTGTGTCCTTAAATGTCTACCTGGGAGCAGAGCGGCTTACTCACTTGTGGATTCACTGTGAGCCACCCATATGGTTAAAGAAATAAAACAGTGGGGCGCCTGGGTGGCTCAGTAGGGTAAGCGTCCAACTCTTGATTTCAGCTCAGGTCACGATCTCATGGTTTGTGAGACTGAGCCCTGCATGTGCTGACAGCGAGGAGCCTGCTTGAGTTTCTCTCTCCCTCCCTCTCTCTCTGCCCCTCCCCCGCTCTCTCTCTCCTCCTGTCCCAAGCAACCTTTCAGTGACTGTGGGAATTTTTTCTCCTGCTAGCTACATTGTAACTAGTTGCCTCTGTGTAAACATATATATATATATATATATATATATATTAATAATTTTATTTGAGGGGCTCCTGGGTGGCTCAGTTGGTTAAGCACCCGACTTCGGCTCAGGTCCTGATCTCACGATTCATGAATTCGAGCCCCATGTTGGGCTCTGTGCTGACAGCTCAGAACCTGGAGCCTGCTTCAGATTCTGTGTCTCCCTCTCTCTCTCTCTGCCCCTCCCCTGCTTGCGCTTGCTCTCTTCCTCTCTCCCTCTCTCTCAAAAATAAACATTAAAAAATTGTTTTAAATAACAATTTTATTTGAGATATAATTCACTTACCATAAAACACACCATTTTAAAGCATACAACTCAGTGAGTTTTAGTATATTCACTCACAAGATTGTGCAACCATTGCTATTGTCTAATTTCAGAACATTTCCATCATCCCCTAAAGAAAGTCCGGACCGATTAGTAGTCACTTCCTATTTCCCCCTCCCCCAGCTCCTGGCAACCACTTAACTGATCTTAAGGGCAAACAGTCTTTCACTATTAAGTATTATGTTAGCTGTGGGTTTTCTGTAGATGTCCTTTTATCAGGTTGAGAAAGTTCCCTTCTATTTTGTTGAAGGATTTTATCATGAAAGGGTGTTGGAGTCTGTCAAATGTTTTTCTTGCATCTACAGGCATACCTCAGAGACGCTGTGGCTTTGGTTAGACCACTGCAATAAAGCAAATATTGCAATAAAGAGAGTCAAGTGAATTTTTGGGTTTCCCAGGGTATAGAAAAGTCATGCTCACACTGTAGTGTAGCCTATTAAGTGTGCAATAGCATTATGTCTTAAAAAAGTACATACCTCAATTAAAAAAGACTTTATTGTTAAAAAATGCTAACCATCATCTGAGCTCTGAGTCCTAATATTTTTATATAACAACCATAATAATAATGACAAAGTTTGAAATAATTCGAGAATTGCCAAAATGTGACACGGGGACATGACATGAGCAGATGCTGTTGGAAAAATGGGGCTGACAGACTTGCCTGCCACAGGCTTACCACAAACCTTCAATTTATCTGTGAAACACAATAAAGTGAAGAGCAATTAAGTGAAATAAGCCTGCCCTGAGACAATCATATTTTTGTCCTTTATCCGATTAGTATGGTGCCTTCCATTGATTGCTGCATAAATATTAATGGGGTGTTTTTAACATGCTTCATGTTGCTGTGTTAGTCATCTTGGTTTATAAGCTCCGGTGGGCTTCATTTTAAGAAAATTTGATAGCTGACAATCCAGACTTACACAACTATAGGCTTGGTTACTTAGGTTAAACAGATCCCACCCCTACCCCCACCCCATAGTTTTCCAGAAGGAGAAAATTCATTGTGAACATATAAAATATGAGGCAAAAATGAGATGCTTAGGCTTTTTAGGAACGACCCTTAGTGTGCATCCCTCTGAGTCCGAGAAAAACTATGGTACGCATGATGGCACGTCGTCTTGGGTGGTGGCCTAAACGGTCAAAATGGGCCTCTTTGGAAAGTCTAAAGCCTTCTCAGGGCTCCTGTAAGTCACCAAAGCCGTGGTAGAATTGATCACTGGCCTCTAGGGGACAGGAGTCTCCTTTCTTAGCAGGAAAATAGAATGAGGTTTGAATACAGATAATGGGCCACAGGAGTCTGCCTTCTTCCTCCTGTTATTATCTCTTCTGGAACTTTCTGCCTTGAGAGAAGTTGTTACAGCAGATCTCGCTCCAGATGGGAAAAGTGCGTTCAGCTTGGCCAATGACCACTTTGAGGACATCTATTTCTGTGTGTCCTGCATTCCTTCCTTTGGGGAACTTCCCTCCCACCCCACCCCCTGTGATATTCACGGTGCTGTCAATCATGGGAATCTACCTCTCTAACCACAGCCATGACTCAACTCTAAGTCAGATAGACTTTCTCAGGACTTTGGAAACTTGAATGGAGACATGCAGGGATGGAAGAACGTAGTTGGAGGTTGGAGCTGATGTGTTTGATGTGTTTACCCTAGAGCAGGCATTCTCATCTGTGATCCTTGGACCAGCCACATTAGCACCTGGGAACTTGTTAGAAATACAAATTCCCGGGCCCTACACCATACCTACTGAATCAGAAATCCTACGGTAGGCTCCAGCAATCTGTGTGGTTTTTTTTAATTAATTAACTTATTTTTTAGTAACCTCTACAGACCCAATGCGGGGATCAAACCTACAACCCAAAGATCAAGAGTCATATGCTCTTCTGACTGAGCCAAACAGGCACCCCAACAATCCGTATTTTAACAAACCCTCTCGATGATTTTGACCTAGAGAAACTAGAAATTTCTACTAGTGGGATTCCCAGAGCTTAGCTGGATCTTGTCCTTTCTTTTTCTTTTTAAATATTTTTATTTATTTTTGAAAGAGAGGGAGAGAGACCACCAGAGGCAGAGGAGCAGAGAGAGAAGGAGACACAGAATCTGAAGCAGGTTCCAGGCTCTGAGCTGCCAGCACAGAGCCTGACATGAGGCTCAAACTTGTGAACTGCGAGATTACGAGCTGACCCAAAGTCAGACACTTAACCGACTGAGCCACCCAGGCACTCCTAGATCTTGTCCTTTCCTGGGACTTGGCTGTTGACATCTTCTTTAGATTCTTTTTCTGCTCAGTGTCCTTCTAATAAATTCCTTCTGGATTTTGTTTTATTTGAGAGAGTCAGAGTTGCTTTTCAGAGAGAGAAAGAGAGAGCACGTGTGCACAAGCATGCACGAGTTGGGGAGGGGCAGAGGGAGAGAGAGAGAGAATCCCAAGCAGGCTCTGAGCTGTCAATGCAGAGCCTGACCCTGGGCTCAGCTCCAGGAACTGTGAGATCATGACCTGAGCTGAAATCAAGAGTCAGACGTTTAACCATCTGAGATACCCGGGCACCCTGACAGGAGAATTATTTCTTTTAATATTCTCTAAAGGTTCCCCTTTAGGTCCCCAAAAGGACCCCAGGCTAAGAATGTAATCTTGTTACAGAAAAAAAAATGTATTTTCAAGTGTACTAGGTCCTTTGTTTTGAAGGGCACATTAATGAGTGCTCAGTGGGTCAGCTTCAGCCTGACCTTTAGCTGGGGTCGGGTACAAAGAAAATCCTTTGTGTCATGGACTATGAGAAAAGCAGACTGGGGGAAACTGTATTGGAGCCAAGAAGAAGCTGGAGGAGATGGTAGCAAGCTGACTCCCAAAGAGGGATACAGCCAGAAAGAAATTCCTCTTGGCAGTACTGGCCCATGAAAGTTTAGGACAGTGATGTCGTATCGATCATTTTAAGTTGGTGCACATGTTATGCTGATCTGGTCCCTCTGTTTCCCCAAAACCTCCGTAGAACCTGCTAAGTGCTAGTGATCCTTGGAGGAGTGGAGGAATCAGGACTGCGTCCAGAAATGTCTGAGATAGCCTGTGAGAAAAAAATAGCATCAGAGGAGAAAGAGGAACTGTGAGAAACACTGTTCTCTGGGCTAGCCAAAAGGTTGTCACCTCACATCCATGCCATCCCTTGCCAAAATCACAGGAATTAAGAGGAGAGGTCTGGAGACCAACTTAAGGTTGGCATTGGGGGTATCTGGCTGACTTAGTCAGTGGAGCATGCCACTCTTGATCCTGGGGTCTTGAGTTTGAGTCCCATGTTAAAAAAAAGTGGGGGGATGGCTTTGGCTACATGTCGTAAAAAAAAATCAAACTTCAAAAATGATTAACTCATAAGGACATTTTATTTTGTCACATAACAAGAAGGCCTAAATTAGATGGGTTCCCGGGTTAGTTAATTGAGCGGCTTAGTGATGTCATCAAGGGCCCAGTGCTCTTTGCCTCTTGCTACCCCGCCTGTCCTCAGACCACCAGAGATCCAGTTACCCTGTTTGCATATTAAAGTGAACTCATGTTTCCATGAGCAGAATTCTTTTGGTTGCAAATGTCAGAAATCCAATCCAACTTAAGGAAAACAGGAATCCAATGAGACGTCAAGTATGTCTGGATGCAGGAGGGCATCAGAACTCTCTTTGATTCCATCTTTCAGGTTGATTTGATTCTGTTTGGCTTCGTTCTCAGACAGACAGCAAAATGGCTACTGGCATACCAAGCCTTCAGTGCCGTGTATCTTGCTTTGGGGGCGGTGGGGGAGAGGAAGAGAGAGAGATTTTCTTCCTTCTAATGTCCACATGACAGATTTCATAAAGGGATTGAGCTAGGACATGACAGAGCCTGGATTCAAACCCATGCCTTTTTAGTTCCAAAACCCATGCACGGGGTGGGGGGGACTGAACAAAAGCAGAGGAGTCAAGATGGAGAGGAGCTTTATTGCTGCAAGGAAAAGATGTCCAGAAGGCACCATGGCAGAGCATTTAGCCCAGCCTGGGAGCATGAATCAGGGAAGTCTTTCAGGAGGAGGAGATATTTGAAGCGAGGCTTGAAGGACTCCAGGTGTTTGTCAAAAGAGCAAAGGAGATGGGCAAGAAAAGAGGTTGTCTGGGTATGCAGGGGAGGTCCCCAAACTCAAAATTTCAGCTTTGGGCAGTCACTGTCTCCACGAGGTGGGAGCTTCCTTGTTGTGTCTCCTCCCAGCTCTGTCCATGCCATTGCACCATCATTCTTCTGATGCACACAGTTATTCACATGGGGGTTTCCAGAAGCATTCTCACAGCAACTGGGGCAGTGGTGTGCATTCTGCAAGCTACTCTCTGTATGACTATTGGCTAATCACTTCCCCTCTGGGATGGAGCTATCCATCAGATTGCGGTGGGCAAATTGTGGTAATGGTTGTACATATCCATAACTATGCTTAGAAACCACGGAAATGTGAAACCAGGTGAAACGTATGGTATGTGAATTATATCTCAATAAAGCTGTTTAGAAAAAAAAACTGTAGTGGGCTAGGTGATGGGGCAAGTTTGGCCTAAGGGCTGTAGACCTACTGCAATCAAGGCTTTGCTACTTTGTATCCAGGTAATCCTGGGTACTTTGTCTTACTTTATCCCCTTGAACCTCATTTTCTTCACTGCAAGAAGGAAATTATACCCTTATCTTGTTTAGCTAGTTAAGGAACAGGTACAGTATGGTGTTGGAATGTTTGGTTAGGATTCTAACTCTTCACTACCATCTCCCTGTGCCTCCACTTCCCCATCTGTTGAACGAGGATAAGAGGACCTAGTTCATGGCATTGTTGGGAAGATTGAGTGGGTACCTAAACAGTTCTTGGAACTATGCCTAGCACGTGGTTCAACAGTTCAATAGAAATAGTAGTTCGTGGGACACCTGGGCGGCTCAGTCAGTTGAGCGTCTGACTCTCGATTTCTGCTCAGGTCGTGATCGCAGGGTCATGGGATTGAGCCCAGCATTGGGGTCCACACTGAGCATGGAGCCTGCTTGAGATTCTCTCTCTTTCTCCTTCTGTCCCTCCCCTGCATGTGCACTTGCTCTCTCTCTCTCTCTCTCTCTCTCTCAAAAATAAACAAATCTTTAAAAAAATGTTTTTAATTTTTTAATGTTTATTTATTTTTGAGAGAGACAGAGACAGAGACCGTGTGAACAGGGCAGTGGCAGAGAGAGAGGGAGACACGGAATCCGAAGCAGGTTCCAGGCTCCGAGCTGTCAGCACAGAGCCCGACGTGGGGCTCGAATTCACAGACCACGGGATCGTGACCTGAGCTGAAGTCAGACACTTAACTGACTGAGTCACCCAAGGACACCTGGGTGTCCAATTCATGTTTTTAATTAAAAATTTTTAAAAGGTAGTACCTCATTTGTTATATCTATTTCATATCCCGGATTCCATTTGGGATCTTCTTGATGAGGTAAAACTTCCCACCCAAATCTACTGCTGGATTCCCTGCTAACTGGGGATTAACCACACCTGAGTCCTGCCCTCAACGTAGTGCACAATTCTGGGGGGTAGGTCTGCCAGTCCATGCTCCTTTTCTCTGAAAATGCCTTTTCCATATGAGCGGGCCTCAGCCGTTCCAACTGTGACTGGATGGACAGGGGCAGACCCCTTACCCAAGCTGGAACAGTCAACTACTTTCTCCTGGAAATTTGGAATTAGGACACAGGGCTGTGTGCGAGCTGGAGCTGAGAGGTGACATAGCTCCAGGCTAGGGCAGCCATTTTGTGCCACGTGAATGGGGGTGCGAGAAGTCACGGAGGAGCCATGGAACAGAGCCACAAAGACTACCAGAAATCCCTAACCCAGAGGGAGGAGGAGAGAGTGCTTCTGCCTTGAATCCTGGTACACTTCCATTCAGTCATGTCACACATTTATTGGGTGTCTACTCTGTTCCACGCCCAGGGATACAGCCGTGAACAAGAGGGACGAATCCCTGCCCTTGGGCATAATGGAAAACCACTGAAAAGTTTTGTGCGGGGAAACAACACAATCTTACTACATTTTTAGGAGATCACTCTGGCTGCTGTGTGAAGAATGGGTTGCAGGGGAACGAGGGGGAAAATGGAGAAAATGTCACAACAGTCTAGGTGAAAGGGATGACGGCTCACACTGGGGCGGTGGCAGAGGGAGTAGTGACCAAGAGGGGAGTCTGGATCTATTTTGAAGTTTCCAGTTCCTGGTTCTAGTTCCTCATGAGAGACGTGTCTACTTCCTGCCTGTGAGTTCATCCAGATATCCTCCCGCCCCCCACCCTCGCTCTCCCCCCAACATGTCTTTCTGACTTGGGCTAGTATGTGTGATGGATTCTGTTATTTGCAGTTGAACCATCCCTGACTAAGACACCTTGCCTCTTCAGGCTGGTTTAGTTCACCTCTTCAGGCTGGTTTAATTCACCACTAGCTAATTCACCACTAGCTAGGGCATGACCATTTTATTTTCTTACCCTTTATTAAGGAAAGTGTTTTCTCTTATGAGTCACACATATGGGAATTAACAGCCTCCCAAGGGAAAGTTTTCTTCTGGAGAACTTTCAGATTTAAAAACAGATTTAAAAACAAAGATTTATTTTATGATGTGGGAAATATGCTGATGATATGTCATGTGCCACCTCCTGTTATGCCTACAATAGCAGATAAGGGGAACGGATAATAGTAACAGTTGCTATTGGGGCACCTGGGTGGCTCAGTCCATTAAGTGTCCGACTTTGGCTGAAGTCATGATCTCATGGCTCATGGATTCGAGCCCCATGTTGGGCTCTGTGCTGACAGCTCAGAGCCTGGAGCCTGCTTCAGATTCTGTGTCTCCTTCTCTCTGCTCCTTTCCCACTCATGCTCGCTCTCTCTCTCTCTCTTTCTCTCTTTCTGTCTCAAAAATAAATAAACGTTAAAAAAAATTTTTTTTAATAACAGTTGCTAAAATGTTTGCCTTACTCTGTGCCAGGCCTGTCCTAAAAGCTTTGTATATTTAACTCATTTAAGCTTCAAGGCAATCCTACTAGGTGGGCTGTCCGTGTTCTTATTTTACAGCTCATATCATTGCCCTATTTTACAAAAGAGAAAACAGAGGCACAGAAAGGTTCAGTAAGTGTCTAAGATCACAAAACCTAAGTGGTAGATCTGTGATTCAACCCAGGCATTTGGGCTTCATGCTCTCAGCCAGTGTTTCTCAACTAGGAGCTCTGATGGCATTTTGGGTGGGATGAGTTTTTGTTGTGTAGGACTGTCCATCTAACTCATTGTGGTTAATTTATTTTTTAATGTTTTATTCATTTTTGAGAGAGAGAGAGGGGATCTGAAGCCGACTCAGAGCTGACAGCAGCAAGCTCGATGCGGGGCTTGAACTCACAAACTGTGAGATCATGACCTGAGCCGAGGTTGGATGCTTAACCGACTGAGCCACCCAGGTGCCCCTCATTGTGGTTAATTTAGTATCTAGGCTTTACATACATTAATTTAGTTTAATCCTCCCCACAACCCTATGAGTTAGGTGTTATTACTTTCATCCCCATTTTACAGAAGAGGAACTGAGACCCAAGGAGGTTAAATAGCTTGCCCTGAGCTTTCCAGCTCATAACAAGGGAGGGGAGTGGTGTCAGCATTTAAGCCCAAGCAGTCTGGCTCCAGCTCCTACTTTTAACCGCTCTGCCATCCTGCCTCACTTAGAGGAAGACAATAAATGAAGGCATGGAGTGCCCTGGCCAGACAGTGCCTTTAAGTAGAGTCCAGCAGGCCTTTCAGAGTGGGCTCAGGAGCTCAAGGGAGCCATTCCAAGCTGGAAAGGCAAAAACTGGCAGTGACCCTTCCCTTATGCAGGACCCGCCAGCAGGGAAAGTGGGAGGGAGATGTGGTTAGAAAAAGTCTAACCTGCCAAGCACCTAGCCCAGAAACTGGGGAGAATCAAGAAGAGGGAGTCAGGAAGCCACAGCAGAGAAAAGCCAAAGGAATGTCCGGAACACTAGCCTGCTGGGTGGGTGCCTCATCTTCCCTAACTTCTTTTCTCTCTGCTCCACCTCCTCCTGCAGCTGTTTCTTCCCTGAAAGGTATCACGTTGCCCAGGACATCCTGGGCACTCCTTTGTAACTCTGCACTTCTATACTCCAAGATAAACTTACACGTGGCTAATGGCAGGGCTAATTGGCACCATTTTGGGCAAAGCTGATACCAGATTGAATCTCCAACCCTATAATTTCACTCCAAAAAGAATTCAGCAAAAGCTGAAGGCCGAGGGCGTGGAGACACTGGTAGCTGCCCTCCCAGTGCCTTTAAGCTGCAGAGTTGAAAAGGTAACACGAGAAAACGCAGGAGCGGCCACTGCCTAGGATTCCACTTCACTTCGAATTCAACCTTTTCCTCTTCAATTGCAGTTCGGCTCTGGGCCCCTGGCCAGGACCCTTAACTCTGTCTTCTTTTTCTGATCCATTTAGACCTTTGAACTTGTGGGGGGTTTGGACACAGACCCTCTGCTCTGATTCCCCTTACTCCTGACTACTTCTGGAGGAAAACCCCATCCCAGCTGAGGTCACTAGGCCCAATAGGTCACCAATTGCCTGTTTACCAGTAGACGAAACCGGCTCAGCCCACCCAAGGGGAAGGATTTATTATAAGAAGCCAGGGGTCTTACAGAACCCAGGGCGATAATTGCAGCCATGTAATAAGATGTTGAAACGGAACCTTTCCCTGCCTCCCTTTCTACAGAGATGCCAGAACACAGATATCCTATCTCAAAGTGAATGTGATGTCGCTTCTTAAGCAGAAGTTTCAAAAGAAAGTGTAGAACCTGTTTTTACCACCTTTGAACCTCTTGGCCGGATCAATGATAAACGGTGGTCAGAATGTAGAAAGAGGAGGGGTTTGATGAAGAGATCTCTTTGGAGAGAGCTTTGTCTGTTGTTCTCGCCGTCTTTCCCCTACCCTAGATGGCAAGGGAGAGAGGTGGAGAGGTGGAACACACAGTATTTCAAGCCCAGGGGAGCAGTTCTTCAATGACAGGGGAGGGGTGCCTGGGTGGCTCAGTGGATTGAGCATCCAGACTCCTGATTTCGGCTCAGGTCATGATCTCACAGTTCATGGGTTCGAGCCCCACATCAGGTTCTGAGCTGACAGCTTGGAGCCTGCTTGGGATTCTCTCTCTCTCCCTCTCCCTGCCTCTGCCCTGTTAATGTGCTCGCTCTCTCTCTCTCTCTCAAAATAAGTAAATACAGCTTTAAAAGTTTGTTTTAATTTTAATTTTTTAATGTTTATTTTTGAAGGAGAAAGAGACAGAGTGTGAATGGAGGAGGGGCAGGGAGAGAGAAGGAGACACAGATTCCAAAGCAGGCTCCAGGCTCTGAGCTGTCAGCACAGAGCCTGACACAGGGCTCGAACTCACGAACCATGAGATCATGACCTGAGCTGAAGTCAAAAGCTTAACTGACTGAGCCACCCAGGCGCCCCCCCCCCCAATTTTTTTAAATGATAGGGGAGGCTCTCCATACTGTAGCCCAGGGGTTGACTTCCCTTAAGAAATCCTGAAGATGAGAGATGGCTCACCAAATACCTTGACAACTCTTATCAAGAATTTCACGTGCTAGATACTGTTCTATGTGCTTTATGTGTATTAACACATTTAATCCTCCCGATAACCCTGCGAGATAAATGCTATATATTGAAGCCTGATACTTTCCCTCACCAACATATTGTAAATATTTTCCCACAGTAAATATCCTTTCCCGCATCAGTAAATACCCACATGGATTTAATGGCTGCACAGTCTTTCTTTGCAAAGCTGCAAAGCATCATGGTTAAGCACATGGACTCTGGAGTCGGATTGCCTGGTTCAAATCCCATCTCTACCAATTATACATGGTTTGGGACCATTTTTATAAAGGAAAAGAAGGCATGTAACCCAAGGCTGGCATCCTTCATGACCCCCACATCTCCAGCCCACTAGGGTCACCTTTCACTCCATTAATATTTCTTAGACACCTAGCATCTTCCAGAAACTGGAGATACATCAGTGAATGAGACAGATGTATTCCTTGCTTTCATGGAGTTTATATTCTAGTAAGGGAGACATTAACAAATAAACATACCAAAGAAGATGAATGAAAAATAATATAAATGGTTAATTCAATAAAGAAAAAAAGCAAGGGACTGCTGAGATGGAGAAAACAGTCATTCTTGGGAAGTTAAATAAAATTGGCTTGAACTTCTAGAGCCTGGAGACGGATGTATGCCTAGGGCTGTATGGGATTGGAAGTAGAGGACACCTTCACCTTCTGGTCTGCCCTGACTCCAGTACCCTTCTCTTGCACTAATTCCCTGCCATTCTATAGGTTCCTAGGGTGAACAAGCAGGCCATTGAGAACCACAATGCAGCTTGGTCTTGGTTTATTTCCTCCTCCCCGAAGACCTGTTGTACCAAGCAAGCCCTTGCAGGTCTTGGTAGGCCCATTAAGTGGCTCCCTTTCAGACGTAGGGCCCTTTGGAGACTATCTCATCCCAACCCTTCTCCCATTTTACAAATGGAGAAACTGACACGGATCACCTTCAAAAATTTTCTAGAGAAATTTAAGTTTCTCCTGAATTGGAAAGTTGTCATGATAAAATGCATTGTTGAAAGGGACATAGAAATTGATCTGAAGTTTCATCAGAAACTATTAAATCATCACCATCATCATTCAGGGCATTTTCACATTCCAGATCTGTAAGTGTCAAAGTTGAGGGAACTGAACAAGAGGTATAGAAATGGACGTCTCAGAAAAGAGAAGTAGCAGCAGTTGACAGGAAGAACAACATCCTCAATTTTCAAGATATTTACAAAGTCTGTGAATGTTGTTTTTTTCTAAGTTCCTTCTTCAAAGAAAAAGCATCCCGTCTCCGTTCTAATAATTTTACTTAATTAGCACACCCTGTTCACCTTTGCTATTAAAGGGACAAAAACTAAGTTAATTATACTAAACCTTACGAAAAACTTTAAAGATTATAATGGTCAGTGCTGGCAGAGACATAACAAAACCAGTATTTACACAATTTTCTGGTGACATTGGAACTGGAATAACCCTTTTGAAAGCAATTTGGCAATATAGTTCAGGAGACAGTAATTCCTCTCCTGGAACTTTCTCCTAAGTGAGTCAAATATAGAGGAAATAAAGTAGCAAAAACTTGGAAATGACCTATGTTTGAAAGGTGTTTTGAGTGCTTACTTTGTAGCAAGTCCCATTTTTGTACACTTGACACAGATTATCTCATTTAATCCTTCAAACAGTTCTAGGCAGTATATGCTAATTTACCCCTCATATAACAAATGGGGAAACTGAGGCCATAGGAAATGTTGTGGTTTGCCAATGGCTCAACAGAGTTAGAGCTGGGATTTAAAAGAAAGGAAGAAATGGGGCGCCTGGGTGGCTCAGTTGGTTAAGCGTTCAACTTGGGCTCAGATCATGATCTCCTGGTTCAGGAGTTTGAGCCCCACGTCAGGTTCTATGCTGACAGTTTAGAGCCTGGAGTCTGCTTCTCTGTGTGTGTGTGTGTGTGTGTGTGTGTGTGTCTTTGTCCCTCCCCTGCTCATACTCTGTCTCTCTCTCTCTCTCTCTGAAAAATAAATAAAACATTTAAAATTAAAAATCAATAAATAAATAAAATAAATAAATAAAAAAAAAAAAGCTGGGATTTGAACCCAAGTAGTCTGCTTCCAGGGTCGCATGCTCCACCACTGTATTTTTCTGTCTCTACCTGGTCTCTGACCTCAGTGACCTGTTGCTCCAGTGCAGTTTCCTGTTCCCAGACCAGGCCCCCAGCATGATGCTGATATCTTGATCTGATACTAAGCTCGTATAAAGCTTCAGACAAGGGATGACTTCTTTAGTTAAGAAGTAATGGTGATCCAGAACTCCCTTCTCTTCTGCAGTGGTATGTGGAGGAGAGACAGCGGACAGCCATTTCTCAAGCCTCCACAATGTGCTAGGGACTATGGGTAGGTCATTTCATGAAATCCGCCCAACTCAAAGTAGGGGATCATTAGCCTCCTTGACAGCTATAGAAATTGAGACTCAGAGAGGGGAGGTGACTAGCTCAAGGTAATACAAGTAAGTAAAGATTGTCCCTGGGCGGCTGGGTGGCTCAGTCGATTTCAGTGTCCGACTCAGGTCATGATCTCACAGTTAGTAAGTTCGAGCCCTGCTTCAGGCTCTGAGCTGACAATGTGGAGCCTGCTTGGGATTCTCCTTCTCTCCTTCTCTCTCTCTCTGCCCTTCTCCAACTCATTCTCTCTCTCTCTCTCTCTCTCTCTCTCTCCCCCCCCCAATAAATAAATAAACTTTAAAAAAATTAAAAAAAATAAAAATGGTCCCAGAACCCTCCATTTCTGGAATCCATGATCCTTCCCCAGATTGTCTCTTTGACAGAGACTCAAAATATAATTACTGCAGTCTCAAGCTTGGGGAATGTTGACCTGGTGAACATGTTGGTAGATGGGTCTAGGGGATACCAACCTAGCTCCAATGGCACATGCTAGACGGAAGCCAGGCAGTCCCAGGTTCAGGATCCAAGGAGAGGAGGGAAACAACGCAGACTCAGCAGATGCTTGACTGGTGCAGCTAAGAAGAAGGTAATATGCAAAGTCTGAAGCAATTTTCATATGCAACTGGAGAACTAGGTAGGGAAATTGAGGCAGAATCCCAGTCAAGGACCGGACCATCATGGCAACATGTGGGGACCATACATATATGGGTTCTCAGAACCATCTACCAATACTTTTCCATGTCTATGACTGTTTTCCTCACAGAGACACTGGGCAGGATCAGAGACCATGAAAACAACTAAGTCATCTCTGAGGATCACCTTCCTGCCTGTCCAGAGGCAAACGGATACAGGAGATAAAACTGGTTCTAGAACTTCCCACCCTGCTTACCCAGACATCCTGCCCTTGCTGGACTTGGCCCAGGGGCTGGGCTGGGTGAACTTAGAAAAGGGGCCTCAAAGGCAGGAGTCAGGAAGGCTGAGAAAACCATCCCGGAGAAGAAAACCTCCCCATCATGGACCTGTTCTCCACCCTAGAATATTATCACATGAATCAATAATTTTCTGTCCACATCTCTAAGTCCCTTGCTTCTGTCCTCCTAAGCCAGTGTCATACATTTCTCCCTTCCTGTGTAGCTTCCAAGGACCAGGAAAGGGATTGACCCAGCAGGGGACAAACAAGGAAAACTGGATTCAGCTTTCTGTCCTCTCTCCTCAAGGGCTACTGTGTCCTGCACTGCTTCTCTAGCAACGACAAAATCTAGAGCGCGTCCGGATATGAAGGTTTCCTGAGGAAAGGCCCTCAAGATCAACCATTCACTCTTCTGAGTGCAGAACAAGGGATAGAGATGTGTGACCCTAAGAACCTTGTCAGAACAGATCGAACTGGCCTTGGAAAGAGGCCGAACCAAGCTGTGAGCAAGACCACCCACACCGGAAGCACCATCTCCCATACTTGGCCCCCCTCTGGCCAAGGTGCATGAATATGGTCGAAGTCTGAGATTGGAAGGATGAGAAGCGTGCACACCTTGAGTACCTAGAGCACCCCAGGAATTTTGCTCATTTAATTTATCCTCACTACCCCTCGAAATACTCAAATTCTTACTCTCTCCATGTCACAGGTGAAAAAAGGTATTCATTAAGATTCTTTGCATTGGAATCAACAAGCCACTGAAGTGAGCTTTTCCTGAAAAGGCAGGGGATTCATTTTAAGGATCAAAGGGTGTGACCTGAAATCCACAGACATGCATAATAATAACAAGTAGCGCTTACTTAGTACTCACCATATATTAGACATTGTTCTATGCACTTTTATTTCATCATATGGCAATCCCATAAAGTAGGTACTACTATGATTCCCAGTTTACAGACAAGAACCAGGGCACAGAGAAGTTAAATAATTTGGCCAGGGTCACACAGTTAGTAAGTGGTAAAGCCATAATCTGAACCACAGTAGTCTGAAACAAGAGACTATGCCTTAAACCATTACACCAATGGTTACCTAGCTGCCTACCTAGCTGACAGGTGGTGGCGTCTGGGAAATAATCTGGAATGAGGGCTTTATTCCTCTCTTGTGCCACAGGCCAGCTCTCTCTCTAGTGGAAAATGGCCATAGCCACCCCCCCTGAGTTCCTATCCCCTCCATTTAAGAGGCCAACTAGGGGTGCCTGGGTGGCTCAGTCGGTTGGGCGTCCAATGTCGGCTCAGGTCATGATCTCACGGTCCGTGAATTCGAGCCCCACATCAGGCTCTATGCTGACAGCTCAGAGCCTGGAGCCTGTTTCAGATTCTGTGTCTCCCTCTCTCTCTCTGCCCCTCCCCTGCTCTCGCTCTGCCTCTGTCTCTCTCAAAAATAAATAAACATTAGAGAGAGAGAGAGAGAGAGAGAGAGAGACCAACCAGACTAAAGCTGGAATTCCAAATTTCTGAAGAAGAAACTCTGATTGGCACATTTTGGGTCAGATTCATACCCTTGGTCCAATCAGTTGAGACAGGGTTTAGGGAGGGGGACAAGGTCACATAATACTAGAAGCCCCATCACATTACACGTGTGAAGATGGGAAGAGCGATAACCAGAAAATAGGAAGATTGCACTGAAAAGTCACCCCAAAAGATTTCCACTGCAGAAAACTGAGGCTCCGGAAGGCTGGATAATTTGCCCAAGTTTGCCAACTGTAAATGATGAAGCCCAGATTCTAACCCAGGTTGATTTGTCTCCAAATCTAAGTCCTTTCTTCCATAGCAACAGGCTTCTTGCCAAAGTAAAAAACCTTGGTTAGATGCATAAGGTAAGTTCACAATGGAATTTTCATTCAACCATTATTTGCTAATAATCTGTTATGTATCAAGTGCTGTTCTAGGCAATGGGATTACCTGGTGAGCAAAATGGGCAAAAATTCCTACTCTTATGGACCTGACATTCTAGGGATACCATTGAAAGAGAGCAGAGGCCCATCCTATAGAAAACATTTTTGGCTGGGGCCCCGGGTGGTATGGAACATGAGAAGAACTTGGGATTTGATGTCTGTCCTAGACACTGGCACACACCATTCTCTCATGGATTGCAAAAATGGCACCAATTCTTCACCTTTCCCTATATCCACACCCTTTGTCACAAAATATTGCAGTGTTCTCTCACTCTGATGCTGGCCTTTGTCATGTGACTTGCTTTGGCCAAAGAATATGAATCAATGTGATACAACCTGGGGCTTCAAAAGCCCTATATGATAGGGTTTGCCCCTCTTGTACCTCTGCCATTACCCACAAAAACATGCCAGAACTAGCCTATTGGAGGAGCAGAGCCAGAGGTACTTATCTTCCCAGTCAAGGTCAGACTAGATGAGCTAACAGCTAACCAACCTCCAGACACGTGAGCAGGTCCAACCAAGATCAGCAGAGCTGCCTAGCTGGCCACCACTATGAGCTTGTTGCTTTATGCTTCTGAACCATATGATTGCTATATGCCATTATTGCAGCGACAGATAACCGACAAACCGCCCTCCCTCCAATGTACTAATTTCCTTTGCGGCCTTGATAGAAAAGGAACTCCAAATAATCCATTTCCTTAAAAGGGCCAAATGCTTCTTCTTGCCCTGGAGGACAGGGCCATAATGGAAACTAATTTCATCAAACACCTGAGAATTTGAATTTTAAGACAGTGTAGCCAAGCTAGGAGATCTTATTGGAGGTACTCATGGTGGTGGTATAGCAGGACTTGGGCATAAATGTATCTGCAACCTTATCCTGAGCCCTCTACCTCTCCTTTGGTGCCTGAATGCCCCCAGACTTGCTTCTCCAGCTACTCATAAGTTCTTTGAGCCTTACTCACATCTTTCCAAGAAATTCCCTTTAGCTGAAAATTGGCAGAAGGGGTTTCTGTTGCTTGCAACAAAGACCCTTAACTACTACTCTACCATCTAGACTCAGATTTAAGTCACAGCCTTGCTTCTTAGCAGCTGATCATTGTCCAGGGACTTGCTGGATAGATGACCTCCCAAGAGGTCATTTGGCCCTTGTGTCACCCAAGAGCCATAGGAAATGAGGGCAACAGTGTCAGGGGTTCTGACTGCCAACTCCCATTCTTCCCTGAAAGGGAGCAATTATCTCTTCTCCCTACATCCAGGCAGCTGGAGTCTGGCCAGGTGACCAACCAGTGCTTGGTTCATGGGATGCTCCCACTTGGGTCTTTGAATCTTGAAGGACAAGCTCAAAGACAGAGGGACAGTAATTACAGTAGGGACAGTGGGAGTGATGGTGCCCATGGCATTGATCTCACAAGCTAGTTCCTAGAGTGTGGACTTGGCTCCATTAGTTGCCCTTCCTCCTGTTTCCTGAGGCTGTTTGTCCTGGTTTCCTTTCAATCCTGGGATCCATCTGATGTCCTTCCAGTAAATTCCATTCTAGAGTCAGTTTCAGTTACTTGCATTCAAAAAGTCTGAATGCTGTAGTAAAGATAATGCCCATTTTACTGAGGAGGAAAGCATACTGGGTTAAAATTTATTGACTTGACCTAGAACTCCAACAGACTAGATTTGGAGCAATTTGAGAGCAGAGACCATGGCTGATTCATTTCTATGCCACCACCTTTCAAAACAGGGTCTGGCAACAAGCAGGAACTTTGGGCATATTTTGGAAAGTAGGAAGGAAGAAAGGAAAGGCGGAAGGAAGAAAGTGGGGGGAAGGGAGGAAAGAAAGGGAGATGTAAATGGAAGAAAAGGAAAAGGAGAACTTCTTTCCATGCCTGAAAGTTCAAGCAAACTGTTAGTCTTTTCAGATCCCTTTCTAAAGACTTCAGGAATCAGATAAGGTTTCTTGAGCTACACACCCAGAAATGGTACAATGCCATTTGTTCTCCATCTCAGAGGACAGTAGAGTGGAAAAAAGAAAAGGTAGGCTTTGGAGGCAAATTTGGAGTCTACCCCCTGCTGCTTGTATGACCTTGAAACAAGCCTCAGTGTCCTAATCTGAAAGTGAGCATGTGCGTCTATGTTTTTAAGAGACATTAAATGCCTACTAGGTGCTAGGGATTTAATGGTGAACAGACGCAAGCAAAGCCCTTGTTCCCCTGGTGCTTACAGACTAGTAGTGGTTGTGTTGGGGAGAACAAGTATTAATCAAATGAGTACACAGCAAATGGAAAATTAGAATTATGTTAGCTTTACCTAGACAAAATATACCATTCATAACGTTTGTAATGGAATACAGTGAAAGTTTATAATGGGAGAATATGATCTAGTCCAGGAGGTTGCTAAAGAGTCCATGGTGGATATGAGAGTTGAGTTACAGGTAATCCAGGAGACTGCACAGAGGATTCATGATTAGATGATGAAAGAGACGTGGCATGTTTGAGGGAAAGAAAAAAGGTAGAAGACCAACAGGAAGCTGATGAAAGGCAAGACTAGAGAAATAAGGAGCAGGCCTTGTAAAGACTTAGATGCCATGGAAGGGCTTTGATCTCTCTCCTAAGAGCAATGGGAAGCCAGTGAAGTGTTCTGAGTGTGTAAGTTAGATGATCATATTGCATTTTGGAAAAATAACCCTGGCAATGCTATGAAGAACAAACTGGAGGTGAGTCGGAATGGACCCAAGAGACCAATTTAGATGGTCAATGCAAAAGTCCAGGCAAGAGGAGTTAACAGTTTATATTGGTGGGAATGTAAACTGGTGCAGCCGCTCTGGAGAACAGTGTGAGGGTTCCTCAAAAAATTAACAAGAGAACTCCCCTATGACCCAGCAATAGCACTGCTAGGGATTTACCCAAGAGATATGGGACTGCTTATGCATAGGGGCACATGTACCCCAATGTTTATAGCAGCACTTTCAACAATAGCCAAATCATGGAAAGAGCCTAAATATCCATCAACTGACCAATGGATCAAGAAGATATGGTTTATATATACAATGGAATACTACATGGCAATGAGAAAGAATGAAATCTGGCCATTTGTAGCAATGTGGAGGGAACTCAAGGGTATTATGCTAAGTGAAATAAGTCAGGCAGAGAAAGACAGATACCATATGTTTTCACTCATATGTGGAACAAGAGAAACTTAACAGAGGACCATAGGGGAAGGGAAGGGGGCAAACTAGTTAGGGAGAGGGAGGGAGACAAAGCAAAAGAGACCCTTAAATACTGAGAACAAACTGAGGGTTGATGGGGGGGTGGGGGAGAAGGGAAAATGGGTTATGGGCATGGAGGAGGGCACTTTTGGGATGAGCACTGGGTGTTATATGGAAACCAACCTGACAATAAACTATATTTTTTAAAAAAAGAAGAGTTAACAGTTTGGACAAAAGTGGTGGCTTAGAGTGGAGTGTGAGTAGATTGAGAAAAATAAATTGACTTTAAATTAAGGAGGTCAAATTGAAAAGACTCAGTTGAGGATTGGATTGGGAGGAGGGAAAGAATAGTCACTGAGGATGATTGTCTAGGTGTCTGAGTCCGATAACTAGAGGGTTGGTGGTGCCATTGACTGAGTTAGGGCTGGGTTTGGAGAGCCACTGAGATAGTCAAGAGGAGGTGTCAAGTAGGCATTTAGATAAATTGGTCTGGACTCAAAGATGTCTGTGTTGAAGATGTGGATACATGACCATAGTTGGTAAGTATGTCTTGAACTCAATAAGCTTGCCTGAGGAGAGAATATAGTGAGGATAGAAGAGGTCTAGAGCTGAAACTTGAGCAACCCACTATTTAAAAACATTTTTAATGCTTATTTATTTTTGAGAGGGGGGCAGAGAGAGAGGGAGACACAGAATCTGAAGCAGGCTCCAGGCTCTGAGTTGTCAACACAGAGCCCAATGCAGGGCTCAAACTCAAACTCCTGAACCACAAGATCATGACCTGAGCCAACGTTGGAAGCTTAACCGACTGAGCCACCCAGGTGCCCCTTGAGCAGCCCACTATTTAAAGTCAGTTAACAGAGGATGAATCTGCAAAACGTACAAAAAAGTAGCCAAAGAGATAGGAACCAAAGCAGAGATAATAGCCACTTGTTGATTTTGCCATTTAGGATCTGCTCTGAGGTAGGCAGAATAATGCCTCCCCTCAACAAAGATATCCATGTTCTAAGCTCTGAACTCTGTAATATGTTACCTTACTTGGTAAGAGGGATTTTCCATGTACAATTAGGTCAAAAATCTTAAGATGGAGAGATTACCCTGCCTCATCCAGGTTGGCCCAGTGTAACCAGAAGCATCTTTATGAAAGGGAAGAAGAGGATCAGAGTCAGAGAAAGAAATATAACAAGAGATTCAGAGGTTTGAGTTTTGTGACCATGAACCAAAGAACGTAGGTAGCCTCTGGAAGCTGGAAAAAGGAAGGGAACAGATTCTTCCCTAGAACCTCCTAAAAAACCACACCTCTGCCAATACCTCGATTGTACCCCCATGAGACCCATTTCAGACTTCCGACCTCCACAACTGTGAGAGAATAAATTGTGTTGTTTGAGGCTACTATTTTTGTGGTAATTTTTGTAGTAATTTGTTGCAGCAACTAATACATGCCCTCTCTTCTTTGACAATAGTACTCCCAATTTTGCTTTGGGGAAAGCAGCCCTATTCTAGGTCTACATACTCCAATGAAGCAAACTCTACCCGGAGGCTCCAGTGCTATGATAAGTGACCTAGCCTGAGCCAGTCTTCCCATTATATCCACCAGCCACTTTGATCAATCAGGATTGGGCCTATGATCTCAGCCAGCCCAATCAGAGCAACACCGAGTAAGATTTATGCTAGGGCTTCTGGAAAAAGAGCCTCGCTCCTCTTTGCTGAATGTGAATGAGGAATAATAAAGCTCCGGGAGTCACTGGCAGCCATCTTGCAACCATGAGAGAGAAAGAGAGAAAGAATCTGAAAACGGAGCCCACATGGAAAAGCACAACTGAGAAATAGACAACAAGAGTAACCAGATCCTAACGCAGAGTGGTTATTCATCTGACACACACTGGACACTGGAGTGGCCAATTATTATTGAAATATTTTTGTCGGTAAAGAAATACTGACCAGAACTGGCATCTGGGAATAGAAGTGATTCCCTTACTGCCTCCCATCCACCCTTCTTCAGGAAGGGACCTCCCTATCATCTGGTAACTAAAGAGTTAATGCTGGGATCTTCAAGGGACTTCCAGCAAGCCCCTTCTGACATCTACCCTGATGGGTCAGTGACAGTTCAGTGTCAGTTGTTAACTACTTTTAATGGTACTCCTGTCCTAATATTATTGTTTGAACCCCTCTATTCAGCTGGGTCTAAACATCTACCCCTGGACTATTATTGACAATACATTCTTGTGCTATTGTTTAAGCCAGCATAAGTCAAGATTCCTGTCACTTGATAACCATGTATATAATATGCATATACTATAAATATATGTCATATATATAATATGCATACATAACATGCATATAATATATATAATGGACTATTACACAGCCATAAAAACAGATGAGATCATGCCATTTGAGACATGGATGGACCTAGATAGTGTTATGTGAAGTGAAATAAGTCAGACTGATAAATACAAATACCATACGATTCCACTAAAAAAAACCCCAACAACAAGAAAGGAATGCACAAAAAGCAGAATCAGACCTATAAATACAGAGAACAAACTGATGGTTGCCAGAGAGGTGGGGGTTGGGGTGGGCAAAACAGGTGAAGGGGAGAAGGAGATACAGGCTTCCAGTTATGGAATAAATAAATCACAGGAATAAAAGGCACAGCATAAGGAACACGGTCAATGATACTGTAATAGCAATGTAACAAGACACAACACTATGCTTGTGGTGAACATAACATAATGTACAAACTTGTCAAATCACTAAATTGAACACTTGAAACTAATGTGACATGGTGTGTCAACTATACTCGTTTAAAAAAAAATTAAAAAGAGACCCCACAAACACCAGGAAAATGGGAGGTCACAGAAGCCAGGGGATGAGGGAGTTTTGACAAGAAGGGAATGGTCAACAGAGTCCAATGGTTCTGAGAAGTCAAGTAAGAAGCCTGAAACTAAGCAAAGTGTAAATCATATGAACCCATAGCAGGTGCTCAATAAGAGGTAGTTCCTCTCCATTTGTGTCTCCCATGCTCCATCCAACAGTATGCGTATAGGCTACATAACAAGAAAACCCAAACAATAGAGACTTAAACAAGAGAGAATTTTACTTCTTTCTCACATAACAGTGGTCCAGAGGTAGGCATTGGGCAGGATTAGTACCCCACCAATATCATGGCCCCAGGCTCCTTATATCATTCTTGCTACCATCACAGCAAATACTTTCTATATTCAAAGTCCCTTCAAGGTCAGAGACGGCTGCTGGAGCACCAAATTCCTGGCAAGAAGAAGAAGGAAGGGAAAGGCAGAAAGGGATGACTTAGCTTAGTCAACTGTCTTGAAATAGCATTTCCAGATCTATCAACTCGCTTAACATCTCATTGGCCAGAACTTAGTCACATGGCTACCCCTCGCTGTAAGGAAATGTAATCTTTAAGCTAAACGCATAGTCACTCCAACTAACATAAGGGCTGTTCTATTTTGGAAGAGGGATATTTGGCAACCGGCAATATTGCTACAGTTAGCTGCTCGTATCTGATGACATATGTAATGGTCTCTGAAAGATTACAAATGGCTTTCTCTCCATTACCTCCCCTGAGACTTCTAACATATCTGTGCTGGAGTTGTCATTATCTCCATTTCCTTTTAATATTTTTTTAACATTTGTTAATTTTTGAGAGAGTGAGAGAACGGGAGTGGGAAATTGAGGCTCAGAGATAGGCATTCAGTTACCTAATACCAAACAACTAGTGACGGCAGCACTGGGGGACAAATCTAGACCTAACTCCAAGGCCCACGTTCTTCTCCATTCCCCATCTGGCCTTCCTGGATGAATTTTGGCTGCTGCTATAGTTAAAATTCATTTGTTGTGGGGCGCCTGGGTGGCTCAGTTGGTTGAGCTCAGGTCATGATCTCACGTTCGTGGGTTCGAGCCCCACGTCGAGCTCTGTGCTGACAGCTCAGAGCCTGGAGCCTGCTTCTGATTCTGTGTCTCCCTCTCTCTCTGCCCCTCCCCTGCTCATGCTCTGTCTCTCTCTGTATCAAAAATAAATAAAACATTAAAAAATTTTTCAAACAAATTCATTCGTTGTAAAACATCTGTAACGTTAGGAGCCACTATCAGGCCACAAAGTCAAGTATAAACAATGAAACAATAAACTGTGGAGAGCAATAATTGCCTCCTTCCTTTCCAGTCTTCCCCTTCCTCTCCCCAGTGTATACGGTAAGTGCCTGTGGAGTTATTCCTGGACCGGTGCTCTCTCTGGACAACACCCAGCCTGGGGCAACATTGGTGCCAAGTGAGGGGATAGGGTAGGGGTATCAGCAGTTATCTGGGGCTGGACAGGCTCCCTGTTGTCCAAGAACAACCAATGCCCCATCCCAAGTAGCAAATTACCCTCTTCCGAGGAAAGGGAAGAGAAAGGAACTGATATTTATTATATTCCTTTTACAGATAAACCAAGGCTGGGGAGGTGAAGGGACTTGCCCAGGATCACAGAGCCAGTGACAGAGCTGAGGTTCAAAAGATTTGTAGCGTTTGCTAACTTCCGTGGTATAAATACTCCCAACATGGCTGATTTCAAGCTACCAACATGACATCTGTGAACAGAGTTGAGAAGAGGTGCTCACAATGGACCCTCACAAGCCGGTATGAACTGGCTGTGGCCCACCATTGAAGAGCAGACACAATGCTATACTGCATTTTTTTAAATATTTATTTTTGAGAGAGGCAGAGAGACAGAGAGACAGAGAGACAGAGTGTGAGTGGGGGAAGGGCAGAGAGAGAGGGAGATACAGAATCCAAACCAGGCTCCAGGCTCTGAGCTGTCAGCACAGAGCTCGATGTGGGGTTCGAACTCACGAACCGCAAGATCATGATCTGAGCCAAAGTTGGACGCTCAACCCACTGAGCCACCCAAGTGCCCCTCTATTGCATTTTTAACACAACTGCCACTTGCTAAAGTGTGAAAAAAGAAACTTCTTTTTTTTTTTTTTTACTTGTTCTCACAGCACATGACAGAGTGCTACCTATGACAGGTAATCATTAAACGTTGGTGAAATGACCCAAAAGACACCCATTCTCTTTTCACTAGGACTTGCTGCCTCAGGCAGCCTCACATACCAAAATTATCACATGTATATAGAGTTTTATTGACTCTCTCACACACAGCAACTCAAACAGTTTATTGAATCAATGGCAGGCAACACCGCCTTGAACATGATGGGCTCGCCATGAAAAAGGAGCCTTTGGGAGGATTTCACCCTTCTCAGCCCACTTCTTCCTACCCTGTCCTTCCTTTTTTACAAAAGTTGTTTTGTGTGGGGTAACATGAAAGTTACCATTTTAGCCATGTTTAACTGTATAGCGTCGAGTATACTCATATTGTTCTAAACCAACACCACCATCCATCTCTAGAACTTTTTCATCTTCCCAAACTGGAACGCCATACCTATTAAACAATAACTTCTCATTCCTCTCTTCCCCAGGCTTGGCTCTCACCATGCTACTTTCTGTCCCTATGAATTTGACTACTCTAGGCACCTCCTGGAAGTGGAATAATACAAATATCTTTCCTTCATGTCTGGCTTATCTCATTTATCATAACGTTTTCAAGGTTCATCCATGTTGGGGGCGCCCGAGTGGCTCAGTTGGTTAAGCAGCTGACTTTGGCTCAGGTCATGATCTCACAGTTCGTGGGTTCAAACGCTGCATCTGGCTCTGGGCTGACAGCTAGCTCAGAACCTGGAGCCTATCTTTGGATTCTGTGTCTCCTTCTCTCTCTGACTCTCCCCTGCTCACGCTGTCTCTCTCTCTCAAAAATAAAATAAACATTAAAAAAAAATTTTTTTAATCTTTTTAAAGGTTAATCCATGCTGCAGCACGTGTCAGAATTTCCTTCCTTCTTAAGGCTGAATAATATTATATTGCATGTATACCCACGCATCGTTTATCTGTTCATCCTTCATGGATAGTTGGGTTCCTCCCACCTTCGGCTGTTGTGAAGCTATTGCTGCTATGAACCTTGGTGGTAGAGTCCCTACTTTCAATTCTTTTGGGTAGAATTGGGTAGAACCAGAATCACTGGGCCATGTAGTAATTCTACGGTTAAGTTTTTCAGGAATCACAGAAGCTGCACCATTTTACATTCCCACCAGCAGTGTGCCTGAGTTCTGCGTCCCCACAGCCTTGCCAGCTCTTACAATTTTCTGTTTTCACCTCATTGCAGTTTTGATTTGCGTTTCCCTAATAATGAGTGACACCGAGGATCTTTGCACGTGCTTGCTGGCCATTTGTCCGTCTTCTTTGGGAAAATGTCTATTCATTTTTAAATTGCCCATTTTTAAATTGAGTTTTAGTCTACTCTTATTGAGTTGTTGGAGCTCTTGATATGTTCTGTATATCAATCCCTTATCAGATATGTGATCTGCAGACAATCTCTCTCATCCAGTGGGTTGCCATTTTACTCCGTTGACAGTGTGCTTTGGTGCCCCATCCCCTCTTTTAAGGAACTGATTTATCATTTCCTCCCAAATGCCAAAATTCCCTGACTCATGCATGTGACGACTCTTCTCAAAACGTTCTCTGAATGCACTTTAGAATGACCTGGGAAGTTAAACAAGAAAGCCAGGCGAGTCATACTCTGTTTTTCTTTTTCATGGTTTCACATTTCTAAGGAAAATTCAGGGTTACACAATATGAACTTCGTGAGCAGGGGCAGGGAGACAGGGGTGTGGGCCTGTGTGGAGGATGAGACAATCTATCCGGACAGGACATAACATTTGCTGGTACTTATTCCATGGGAGGCACTCTTCTAAGCAATTTTAAATCCTCAAAACCATCCTATTATGACATCCTATTATGTCAACCATGTCTTATGTCATTCTATTATTCCCATTTTACAGATGAGGAGACAAAGAGCCAGAGAGGTGAAAATCACAAACCAGGTGAAGCCAGAAATTGAACGGTGGCAACGCAGCCCCAGAGACCACTTTAACTTTTCAAAATGTTTTTTGGAGTGCCTAGGTGGCTCAGTTAGTTAAGTGCCTGACTTTGGCTCCGGTCATGATCTGATGGTTCATGGGTTTAAGCCCTGCATTGGGATCTGTGCTGACAGTTTGGAGCCTGGAGCCTGCTTTGGATTTTGTGTCTCCCTCTCTCTCTGCCCCTCGCTCTCTGTCTCTCTGTCTCTCAAAAATTAATAAAACCGTTAAAAATGTTTTAATGTTTTTTAAATTTATTTTTGAGAGAGAGAGAGAGAGAGACAGAGACAGAGCGCCAGCTGGGGAGGGGCAGAGAGAGAGAGAGAGAGGAAGACACAGAACCAGAGGCCACTTTAATGATCACTATGTGATACCAGGCAGGCTTTGGAGTCAGAATGGTATGAAGTCTAACTCACGTGGCTAATGAGTACATGATTACGAGCCCATTAGTAATCTGAGAGAAATTCAAACCAAAAACAATATTCTACTTACCAGCTACCAGCAATTTGAAAGTGGGACAATGCCAAGTGTGGGTGGGAACTTGGAGACATAGAAACTCTCGAGTAACTCGTGTGAGCGTAGACTGGTACAGCCATTCCAGAAGTGATTTGGCAGTTCTAAGTTCAATTACATAGACGTGTAGCCTCTGACCTAGGAACGTCACACCTGGGTATACATCCCAGAGAAATTCTCACACTGGTCCATAGGGGAGCATCTGGAAGGATCTCCTCACAGCATTGTTTACAGAAAAGGGAGAGGAAGACCACCTGCGTCCATCGCCAGAGGAACAGGTAAGTAAAATGTAGGCACACAAGATGGAGAGCCAGGCAGATGTTTGCATGAGTGAACCAGGCATGCTCACTTCAACATTGCTGAATTGTAAAAACAATGCCGAGTGAGAGAACAATGAGTTGCAAAAGAAGGTCCATAGCCCAATTTATGTAAATCATACCTTTAATGTAAATTTGAAAAGAATACACATAGAAAATAACACTACATTTCCCAAGGATACATACAAAGTCGAAGCCTTCTTGAACCCTCTAGTGCTGTTATGGGGCGTGAGACTGGAGAAAGGTGATGACAGAAAATAACAGGCATTCAAACAGAAAAATGCACAAGGGAAGCGTCTTGCAAAATGCAGGTAAGAAAAGGATCTTTGCTTCCACAGACATAAAAAGGATGAGATTGTGGGATACCTGGGTGGCTCAGTCGGTTGAGCATCTGACTTTGGCTCAGGTCATGATCTCCCGGTTCCCGAGTTCGAGCTCCGCATCGGGCTCCATGCTGACAGCCCAGAGTGTGGAGCCTGCTTGGGATTCTCTCCTGATCTCTCTGCCCCTCCCCTGCTTGTGCTCTCTCTGTCTCTCTCAAAAGTAAATAAAGATTTTTAAAAAAGAATTTGTAAAATCAAACATATCTATCTATCTATATATAAAGGATGAGATCATGCCATTTGAGACGACATGGATGGACCTAGAGGGTATCATGTGAAATGAAACAAGTCGGACTGAGAAAGACAAATATTATTCCACTCATAAATGGAATCTTAATAAAATGAATAAACAAACAAAAAACAGAATCAGACCGATGAATACAGCGAACAAACTGATGGTTGCCAGAGGGGTGGGTGGAGGGTGGGGTTTTGGACAAAATGGATGAAGGGGAAAGGGAGATACAGACCTCCAGTTATGAAATGAGTAAGTCAGGGGAATAAAAAGCACAGCATAAAGAATACAGTCAAGGATATTGTAAAGGCAATGTAATGGGACAGATGGTAGCTACACTCGTGGTGAGCACAGCATAATGTATAACCTTCTCAAATCACTAAGTTGTTCACCTGAAACTAACGTAACGTTGTGTGTGATACTCAATTTTTTAACGTTATTTATTTATTTATTTTTATAGTTTATTGTCAAGTTGGTTTCCATGTAACACCCAGTGCTGTCCCCCACAAGTGCCCTCCTCCATGTCCATCACCCCATTCCCCTTTCCCCCTTCAATTTTCTTTTAAGAAAGGATCTATACATTCCAGTCTTCAAGGCATTGCTCTGTCACCTTGGATAAGTCATTTCCCTCCTTAGTACTTTTTTTCTCATCTGGAAGATGGAAGATATAAGCCTTCACATGCCGTGAGATGAAAGCCATCTACAGAGAAAGTCAAGTGTGCTGGAATGAAAAGACCATGGCCTTTGGAGCCAGGCTGACCCAGCTGTTTACTGTGTGGCCTTGAGAATCCCTTAACTCTTGAAGCTCCTGCTTTAAATAAAGTGGTCAAGGCAGGCTTCACAGCGAAGGGGACATTTGAACAGTCTGGATAGAGGGGATGGAGTGAGTCATACAGAGAGATATCTGGGGTAACGAGTGGTGGGGGGGTGGAGAAGTAATTCAGGCAGAGGGAAGAGTCAGTTTTATCCATAGGTGACAATGCGAAATGCCCCTCACGGTGCCTGGCGCACAGTAAGTGGTCCGCAGCTGCTGCATGTTCACCCCTTTCTCTCCTCTTATGAAGACGTCAGGATCCAGGTGACCACTTAATGCACCTCCTAGGTTTAGCGACCATGACAGTCTGGCTTTGGAAGTTCTTTGAGACACTGCATTCATGGACACCATCTACCTGCGGGACCACTCCTAACTGACCACAGGAGTCTCACCCAGAAAAAAAGCCATTGCTTCCAGGGCTTGAGCCTGCCCGGGGAGCCCAAGAGCCCTCAAAGAGGAAATTAGAAACAGCAAGGCGGGGCCCTCGCCCGTTGCTGTTCCTCTCAAGAGATCTCTAACCCAGCACACACCAAAGGCAGGACGGTGCCTATAGGGGCTTGGGTACGGGTACAGTCACATGGAGGGGTGAGAGAGGAAAGGGACCCGTATTTACTAGGGCAGATCTGGGTTTTGAATATTATTCTGCCACTTACTAGCTCTTACCTGAGCTCCTCCGAGCCTCAATTTCCCCTTGTCAAAATGTGCATGCAGAGACCAATTCTGTACAGAGGTGATAAGCACTCAGCGAGATAAGACTTGTGAAAGCGGGAAGCAAATATCGGGGCTCAACAAAAAGTCAGTCCTCTCCCTTTATATCAAGAGCCTAGGAGGCAACCACCATCTCGTTCAGTCTTTATTTTATTCAGCTTAGCACAGTGACTAGACCAAAATAGATGCTCTATAGGTGTATTTTTGGACGATTGGATGAATGGATAGGTGGATGGATGTGATGGGAAGAACAAAGGCAAAAGAGAGAGAAAAAAATTAAACATCCTTCCAACTTACAGCCCAGTGACAAGTTCTTGAGACAGCAGAGTGACGTTCCTCCAGGAAGTCAACTGCCCCCATGTTGATACTTTACTGGAGGCAAAAGGCAACCTTAGCTTGACATTAGCCCACCCTCCAGATCCTGTAAGTCTTCTTTAACATATAAAAATCTCTTTGGAGGGGAACCTGGGTGGCTCAGTCCATTAAGCATCCAACTCCTGATTTCGGTTCAGGGCATGATCTCACGGTTGTGAGATCAAGCCCCGCGTCAGGCTGAGTGTGGAGCCTGTTTGGGATTCTCTCTCCCTCTCCCCCTGCCCCTCACCTACTCATGCTCTCTCTCTCTCTCTCTAAAAAAGAAGTAAATAAATAAAGCATAAATAAAAATGGGGCGCCTGTGTGGTTCAGTCGGTTGAACTTCCAACTTCGACTCAGGTCACGATCTCACGGTTCGTGAGTTCAGGCCCCACATCGGACTCTGTGCTGACGGCTCAAAGCCTGGAGACTGCTTTGGATTCTGTGTCTCCCTGTCTCTCTCTCTGTCCCTCCCCCACTCACACTCTGTCTCTCTCTCTCTCTCTCTCTTTCAAAAACAAATAAACATTAAAAAAAAAATAAAAACTCCTTTGGAAACTTCCTTTATCTCTATCTCCTCAAGACATATGTTAGCAATCATACTCCAAGCATATGGCCCACTGATTTACATCTGAAGGGTGTCGTGGCTAAGATTTTACTAGACAGTTGTAAATGACCTTATCCTAACAGCTAGCCCCTCAAGGTCCTGGAAACCTTGTTTCCAAATTCCTTACAGACTTCCATTATCCCCAGCCCTCTCCCAACTTGTTAGTGTATAATCTGTCCCTCCACACACCCCAGTGCAGCTCTTTCTGCCCACAGGTCCTACCCCTGTGCTTTAATAAAACCACCTTTTTTTGCACTGAAGATGTCTCAAGAATTCTTTCCTCACCATTAGCTCCCAGACCCCAACATTTCACATCAGATGGATGGGTGACTGGGTAGGGAGGAGGATGGCTTGCTGGCAGGAAGGACGTCAAGGAAAACATGAATTGTATTACAGCGATACTAAGTCTGCACAAAAACCAAATGTTTTACAAGAGGGTTTTGTTATATCTGTAGCTTTAGGTCTCGAACACAAATATAACATAGATAAGTAAAAACAAGCGTAAACATGCCCAGTTCTAGTCAACTGCGCCCCCCGCTTATCACTCTTTTGTCTGTGACTCATCTCGATGAGGTAAGGGACCACTCCTTGTCTACATCAGCGTTCCCCAACGGAGATCACTGGCGCGAAGCTGAGGTCAGGGCAGGATGGAGCCTTCCTCATATGTCAGATGGCTTGGGAACCTGATTGGTGATGTTTCATCAAAAGAGTTACAACTTAGCTTTTCCCGGAATCCCGTCACCAAGAAGGGAAAGACACAGGCGAGCAGCCAGCTCTGTGTTCACTGTGTGTAATTTCTGCAACCACTTAGCCCCTCGGAGTCTCACGCTTCCCTTAGTGAGATGAAGGGATTGGACCCTCCTAGCTCCAAAATGTTCTGATGTTCTGATCATCTGAAAATCCCTGACATTTCTTTTAAAATATGGACATGGAACTTTGAAAAGATATGTATTAAATTCCTTCCCCATCTACTGCTCAAGAGTCTCCTTAAATCCTTTCTTTTCTTTCTTTCTTCCTCTTTCTTTCTTTCTTTCCTTTTTCTTGTTAAGCAAGCAAGTGTTTAATGGTGGTCAAAATGAAAGTATACTTTCAAGGTGGGAGAGTGCACAGGCCCAGAAGTGGCAACTGCCTCCTTAAACCCTTTCAAAACAAGTGCATGTACATGTCACGATGTCTGCGGATGATCCACCCTGGGGAAGCAAGCTTCGGAGACAGACAGACCTCAATTCTAGAGCTTGTGGGAGAAACTGTGATTACATAGATGGTTAAGATTCAGATACTGCCCCCAGGATCGGAAAGACAGACATTAAAACAGATAAACTTCAAAAACCATAGAAATTAAGACATAAATGGGGCACCTGGGTGGCTCAGTCAGTAGAGCGTCCGACTTTGGCTCAGGTCATGATCTTGGGGTTCATGAGTTTGAGCCCCACATCAGGCTCTGTGCAGACAGCTCAGAACCTGGAGCCTGCTTCGGATTCTGTCTCTCCCTTTCTCTCTACCCGTCCCCCTGCTCACACTCTGTCTTTCTCTATCTTAAAAATAAATAAACACTTTAAAAAAATACATAAAAACGTTGGACCCTCCCAGCCCTACTGCTGGAAGAAGGAAGCCAATTAGCCAATTACCTTCCCTGGAGGAATTCAGGAAGGTTACCTGTAGGAGGTGTTCTGGGCGTGGTCAAGAAGAGAAAGCATTTGAGAAGGAAGGTCACAAGCAGGCAGAGGTCACCAGGGAGTAGAGATGGCTGTATTCAGAGTGGGAAGGAGATCGGCAGGGCTACACCCTAAAATACTCCTCCCGCCCTCCTGGGCCTTGAGTGGGAGCCAGACCCTGGCCTCTGTGTTGGGGCAACATTCTGAGAGAAGCAAGGAGGCAGTCACAAATTACCATGTCAGAACTATCTTTATTGAGCACTTACTGAATGCAGACCCTGTGCACTTTGTACGCATCACAGCCGCGTTTGGTAACCAAGTGAGCCATGCCAGCCAGCGGGGCATTGGAGGGGCCTGGAGACAGGACACCATGAATATTTTTATCTTAATAGTTACATCTTATGTTTATGTTCATCTTCCATGGGTGGCAGGTGGCATTCATTCACACTTATAATTTACTCATAAAACATGCGTTTCAACAGATTTAAGTTTTAAAAAGTGACTCAGTTCAGGGGCGCCTGGGTGGTTCAGTCAGCTGAGTGTTCAACTCTTGATTTTGGCTCAGTTCGTGGGATTGAGCCTGTTGGGCTCTGCACTGGGTGTCTGCTTAGGAACCTCTCTCCCTCTCCCTCTGCCCCTCCCCTGTGCACCCTCTCTCTTAAAAAAAAAAATTAAAAACTGACTCAATTCAGAGAAAAATATTTATGACGTAAACATACAGATGGATGGTATATGGATATTGAAACGTTGTGAGAAGGGTACACAAATGACTGAAACACAAGGAACACGGTGCTTTAATATCCAAGCATTTATCTCATTCGGAGATGACTTGCAGGTCACAGATACTCACTCAAATAGGCTGAAGCAAAATAAGAGAATGTATACTAACAAGGGACTCTCACGGGACCCAGAGGAAGAAATGCAGATGTTGTTGGGCTTTGAGAAGGGCCTGGCCTAGAGGAGGAGGGCGGCAGGCCCCAGCAGCACCGGCCCCTCCTCTCTCCAGGCTTCTGGTCTCCCTCTGGTCTCTGCTTTGCTCTGTGCATTTCCATCTTCTCTCTTTGCAGTGCAGGTTTCTCCATTATGTTCCTGAGGTCACCCACCCTACCCCGCCCCACCTCATACTCACAGACAGACACACACACGCACAGCTCCAGACAGGTATGTCTCTGACTGGCCCACCTAGGGCCACATGCCCATGTCTCATCCATTCAGCTCCTATCAGAGAATCAAGGGGAACACCTTCGCAGAAAAAGGAAGAATCTGGGGATGAGCAATCATCTTGACCAAGAGGTATCTGCCTCAGCATTCGTGGTTCATAACAACCCTATGCGATAGGAAATGTAGCTTACAGTTCGCGGCAGGAAGTGACAAAGCCAAGACTTGAAACTGGGTCTGTGTGACACAAAGCTCAGTTATGGGGCACTACCCACCTAGTCACCATCAGCTAAGTTCAGCCCACAGCCACCATGCCAGACCCAACCAAGCAAGTTCCTGGCCCACTGTGAGGCATTTATCAAAATCAGCCCGGTAGACAGGAAATCAGGATTTCACTTTATGAGGACTAGGGCTGGAAGGGAGGAAGATGTCTCAGAAGGCTCGCTGGGCTCTGGAAACCAGGGAAGGCTCCTCCAAGCTCCTGGGTCTGTGGCTGCCAGATTCACACCACAGGTGCTCAGGGGATGAGAGGAGACTCGTTCAAAAATATTTACCGAAAATCCTAAGCAGGCATCTGGAAATCTTCAAGAGAAGATGATACCTCTCTTCTGTACCCAGAACACAAAGTGACTGCTGGCCCTTGGGGCTATAGCTGCTCCTCTCACCTTCTGGAAGCTAAATTAGGAGGGGACCCCCTCAGAAAGCGAGGTGGTAGAGGAGACCCCACAGGTTCCTCCCACTGTGGAGGCCTCACCCTCACACACGTACTTCTCTGCTGAAGGCCCTTTCTCACGGAAGCCTCAGAGCAGCACGGTGCCCTGGATGCCCCAAACTTGGCTTTGAGGGGTCTTTGTCCACCCCCAGTGGGTAGCTGCCTCATAGGAGGTACTTCATCAGAGTTCACTGTTGAGACAGACAGATGGGTGCAGCAGTTGTGTCCCACAGAGGTGACCCAAGCCTGAAGTGGGGCGTGTACAGAGGAGACAAGCTCCCCATCCTAGCCTTTGATCTAGGCATGTCTTATCTTCTCTGGCGCCATTCAGGACAGGTCGTTGGATGAGTTGGAAAAAGTGCCACTGAGCCCCTTCCCCTAAGAAAGGGGGTCACAAAGACCTTGTGCCTCAGAATCAGACAAGGTGGCTGTATCCTAGCTCAAAGTCTTCCCCAGAGATACTGGCACACAGCCAGGGGAGTCTCCCTTTCCCCACCCCCCTTCTCTGCCATTACAGTGATAAAGGAAGTGGTTGCCAAAAAGTTCAGGTCACGCTGGCTTGGGGCTGCTGCCCTGGTAGGGTGAACAGGGTGGCTCAGAGTCTGTGTGCCCCCCAGGTCTGCCCCCAGCCCTGACACTCCCCGCAGAGCCATCAGACTCAAGTACCCAGGATGAGGTCACCAGCCAACGTTATTATGGCACGTGCCCAAAGGTGGCCGGCAGGGCACGTTGAAATTCTGGATTTCCCAGCAGTCTGGGCCTGCCATCACCCCCACCTTGGTGAGGTAGCCTCTACACTTAAAGGGTCACTAGTGCCCAGGGAGGAGGTGCCCAGACCATGGCAGATACCCTTTCATCCCCCAGGTCAGTTGACGCCCATGGAAGGTAAGCCTCTGGGCCTGGCCCCAATGATCAGGTACTAATTTTTGAGGCAGTTGGCAGCGATCTGGCTGAGCGGCATGACCACTTCAGTGCCCGTCTCCGAGGTCGCCCGGGAGCACTTCCGGGTGCTGCGCATGCTGTAAAACTTCTCAGTGAGGTGCTTTCGAAACTTCTTGGTGAGGAAACAGTAGATGATGGGGTCTAAGACACAATTGGTGCTAAGAAGGCAGAGGGTGACCTGATGGGCATCGTTGATGGCCTGGTGGAAGTCACCATTCTGGAAGTCGAGCTCAGCCAGGGTCCAGGGAAGCTGCACGATGTGGTGGGGCACGAAGCAGATGATGAACACAGCCAAGACCGTGCAGACCATCCACAGAGCCCGGCGCTTGACCTCCACGTTACGCTGCAGCTGCACCGGCTGCGTGAGGAGCCTGCGGATGATGACCAGGTTGCAGAAGAGGATAAGGAGAAAGACCAGGAAGAAGCTGAACACGAGGAAGACGTGAATAACGAGGACAGGCACGCTGCCCTTCTCATAATGCTCAAAGCAGCGGGTGATGTTGCCCGAGCCGGTCTTGTCGAGCTCCACGTTGGTGGAGTCCAGGACGAAGAAGTAGGATGCAGCGGCCACAATGGCCACCCAGATGACCAGGGACACGGAGATGCCACGCTTGCGGGTGGTGGCCTGAGCTGTCTTGATGGGCCGTGTCACTGCCTGGAAACGGTTGTAAGTGATGACAGCTAGGAAGGCCACGGAGCAGTAGGTGTTGATGAAGAAGAAGCAGCCGGCCAGGTTGCACAGGAATTTGGGGAGAACCCAGTTGCCCTGGTTGTAGTAGTACGTGATCCACAGGGGCAGGGTGACCAAGAAGAGCAGGTCAGCCATGGTGAGGTTCACCATGAAGATCTTTATCTCGTTGAGTTTCTTGGAAGGGTACAGGCAGGCAAAGACCCACAGCACGTAGCTGTTGGCGATCACCCCCAGCACAAAGATGATGCTGTAAACAATTGGGAAGAGGGTGTATCGGAACTCAGAGTCCACACGAGAAGACTCATTTGCCTCCATCACTATGTGTGGAAGGGACAGCTGGTCATAGAATCCTGCCCAGGCCTGGAAGATCACACAGGAATTCTGGTTAATGAAGGATCCAAAAGGAACTTTCTTATTTAATCAGTTCCAACACTTTCATTTTGCACATTTAAAAAACTCTAACATCGGCGGTATCTTCCAATTAATTGGCAGTATTTTTTTCTGCATCAAATAATGGTGGGGTTTTTTTTTGTTTTCTTTTGTTTGTTTGTTTTTTAGTGTTTATTTATTATTGAGAGACAGAGAGAGACAGAGCATGAGCATGGGACGGGCAGAGAGAGGGGGAGACATAGAATCTGAAGCAGGCTCCGGGCTCTGAGCTGTCAGCACAAAGCCTGTCACAGGGCTCAAACTCACGCACCACAAGATCATGACCTGAGCCGAAGTCGGACGCTTAACCAACTGAGCCGCCCAGGCACCCCAATGGTGTGTTTTTAAAATGAACAGCATCTGAAGTTCAATGAACTCAATGGCAATCAATGACAAAAATGGCAACAATTCTTGTTCCATTTTATTCTTTGATTTAGTTTTAGATCATCTATTCTGATGATGAACTATATGAAAATTTATATTATAAAATGTTTCTTTTTCTAACAACTTTTATTTTTCTCTTGATGAAATTCAAAACACAAAATTTGGTGGTAAATATTCTGCATTAAAAAATAAGTTATGGGGATGCCTGGCTGGCTCGGTGAATAAAGCATGCAACTCTTGATCTCAAGATCAGTGAGTTTGAGCCCCACATTTGGGATAGACTTTACTTAAAAAATTATAATGATAGGAGTGCCTGGGTGGCTCAGCGATTAAGTGTCAAGTTCTTGGTTTCAGCTCAGGTCATGATCTCACAGTTCGTGACTTCTAGCCCCACATCAAGCTCTACACTGACAGTGCGGAGCCTGCTTAAGATTCTCTCTCTCTCTCTCTCCCTCTCTCTGCCCCTCCCACTGTCTCTCTCTCTCTCTCTCTCAAAATAAATAATTTTTAAAAATTATAATAATAATAATTTATGTGTTCATACAAAATCTGGAAAGTACAGAGAATTCTATTTGGGTGACCCGAAGATGAAATATTAGCCAGTCATTAGCAAGAATGAGTTATATCTAATTGTATTGATATGGAAAGTTGTCCCTGGATAATATTAAGTAAAACAAAATTTTAAAAATTGGTGTGACCCCATTATATATATGTATATGACAGCTAGAAAATGATCTAGAAGGATATACCTTCAAGAGTTGACAGTGGTAAGCAACCTTTGGGAAGATGAGATGGACTTAGTGCAAAGTTTATTTATTTTATGCTTCTTTTGTTTGAACTTTTTAGGAGCATTTATTGTGCTAGTAATTTTAAAAAGTTTAATGAAAAAGAAAACTGGGGCGTCTGGGTGGCTCAGTTGCTTAAGCGTCCAACTCTTAATTTTGGCTCAGGTCATGATCTCACAGTGGTGAAATTGAGCCCAGCGTCGGGCTGAGTGCTGTGCTAGGTGTGTGGCCTGCTTGGGATCCTGTCTCCCTCTTCTTCTGCCCCTCCCCCACTTGCACGTGTGTGTGTGTGTGTGTGTGTGTGTGTGTGCGCGCGCGCGCGTGTGCAAGCGCGCTCTCTCTCTCTCTCTCTCTCTCTCTCTCAAAGAATAAGGAGGAGGAGGAAGAGGAGGAGGAAGAAGAAGAAGGAAGATCAAACTAACCATAATCCCACTACCCAAAATCTGGTGCATTTTCAACACCATCTTCACCACCATCCATTCTCCATCACAACCAGTTGCTCCCTCCTCTCTTGTTCCTTCCACTGTGTTGCCACCACATGAGCCTGGAAGTCTCTCTGATGTTTGTGTTACAGCTGGGGGAATGGAGACTTGGCAGGGGTGTGGGGGTGGTTAAGCAAGGCCCAAGGTGCTCATCATCTATCGGAGAGCACAGAATTGGGAATAAGACACTCCTTTGGACCCAGACACCCTGCTAGGTGTCCGCATACACTGCCTCACTTGAGTCTCACAAAAGCCTGTTGAGATAGGAAGTAAAATTCCCATTTTACAGAGTCAGAAACAGTATAGGGTGTTTATGTGATTTGTTCAAGGTCACACAGCTGTTCAGGGATCCTGAAACCAGCTCTGTGCTCATTTGTTCATTCACACATTCCTCCACCAAATACTTCTGAGCACCAACTGCGTGTCAGGCCCGTTGCTAAGCATGGGGGAGGCTGGGTGAACGTCACTGAACTGCACTCAGGGAACTAACGATTTCATGGGGGAGATGGACAAAAGCAACATAAACAAACATAGTTGCTCTATAACGAAAATGGGGGTACTGTTATGGAGACTACAAACAGGTACACTTAGAAAAGAGGTGACATTTCGAGACCTGAAAAAGGAAAAGTGTTCCAGGCAGAGTGATCTGCATCGGTCCAGGACTAAGGCAGGAAAGAGCCAGGTAGGTTATAGGAACTGAACAAAGGCGCACCTGATGGCCCTCACCCTGATCTCTAGCTGCCACTCCACTCTCATCTCCTGCCATCTTCCCACCAGTGTCCAGTCAAAGTGGACCTCCCTGGCGGGTCTTCAAACATGCTCAGACCTTTCCTACGTCAGCCTACAAGCATACACCCATGCCGATGCCTTGAACCCGCTTCCCTAACCACACACCACTTCCACCTGGCCATTCTAACTCAATCTTCAGACCCTAATTGAATTTCACTTCTTCAGAGAGGTCTTCACCGGGCCAAGTCAGGTCCTGCCTCAAAGCTCCCTGTACTTCTTTGTAAATCCTAGAGCAGTTGTGATCACTTCGCGTTTGTGTGATTCATAACACTCTCCCACATGACCTTGAGCACCAGGCGAACAAGGAACTTGTCTGTCTATTCAGCACTATTCCCAAGCAGCATGAACCAACAAATAAAAGAATGGGTGATAAGCCTAGATGATTACAACCCTCTCTGGGAGCTCTGGAGCAGTGGAAACAAAGAAGAAGCTTTAAAGATACTTACAGATGCATTTAAAGAAGCAACTAGTTCTAAAAGCAGAAACAGACCCATACATAGAGAGAACAAGGGGCAACGATTGCCAGTGGAGTGGGGATGGGGGATGGGCAAAACAGGTGAAGGGGAGTGGGGGAATGCAGGCTTCCAGTTATGGAATGAACAAGACACAGGAATAAAAGGTACAGTATAGGGAATATAGTCAATTGGACTTTAATCGTGTTGTACGGTGACTGATGGTAGCTACACTTGTGGTGAGCACAGCATAACATAGATAGTTGTCAGATCCCTGTGTTGTACACACAAAACTAATGTAACATTGTGTATCAACTATACTTCAAATTAAAAAAGAAAAAAGAGGGGCGCCTGGGTGGCTCTGTCAGTTGAACGTCCGACTTCACTCCAGGTCATGATCTCGAGGTTCGTTAAGTTCAAGCCCTGCATTGATCAGGCTCTGTGCTGACAGCTTAGAGCCTGGAGCCTGCTTTGGATTCTGTGTCTCCCTCTCTCTGCCTCTCCCCTGCTCATGCTCTGTCTCTCTAAACAGGTGATAGATAGACAGACAGATAGATAAAATGTCCTTGGAGCACCTGGGTGGCTCGGTCGGTTAAGCATCAGACTCTTGACTTCAGCTCAGGACATGGTTTGTAAGTACGAGCCCTGCATTGGGCTCTACACTGACAGCACAGGGCCTGCTTGGGATTCTCTCTCCCCGTCTCTCTGCCCCTCCCTCGCTGGTGTTCATGTGCATGGGCGCTCTCTCTCTTTCTCACTCTCAAAATAAATAAACTTTAAAATAAATAAGTAAACAAAATGTCCTTGATAAAGCAAAGAAATTACCAATTTTATTAAATCTTGAGTACACATATTTCTAATATTCTGTGTGTCACAATGGGAAATGTGCACACAATACTTCTGCCACAGACTGAAGTTAGTGGTTGTCTTCAAGAAAAGCCCTTCAGCAATTGAATCATAAGATGAACTTTGTTTTGTTTTTTTAATGTTTATTTATTTTTGAGAGACAGAGAGACAGAGCATGAGCAGGGGAAGGGCAGAGAGAGGAGACACAGAATCCAAAGCAGGCTCCAGGCTCTGAGCTGTCAGCACAGAGCCTGACGCGGGGCTCAAACCCACGAACTGTGAGATCATGACCTAAGCTGAAGTCAGCCACTTAACCGACTAAGCCACCCAGGCACCCCAGATGAACTTTGCTTTGGATCATCATTAGCACTTGAAAAACCGACTGACAAACTATGGTTTTTCAGACTTTGGTATCTTACTTACTCAAATATGAACAAAGTGAACCCATCGCCTCACAGAAAACAAATGACAGAATGTGTTGCCAATGAGAAAATTCGAACTTTCAAGAAAACTGGTATCTTGGGAAAATTGTATTTGCTGGTATGAGTTTGACAGCTTCTTAGTCCTTAAAGAATTTTCTGATGAGATGGGTGGCAATATAAATGAACGCAATTGTAAAAAATCCTTTCATGAAAGGTCTGTATTTGGAAGACCTGCATAACTTAGTGAACTGATATTTTCCAAATGAGGAAGACAGGTTTCAAAACTATGCCTAGGAAGAAGAATCAAAGTCTGAGGGGCACCTGGGTGCCTCAGTCAGTTGAGCGTCTGACTTCGGCTCAGGTCATGTTCAGTTCGTGGGTTTGAGCCTCACGTCGGGCTCTGTGCTGACAGCTCAGAGCCTGGAGCCTGCTTCGGATTCTGTATCTCCCTCTCTCTCTGCTCTTCCCCCACTTGTGCTCTGTCTCTCTCTCTCTTAAAAATAAATAAACATTTAAAAATTAAAAAAAAAGAATCCAAGGCTCCACACTGCAACTAACTTTTAAGAAACTACCATTTGTGGAGCTTGATGTAGTATCAAAGAAGAGTATTGTCAATTATCTGAAAAAGACATTAAAATATCCCTCCCTTTACAAATACATATCTGTGTAAGGGCAGATTTTCTTACACATACCACACTGGACTGAATTCAGAAGCAGATAGGACAATCTAGTTGTCTTCTAGCAAATCCATACTTAAAGAGATTTGCAAAAAAAAATGTAAATCAAGGCTACTCTAAATTATCTATGTTTTGAAAGTGTTGCTATTCTTTGCTAAAAATGTTATTGGTGCTAACATGGAATGAGTTTATTACTGGCTTTTATACAAAAACAAAACTTTTCCAATGTCTTAGTATTAATTTTGAATATGGGAAATACTGATGGATATATATGACCCCTGTAAACAAGAGCTCTCTGGGGCCCTCAATAATTTTTAAAGATATAAAGAGATCCTAAGAAAAGAAGATTTAATTTTTTTTTAATTTTTTAAATGTTTTATTTATTTTTGAGACAGAGACAGAGCATGAGTGGGGGAAGGGCAGAGAGTGAGGGAGACACAGAATCCCAAGCAGGCTCCAGGCTCTGTGCTGACAGCTGACAACTTAGAGCCTGACACGGAGCTCGAACTCAGGAACTGCAAGATCGTGACCTGAGCCAAAGTCAGATTCTTAACCGTCGGAGCCACCCTGGCGCCCTGAGACCAGAATATTTTTAAATCGCTGCTTCACAAGACAAAAAAGGAGAAGGAGACAAACTGGTGGTTACTACAGGGAGGCGGGTGGGAGTATGGGGATTAAAGGGTACACTTATTGTGATGAGCGCTGAGTAATGTAAGAGTTGTTGAATCACTGTGTTGTATGCCTAAAACTAATATAACACTGGATGTTACCTATATTGGAATGAAAATGAAAAACGTAAATTAAAAACAAATTGCTGCTCCACAATCTCAGCCCGTCCCTCCCTTCCTCCCTCCCCCCACCACCTTTCCTTTGAGCCCAAGATACCCATCCATCTGAGACTGGCCTTGTTTCTTTCTCCTGCTGGACTTTCATGTCTTGGGGCGCCCTGTTCCTGGGACCTCAGAAAGGCGAACAGGCAGCCCCATAGCTGAGCAATGCGTGTGCTCACTCTGGGTCTTTGAGGAAGTCATGTCCCTACTCACCCCCACCATCTACCCCACTCATAAGTAAGTCCCTTCCTCTTCTTGGGTTTAGGCTCCAGTTTAGGGGGGTGGGGGCAACTCTCCACTGGAAACTGTCTTTCTACAGCCAGAGAATCCAATCAGGATATCTCCTTGGGCCCAGTCCCCTGTGCCACGCCTGCCCAGGCCTCTTGAGGAAGTAGTTGCACCAGGCCCAAGACTGGGGTAAGGCTTGGGAGGCACTCACATTAAGTGCAGATCTTAAGGAGACGCTGAAAACCTCAGTAATCAAGATAAATAATAGTTCATGCAGTATCTTTTAAAAACTCAAAATCGGTATTGCAAACTGTTCCTTTTGCCTCAGGTTCTAATAGGGCTCTGCCTGGCCCTATTACGATCCTGTGTCTTCATTTAACATTTGGTATTTTGTTCATCACAACATTTTTTTGCGTTAGTTGATTTTTTAAAGATTTTCTCACTATGTGAATGGCACACACACGCAGGTTAGCCCAACTCACCCACTCAGTCACTCACTCATGCCTTCACTGGGCAGACACTCACCGCTCCGGGCCCTGGTCAGAGTACTGAGGCCTCAGAGAACAGACCCAGTCTCCACCCCTAAGTCGCTCACAGAACATGTTGCAAAAGAGAGATTCGGAAGTCGACGAGTGACAAGTGTTATAATGGTGGAGGTTCCAGAAGTTGGGGTATTTCTGAAATGGTGCCCGTACCCAGACTTGAGGGTCAGGAGTGCCCCCCTCCCCATGCTGAAGGACGAGAAGGAGTTAGCCTGATGAGGAGCCCTAGGCAGAGGGACAGCCTCTGCAGAGGCCCGGAAGATTAGCAGAAGATGGGCCTTGTCCTCAGGGAACTTGAGACCCTTGGTTTAGTTAAAATGTAAAGTGTGTGTGTTGGGCGGGGGGGGAGGCGCTGGTGAGGAGAGACAGGCCCACAAAGTAAATATCAGTCAACTTAAGAAGGATCTTGAGGGACGCCTGGGTGGCTCAGTCAGTTAAGCACTGACTCTTGATTTAGGCTCAGGTCATGATCTGAGGGTCATGAGATAGAGCCCCGAGTCTGGCTCTGTACTGGGTGTGGAGCCTGCTTGGGATTCTCCTTCTCTCTTTCTCTCTCTCTCTCTCACTCTGTCCCTCCCCACCTCACCCCCTCTTAAAAAAAAAAAAAGATAAGAAGCTTAATTGAGCAACTAAATGCTGTGTGAAACTTGTTTGTATCCTGATTCAAAGTAACTGTAAAAAGGGGTGCTTGGGTGGCTCAGTCGGTTAAGCACCCGACTTCGGCTCAGGTCACGATCTCACAGCTCATGAGTTAAGCCCTGCATCAGGCTCCGTGCTGACAGCTCAGAGCCTGGAGCCTGCTTCCAATTCTGTGTCTCCCTCTCTCTCTGCCCCTCCCCTGCTCTCTCACGCTCTCGCTCTCTCTCTCTCTCAAAAATAAATAAACATTCAAAAAATTTATGTTTTCACTCATAGGTCTAACAGGAGAAACCTAACAGAGGACCATGGGGAGGGAAAGGAGGAAAAAGAGGGAGAGGGAGGGAAACAAAGCACGAGAGACTCGAATACCGAAAACAAACTGAGGGCGGAAGGGGGAGGGGGAAAGGGGAAGGGGGTTGATGGTCATGGTGGAGGTCACTTGTGGGGAAGAGCACTGGGTGTTATATGGAAACCAACCTGACAATAAACTATAAAGTTAATAAAAAAAAAAAAAAAGCTGGATCTTGAAGATGGTAATGGCTTTCATCAACACATTCTACATGGAGTTATCCACTTAATCTATTCTTGGCTTACAAATAAGATTGGACCTACTCTTATTGTAATGTTACAAGTTTTTCTCATAGAAAATGAAATTTGAAATTTTGTGTCATAGTTAGTAGTGACAGAGTTTTAGTAATTTTTTGAGTTGTAATAAGTATTTGTAAAATAAATTTTGAAGAAGATAACAAGAGTTTTATGTTGCTTTTGTAGTCGGCATTAATAAAAATTGTGTATATGCAAAAAAAAAAAAACTAAAGTACCTGTAAAAAATTTTTCTTAGACAATTGGATGAACTCAAGCACAGACTAAGTATTAGATGGAATTCAGAAATTAATGGTAATTTTATTAGGTGTAATAAATATATTATGGTTCTATATTTTTATATTTTTGATTCCTTATCTATTAGGCATACATAGTGAAGTATTTATAGGTAGAATTATACAGTCTCTCAATTTTGCTTTAAAATATTCCAGGAAAAACAGTGTCTGGGGGGTCTTGGGCTGAACCCCTGTCTCTGCCTAAAGCTTTGCCCCCAGTGACTCCAGTACCCATCGACCTGGCTCTTCCTACTTCTGCTGCCTTCCCAGATCCTGGGACTCCTCATCCCTTAGCCTTCATCCCAAACTTAGGACCCAGCTGTCCCTTTGAACCAATGGAACCCTTTGACATCACCCAAAATGTAACCACTGAGTCTCTTCTGGGTCTTGGGGGCTTTATTCATGCTTCCCTCGCTCTCTCTGCCTGGCTGCCTACTGATCACTCGTTAAGACTGCTCTGGGGGCACCTGGGTGGCTCAGTCTGGCTTCAGGTCAGGTCATGATCTCACGGCTCGTGAGTTCGAACCCCACATAGAGCTCACTGCTGTCAGTGCAGAGCTGGCTTCAGATCCTCTGTCCCCCTCTCTCTTTGCCTCTCCTCTGCTCTCTCTCTCTCTCTCTCTCTCTCTCAAAAATAAATAAACATTAAAAAAAAGAAGAAGGAGACCCCATTTCCTCCAGCTAGTTTCTCCTAAGCCTCCCTGCCTCTTTCACACCCTGCTTTCTGCCCCTCAACCTGGTTAAGTGCTCATCCTCTGAGTTCTCATCGCTCACAGCTTCTGTGTCATCGAAATTGCCTGTGTGTCCTCCTGCCTCCTGTCCTCTAGTAGCACATTGTCTGCTACTAGACGGTAGCTCCTGGAGGGCAGACGACATGTCCATTCATTCACCTGACAGCCACTGATATCCTGTTGGGTGCTGGGCACTTTGTTGGGGACACTGCAGGAATCAAACAGGCCAGACCCCTGAGCTTGAAGAGTTTACTCTCTAGTCAGGTAAAACAGACAAAAACAAGTAGAGAGATAACAGAACACAATACTTTCAAATTGTGATGAGTTCAATAAAAGAAAAATAGTGACATGATGAAGTGTGTGGGTAGGGGCTGCTTTAAATAGAGTGACCAGGGGCGCCTGGGTGGCTCAGTCGGTTAAGCGTCCGACTTCGGCCCAGGTCATGATCTCATGGTTCGTGGGTTCGAGCCCTGCATCAGGCTCTGTGCTGGCAGCTCAGAGCCTGGAGCCTGCTTCAGTTCTGTGTCTCCCTCTCACTCTGCTTCTCCCCCACTCATGCTCTGTCTCTGTCTCTATCTCTCCCTCAAAAATAAACTTAAAAAATTTAATTAATTTTTTAAAAAAAGAGTGACCAGGGAAGGCTTCTCAGAGGAGGTGACCTATAAACAAAACCAGAGGAAGATTTACCAAGAGGCCAATGAAGTGTAAGCTTCAAGGCCTCTCCCTAGGTCCTGTATCTAATTGTGAATTTGCAATTTGGTAGCTTTTCTTCAAGAGGGCCGCCCAAATTGTATAACCTTTAGGGTCCATATCTTCCCCTGGCTGAAATCTAAAAACTGAGAAGGAACAAGTCAAGAGAAAATCTAGAAGAGTATTCTAGGCAAAGTGTATCATGTGCAAAGGGCCTGCAGCAGGAGTAAGTTCATCATATTCCAAGATAGGTATAAAGGTGTCATGTTCAAGGAACTGAAAAGTCAGTACAGACCTAGGGGAGCGAGAAATGGGAAGATCTGGATGAGATCAGAGGGCAACAGACCCAAATGGTTCCTAAGCCATGGTGAGGAGTTTGCATTTTATTTGATGAGCGCTGGAGAGCCCCTGGAGTATGTCAAGCAGGTGAGTAACATGATCGGACTCCCCGAATGCAGGACAGAGAATAGAGGACGGGGGACAAAGTGGAAGCAGAGAGACCACTTGGGAGGCAAGAGATGGCGCTGACATGGACCATGAAGTGGCATTTCCTGTTCCTCTCTCCCTCCATCGCCAGCACCCAGCACAAGCTGGGTCAGAGCAGGAGCTCGGCAAACACTTGTTGCGTGAACAAATACCTAGAAACCAACCATCTTGATCTCTTTGCGAGAGCTGCAAGAGGACGGACTCGAGAAGAGGGTCGAGGCCTGATCTACCCCAGGACAGAAGAGGACCAGTCGGGGGGCACCTGGGTGGCTAGGTCGGTTAACTGTAGGACTCTTCATTTTGGCTTAGGTCATGATCTCATGGTTTGTGAGATCGATCCCTGCATTGGATTCTGTGCTGACTGCGCAGAGCAGGCTTGGGATTCTCTCTCTCACTCTCTCTGTCCCTTCCCCACTTGTGCTCTCTCTCTCTCTCGCTCTCTCAAAATAAATAAATAAACTTTAAAAAAAAGAAAAGAAAAGAAAAGCGAGTGCCAGTAGCTGCCCGCTCCCCAGAGCAGCCTCCACACAGGGCAGAATGAGCCCTCTACAATCTTACTACTCAAATTGTGGTCCTTGGACCAGCAGCATCAGCCTCACACATGAGTTTGTTAGAAATACAGAATCTCACACTCCACCCCAGACCTGCCGTATCAGAATCTGTATTTAAACAAGATTCCCAGGGGATTTGTGTGTGCACTGAAGTTTGAGACGTGCTGTGCTTCAACATGCTACCAGCCACATACTTGACTCATCTATCACCTTCCATGGCTCCCCGTTGCCCAGGACCAAGTCCAAGCTCCTTTCCCACCTCATCTCCCGCCAGCCTTTTTTTTAACAACTCACCCTGTATTCCAACCACACTGAATGCCTTGCTGCTTCTCTGAAGACTCCATTTCTTCTCAAACCTCTGTGCCTTTGCACATGCCGTTGGGCCCCTGTTGAGAGTGCTTTTTGCCTATTGCTTTACCTAGCAAAATCTTACTCATCCTTTAAGAGCCAGTCTAAAGAATGCTTCCCCTAAGACCCCCTCCCTGACTCTCCCAGGCAGAATGGGTAGGCTTCTTCTCTGGGTCACCATGGTCCTGGGCAATGTTCCTCAGTATAGCACCTAGTACAATGGGTTGTTAACTATTAGTTTCTATGGCCATTTCCTCACCAATCTGGAGCTTCTGGAGGGCAAGGACTAGACCCTTTTCACCTCTTTATTCTCAATGTCAGACATTGGGGACTGAATGAATGAATGATCAAGCCCCCCCCCCCACCGATGATTATACAGAGAAAACTAGCATGAAGGAGATGTGTCCAGTCTCTCTGGGGGAGAACAACCCCTTTCTAGAGTCAGAAAGACCTGGGTTCTATACCTGCTCTGCCATTTGCTTGCTGTGTGACCTTGGGCGAGTGACTTCACCTCTCTGAGCCTCAGTTTCTTCAACTACAAAATTCTGCAATTTTAACAATGTTCCAAAAATAAGCGTGCAAAGTTGTCACAATGGCCAGGCAGGCCCCCCTCTTCCCATTGGCTGAGCCGCATGAAGCCAGGGTAGGGGACTATGGTCACCATTGGCCCAGGGGCTCTAACCCCCATACTTACTGGCTTTCCTGTCACCTCCAGACAGGTCCTTAGCCAACAAATGCCCACAAAGCTTTCAACAGGTCAGGAAGGGAATGAGCATTTAGAAGGACAGAAGGCTGCAGCTCAGACCAGTCAAGTTTATACGTGGGCACATCTCCCTGATGGCTCCAGGCTGGGCAGCAGCCCAGGCCCAGCCCTCAGCTGGGGGTAGGCGAGGGGAGCCATAAATATTCATGGAGACAGAAAAATTCTGCCCTCTGAATCTCCCACCCTCTACCTTACAGAGCCTTCAGCCCCAACCCCCTACCATTCCCCTTCTGTCTGGGAACACCATCAGCCCCTAGGGAGCCTGGAGAAAGGACTCCCATCCTCAGCTGAACACTCAGAGAGGAGGGACCACCCAGATCTGGGCAGCAGAAAAGTACGTGCTAATTACTTCCCCAGTAACTGGGTTGGGAAGTTGGGTTTACAGTGAGACTGGCTCCTAACATTTTGGGGTCATTTGGGGCCAAAACTAAAAAAGTCTAAATATTTATAAGCTATAGATCACTCACATCCAAGTTCATGCACATCTCATGCAGCAGCAGCTCCTCACAGCACTGCAAGCCTGGAGGAAGTGGGGTGTGGGAGGGACACAGGCTCCAAGTGGGCATTTACACATGGATCTAAAAACTCCTTGCCTTGTGGGGAGGGCCTGACAGGAGGGGGTCCACAGCCAGCCTACCTAAGCTCAGGGCACTAGGCATCATTTACTGATTAAATATACAGACACTTCTTCCCCATGATCACATTGTCTCCTCAAGGCAGCCTTGCAAGGTGAGTTTCACAAAATGCCCATTTTTCCAGAGAAGAAAGTGAGGTCAGAGACTTGTCTACTGTCACACAGCTGAAAAGTGGCAGATGGGATTTTGAACTCCAAGGCCCATCTCCTAAGCCAGGCCATGGCCCCTGCTGGAAGCAAACCACTCATTGGTCAACTTATCTGCTCACAGGACTGTCCTATGGCCTGAGAACAGGAATGAAGCAAAGGGAGGGGGAGGGTGGCTCAGTCGGTTAAGCGTCCGACTTCGGCTCAGGTCATGATCCCATAGTTTGTGGATTTGAGCCCCTCATCAGCTGTGCTGACAGCTCAGAGCCTGGAGCCTGTCTTCGGATTCTGTGTCTCCCTCTCTCTCTGACCCTCCCCTGCTCATGCTTTCTCTCTCTCAAAAAAAAAAAAAAAAAAAACCTTAAAAAAAAAATACAATCCCATTTACAATGGCAAGGAATTAAAGAAGACACAGGGCACTTGGATGGCTGTCGGTTGAGCATCTGACGCTGGATTTCAGCTCAGGTCATGATCCCAGGGTTGTGGAATCCAGCCCTGCATCGGGCTCTGCGCTAAACGTGGAACCTGCTTAAGATCCTCTCTTTCTCTCCCTCTGCCCCTTTCTTCCACTCCCACCCCCTCATTCTCTCTCGGGAAAAAAAAAAAAAAAAAAAAGACACAGATAAATGGAAAAACATGTCATGTTATGTATTGAAAGACAATACCATTACAATATCCATCCTATCCGAAGCGATCTACCAATTCAGTGCCCTATCAAAGTCACAATGGCATCTTTTGCAGAAACAGAAAACAAAATCCTAAAATTCATACGAAATCTCACCTCAAAGGACCCCGAAGAATCAAAACAATCTTGAGAGAGAAGAACAAAGCTGGAGGCCTCACACTTTGTGATTTTAAAACATATTACAAAGCGTAATGATCAAAACAGAATGGTGGGCATAAGGGGCGATATATAGACCAGTGGAACAGAAGGGAAAGCCTAGAAATAAACCCTCACATAGATGGTCAGATGATCTTTGACAAGCGTGCCAGGACTGCACAATGGGGAAAGGAGAGCCTCTCCAACAAATGGTGAGGGGAAAACTGGATACCCACGTGCAAAAGAATGAAGATGGACCCTTATCTTATACCCTATGTAAGAATTAACTCAAAACAGATTAAAGATCTAATCATGAGACCTGCAACTGTAAAACTCCTAGAAGTTTTACATAAAACATAGGGAGAAAGCTTCACAACACTGGAATGAGCAACAGTTACTTGCATATGACACCAGGACACAAGAAACAAGAGCAAAAAATAGACACATGGGGCTACGTCAAACTTTAAAAATGTCTCTAGCAAAGGAAATAGTCAACAGAGAAAAAGGCAGCCTACAGAATGGGAGAAAATATTTGCAAACCATATACTGGATAAGGGGTTAATATCCAGAATATGTAAAGAACTCTTACAACTCAATAACAACAAACTAATAATAACTGATTTTAAAATGGAACAAAGGACGTCAATAGATTCCTCCAAAGGACATATGCAAATGGCAAACAGGCGCATGAAAATATGCTCAACGCCACTAATCATCAGGGAAAAAGAACCACAAGGACATTATCACCTCACACGTGGTAGGATGGCCACTATCAAAAAGGCAGAAAATAACAAGTGTTAGTAAGGACGTGCAGAAATTGGAATGCTTACTATCATTGGTGGGAATATAAAATGATACAGCCACTGTGGAGAACGGTAGAGTTTCCTCAAAAAATTAAAAATAGAACTACCGTGACTCAGAACTCTCACTTAGGTATTCTTCCAAAAGAACTGAAAACCAGATCTTGGGCTCAGTCATTTAGGGTCCAACACTTGATTTCGGCTCAGGTCATGATCCCACGGTTGTGAGATCGAGTCCCACATTGTGAAGCCTGCTTAAGATTCTCTCTCTCTCTCTCTCTCTCTCTCTCTCTCACTCTCTTTCTGCCCCCCTGCCCCTCTCTCCTGAGCTCTCACTCACTCCCTCAAAAATAAAAAACAAAATTAAAACAAAGAAGAAAAGAAAACAAGATCTTGAAGAAATATTTGCACACCCACGTTCATAGCAGCACTATTCACAATACCAAGAGGTAGAAGCCACCCGAATGTCCAACAGATGAATGGATAAACCAAATGTGGTCTGTCTGTACAACTGACCACTACTATGCAGCCTTTAAAAAGAAGGAAATCCTGCACCGCCCAGGTGGCTCAATCAATTCGTTAAGCGTCCGACTCCAGCTCAGGTCATGATCTCACAGTTTGTGGATTCGAGCCCCGTGTCAGGTTCTGCGCTGACAGCTCAGAGCCTGGAGCCCACTTGGGATTCTGGGTCCCCGCCTCTCTCTACCCCTCCCCCCCTCTTAAAAATAAACTTTAAAAAAATTTTTAAATGGCGGATACTGAATGATGCCACTTATATGAAGTATCTAAAGTAATCAAACGCATAGAAACAGAAAACAGAATGGTGGTTGCAAGACTGAGGGAAGGAGAAACAGGAAAGTGTTTTTCAATAGGTAGAGAGCTTCAGTCAGGCAAGGTAGAAAAGTTCTAGAGGCCTGTTGTACAATAATGTGCATATAGTTAATAACACTGTAATGTGTACTCAAAAATTGTTAAGAAGGGAAATATGTTATGTTTTTTACCACAATAAAACTTTAATGGGCCCAAGCAATGGCAGATTTGAAAGTACACTGTATATTCTTAACTTGGAATCACAAGGCTCAGCCTTAGGACCTACTGCTGTGCAACTTTGGTAAAACTGTCGACCTCTCTGGGCCTCATCTGTGGAATGGGGACAATAACATATCCGCTTTATGGAGCTTTTGTAAGCGTCCAGTGGGATAAAGGATACAAAGTGTTTGGAAAGGACAGTGATTAAGACTATAGACTCTGGTCAGACAATCCCGGGTTCGAATTCTGCCTCTGTCTTGTCCCTCCTGTCTTGTGACCGTTGCCAAGCACATCACACTCTGAGCCTCACAGGTCCTTCCCCTGTAAATAGAGCTGATGATATTCCAAGCACATATCTCCCCCAGAGTGACGTGAATATTCAATGACTAATATGTGTAACGTGCTTAGCGCAATTCACAGTAGTCACAATCAACAGCTCTAAAAAGCTGCATGTACAGAAAATCCAATTTGCTAATTAGACCAGATCAAATGTTTCTCAAAATAGCACCATGGTCATTGCACTGCTCACACCAAGCTCACCCCAGCCTGAAGCCACCTACAACATCAGACTTCCAGATATATCACCAGCTCTGAAAGTTTCTGAGAACCAGTCACATCTCTGTTATGGCAGCTGGTGACAGTTGGCAAAATGCCATCAGCTGATCCTTACTCAAGGTAATTAATTTAGGGGCGCCTGGGTGGCTCATTCGGTTGAGCGTCCGACCTCAGCTCAGGTCGTGATCTCACAGTTTGTGGGTTCGAGCCCCGCGTCGGGCTCTGTGCTGACAGCTCAGAGCCTGGAGCCTGTTCAGACTGTGTGTCACCCTCTCTCTCTGCTCCTCCCCTGCTCATGCTCTCTCTCGCTCTCAAAAATAAACATTAAAAAAATATTAAAAAAAAAAAAAAGAAAGAAAGAAAATGGCATAATACCAGCACTGACCTCGCAGGACAGCCCTGAAGTTGAAGGCAGACAAACCTCTAAAGTGCTCGGCACATAGTAGGTGCTCAGTGAGTTACTTCTATTCTGACCTCCTCTGTTGCTTGACACTTGCTGGAGTGGTTTCTCTACCATTTCTCCAAGAAGCAGAGGATTTGAGGGGGAAAGTGGCAGGAGCATGTGTCCTGACCTCTGGGGAATTCTGCACTGGGCTCCCCACAGTTTTTAATACAAGGAGTCCAACACCACGCTGGGTACATTTGTGGGCGGATGAATGGAATTGTCTGGGAGAGGTCAGGGTCAGGGTATAGGGCCCTAGAGGTGGGGCTGGTCTGGGTGCCAGATTTTCCCAATTTCCCTTCTCACAGAGGGCCCTTCCCTGTCCCCAGGAACATATATGGTACTGGTGAGATTCGGTCTCTGCTCAGCTGGTCTGGGACATCCTTGTGGAGTTGGGGGACCCTGAACCTGGCCTGGTTCTTTCTTTCTGGCTCTCAAATACCCAGAGGGTGTATGTGAGTCCCCCTCCTTCCCCCTTGCTTCTGGGAAGTAGGGCAGGGCAGGAAGGAGAGAGTGGAGAGGCACTTCTGTGGGCTTCCTCAGTGCTTCCATTATACCAGGAATCACACCAAAGGACTACGCCTCCCACCCTGGGAGCTCCTGGGTCCTGCTGGTGCCCTCGTGGATACCCAGGGCCTGGCCCAAGGGAAAACATAGGGTACAGGGTGTAGGCCTCAAGGTCACACAGACAGGGATCCTCACAGGGTCTGCTCTTTCCTATCTGTGGTTTGGCTCTTGGGGCCTCCTCCCTTTCTTCATTTGCAAAACGGTGCTAATAAAACGTTCCTCAGCAGGTCATTGTAAGAACAGAATGAAGCAATCTACACAAGTGGTTATTGCTCAGTAACTGTGAGCTCCTCCCGCCCCCCTCAGAAAATGTTTGTTGAATGAATGAATGAGTGAACAAATCAGCCACGCACCAAACCAGCAGCGACTGGGGGTTAGCAGAAGAGAAATAGCAGGACTTGGGATCAAAGGATCTGGACTCTGGCCTCAGCCACCCTCCGCACCATCTTCCTTTCTCTTCCCTGCTCTGAGCCTTGTGATATGGTCTAAAAAGTGGTGGGGGCAGGGGCAACTTCAAGCATTGTTGTAAAAAGAAAGTAAGATGGTTAGGAGTGATAAAGGGTTTAGAAACAGTAAACCGCTTGGTAAATTAAAATGGACTTTATGAACTAGAATGGGACGTGCACAAATGTTTGATGTGCTTCTCCCGTCAGCAAACTGAGCTTAGCACCAAAAGTAGGCCCTAAGGGTCCCCCTCCTGCAGAACTAAGGAGGTGGGGAGAGGCTGCTGAGTGGTGGTCCTCCCCTCACAGATTTTCTCTCTCACTTCTCTCTCTCTCTCTCTCTCTGTTTGGATCCTCTTTGGCTGAAGACACAAGGGAAGAAAGGCACACCAACATCTCAGCTGGTTTGGTTAGCGATTCTGCTTCTGGGAACTGCTGGGCTGTACCAGACCCACCTGAGGTTGGTCATGCTCCAGACACACGACTAGAGCTGAAGCCAACTCCCCAGGCCACACACCACATAACCACAGGCACACGTGCACACACAAAGATACACCAGAGACTTCTCTCCCCTCCCTCCATGCTGCCAAGGAACCCAGTGGTGACTGGTCAGAGAGGTGGCTGGGCTGGGGACCCAGCATTTGCCCTTCTGGGAATGGGCTCCATCTCTAACTCCACACACCCTGCAGGACCAGTCAGGGAGTGCTCCCATGGCATAGCTCAGCTGGTGGCCCCCCTGAGCAAACCTTCACGGGCGGGGGGCGGGGTAGGAGGGGCTGCTACTGACAATGAGGAGAACCCCCTTCTCCCCACAAGCCTAGGGTGTGAAGTCGGGAGTCTGACTGTAAAAGGACAGTCAGACAGGATCCCAGCCTTTCATCACACCCCCTTGTGCCCCACTACCAATCAGGAGCAGAAACTCCATGCTGGAGGCACATTTTGTCATTAATGCCACAGACTATAATTCCTTGGCCCAAACCTTCATTGGACAGATGGGAAAATTGAGGCCCAGAGAAGAGAAGAGATTTGCCAGAGGTGACAATGGGATCGGGGGGGCAGAACTGGGGCCAGATGCTGGGCCTCTGGCTTGCTATCCTTTCTAAGTACAACATATTATTTTACCATTCATCTATTCATTCATATTCTGAGCTTATACTACTCACCAAACTCTATGCAAAGGGTAAGGATAAAACAATGAACAAAAATTCCTCATCTGTACGGTATTTACAGTAAGGATTATGGTGTCAGTAGAAAACCACTGGTTCACTTTTGTGCAGCATGTCACGATTGACAAAGCATTTTCCCAGCCAGCCTCTTACTCCACAAACCCGAAGGTCAGTACGCTGAACCCCAATCTACAAAGGAGGAAAGAGAGGCCTCCTGAGTTGCCCAAGGTCCCAATCTGTAAACAGGAGCTAAAATCAAAATCCTGGCTGGCCACCTGAGGCCCAGGGCCATTTTCTTTGTGTCGGGGGCAGATTTCTTTCTTTAGCTGGGTTGTCAGTACCTAAAGGCAGGGACATCTCTTTCTTTTGTTTTCCTGGCACCTGCGCGTGCACGTGCACGCGCGCGCACACACACACACACACACACACACACACACACACACACACACTTTCTCTCTCCCTCTCTCTAAGTACCTGGAACACAGCTACATATTCAATCCAAGTGAAATCAGAGCTGCCTGAATGCTTATGGAGAGACTCTACTGGTTTCCTCATTCTTCGCAGGTGAGCAAGTCTTTGGACAACAACCCTGGTTCACCAAGCCCATCGCTGGACCTCCTGCCAGCAAAGGACAAGGGGAGACCAGCCTGTGCCCTGTCCCTACCACCTGGGACCTGTTGTGGGAAACCAGTTGTGAGCTGGGCCCTCTGTACAGACAACCTGGTCATCTTCATCAGCCCCCAGAAATGCCTAGCATCTCGTGAGTTCCTAAGTACCCAGCCCTGTAACATGCCCTGTGCTTCTCCCAACAGTCCCTCTGGGGAGACGGCATTCTCATTTGACAATGCAGGAAACCGCAGAGAGGGAGTGCAACTTGGCCAAGGTCACACAGCTAGTCAAGTAGATGGCATTCAGCTCCCTGAGGTCTAGATAGCCCCCTATCATCACCCTTACCAGCTCCCAGTGAGGTCTCTGAGGTCACTTCAACACTGCCTTGGCCTCAGAAAACCAAAGAAGGGAACTGGATTTCCTGATAAGTTTGGTCACCAAGAATCCTTTCTAAATGCAAACAAGACTCTGGGCCCAAGGAAGATGCCAAAACACCCATTTGCTTAGGCGCAGGCTGAGGGCGTGACCTCAGTCTCTCGAGTACATGTTCACATGCCTCCCCCTTGTCCAGCCACAGCTGGGATCCCACCCTCCTTACCTGTATCAGGAGAGTGGCTGCAGCAGCAGAATCTGAGTGTCTGTCTGTAAACCCAGGCTCCGTGCGATCTGGAAATTGCAGAAGTGAGGAAACAGAACGCACCACTGCCAAGTCACCCCCCAGAGGAAATACCGTGACCCTGAGGCTCCTCCAACAGATGGTATAGGAACCTCCAAGCTGGGTCACTGGGCCCTGGCCACTCCTCAGAGGGCTCTCACAGAGCCAGGGGCAGGGCAGTGTGTGGGCAGTGGCCAGCGTGCTGGGGAGCTGGGATAAGAGAGAGAAAGCAGAAAGTGAGAGAGCATACTCTTAGGAGAGAGAGAAACTGAGCATGAGAGTGAGGAAGAGAGAAGTGAGTGACCGAGAAAACAGAACAGGAGAGGGAAAGAGGGGGGCAATCAGGAAAGAAGTGAGCGATGGAAGGAGAGAGGCACACAGAGAAAGGCAGACAAATGTAAACACGGACAGAGAGAATAAGAGGAATGAGGAGACACGGGAGCAGGAACCAAGGGAATTAAAAGAGAACATGACGAGACAGACAGTGAGTGTGTGCCTGGTGCACATGTGTGCACATCTGCGTGTCTGTGGATGGGCGTGAGAGAAAAAAATGAAAGAAAGGCGGAGAGGGAGAGACAGTTAAACATGAAGAGGGAGAAGGGAGGAGCTCAGAAGAGCCGCCGTGGTCAGTGGCGTGGCATCACTGGGCTGGGCATTACTGTCACCACGCAGCACCAAGCCCGAGGAACCCATGGGGACAGTGTGCTGAGAGGGGCTATAGGAGGGAGAAGGAGACACAAGAGCCTGAGCAGGAGTGCCAGTCCATGGGAATAGGTGAGGGTGAATAGGTTGTGGGCAACAGAGGGGGTGAACGCAGATGAGTTTGTGAATGTGAGTGAGTGCATGTGTGCGTGAGAAAGTCAGTCGGGTGGAGGCTTTGTGCGGACGTCAGTGAGAGATGGGCCAGAGCTCCCTGCCTCAGTTTCCAGTCCGTTCACCCACTCATTCATTCAATCAGGAAATATTTATTGAGCACCCCCAGGCACCAGGCACTGTAGAAGACACTGCCTACAAATGCAAGGTGCTCACAGATCAGCCAAATCCAACACCCTTCTACAGTAGAGAGGGAAGCAGGTCAAGATAGGACTCAGGTCCCAAAGCGAGGCAGGTGCAAAGGCCCTGACTCGCCATTCAAGGTCCAGCCTCAGCTCCACACTGCGTGACTGGGCTACCTTCCTCCTGCCAACTGGGACCCTGCAACTGTACCTTATCAAAGCCACAAATGGATCTCAAAGGACAAATCACTTTTAACATGTGCCTCAGCCCTGAAGAACTAGAGCCAAAAGTCTGCCCCTGCCCCAGCTCCACCCCCATCACACACAGGCAGACACGCTCACACCTCTCCCGCGTATAAGCCTTGCACGCTCATGTACCCTCAACGCACACTATCATGCAGACACCAACTTACAATCGCATCCTTCCACTCCCACGTACACTCACACGCTCAGGTGCCCAGATCTGCCACCCCTTACTCATATGCGCCCATTCTCATACACTTCTCCATGCTCACCTGCCACATATGGTCTCCTCACATCCCAGCATGCTGTCTGGGCCTCCTGTTAGGCACTTTGAAGAGTCCCAGTTTGGTCATCCTTCCCAAGCTCCCTTAGAGGCATCTTGAGTCTTGAGTGCCCTGAGACACAAGAGACCATGGTCTACCCAATGCATTGCCAAGGCCCTAGCTCTGCTCCCCAGATCAGATCCTCTTTCCCTGAATTGGCTTCACCTTCTCAGCCATCCTCCATCCACCACACGCCATGAGAGACATCGGCCTGGAGGGACCTCCAGGATCATCCAGCCTCCCCCCCGCCAACCCCACCATTTGACCACAGACTCCAAGCACACTTGTCTCAAATCCAGAACTATTTGGCTCAGCCTGTTTTTCAATAGTCCTTTACTCACGTTCTTGTGAGTGATGTTTCAGTACCTCTTTTGAGATGATCAATAAGCAGGGTAGGTAGGCAGAGATGGTCAACATTTTATTCCTCCTTTTTCTCACACCCACATCCATTCTGTTAGCAAATTTGGTCAGTTCTACTTTAAAATATATCCAAACCTGAATCTAATCAAACCTTGGGGAATACTCGATGAGGGTATTTGGGACCTCTGTGCACTATCTTTTTGTTTTCTTTCTGTTAAGTAATCTCTACACCCAATGTGGGGCTCGAATTCATGACTCTGAGATCAAGAGTCACATGCTCCACCAACCGAGCTAGCCAGGTGCCCCTCTGTGTACTACCATTGCAATTTCCCATGAATCTATGATTATTTCCAAATAAAGGATTAAAAAATAACTAAAAACTCACACAAAAGAACACAGTAGAAAAGCACTCAAGAGGAGCATGCCCAAGGAATAATAAAAGTGCCAACAATAATAATCCAATGCTATTTAGCATGTGGTGGGCATTTACTGTGTTTCAGGCAGTTGTGCCCTATGTAATTGCTTTGCATATGCTATTGTATATATCCTTACAATATTCCTGTGAAGTAGGTGCATTTATCATTATCTCCAGAGACAAGGAAATTGAGGCATAGAGAAGCCGAGTAGCTTGTCCAAAGTCACCCAGCTTTATATGTAGAAGAACTAGGATTTGAACCTAGATAATCTGGCCTCAGAGCCCATTCTAGATCTTAACCACTGTGCTGAAGTGTGAATAATGGGGACCAAAAAAATGTTAATAATAAAATACATATGTATCACGGTACTGAAAAGAGATGCACACTCAGATGGGCAATCTGAGGACAGAGGGACCCCTTAAAGAGGTGAGGACAGCGCTAGAGAACCAAAAGGAACCCTGCAGTACTCCAAGGCTGCCAAGAGTGGGCGCCTTTACCATCCGAAAGGCTCAAGAGAGGGAGCGGTTCCTGGAACCCAAGGGTAGCTATTTGGAGAGAGCTGCCAGGCAGGAGCTGTGACCTTGGGTAGGAAGTTGCAGTAATCCCCTGATGACCTGGCAGAGGAGAGACCAAGAAATAAATACACAAATCTCTCTCTTCTTCCACCCTCTGATGTCTTACCAGTGCCCTGCCTTGGACTCCCCTGGAGTCCAACCAGAAGCAAGCGATAAGAGTAATATAGTCCATACAGATCAGCCTCCAGGGGCACAGAGTGGGGTGGAGAAGCAAAGAGATCTGTGGGGCAAAACAGAAGAAATCCAGGACAGACATATTTGAGAAAATCAGGAAGAATTTAATATGGATAGAATTTTACATGATTCTAAGAAATTATTAATTTTATTAAGTGATAATAGTGGTGTGTTATATAAGAAAGTATCCATAGGGGTGCCTGGGTGGCTCAGTCGGTTAAGCGTCCAACTTCGGTGCAGGTCATGATCTCATAGTCTGTGGGTTCGAGCCCCGTGTCAGGCTCTGTGCTGACAGCTCAGAGCCTGGAGCCTGCTTCAGATTCTGTGTCTCCTCCCTCTCTCTCTGCACCTCCCCCGCTCGTTCTCTGCCTCTGTCTCTCAAAAAAAATAAAATAAAGACATAATAAAAAAATTTTTTAAAGTATCCATATATATGGAAATATTTGGAAATGAAGTTACAGGGAATTGCTTTAAAATATTATAACAAAATAAGGAGAAAGAGAGGAAGGAAGGGAAATGGGAAGGATGGAATGAGGGAAAGAGAGAGGAGAAAGAAGAATGGGAAAAGGGAAGGAAGGAGGGAGGGAGAAAGGAAAATAACGGGGCAAAATATTGAATCTAAGTAATAGGTGTTGTAGCAGGCTGAATAATGACCCTCAAAGGTATTAGGTCCTAATCTTTGGAACGTGTAAATGTTGCCTTAATGCCAAAAAGTTTTCAGGCGTCATTAAATTAATGCTCCTGATATGGGGAGATCATCCTGAATAATCCGAGTGAGCCTTAATACAATCACAAGAAAGAAGCTAAGGGAAACTTGATTACAGACAGAAGAGAAGGCAATGTGGCCACAGAGGCAGGGTGACATGGCCACGAGTCAGGAACGCTGGTAGCCATCAGACACTGGAAAACAGATTCAGTCCTAGAGCCTCTGCAGGGAGCACACAGCCCTGCTGACTCCCTACCCACTGATACTGACGTTGGACTTCTGGCCTCCAGAACTGTAAGAGAATAAATGTGTGTTGTTTTAACCTGCCAAGCTTGTCGTCATTTGTGACAGCAGCTATAGGAAATGAATACAGGTATATAGAGATTTATTATACTCTTCCCTCTCTTTTTGTGTCTTTTAAAAACCTTTCTAATAAAGTTGGTGTTGTACACAGCCAAATCACAACACTACCTATGAAGTAGTGTTGCCAAGGAAATAGAATCAACAAGTTCAACCACCAGTTTACTGGAAATGTATAAAAAGACCAGATCATAGGGATACACTGAGCAAACTCAGACAAGAGAAAATGTAAACAACCTGGCTTCCTCAACAAATACATTTTTTAAGTTTATTTACTTATTTTTGAGAGAGAAAACGGCCAGCGGAGGGGCAGAGAGAAAGGGACAGAGAGGATCCCAAGCAGGCTCCACACTGTCAGCAATGCCCAACTTGGGGGCTCAAACTCACGAACCGTGAGATTATGACCTGAGCTGAAATCAAGAGTCAGACACCTAACCAACTGAGCCACACAGGCAGCCCTAAATACACTTAATTTAAACTTTAAATGATAGATAGATAGATAGATAGATAGATAGATAGATAGATGATAGATAGACAGATGAATATAGATGGATCGATGATGGATGGATCCAAAATCTGACCACTTTGCACCATCTCTATTGCTAGGGCCCTGGTCCAAGCCACCATCATCCCTCACCTAGATGTAGCCCCTCACTGGTCTCCCTTCCACCCTTGCACCCCTTTTTAGTCTGTTCTCAATACGGCAGTGCAGTTGAACATTTTAAACATCAGTCAGATCACATCCTTTCTCTGCTCAAGGAGAAAGGCCCCTGTAAGACTTGTCCTCATCTCCTACTTCTTTCTCCCCACCTTTTAGTCACACTGGCCCTTCTCCTCTGCCTCAGCACCCTGGGCACACTCCTGCTTAGAGCTTTTGCACCTGCTGTGCTCTCTGCCTGGGAGATTCTTCCCCAGACACCCAGAGTTATTCAAATGCCACTTTCTCAGTGAGGACTTTCCTGATAACCCTAATAAATTGCAGCCATCCCCCAGCATGCTCTAGGCCCCTACCCTGCTTTATTTTCCTCCACAGCATTTATCTAACACACCATATATTTTAGTTGTTTACTTTGCTCATTATCTGACTCTCAACTAAATTTTAAGTTCCTTGAGAGCAGGAATTTATTTGTAGATACTGAAGCAAATCATCGGCAATTCATTAGGGAAAAAAATAATAATAAAATTAGATCCCTACCTCACGCTATGTCCAGAATTAAATTCTAACTGGCATAGAGACCTAATTATGCAAAGCAAAATACAAAGAGTTTTGGGAAAAAAATAGAGGACGATGCCTTTATGATATAAAGTTCGGGGAAACTTTTTTAAATTAAGACATAGAAATTATAAATAACAAAGAAAAGCTGGATAAATATGACCACATAAAGCTTAAACCTGTGTACATCAAAACAAAACAAAACTGTGTACATCAAAAGATAAGATGAAAAGAGGAAGAGACAAGTCACAGACCAGTAGAAAATATTTGCAACACATGTAACAAATCATTTGCAAGCATAATATAATATAAATGCCTTCAAATCAGTAACTTAGAGACAAGACCAGTAGAAAAATGGGTCAAGAAAGGAGTAGGCAATTCACACAAGAAAAAGCCTGAATGGCTAAGAAACATAAAAATATGAACAACAAGGGTAACTGGGTGGCTCAGTAGGTTAAGCGTCTGACTTCGGCTCAGGACGTGATCTCATGGTTCAGGAGTTGAGGCCCTGCATCGGACTCTGCACTGACAGTGCGGAGCGCACTTGGGATTCTCTCTCTCCCTCTCTCTGCCCCTCCCCCACGCACATACACACACACTCTCTCTCTCTCTCTCAAAATAGATGAATAAACTTTAAAAAATATATGATCAACACTTCAGGAAATCAGGAGTTCAAATTAAAACAACCAAGCGCCAGATTAGAAAAAATTAAAGTCTGTCAATTCCAAGTATCGGGGAGGATGTAGAAAATGGAAACTCTCACTGTGCTGCTAAAAAGATAGTACAAAACGCACTATCATTTTGGACATTAATCTTATAAGCTGAAAATATGCACATCCTTCCTAGGTATGTACCAGAAATATTAATACAAGGGAACATATATTTGCATGTTTTCACAATGCAATCCTGTGCATATGTTAAAGTGAACAGAGCCACATATAATAACATGAACAATAAACATAAGTGCTAACTGAAGAAAGCAAGCTGCAGAAGGATAAATACAGCATGATACTCTTTCTTAAAACTATGACTGCCAGTGGACACAATACATATGAATTGATATAGCAAAATAAATTCAGGATATGATGATCTCTGGAGAGGGAGGGAGAGAGCAGGATTGGTGAAGTACACAGGAGGCTCCTACTACACCTGTGTGTTCTGTTTAATAGGTGGCGGGTGCACAGGTATTTGTCATATATATATATATACAAGTCAAGAAATATGCCCCCGTCCTACATGGAGATTTACTGGAAAGTTACAGTAATTAAGACAGATGTTATAAGCGCATAGACAGACAAGTAATGCCAATGAACAGACTGGAGAAAGAGTCACTGGAGGCAGGGATTATCACAAAGCCAGGGACCCCTGAGAGCCAAAAAAGTAACCTGGGCAGTATGTTCCTTCTGAGGCCCCTTTCCAGGATGCCAATCCTGATGCCCAGCAGCCCTGAATTCTCCCTCCTCTTCACTATAACCTCAGTTTTTCTCTCTCTGCCGCTCTCTGGCTCTCCTGCATGTGCGCAATCTCTTATTCTCCCTCCATCTTTGGGAGTTTGAATCCCCACTCTGCCATTCAACAACTGGGCCACCCGAGCCTCAGACTCTTCATCTATAAAGTGAGGACAGCACCGCTAGCCTCACAGAGGGAGTAAGTCTATAAAGACAGACCTTTATGGGCAGCTAGTCCTCTTTCCTCTTCCACCTCTTCTCCCACGTGCCTCTCTCTCTCCTGGTCAGGCTGAGTCTCACCTGCTCTCGCTCTCTAGCCCGCCCTGCCTGCGTCAGCACACCTGCTCCCCTCCCCCAGCTTGTAAGAGGACCACGTCACCGTGCACCTTGCACCAGATCTGAAAGGCAGACTCAGGGGTGTGGCGAGGGCCCCCAAGGCTTCAATCTATTGAACTTTTAACTTGCTTATTTGCTACCTCTTTAAAATATAGAAAAATTGGGGCGCCTGGGTGGTTTAGTCGGGTAAGCGTCCAATTTCGGCTCTGGTCATGATCTCAAAGCTCGTGAGTTCGAGGCCCACGTCGGGCTCTGTGCTGACAGCTCAGAGCCTGGAGTCTGCTCTGCTTCAGATTCCATGTCCTCCTCTCTCTCTGCCCCTCCCCTGCTTGTGCTCTCTCTCTCAAAAATAAACATTGAAAAAAAAGTTTAATAAAAAAGTAATTAAAAAATATTAAAAAGAAGTAGACTCTGGGGTCAGACTTACCTATGTCTAAATTCCATTGCTTTCTCCTGGCCGTGGGATATTGGGCAAGTTTCTTAACCTCTCTGAGCCTATATATATCAAAACATAGCTGTAAAATGAGAATAATAGTATCTACTTCATAAAGGTAGTGCATAAGAAAATAATGCTTGTAAAAGCATGAAGCATGATCTCTGACCCACAGTGGTCATGTGATGAATGCCACATGCGGTTGCATTGATGTGTGTGTCCGTGTGTGTAGGAGGGATGTTTGTGCGTCTGTGTGGAGTAGGTTTGTAGCAAGTGAGCAGGGGATCTTTTGTGTCTGGGCTTATTGTGTCCTGCAAGAATTCATGTGTTGTGTCTGCCAGTGCTGATGTACCTTTTGTGTGTCTGCAAAGAAGTGTGTTTTCATCTCTCAGGCAACAACATGCATCATATGAGGGGATACTGTCAATTGTGACACTTTGCATATTGTGTGTCATGAAGGGTCATGGGTTCTATCAGTCAACGTCAAGGGTCTGCTGTGTGTTATGTATTTGTGAAGGGCCATTAACTAGGTCTGTGGGTGGTGAGGGCGTGTTCTGTGTGACGTGTGAAGGCTACGTCTGTTGACAACTGTGTGTTAAATGTCTATGAGGAGTAAAAGGATGTGTGCTGTGTCCGCGGTGACAAAGAAGAGTTGTGTGTCTGTGGGGATGTGCTGGTGGGAGAAAAGTCAGGCATACCCCACCTCCGAGGACCCCTCTAGAACCTGAACAGCCTCAGGGAGTCTACGGGGCAGCTAGACGAAGCAGGCAAACCTGACCCTCTCACCTAGGTCATCAGACTCTTACCTGAGAAACAGCAGAAACAGTGGTCTGGGAGGTGACAATAAGGCTGAGGAAGAGATGGAGGCCACTGAAAGCATGTTTCCTGATCGGCTTCTCGGAGAACGCAGGAAGTGGGGTAGAGAATAGGGAGGAAGCAGAAGGCAGGCCTAGACCCAGGTATGTGACTCACTTTACGCTCTAATCCCCAGTCAACAACCGAATAAAGAAATTAGGGGAGGCCTGCCTGCAGGCTCTGCTGGGCAGGGCATGACGCAAGGAAGCCAGCTCCTTGGGTGGGGCCCCAACCCCAAAGACGCTGGGAATACCCACGCCTAGCCAGGGAGTCTCTCTGCATTTCAGCTCAGCCAACAACAGGGGGCTGGTCCATCCCATGTGGAGCTCTGAGAGTAAGGGTTGGGCTTGGGCTGGCAGAGAAGAAATTGGGTCCCTTGATTCTCCCTTGACCTCATTGCCTTTATTCATGCTTCCCTCGCTCTCTCTGAGTGGCTGCCTACTGATCACTCTTTAAGACTGCTCTGGGGATGCCTGGGTTGCTCAGTCTGTTGAGCGTCCAACTCTGGCTCAGGTCATGATCTCGTAGTTCGTGCGTTCGAGCCCTACATGGGGCTTGCTGCTGTCAGTGCAGGGCCCGCTTCTGATCTTCTGTCCCCCTCTCTCTCCGTTCCTCCCCCACTCGTACCCTCCCCCCCCAAAAGTAAATAAACATTAAAAGAAAAAAAAAAGATCCAGCTGTCTCTCCTCAACCTGAATCCTCCATCACAGTCTTCAGGGAGACCATAGAATGTGTCTTCACCAAGTTTCCCAGGTGAAATCCCCTCAATTCTCTGCTCTTTCACCCAATGGCTTGGAGCAGCCATGCTGGGCAAGCTGGGCATGCCATGCTGGGCATGCTGCGCACAGCCCTGTGCCAGGCATCTGCTTTCCCTGATCTCCTTAACCCTCAGGGCAACAAGGTTAAGAGAAGAGGAAGCAGAGGCTCAGAGAAGTTTCGAGACAACAGTCTCTGACGCCAAAGGCGGGACTGTTGCCTCCATTTACAGGGTTGGCTCTTTTTATAATAAACAGAATCTCACTAGAAATTCGTAGAACGGGAATGAAAAAAGTAGTTTTACCTTCCTTTTACCAAAGAGGAGGAAACTAAAGCCCAGAAAGGGGAAATGAGGTGCCAGGATTTACAAAGCTACTCAGTGGACGAGCAGATACTTGGTAAGGGGACTCCCAAGCCCTTGCTGTGCTCATGCCTCATTACTCAGGGTCAGACAGCACCATGTTCCCCAAGTGCATGAGAAGCACGAACGACTCCAGCAAGGGGGAAGATGAGCCGGATTGTGCCAGGATGGGTGGGGGAGGGGTGGGGGAGAGGGAGGGGATGGAGAGAGGCGAACATGCTTCACGGGGCTCCCATCCTCAGCGCAGGTCCAGACTCATCCGCAGCCTCCCACACTCACTCCTACCTCCACTGGGCCCCTAGGGAAGCACGAGGGGCCCGAAGGCAGGGCCTGGCTGAGGCCACAGCCACTAGTATGCGCAGGAGTGGGAGGGTTTAGGTGACTGGACCGCCAAAGGCAATGACTGATGCTTTAGGTGGTCGCACCTCCTTTTAAAGGTACTATTCCCACTCTACACATGAGGAAGCTGAGGCTCAGAGTTGAACCCCAACTGCCAGGATTCTAACCATGCCTGTCTGGCTCCTGCACTTCCCCCCTGCCCACGGTGGTCCCACAGGCAGCCGTGAGCTGCACCGTGGGAGTGGGGAGCAGTGGCTCTCAGCCCCATTTTTCAGGGCAAACCGCAGGGGTGAAGGGGCTCAACCAGATTTTCCTTCATTCTCTCCAGGCCCTGGTGCTCCTCCAGTGAGCCTTTTCTGCCCAAAGAGCCCTTTAACCAACTGCTCACAGATGAAGGGGCTGGAGAAGCCCCCTGCCCTGAGGGCATCTCGGCTATAGCTGTCTCTATCCAAGGCCCAAAGCATCCCCCTCTGGGTGGGTGGGGGGTCATCCCTGAAACAATTGCTCTGAACAGGCTTATGGGAATGGGCTGGGATCTTGGCAGATCTACAAGTGGGTCTGTGACTACAATGTGCCAGAAAGGAAATGGAAAGGCTTTAGTCCATCTGGGAAAATAGGATATCATGGCTGAAACCCAAATTCCGTAATAGGACTCCCTGGTCCCCCTTCACCTCGCTTCTATGCTTCCAAGCATCACGGCAGTGACCTCTGGGTCTTCACACACACCGTTCCCTCCAACTGAAACATCTCTCAAGTCCCACCCGACCTGTGCCTGACACTTAGTGGTCCCTGGCAGTCGGTCTCCCTTTCTTCCTTCCTCGCCAACAAAACTTTACTGGAACCAGAAGGTGTTCGGCCTCGGGGGACAAGACCTGGTCTGTGGCCTGCCCATCCTCCCTTTCGGTTTTTCCCACATTTACAGTTAGAGGTGGCCATGTGGCCCATCTTCTAGACAATGACATCTTTTAGGGGAATTTTTGCTTCCTGATGACTTCTTTCTGCTTGCCAATTAGGATGAGGCGTGGAGCTACCGCAACCTTCTATGAGATTCTGCAACAGTAAGATGAGAAACCCCGCTGAGAGGGTGGAGGGGAAGCATAGGAGGAGCCTGGCTCCTCGGTAGTACTGTTGAGCCCAGTACTGAAACTGCCTGCCCATCAGACTTCCAAGAGCAAAATATTCCCGTTTATGCTAGTTATTCTTTCAGCTGAAAACATCCCTGATGCATCAGCCTCCGGGTTCCAACTTGAAAAAACATCACTTCCTCCTGGAAACATGCCTTGGCTCCTAAGAACAGGATCAAGGGACCTCTCCCCGGAGCGGTGGGTGCACTGTACCTCTCATGATCTTTGCAGCCACCCGCTTGCCCATGTGCCCCAGCGGACTGTGGTAGGCAGTGGGGCCCCACGGTGCTCACCATTTCACTCCTAAGCCAGCGTACCTGTTGAATGTCTAAGTATACCCACAGCTGACTGCCGACACAACCTCCATGGGGGCATAGACTGGGCCTGACCCTCCCAAGCCTGCAAAAACAGTTGAAGTAGGACAACGGCATAACCCCTACGGAAGGGCTGGGCATTTACACACACATCCTGGAAAGAGATGGGGAGCACTTGGCCTGTTGAGAAGTGCTGGCTGCCGTTCCCTGCACAGGACGGTCTGCATCACCTGACGACGTGGATCGCTCTGCAGCAGGATGGAACGTTTCTCCCTCTGCCTTGGCCCGCTTCCAGCTAGAGCCACACCTACCCATATCCTGTGCACAGATTCGTCTGTGGTTTGGACCCTTAGCTGTACGTGGAAGGGCAGTGAGACACCCAGGCTCCTGTCCCCTCCCACAGGGAAGTCAACCTAACGTGCAGTAACTCCTTATACTGCAAGACTGTGCCTTGGGGATTATGGTACCTCTTCCCTCTTCTGTGAAACGCTGCACCAGGTGCACCCAGCTGGCTCAGGTGGAAGAGGATGAAGCTCTTGATCTCAGGGTCGAGAGTTCAAGTCCCATGCAGGATGCAGAAATTACTGAATAAAACTTTAAAAAAATTTTGTTAAATGAAATTAAAAAACTAAAACATTATGCGAAGTCGAGTTAAAAGTCACCCAGTTTCTCCTATCTTCACATTTTAGGTGTCCTCTTTCTATTTCCCACCGTGTATAACCTCCCACGGGCTGATCCTGTCTCTCATAGCCAGCAGGACATTTGAGTATATACTAGAAGCTGGTTGCTTTCATACATTATTTCACTTAATCCTTGAAATGTCAGTATCTTCATTTTACACACAATAGTATATTGGCAGCACTCTCTGAGCACTGTGCTAACCACCTTATATATGCCACGGCAAATCCTCCCTAAAAGCTGCCACGGGTATTCTATATTCCCATTTTGTAGATGAAGAAACTAAGCTTCAGCAATTAAGTGGTAGGGAGCAGGTGAGGAGCAAGGCTGTCCAACTCCAAAGCATTTCAGAGTTGGGCCAACAGACCCACCCCTGGAATAATACCTAAGGAAGAGTACATCCATGGTTAGGGTATAAAAATTTATTACATATACAGAATATTACCACTAACGAATGCAGACAGGCTAGGACAGAATGGTGCCGGATGGAAGATGGCTAGCTCTTTGGAAAGTGAACAGGTTTGGGTGGCTCGGAGCCTCATGCCACGCGGAATGATCAGTCGGAAGGGAGAGCACATGCCAAACACCGTTGGGAGGTCAGGGCATCAAGTGACTGCTCTGTGTGCCCACGGCCTTCCCTGTCTGATCTGGGGCTTCGAAGGATGCCACGCCTAGAAGCAAGCAACTGAAGCAAAGGGGATTCCTAAGGTGGCCCGGGCTTGTCTCTGAAGTCACGGCAACACCATTTTAAGCAATATGTTTAATTGGATGATTTCCACAAACTATACACGAAGTTTCTAACCATCACAATTCAGTGAAGTACAAAACATTAAGTTACAGGCTGTGGGAAGAGAAGGCAGCACCCATGGTGGCACCTTCCAATCCTGGTTGGTCTAGGGGTGCGGGGTGGGGGAAGGTTTCATTTTAAACTGAGCCCCTCATTTCAATGTACAAAAGAATTACTCTGATCGATATTAAATTGTATTGAAAACAAAATGGACTAAAAAGCAACTACTACTCTAAGTTGGGGTGGAAATGGGAGGAGAGAATGAGTCCTTCGAAGCAGGAGAGGAGACAGTCGGGGGAAGGTTCTGTGGCTGTGACCCCAGGTGGTCACTCGCGCTGCTCCATTTTTACTTTCGGTGGTCTCAGGAAGGTCCGATTTTTCTTCTCTTTCTTCCCCTTCGTATTTGCTTGGAAGTTCCGCCAGCTGTCCACACGACCATCTCGACTTTCCTATGCACAAGAGAGGTTTGCGGCGAGGAAACCAGCTGACGAGAAAGGCCTGACCCTGCTCAGCCCCCTGGAATGATCCAAGAGTAGAACAGGGCAGAGCTTTCTTCACACTTCCATGGGCCCACGAAAAGTGGCATCCCACCCCCAGAAGGAAAGATGGGCTCTAGGCAGGAAGAGGAGGACAAGATGAGTAATACTTATCACAACATTTGCTGGAGATCACAGGGCTAGATACTTAGCATAGGCTATTTCTGACCCTCACAAAAAGTTACCCACAGTGTGTAGAGCACCACCACCATTTCACATCTGAATACACCAAGGCTCAGAGGTTAGATCACTTTCTCAAAGCCGCACAGCTGCTCTTTCCACTGCACCTTCCTTCCGTCCCGTAAAACTTGGAGGGAGACTCAAAGCCAGCACAATGCCTGGCCAGTGGTGCTGAGGGGGCCTCTAGGGTCTCTCTCCTGCTTATCAAGAGCCCTATCCATTTTCTCTCTCTCTGCGTATATGCAGGGAGACAGAAACAAAATCATCAACTCTGGTTTGCCAATCCCTAGCCTAAGACCTAAATGTTACAGAAGAAAAGACATCAAATGTTGCTCAATTGAGGAAACTGGCTGAGCACCTGAAGAATGTAACCAGGGTGTTAAAGAGGAGTCAAGTTTAAAAGTCAGGACATCAGGGTCACAAGAACCTCAGTTTTTGCTAAGAGACCTCTAAGAAGGGGACTACTCCATCATTATCCCTAAACTAAACATGCAAAGCACTTTTCTTGAGCCCACCCGGCAGCTGTGCCTTCCATAATCTCTCACAAGCCGTTCAGGGACCCTCCTTGCTCCTGCCAAGGCTACTACAGGCGGCTGAGCCAGGACTCATCCTCCCAAGCTCTTGCTCTTCCCCACGAATCCCCTTTCCCTGACTGCCTGCCCCAGCAAGTTCTGGCAATGCCCCAGGGACCAAGTTTCTACGCAGGGAAGCTTTCTTACTCAGGAAGGAGAATCGCCGGCCACCTCAGAAACTCACCTCAAAGTTTTTCTGCCACTCCCTTTCTCGTTTGGCTTTTTCTTGAGCTTCAATCTCTTCTTCCCTTTGTCGCTTCCTAGGAAGAAAATCAGACCAGAGAACTGATATGATACCTAGGGACTGTATTAACCACACAAGTTAAGGCATCTCCCCAAAGAAACAAGTATATCAAGTAAATCAATTCCAAGTGTATCAAGTAAACCTAATCACAGATTAGAATATGAGGCAGGGCTACAGTGCAGGATATAAATATCCCTGTTACATAGATAGACATATATGGTTATCAAGGACCAGGCAACAATAATCATAGTCCAAAAGTTCAGTCCTTGACAACGCTATCTCGAGAACCCAGGCCACCCTGCTTCAGTAGAATGACCATTATAATAGCAGAGGTTCTTACTCAAGAGGCTCTCTGGACAAAACCCAATCCCAAAACAAGAACATTTCACACAACCTCAACTACCAAAATGTAGTTACTGCTAAACACTAATAAACAATATAAAATATATAAATTAACCTCAAGATTTCTAAAAAGCAAGGGAAATCATACTTTGGCACAGTAAGTATTTTGTAAGTGATTACACTATACAATAAATACTACATACTCACCAAAGCGGCAGCCCCTAGTCACACAAACGGTTCTGGCCTCAATAACTGCCTATTTAACTCCAAGAAATCAGGAAGAAAACATATAGCACTCTTGATTAACAACTCCCTAAGGATGGGTCTATTCAATATTTCCCAAAGGTCAGAATTTCTTACCCTAAAGATTCAAAAGTTTGGCTGTTTCAGATAACTATTTTAGACAGTCTCTTAAATGATACACAACACCATTCCTTGATTAGAAAAATCCTTCATTAGGAAAATCCCCAAGGACCAATTTCGGTTAATCTAGGTATTTATATGGATTAAATGAATATTCTGATGTATACCTTTCATGCATCTCTTTGGCTTCTCTCTCTTTCCTTTTAATTTCCAGCTCAGCAAAGAGTTTCATGGTCTGTTTATAGACTGCTTGTTTGAACTACAAGAAAATTAAGAACAAACGAAAAGAAAAGTAAGTATTTTACCAGCAAGTTGTATCAAGCACTTTTAGATGGAGCCCAAGACAAAAGACGATGAGAATCGGCAAGGAAGAAGGATTTCAGAGAGAACTACTTAATGATGCTCTCTCCTGGGAGATAAATAACATAACCACCTATGAAATTTTTCCACTTTCACCATGGGGATGACACACAGGAAACTTGCTCTGGTAAAATACCAAAAAGAAAAAAATTCTACTTGCTTACCACAACCATGTTGGAGGGCCCTTTCCTCCAAAGAACTATGAAAAAATAATTTTCATTCTTTCTTTTCACAAATATTTCATCATTACTCTGTGCTAGGCACCCAGCTAGGTACTGTAAGCTGCTATCAAGCAGACCAGTCTCAGGAGTCTACTAACTATGGCAGAGCCACTACAGCCATTAGTGGGGTGTCCTCCACCACCCCATTATCTGTTCTCCTTCCACATAAAGTCCCTTATCTTTAGGTATCTGGTCACCCAATGTAAAAGCCCATATTTCTTAGGCTTCCTTGAGCTAGGTGTGGCCATGGAACTTAGGCTTTAGCCAACAGAACATAAGGAGAAATGGTGTAGCAGTTTCCTGGAATATTCTCACAGGGAGTATGCTTATCCCTCCCTGCCCCCTTCCTCTGTCCTATTTGGCACATGGGTGAGGTGATGACACATGAGGTGATGACACATCCTGGACTGTGAGGATGGGGGCGACATCCTTGTTGGCAGAGCCACAGAGAGGAGAATGAGTCCTTGGATAACACATGGTCCAGGGCTACCATGCCAGCGGCCATCTTCCCCAAAACTAGATTATACAGAACAGAAAACAAATCATGGTCTTGTTCAAACTACCATCATTTTGGGTCTCAGTTGTACACAGTGAAATTTATATTCTAACTAACAAGCAGACAGAAAAAAATAACACAACATAAGATAGAAAACAGAACTCTAAAATGTTTTTTTCGTCAAAATATAAAAAAATTTTAAATGTACAAAAAAAAAATAGAAGATAACCCATCATGCAGATTTCATAGAGCCTATATCCTAAAATCAGATGGAGCAAAGAGTTATGTACAGAGAAAAAGGGAAGTAAAGGAGTCCCAAAATATGTCACTTCTTTTTAATGTTATCTGCCAGGCACTGTTCAGTAAAAGCAATACTGACAACCCCAGTCCCTAATAAGGACAAACATCAAAGGAGTGAAGGAGTCAGTAATGTATATTTCAGTATCTTTAAAAGCTTCAAACTCTCTTGGGTGGACAGTTACTGATTTTGAATTTTTTATATTCTTTTGCTTTTTCCAAATTTTCTATCATTAGCATGTGTTCTTTTATAACCAGGGAAAAAAAAAGACAGCTTAAAAAAGTTGTTAGGGTTCTTGGGGCACCTGGGTGGCTCAGTCAGTTAAGCGTCCAACTCTTTGATTTCAGCTCAGGTCATGATCTCATGGCTCATGAGATAAGAGCCCTGAGTTGGGCCCTGTGCTGCCAGTGCAGAGCCTTCTTGGGATTCTTTCTCTCTCCCTCTCTCTCTCTGCACCACCCCCCCAAGATAAGTAAATAAAACTTTAAAAGTTTTTTTTAATTTTAATTTTTTAATGTTTATTTATTTATTCATTTTTAATGTTTATTTATTTTTGAGAGGGATAGAGAGACAGAGTGCGAGTGGGGAGGGACAGAGAGACAGGGAGACACAGAATCTGAATCAGGCTCCAGGTTCCGAGCTGTCAGCACAGAGCCCAATGGGGGGCTCGAACCCACAAACCGCAAGATCATGACCTGAGCCGAAGTTGGACACTTAACCGACTGAGCCACCCAGGGGCCCCAAATGTTTACTTATTTTTGAGAGAGAGACAAAGTGCAAGCAGGGGAGGGGCAAAGAGAGAGGGAGACACAGAATCCGAAGCAGACTCCAGGCTCTGAGCTGTCAGCAGAGAGTCCAATGTGGGGCTTGAACTCATGAACCACAAGATCATGACTTGAGCCAAAGTTGGATGCTTAACCCACTGAGCCAGCCAGGCTCCCCTTTTAATTTTTTTTTAATGTTTTATTTTTTGAGAGGGAGAGCATAAGCATAAGCAGGGTAGGAGCAGAGAAAGAGCGGGACAGAGGATCTGAAGTAGGCTCTGCGCTGACAGGCTGACAGCAGCGAGCTGGATGTGGGGCTTGAAGTCATGAACAATGAGATCATAACCTAGGCTGAAATCAGACGCTCAATCAACTGAGCTACCTAGGTGCCCCAAAAGTTGGGGTTCTTAACAACTTAAAGGACCAAGTTGTATTTTTAAGAGGGTCTTCAGAAAAGACCAAAGAGGGGACACCTGGGTGGCTCAGTTGGTTAAGCACTGAACTCCTGATTTTGGGTCAGGTCATGATCTCACAGATGTGAGAGAGCCCTGAGTTGGGTTTCACACAGAGTGTGGAGCCTGCTTAAGATTTTCTCCCTCTCTCTCTCCCTCTGCCCCTCCCCTGTGTAAGCACATGTTCCCTCTCTCTCAAAAAAAAAAAAAAAAAAAGGAAAGAAGAAAACAAAAGACCAAAGAGGATAATTAAAGAGAAGGGAAAAGAAAGTAAGATTGAGGAAATGAGAAAAAACTAAAATACTGGCACAGAGTAAACCCAAAACAGGTGGCTAGTGCAAAAGGTGACCGACCTAACAGTTCTCAAGCAGAAGATGGGGCCAGTTGCTGCCAAGAAAATTACTGAAGTAAGAAGTTGTAAGCAAGTTTACGTAGCAAGATAGCCTCTCTTCTATAAATCTTTTTTTTTTAAGTTTATTTATTTATTTTGAGAGAAAGAGAGAGTGAGGTAGGGGCAGAGAGAGAGAATCCCAAGCAGGCTCTACACTGTCAGTGCAGAGCCTAATGTGGGACTCAAACTCACAAACCGTGAGATCATGACCTGAGCCAAAATCAAGAGATGCTTAACCAACTGAGCTACCCAGACACCCCTATAAATCTTTAAAAACCAGATAAGTACATGGTAACTTACTGATTTGAACTGAGGCAAGATTAAGATGACTGAATTTTTCAGGCTAGCATGGCAATCCAACACAAATATCTAAGTAGAATCTCTTGCTCAACTCATCTCCTCTCAAGAACTCAATGGATGAAGCAACGCTATTTCTCTGTATTACCTGGAGCACAATGGGCACCCAGAGCTGGTAGAAAGCCTCTACTAGCTATTTAGAGTCACCTGTGGTCGCTCCCAAAGTGGTCTATGCCTGTTGCAATTACTACCGTACTTAGGAGATTTAAACATCACAGAAATTGATGAATGTGGTTATACACGTAAATGCTTGTGGTTTCTTTTTAAACTAAGTGGAATGCTTCAAAGAGTTTCAATAAACATTAAGCCCCTAAAAATACTGCTGTTGAATTAGGCACAGGGGAGATACCTGGAAAAGACTGAAAGATGATCATCTGGGTGGGCTTGCAGTATTGAAGGCCTGAGCCTGCTGCAGCCTCTCTTGGCCGGCAAAGCAATAAAGCTATTATTCCTCTTTACCACCCCCCCAAAAAAACAAAGTCCCCCAAAACAAAAAACAACAAATCATATATAGCTAGGATTTTCCTCTTGGTTTGTTTCACAAATACCTAAGTTTTCAATGTACTTCAAAAAACATTAAAAGTAGAAACTATGGGGGCGCCTGGGTGGCTTACTTAGTCAGTTACGCGGCCAACTTCAGCTCAGGGCATGATCTCGCAGTTCATGAGTTCGAGTCCCACATCGGGCTCTGTCCTGCCAGCTTGGAGCCTGGAGTCGGCTTTGGATTCTGTGTCTCCCCCCTCTCTGCCCCTCCCCTGCTCACGCTCTGGCATGTGCCTGCGCGCCCTCTCTCTCTCTCTCTCTTTCCCCCTCTCTCAAAAACAAATAAACATTAAAAAAAAAAAAAAGTAGAAACTATGGATAATGCTTGGTATGTATGTTTTATAATGTGAAGTCACACTCCAGTCAGGAGACACACTCTCAAAGAAAAGGCGACAGTCCTATGGTATTTAAAAAAAAAAGGGGGGGGGGTGTGAAACTTAAAAAAAGGTGAATGGACGTACATTTAAGTATTTTTTTTAGTGTTTGTTTATTTTTGAGACAGAAAGAGACAGAGCACGAGCAGGAGAGAGGCAGAGAGTGAGGGAGACACAGAATCTGAAGCAGGCTCCAGGCTCTGAGCTGTCAGCACAGAGCCTGACGCAGGGCTTGAACCCACAAACCCTGAGATCATGACTGGAGCCGAAGTCGGATACTTAACCGACTGAGCCACCCAGGCGCCCTAAATATTTTAAGTTAAAACCAAATGTATCTAGCACGTATGCACCATTTTTTAGGCTTCCTTCTCTTAAACCCACCCATCAGTGAACTCAATCACATGAGACAAGGTGGTTTTTCCCATATTTCACTCACCAGCTCTGGATCATCCTCCTCTACATTTGTAGGTTTTCCTTCCTTCTTTAGTTGCTTTTTTCGCTCTTTCACCTAAAAAGAATTTTTTTCATCAAAAAATTGAGAATACCTATTAAGCTGCACACATAGGACATGTGCACTTTTCTACAGATATAGATATAACAAAAGGTTTGCAAGGGAAAAAAAATAAGCCTCTCCTCCCCCTCCCCCCAACCAAAACAGCAATGCAGTTAAAGGAGAACTGGGAACCAGGGGTCCTTCCTCTAACCTCATCTAAAATCCAATCCGCCAGGAAGGATGCAAGAGGACCGGCAGGGAAGTTGTCCCCAACTCATCAGATCCTAGGCCAGATCCTAAGAACCTTTGATACGTTGAACAGATTACCCATTAATCTTTTGTGGTTTGTAGTTATGTGTTCATAGCAAAGAAACTACATTTGTCAAGTTTTAGAAGAAGCTACAGAATTTGTGGCATTAAGGGTAACTGTTTTCTGGTATTTCAACAACTGCATTATTGATAATTCTCACTGTGAAGCCCCCTTAAACCAATAATTTTCATACCACATTAACTGATTTTTTTAATCACTTTGGCCACCATTGAGATCTAAAAAAAAAAAAAATTAAATATACCCATTCACATAAGAATGTCATTTCTCTATTAAATAACCATTTACTACTGCTCCAGCAAAGAGCCAGTGCCTTCCAAGCTCAGAACAGCCCTACTGCCACCTTGTGGCCAGAAAGCCTGAGGACGGCTCCTTTATAGGCAAAATACAGAGGAAAGTAAATACCACAATGATTTAAAGAGAACTTGTCAGGCCCTTTTCTGACTTCTACCAAAATTTGGCCTACAGGTACCACTTCCAAAACATGACCAGCAAGACAGAGTTATGGCCACCCGTCTCTTTTTACCCATTTTCTTCATCTACATTGGACTATTTATTACTATTACTAGTTATACAGTTCTATTTCAGAGTCCAAAGCTCTTCAAAGAAAAGGTCACACCCATATTCACTCCCAATTCAAAGAGCTCTTACAAATGGCCTCACAATTCTTGCCCCAGAAAGTAAAAAATAAAAACAAAGACCTTTCTTACTTCAAGCAAGCCATCTTAACCCTTCCCACGACTCAGGAGATGTAGGTAATGCAAAAACAAAATAAAGCCAGCTATAACTGAATTTATTTTAGTCAATCCTCCCCAACCCTGTTATTAATACAGATATACACCTCCTCTTATTTAAAAAAAAAAAATTTACTCGTATCCCCTTGCCAGTCCTTCCTCAAGCCCATGTTCCAACCCCTTCACTGCAATAAGAATAAAAATCCAGGGTCAAGGATCACCATGGCTGCTCCATTCTTCCACTCTCAGAAGTGGGTAATGTGACCACATGTGATGGGAGGGAAAGAAAAGCCCTCTCTCCACAGTATGCAGCTGGTAAGGAAAAGAGGTGGGAGCAGCCTCCCAGCCACTCCACACCCTGAGCTCTAAGGCACAACACTACTCACGAGCACCACAGCAAAGTTAACAGAGACCACATAAGTGGTCACAGGTTACACCAGTAGGTATTGCCACGTTAACATTGACCCTCCTGCAAGGTGCCCAAGGCTTGCTAATACTTCCTATAAACACAGCAGCACTATAAATACTTACAGTGTGTTCCACGTATTCTTTTCCTGCCTGAATTACATCCAGGGCCCTCTTCTTTTGTTCCTGATCCAGTAGCAACTTGTAAGCTTTGTCCACAGCTAATGCAAAACATTGAAATTAACTGTTTCTGCAAACACCCTCTGAAAATCTGAACTATACTCAGGCAGCGTAAATGGACTTGTGCCATCTAAAAGCATTCCCTACTTTGTTAAATTATTTACTGTTGTTAAACTAATTTTAAAACATACAACTACAGCAATGACTTTCCTTGAGAGCCTTGGAAAAAATTAAATATACCCTCAAGACTATATACACCACATCTAGATTTAATTCAGTGATAAAACACTCCCAATTATTTTGTTGTTGTTGTTGTTCAAAGAAGAAAAATGATCCTAGGCAGTAACAGTCTTTGTTGGCACATAAAAGTTTTAACAAGGCAAAGTTAAGATCTATGTCTTAAACAGCAACATTCTGCTTTGCAATGACAACTGTTCTACTGAAAACCACAGCTTCTTCATCACCAGAAGACAAAACTGTAACATTCCTTTCTTGATCCAGGACAAGGAACTGTTAGTGTCTAGCACTGATAAAGTATTAGTCAGGAGCAGGTAAATTTACAAATACCTTCAAAAGCCTTTTGTGCTCTGTCAGCATCATCTTGGTTTTTGTCAGGATGCACCAATATGGATAACTACAGCGAGAGGAAAGGTAGGCTTGTCAGTAAGAGGAACATTAGTAACTCTTCACCTGCACCATGCTTCCTCCCAACCAAAGGCTCTCAAGTTATTATAGCAAAAACGACTGTCAGCCAGAAGCATTTTTTACAAATTAAGTATCATAAAATGTGCAAAAATACTGGTCCTTAAAATTCAAGCACCAAAAGGTAAAATGCTGGAAAATATTTAGGATTTTAATCACAAAGTTGAGAAGAAATATAAGCCCAGCATTACGAGGATGCTGTGAGGATGAAGAAGACAGACTGAAAAGTACCCAGTTCCTATTACATTCCTTATACCGATGAGCACTAAGAAGGCTAAAGTAGGTATGAGACATCATCTCTTTCCTAAAAGAACTTTTAATTTAAATTAGTGGTTCTCCAAGGCGGGGGGGCGGATAGGTTAAATAGGTAATGGGGATTGAGGAGTGCCCTTGTTGTGATGAGCACCAGGCGATGTATGAAATCGCTGAATCACTATACTGTACGCCTGATAATAGTACACTGTATGTTAACTGGAATTAAAGAAACGCATTAAGTAGTGGTTCTTAGTTCTGGCTATGCTCCAACCCTGTAAAGCTTTTTTAAAATACAGGTCTACTTTCTACTCTCAGACCCTCCGAATCAGTCTCTGACATCTGTACTTTTTTTTTTTTTTTGAGAGAGAGAGAGAGAGAGAGAGAACACGCGCACGCACACACACGCGCACAAGACCAGGGGAGGGACAGAGAGAAAGGGTGAGAGAGAAACCCAAGTAGGCTCCTCGCTGTCAGTGCAGAGCACAACATGGGGCTCAATCTCACAAACCGTGAGATTATGACCTGAGCCCAAATCAAGAATCAGAGATTTAACTGACTGAGCCACCCAGATGCCCCTGGAATCTGTACTTTTTAAACCCTCTACTCAATTAACCTCTACTAGGTAACGGGTGACAGTAAGGAATTAGTGTCAATTTTGTTAGGTCTGACAAGTAGTTATGCAAGAAAATGTCCTTTTTTTCTTTCTTTGGGGGGGATACATGATGAAATATTTGGGGTAAAGAATCATGCTGTAATTTACTTCACAACAACTCAGCCAAAAACATACAGTTAATGAAGCAAACTGTTACCTACAGATGGTGAGTACAGAATAGAGTGTTCATTGCTCTATTCTTTCTTTTTTATAATAGGGGGTGCCTGGGTGGCTCAGTCAGTTAAACGTCCAATTTCAGCTCAGGTCATCTCACAGTTTGTGGGTTCGAACCCCGCGTCGGGCTCTATGCTGACAGCTCAGAGCCTGGAGTCTGCTTTGGATTCTTTGTCTCCCTCTCCCACTCTGCTCCTCCCCCACTCATGCTGTTTCTCTCTCTCTCTAAAAAATAAATAAAACAAAAAAATTTCTAATGTTATATAATGGGAAATGACTAAGTAGGCAAAGATAAAAAACATCTTGGCTTAATAATAGATCAGAAGATGATTATGAGTCAGCAATGTGGGGGCAACTACTGTATTGAGAAAGCAGGCATTATACTAGATATTAATGGAATGAAGGAGCTTAGAATTATATTCTGCACAGGTCAGACCCTATTAAAATATGAAGTACATAAGAGATAAAAAAAAAAAGTTGAGGAAATTTTAAAAAAAGACATGAAATATACAGAAAATCCAATTTGCAAAGACAAATTGCAGGGAGTATACTTATTCAACTTCTGGAAGGAAAGGCTGGGGGTTACTCAGCTATCAAAATTGGAAGGGTTTTTAAAAAGGCTACTATAAAACTTTGTAGCTCAAGTTATTAAACAACAGACTGAACAAGAAAGCACTATTTATATGAAGCCAGGTATCTCTTGGGTATTTAAGTTTGTAAAAGATAAAATTAAGGAAGGGGGTCTTAAAAATAAAAAAAAACTGTTATGAATTATTTGATATGTTTTCTCCAGGAAGGCAGGGAATTTAATAAGCCCGACTCCATGTAAGCACCACTATTCTACCTTGTACTTCTCCGCTTACTTCAGGGGCTGGAAAGGTTCTATCTGGATATAAAATTCATTCTATTCAGAGGTCAAATTCATTCTCTTCTTCCTTCTCCCTCACTCCCAACCATATGCCTAGACTTGAAAGTGGGTATGTTCCTGTAATAACCTTTGAAAGTCTGCTGAATTCAGTGGTCATTTAGCTCCATAGCCTACCAATAACTACTGCTGCAGGTGGGCTGTGTGAATAAGAGGTAAGCCATGGTCACTAAATTATTTAAGATTTTATGTCACTATGAGGTTTGTTTTTAAACAGTTTCATAACCTTAAGTTTTAAAAAAAATTTTTTTAATTTTAGCCCAATAGTCATAACACCAAGTCCTAAGAGAATCATGTGCTACCTTATTTCCAAAAGGTCCAGACTCCATCTATTACAGGGAAATAATACTGTACCTGTCGAAACCTCTTTTTTATTTCTTCATCTGTCACTTCAGGATCTATCTGAAGAACCTGGAAGAATCAAAATCAAAACTGTAAAAGAGATTAGAAGAATTTATGAATTTAACAGGTGCCCAATAATTATACTATTATAATCAGCATCTAGAGCAGTATTCAGTATTCTAGAACAGTACCTGGCACACAGTTCTAAAAAATGCTCAAGGCATACAAATGAGGGGTTCCTGGCTGGCTTAGTTGGTAAAGCTTGTGACTCTTGGTCTTGGGGGTTGTGAGTTCAAGTCCCACATTGAGTATGTGTGAAGATTACTTAAAAAATAAAAAAAGAAACATGGGGCGCCTAGGTGGCTCAGTGGGTTAAGCATCTGACTCTTGGTTTTGGCTCAGGTCATGATCTCACAGTTTCATGAGTTGGAGCCCCGCATCGGGCCCTGCTTGGGATCCTCTCTCTCAGCATCTCTCTTGGCTCCTCTCTCACTCACACTATCTCTGTCTCTCTCAAAAATAAATAAATGAACTTTAAAAGAAGGAAGGAAGGAAGGAAGGAAGGAAGGAAGGAAGGAAGGAAGGAAGAAAAATGAGGGGCACCTGACTGACTCAGTTGGGAGAGTGTGCAACTCTTGATCTTGGGGTTGTAAATTCAAACCTCAGGTTGAGTGTAGAGATTACTTTAAAAAAATAAAATAAAATATTTTAAAAAAGAAGAAACATAAATGAGCAAATCAGTAACAGAATAATAGTTATACCATTTTACGCTTCTCAATATAGTAGCTACTTTTACTCCATCAGAAGGACAATTTATCTTATACCCAGAGACAGGTTTCCAGACCATGTTGCATTTCTCCTTCATTAAAAAAAGCACCCCCCTACACACCCCTACTTATCTTTACAAATGTGGAGAAAGTATAAATATGCAATGAGGAAAATATGAGGCTGGCTTCCTGATTTTCAATTCAGAAAGGCCCACTGGGCTCCACTTTTTATCTGTAATTCACATGGGCCAATGGTTCTTAGCCCAGAGTGAACATCAGAATTGCCTGTGAAGACCTGTGAATGCCTGGGGCCTACTTTAGAAAAGTCTGATTCCAGGGGCGCCTGGGTGGCTCAGTCGGTTGGGCGTCCGACTTTGGCTCAGGTCATGATCTCACAGTCCGTGGGTTCGAGCCCTGCATCGGGCTCTGTGCTGACAGCTTAGAGCCTGGAGCCTGCTTCAGATTCTGTGTCTCCCTCTCTCTCTGCCCCTCCCCGCTCGCTCTCTGCCTCTCTCTCAAAATAAAATAAAAACATAAAAAAAAAAAAAGACGAAAAGAAAAGTCTGATTCCAATTCATTAGAACCGAGGTAGAGCCAAATGGAAGGATCATCTGTATTTTTTGAGCAATCTGTTTTTAAATAATAAATTTAATCATTCTCTAAGCCTAGGCAAGCTGGTGTTGACAGTCTTCATCAGGGATCCTGACCCCATCACCATAAATACACACATTCATTCAAACATTTATATAGTACCTACTACCTGCTGAAAATACTACTATGTACTAGAAATGCAAAGATAAATAAGGGAAAAGATATTTTCTAATTACTGTATAATAAGTGCTTTGGGGGGAAGATTTCACAGTGTAGTCCATGGATTCAACATAGCACTATTATTTATTTACTTGGTATTCAAGGCCAGAGGGTGAGGAGTGTTAGAAATTCAGAAGAGAAAGCCTCACTTATGTGCAACAGGATCAGAATCAGAACTTAACAAGATCCCCAAGTAATCTGAATCATATTAAAGTCTGAGAAGCACTGGTAAGAATGATGTCGGTTAGAAAAAAGTATGCTCATGGGGTGCCTGGGTGGCTCAGTCGGTTGAGCATCCGACTTCGGCTCAGGTCATGATCTCGTGGTTCATGGGTTCGAGCCCTGCGCGGGGTTCTTTGCTGACAGCTAACTCAGAGCCTGGAGCCTGTCTTCAGATTCTGTGTCTCCCTCTCTCTCTGACCCTTCCCTGCTCGCGCTGTCTCTCTCTGTCTCTCAAAAATAAATAAAAAACATAAAAAAAAGAAGAAAAATAAAAAAGTGTGCTCAAAGTTAGCAGAACTAAGGACGGTGGTGGGGGGAGGGGGCAGGGGTAGAGAGCAAAGAGAAAAAAATGGAAATAAACCTTGAAAAGAAACACATATACTAGAAATTAAAACCACAAAGTAATCTACCAAGCTTAGTCAGATGCTTGCAGTGTTTTTTAAAAAAACCTGGCAACAAGTAATGTCAAGATTTACTGCAAGCCTTCAAAACATTCCAACAGCCCACCTGTAGTAATAAAGTTAGTGGTAGGCAATGGAGCTGAATGACCACTGCATTCGGCAGACTTTGGAAGGTTAGGCCAAGAACACACCCACTCTCCAATGCTAGGCATACAATAAGAGAAAAGAAGAACTTTAAAGCAACGAATTTTCAAGATTCATTGTGTCCCCCATACCTTCCCAAGGGAAAAAGGAACTGGGAAAAAGTCACTCCAGAGAATTATGCAGCCATATAAGATTTACAAATAAAGGGAGGTAACTGTACCTACACATATATTCAGAAGAGAATTTTACCTTACCTTGGTTCTGGGGAAAAGAAATGTATTGGACCAACAAAAGTCCAACCAACCCCAGAAGGTGTCCAAAATGAACGAAAAAGAATGGAAAACCTCCCCCGACGCACACATATAAAAAGCCTCCAGTAAAGCTATAGCCTAGTACTAATGCCAAATGTAATTCATAAACCTTCACTAATCCCCAAATTAAATAAAATAGCTAGAATTGAGATTTGGGGGACAATTGGGACCACTTGGGTGTCGACTACATTAGACGATGTTATTGAATTAATGTTGTTTTTTCTAGGTGCAGTAATGGTGTTGTGGTTATATGGAAATTTATTCTTCTGCTGAGGAGATGCCTGGTAAATTATTTAGGCATGAAGCATCACAATGTCTGCAGCTTACTTTCAGATAATCTGGCAAAAATGAAGGTATGTATACACATAGACACACACATCAGCCTTGTTTTTCCAAGAATAAGTTATCACATGTATACTGATCACTGGCAACAAATATTCACTGAGTGCCTTCAAAGCTAATCCAACTCCTTCTCTATCTTTAAGAGATGGGGGTGCCATATGTGGCCATGACATACAATGAATACAGCAGGCCTATACCTGCAGCCCAAACCTCTTTGAAGCCAGCTTCACATTCGGTACAAACTTCTGCAGCACCTAGGACTGCTACTGTGCTCACTACTATTCTCACGGTATTGAAGGTCCATCAGGGGAGAAACAGACAAGAAACAATTCTTACAAACATGACAAATGCCATATTACCAACATGGCTCTCAGGAAGCACACAGATCTGTTCAGATTCTTAGGTTTTTCTGAACTCCTACTGTGTCTCAGGCTTTGGGGATACTGCAAGGAAAAATCCAGTCTTAGACCTCAAAGAGTTCATTAATCATCACACATTAATAAAAATGCTTTACGTTGATACAAGTTTCTGAACTCAAATCATAACGGCCTCCTTTGGGATCTCTGACTTGAAAAAGGAATCCAATCTTAGGTCACATCTGAACTCTATAAGCTGATAATAATGTACAAGTTCCAAAGTTCTGTTAAGATAAACACCTTTCGGGGCGCCTGGGTGGCTCAGTCGATTGAGCGTCCAACTTCAGCTCAGGTCCTGATCTCATGGTTTGTGGGTTCAAGCCCTCCATCAGGCTCTGTGCTGACAGCTCAGATCCTGGAGCCTGCTTCGGATTCTGTGTCTCCCTCTCTCTCTACCCCTTCCCAGCTCGTGCTGTCTCTCTCTCTCTCTCTCAAAAATATAAACATCAAAAAAAAATTTATTAAAAAAAAAAGATAAACACCTTTCTTTCCAAGGTACTTAACAGGATACACAGAAAATAAAGTTGGTAAAGCTCCTTGCTGAGGCCTTAAAGTTAAATCAAAATAAGAAACATGAAAATGACAGGATTGAGCAGGGGCACAGGTTCATCTAAGCTTTTAGAAAGAAATAGGGAAGGGCCCTCAACCGAAGAACAACTGCAGAATGCATAAGATGCTTGCATAATGGCTGAAGGTTAGACACATGTCCAAATAGGAAGCTAGAGAGATGGCAGGAAGAGAAAAGAAAAATGTGCCTTGGATAAGGGTTCCCATAATAAGGCCCCTCAGATTCCCAGTCTACCTCCTCCCTTTTCTACCTGCTGCTCAGTGAGATGGTATCTAGGCAGACCACTCACATTTCAGTTGACATCTGAGATGACAGCGATCACTGCATTATTCTCCTTACTAGAAAAAGACCAGGAGTGCCTGGGTGGCTCAGCCTCTTGATTTCAGCTCAGATCATGATCTCACAAGTCAGGAGATCAAGCCCCGCATCCTGCTTGGGATTCTCTCTCTCCCTCTCTCTCTGCCCGTCTCCTGCTTACCTCTGTAGAAACTCAGATTCATTTAGACGTCTCAATAGTTGCTGCATGAAAAACAAAAGTCACTCATTTCCTATATTACCAGGAACGCCTAATTCTGACTCAAGGTTCAAAAAGCAACTTCATAAGGAGACAATGACAACAACACCCACCCTATTATAGTGGCCAGCACATTTGTAGAAAATAGAAAAGACAAAAGTTCTAATGGATGGTCATCGAGTCCTGCCCATTCAAACATAATCTTTCATCTTCCTGAGAGTGAACTTCATCATATCTTTGTACCAGAACTGGGTGAGGAACACACCCACCTGGGAGGTCACCTGGCATGGGAGTTTTGAGCTCAGGTATGGTGAGAAGGGTTTTTGCACAATGAGGCAACCTGGCGCTGGCGTCAGAGTAAAGCCAGGTGACGAGGGCATTCACAAGAGGGAAAGAATGGCAGTTGGGAGATAAGACTCAAACAGGAGGATCGATTAAGTAAATATACATATATTTTAAAAAGTGGGAGCCTGATTTCTCACTATGAGAGAAGGGAACATGGAAAGAAAACATGGAAAGAAAAAAAAACAAAATAAACCCTGTAGTGTTGGATTGAAACTGGATGTAAACACATGTATGTACACATGCGAACACACAAATGTGCACATATGCATGCATGCACACATATACACTCATTTCTTAGCCCTATCTACCAATAGGGTCAGGAGTAGTGACATTCCCAACAACAGCGAGTACCCCTAGCACCCAAATCTTGATTTCTAAATACCATTCTTCACTAAAAGGAACCAGAGCTCCTCATTGAAATGATTAATTTTAGGCTGGGTCAGGAAAAGTACAAGAGTGCCTAGTAATCAAAGAATGATGAAGAGAGATTGGAAGATAGGATCTTGCCTGAAAGATAACCTATTGGCCCAATTTGAGACAACTTGAGCAAGAAAATAAATAATATCAAAATACAACACACTAGATAAAATAGGAAATCCTAAGTCTATACTGACTAATAAATGAATAAATTCAAACTCTGATAAGAGAATATTTACACAGTCTCAAAGTACCTCCCCGTAAAATACTTATTAATTACAAGGAGGAAAAAAAGTTAACTTCATGAACAAACATAGCAGGCACCTCTTGAAGTGACCAAGTGAACATCACTAGAAATGGGATAAACCTGGGATAACGGAACTATCATGTACTTTATAAGTTGCAAAGTGAAGAATACAGTATCACTTCCGTGATATTCCTGCATTCCAACACTGCATAAACAGAATCCAACTGAGGAAATATCAAACAACCTCAAATTGAGAGCTATGCTACAAGATAACTGGCCTGTAATCTTCAGAAATGGTAAGGTCATCAAAGTCAAGGAAAGGCTGAGAAACTGTTCCAGACTGAAGACTTAATAGATGTAACAACTAAATGTAACAGTTGATTCTTGACTGGATCCGTTTGCTGTAAAGGATATTATTGAGACAACTGGCAAATCTGAATGGGGTCTGAGAACTACATGGTAACAGTGTATCAGTGTTTGTTTCCTGATTGTGATGGTTATATTGCACTTCAGTAGGAAAGTATCATTTGTAGGAAAACCACACTGAAGTATTCTAGAACAAAGGAGCATCATATTAACAACTTGGTATCAAATAGTCCAAGAAATCTTCATGAATATGTGTAACCTTTCTGCAAATCTGCAATTGTTTTAAAATGAAACAATTCTTGGGGTGCCTAAGTGGCTTAGTCCTTAAGCATCGGACTTGACTTCATCTGGCTCAGCTCGTGATCTCGTGGTTCATGAGTGTGAGTCCTACATCAGGCTCTCTGTTGTCAGTGCAAAGCCCGCTTCCGATTCTCTGCCTCTCTGCCCCTCCCTCCCTCTCTCCTCTCTCTCCCTCTCTCTCTCTCAAAAACAAATAAACATTAAAAAAAGACAAAATAAATAAAATGAAACAATTCTTTAAAAATTACTCTTCATGGGCACCTAGGTGGCTCAGTCAGTTAAGCATCCGACTCTTGATTTCAGCCCACGTCATGATCTCACAGTTCGTGAGATCAAGCCCCAAGTCAGGCTCTGCACTGACAGCGAGGAACTTGCTTGGGAGTCTCTCTCTCCCTCTCTGCCCCTCCCCCACATACTCTGCACACACGTGCACTCTCTCTCAAACAAATGAACTTTAAAAAAAAAATGTTTGTTACTCTTCAAAAAAACAGAAGCAATGTACAAACCTTGAAAACATTATGCTAAATGAAATACGCCAGACACAAAAGTACAAATACTATATGATTCCACCTATATGAGGCACTTAGGATAGGCAAACTCATAAACAGAAAATAGAATATGGGAATGCAAACTGGTGCAGCCACTTTGGAGAACAGTAAGGAGGTTCCTCAAAAATTCAAAGTAGAACTACCCTACGACCCAGCAATTGCACTAATAGGTATTTATCCAAAGGATATAGGTATGCTGTTTCAAAGGGGACATGCACCCCAATGTTTACAGCAGCACTATCGACAATAACCGAACTATGGAGAGAGCCCAAATGTCCACCGACAGATGAATGGATAAAGAAGATGTGGCATATATATATACAGTGGAGTATTATTCGGCAATCAAAAAGAATGAAACCTTGCCATTTGCAACTGAGGGTATTATGTTAAAAGAAATTAGTCAGAGAAAGACAAATATCACATGACTTCACTCATATGAGGATTTTAAGATACAAAACAGATGAACATAAGGAAAGCAAAAATAATATAAAAACAGGGAGGGGGACAAAACATTAGAGACTCAAATATAGAAAACAAACAGGGTTGCCGGAGGGGTTGTGGGAGGGGCGCTGGGCTAAATGGGTAAAGGGCATTAAGGCATCTGCTTCTGAAATCATTGCTGCAACATATGCTAACTAACTTGGATGTAAATTAAAAATAAATTATTAAAATATTAAAAAAGAAAAAAAAGAAAAAGAGAAAAGAAGAATACAAATCACTAGAGACTAGGAGGAATGGGGAGTTATTGTGTAATGGGTTTGGAGTTTCTGTTTAGAATAATGAAAAAGTTCTAGAAATGACAGTGGTGATGGCTGCAAAACACTGAATGTACTTAATGCCCCTGAATTGTACACCTAAAAATTGTTAAATGGTTAATTAGATGTTATGTATATTTTACCACAATAAAAAAAAGTGGGAACAAAAAAAGTGTATAGATGCTCAGTGTTATTTTTATAAAAGATGTAACAATATTCATGTCAAAATTATTTATAATTGTGAATTAGAAACTAATTTATCTTATAATAAAGGAATTATTAAACTTTTTTTTTTTTTTTAATTTTGAGAGAGAGAGAGAGTACGAGCAGGGGAGAGGGGCACAGGAGAGAGAGAAAGAATCCCAAACAGGCTCCACGCTCAGTGCGGGGCCTGATGAGGGGCTTGATCCTATGATCCTGAGATCATAAACTGAGCCAAAATCAAGAGTTAGACCCTCAACTAACTGAGCCACCCAGGCACCCCCGTAAAGGAATTCTTTAAATAAAAACTGTAGAGACTTTAAAAACTGTATACACAAGGGCACCTAGGTGGCTCAGTTGGTTAAGCATCCAATCTCGGCTCAGGTCATAATCTCACGGTTAGTGAGTTTGAGCCGTGAATTGGGCTGTCTACTGTCAGCATAGAACCCACTCTAGATCCTGTCCCCTTCTCTCTGCCCCTCCCCCCCAAAATAAATAAACTTTAAAAAAACAATAGAAGTTTTTTAAAAATGTATACCCATGTTTTGTATAATAATCTAGCATTTATTTTATTTATTTATTTAAATCTAAGTTAACATACAGCATAATAATGATTTCAAGAGTAGAATTTAGTGACTCATCACTTACATATAACACCCAGTGGTCATCCCAAGTGCCCTTCTTAATGCCCATCACCCATTTAGACCATCCTCCCACTCCTCCAACAACCCTGTTTGTTTTCCATATTTGAGTCTCTTATGGTTTGCCTCCCTCTCTGTTTTTATCTTTTTTGCTTCCCTTCCCTTATGTTCAACTATTTTGTTTCTTAAATTCCACATGAGGGAAATATGATATTTGTCTTTCCCTGATGGACTTGGCATAATATACTCTAGTTCCATCCACGCTGTTGCACGATACAGCATTTAAAATAGCATGAAGTACATTATCCTCCTTGCTTCAAAACAGAACTTTTAAAACCGTTCGAGTAGAAACAATTAAGAATAGCTATTTCTCTTAGGTGGGATTACACCTGATTATTCTTGCTTTTGTTATATTCCAAATCTTTATTAAGAAATATGATTTACTTTCATATTTAGGAAAAGCTTAAAATTATAAACCAAAGGAAACCCAAAAAGTATATTTGCTTGTCTATAACCTTGTGATCATTTTTTGGTTGTTGGGTATTTGATATATATTTTTTTCTTAAGTTTATTTATTTTTGAGAGAGAGAGCAGGGGAGGGGCAGAGAGAAAGGGAGACAGAAAGTACCAAGCAAGCCAACGTGGGGCTCGAACTGAGGAATCATGAGATCATAACCTGAACCAAAACCAAGTGAGTCAGACGCTTAACCAAGTGAGCCACCCAGGCACCCCAGGTTTTCGATATTTTTTACTGCAGTAAAACAGAAAAGTTGTAACAAGCAAACTAAATCAAAGGTCCTAAATTTATCAAGGCTAGCGAGCCCTTCACATCTGAAAATAAAGCCCTGTATATTAGGGTTGGTAAAAGATGGAGAATATTTGACAAGACAAAGACCATCTCCTTAACATGCTGCCTTCTCATGCTTTGCTCACAATAAAACCACCCAATCTCAGTTCCAACTATGAGACAGAGGTGTATGTTCTGATGTAAGTCTGCCTCCAGCTATGCAAACCTCCCCATCACAAGGCCATAGCAGCATCAAACAGCTCACCTCAAATGGGTTCAAATTGAAGTAGGAGGAACCAGGACGGGTCAATCTTTCAATCTGATTTTTGGATGTTAGAACTGAATCTCTCTTCTCTATCTGTTTGACCTAAAATGAAGGGAGATAAAAACTTCATTAGTAAAGTTTAATAATAAACTCTGAATTGTCATTTTAACAAGCTACTGACATGCTGAGCAAACATTTGTCTACATGTGAACGTTTGAAGAATAATTATAACAGCTATCATTTACTGAATTCTAACAATGTAAAAACTTTACACATATTTATTCCTCTCAACCATCCTATACAGTAGTACAACTTTTTATTTAAGAAAAATACAATTACACTGAAATATACTGTATACTAAAAACAGCATTTAAAAAGTATATGGAAGGGGCAAGTGATTCTGTCTACCTATAACTCGAATAGAGAACAATCCCTGACCCAAAACAACAATAAGGAGAACAGGCCCTAGATAGTGCCAGGAAAACCTTGGTGCCACTGTCAGAATTGGAATACTAGTTGAAATGAATCATGTTATGTTTATATGTTATATACCATCTTTATTCCTACGGCCAAAAGGAGTTTGGAAATAATTTCGGTACCTTATAAAAAGCCATTCCTTCTCAGTCTCTTCACTTTCTTTAAAATGGCATGCGACTCCCCACCCCAGACTCTATCTACCTTCTTTCCTAGACTTATTTTTCTTCATACTACTTACCACTACCTGACACTATATTTTACATGTTTGTTTATTTCTTATCCTTCTCTATAGAATGCAAGTTCTATGAAGACAGGATTTTTCTACTTTTCACTACCATACTTCCAGCACCTAAACAGTACGTTTGTACATGTCAGGTGCTCAATAAACACTGGTTGAATGATGACTGAAGGGTCCTCCTTTATGTACTTTCCCTCATTCAATAAAGAAGCCAGAATTGCTTTTATTTCATTCTTGTTTTTCACTAAGAGATGGTAAGTGAAATAATTTCCAGTGTAACTGACGAGTAGTCATTAGAGGTCAATAAACTTTGGTACCAGCATATCAACATTGTCAAGTGAATCAGGCCTTTCAAAAGGACAAACTATAAAGGATGTGCTAATTCAGTTTTTAAATTTAATACTTTGGAGAATCTACTATGTAACAAGCACTGTTACAAATACCAAAGATAAAAGAGGAATGTGACATGGTGCTGAACTCTGAGCAGCTCACAGCCTAGAGAGGAGCAACTCCATTCCTCAAATCCAGGCCAGCTCAAAGAGGTCCATCTTCAGCTTTAACTCTTAGAAAGATGCTTCTGTTTTATACATTATGACACCTTTTCTTATACCTTAACTCCTTTAACGTTCATAAAAAAATTAGTATTAACTCTGGCTTTACAGAGATAAAAACCTAATATCTGCAAAATCAATGCCTTGAAAGAATTAAAACACAGTCCAACTATCTGCCTTGCAAAAACCCAATCGAAGGTCCTCTGACTCCAAATGGCACTTTTTTGTTTCATTTATTCAACAAATATTTACCAAGCAATTACTATGTTGTAGGTGCTGGAAATGCGACAGTAAGTGAGGCTCACACCAAACTGACCCCCATCTAACATGATACCAAGCTGTTATCTGCCCTAAGACCCAGAACAAATTATTTCACCTCCCTAAACCTCAAGTTGGTCATCTGTAAAACAAAGATAATGCATCCCTGGCATGATGCATAGTGCCTGGCGTCCGCGAATGGCAGAAACAACCACTAATACAACTCATTACAGAGGACTAAGGGTAGACAGTGCTTCCGTTTAGAATAAAAATGAGGCCCAGGACACTTAAGTCGCCCCCAAGAAGGCCAGCCTCTGCCAGCCCCTGGCAGCCTCGGACTCCACGGACTTGGGGACCTCTGCACGCGCCCAAGTACTTCGTTGGCCACAATCTTCGTCTACCCGCAGACGTCGGACCCTGGCCTCTTTTTCGATGCCCAAGGGATACCCCCAGTAGCTACCAGGCAGAGATGCGCACACACACCCCCAGCCCCCCTGCCAGCCCGAAGGCCAGACAGGAGGAACCGCCCAACGGCTCAGGCCAGGAAGACCGTGCCTTTGCCCGCTGGGAAAGTAGGACCGAGTGGGGTCGCCCCGGTGCCACTACTCCTCACTCGGTGTTCACCTCACTGTAGAAGGTCATAAATGCTTCCTCCGTGCTCCCTCCGCCAGCCGAAGCCCCGCTCTCTCCTGGAGCCGCCATTTCCCCGGCCCAGCAACCACGTGACTCTCCTGCGCAGGCGCAGCCTCCTGTGATTCTTACAGGCCCGCCTCTCTAGCTCCGCCCCCTTCCTTGTGACTCTTAAAGGGTTCCCTGCCCAGCCAGAAACCTCTAACCTAAATAGACTCTTTTTTTAATTGAAGTAAGATACACATAACATACAATCAAAATGAACAGTTCAGTGCTTCTTAGGACACTCACAGTGTTGTGCAACCATCAACCTCTATGTAGTCCCAAAACACTTTCATCACCCCAGAAGGATGCCTAGCATCTATCAACCAGTTCCTCCCATTCCCTTTTCTATTCAACCCCTTACCACAACCAGTCTGTGTTCTGACTCTATGGATTTACCTATTCTGGATATTTCATATAAATGCAATCATACAACGTGTGACCTTTTGTGTCTGCCTTCACGTAGCATAATGTTCCCAAGGTTCATCCAAGGTGTAGCATGAATCATTATTTCAGTACTTTTTATGGCTGAATGATATTCTGCTGTGTAAATACACCACAATTTATTTTCATTCATCAAGTGATAAACATTTGGATTGTTTCCATCTTCTAGCTATACTGGAATGGTGCTGCTATGAATGTGTGTGTACATGTATTCGAATACCAGTTTTCAGTTTTGGGGGGTGAGGGTACATACCTAGAAGTGAAATTGCTGAGTCTCATGGTAATTCTGTATTTAACTTTTTGAGCAACTGCCAAGCTATTTCTCCCAGTAGCTGAACCCACCAGCAATGTACAAGCATTAGTTTCTCCACATCCTCACCAACACTTGTTATTATCCTTTTTTTTTTTTTAATTACAGCTGTCATAGTACCTAGACTATCCTTTGCACAAACTCAGTAAGACCCTCCACTGGATGCTCAGCCGAGCAGATAATCAAAAAACAACAGTATCTGAGAACTAGAAACAGTCTCTGAAACTAGAATGGCACTTGAATATCATCTAGAAACATAGCAAATTATTACCACTATGTAGTGGTCTTATTAGTGATTATTGTTTCTTTCCTTCTGCTTTTGTGTTTTTCTAAGTTTTCTGCCATGAACACTTGAAAATGTGCCCTGCAGGTATTTCCCTCTCATTTAAGTCATACAAATTAGGGCTGGTATTTCTCCAACCAAAAGATGATCGATAAAAACAGTTCCACAACTTCATTAGACAGCAATGAAGGTATTCTTATATTTACAAATAAGATAATCTCCTCTAAAGGAGAAAAAAAAAAAACTGAACCCAGAGAGAGAAAATGACTTAGGAAAAGGCTATAAGCTACTATGGTCTTGTTCACACTTGTTAACTGGCTTTAGGAAGGTCAAGGCAAAGCCTTCCCTAGACTCCTACTTATGGTCTTTTCCACTTCATTACTTCACATTACCAAAAATCCAGTTATCAAGCCTATTTGATTGCATATTAATGCATTTTACAAATATTAATTCAGTGCCTACTTGATCAAGGCCCTGATAACTTTAAATGGTGAAAAGTACAAAGACAGAGAGAGAAGAACAAAACAGAGCTTTCATAAAATGACAAGGTCGAGAAAGGTTTCTGAGGTGACATTCAAGCTGCAACTTGGGTGAAACGTCAATACAACAAAAGAACACTGGCACCTCTTAAGAGACTACATACATACACATATACATATACATATACATATACATATACATATACATATACAAAAATTTTCCCCGCAATCCCTAAATCGGAGCATCCTGGACATAGCCCCCCAACCCCTACGTTAGCCATCTTTTTGATGCTAGTAGTACAGGAAAGGGAAGCCTTCCTTTGAGTGTTTAGTAACAACTTCAGGATTGGAATCGCAGGACGGGGTGGATGCCACACCTCAGTCTGATAGGTTCAAGAACCCAAAATTCGACTTGGGACTGGGTTTCTCCTCCATTATTATTCTCGTCCTTTGGCCCCAAAGCCCTTGCCAGGGATTGGCTAAGAGTAGGCCCGCCTCCCGCTCAGGGTTCGCTGCGAACTGCAGGAACCCCTCCTCCTCCACCTCATAAATCGCTACTCCGGGGTAAGTCCCGCCTCTCCTTGGAAAAGATTGGCTGCCTGGCTCCTAACGTCGTTGGCGCCTGCGGAGAGTCTACACCGCCAGCGAGCTGGAGAGGTGCTGTTCTGACAACAATGGCTGTCACGGCGTTGGCTGCGCGACTGCGGCTAGGCGTGTGGGGCGTTAGGGCCATGCAAGCCCGAGGCTTCAGCTCCGAACGGGTACGCTGGCAGCAGTATCCGCTGTCTCATCCCTGAGCGCAGATCGCATCTGCTCTTCGCACCTTTACCGATGTTCTCGTCTCTCTCCGCAGTCAGAGGACTCCAAGGCGGGCTCGATCCGGGAAGCCGGTGGGGCCTTCGGAAAGAGAGAACAAGCTGAAGAGGAACGATACTTCCGGTGAGGCCCACGGAACCCTGAATCCAGTCCGAGATCTCTCAGGGCCTTCGGATCCTACTTAAACTTCCAATTGCCCTACCCTTCCCTCCCTGGTGCCCTGGGGGCGCCCATCCCCCAGTAGAACTCGCGGGGCCTGGAATCGATTACCCCTTACACTTGAGGTCACGACTGTCGCCACCTATAGGACAATCCCAGTGCCCTGCCAAATAGTGAAGAGGCCCTGTGGGGGGCCCTAAGCCATTTCTACCCGTGGGTCTCCAAAATTCTCAAACCGTGGCTCAACTCTTCCTGAATCATTTTACAATGCCCACCCATGGAGTGCTCCCCTGGTCGTGCATAATGGCTTCCAGATTCTTCCAACAGTGTCTAGATCCCACTGCCCAATACTTGCAGACCTTCTGAGCCTGATTCCCTTGGCCCTCACCCATCTGTAACCCCTCTAAGCTCACTTTTCTCCTCCACATGGATGAACTCCCTGACTCTTAAGACCCTCAGCCATTTCTAGACCCTCGCGCGTCTCCAGTTCGGCCAGAGTGAGGGGGTCACAGGAGCTGGTGGCAGCTGCTTCTGGTTGGAATCCTTCTCCCCGACTTTTTGGAGACTTTTGCCCTGCCCAGCCCTGCCCAGCCCAGCCCAGCCCCGCCCCGCCCCGCCCAGCGTCTGGGCTAAATAGATTTCTCTCCTATGTATGAGTAGAGAGAACAGGCAACTCTTTCCCACCCCTAAGTTATCCTTTTCTGACTTCTGTCCATAGTGGGGAGCAGCTTGGAACTAATCTGTTTGTCCTTTGGTCTGTCTTTTCACTTCTGCCCTTCTTGCTCGCTCTTAAGAATTATCACCACGGGGACACCTGGGTGGCTCAGTCCGTTAAACATCAGACTCTTGTTTTTGGCTCAGGTCATGATCCCCCCAGTTTGTGGGTTCCAGCCTGGCATCCAGCTGCGCACTGACAGCACGGAGCCTGCTTGGGATCCTCTCTCTCTTTCTCTCTCTCTCTCAAAATAAACTTAAAAAAAAAAAATTATCACCATGGGACCCATCAAACCAGAGAGCCAAGGCAAAGCCCTTAGGGACCATCTAATTGGGCCTCAACATTTTACAGTTAAGGAAAACGGAGACCCAAATGTAGCTGAACCAACTTTCGAATGTCCCTTCTTGAGACCTAAATTGAACTGCCACATATTTTTTTTTCTTTTCCCTTCATTTTGGCCTTTACAGTGAGCCATTCATTTCCCTACGCAAAGAAAGCCCTAGATAAATTGAGATAGGACATGAATATTTGTCCTTTAACAATACCCCTTTGTCCATCCTTCCCTCCTTTTGCTCTTTTTTCCCCCCAAAAAAAAGAGATTCTGGTCTCTGGGTGGTTCCTGTCGTAAGGTATTGGGGACTTAATGTCACACCCTCTCTGGAGTTTTCTAAAGAGAAATCTGGAAGGAATAACTCATAAATGATGGAATTTCAGTCACTAACACTGGGATAATGGAATCATTTGGTCATCTCCTAAAGTTGGATATATCTCAGGATGGAATATTCTTTCACTGGTGGCGCTTGAGGGGGTAGAAGAGGGTGACCAGCCAGACTCCCATGGGATTGGGACTGCTGTTCTTTGCCTTAGGTATTGCAGGTTATGCTTAGAGATCTCTGTGGGGTGAAGGATTGGGATTAAATGCAGAGCCACTGTGTCCTTGTAGAGCGCGCACTAGAGAACAACTAGCAGCCTTGAAGAAACACCATGAAGATGAGATCACTCATCATATAAAGGAGATTGAGCGTCTGCAGAAAGAAATCGAGCGGCATAAGAAGAAGATCAAAAATCTCAAACATGATGATGATGATTAAATGCACACAGTTCCCATAGGATGGCTACACATTGTTGCCCACTTCTATGTAAACATAGTCCTGGTTTTGTTAAATATCTGTGTGCTGCCAACAGATTACAATAAATTATCATCAGTGAATTGTGTCTAATGCCTTCTTCCACTATCTGGAAAGGGGTAGAGGGACTACTAGACTGCTAAAATGAGTCAGACAGGGTACCTGCAATAGGGAGCTCAAAGACAGAGCACAGCGTGATAAGTGCTATGCAACTTATGGGGCAGGGGGCTGTGACACAAGGAAATTCCCTTTCTCTTTCTGGTACTAGTCAGAGGTGTTCAGAGAAAGCTTGAAAAAATAAACCCTAATCCATGACCTGAGCTTAAAAGCAGCTTGGAAAACAGGAATGATAGATAGGATACAATTCAAGGCACCATCAGTCCCTTTTGCGTTTATAAAATGATTAGAGAGGGGCACCTTGCTGGCTCAGTCGGTAGAACATGCTGCTCTTGATCTCAGGGTCATAAGTTCAACCCCCCACGTGGGGTGTAGAGCTTACTAAAAATGAACATTAGAGGGCACCTGAGTGGCTCAGTGGGTTAAGCATCTGACTTCAGCTCAGGTCATGATCTCACGGTTCGTGAGCTCAAGCCTCGCCTCGCAACAGGTGAGTTTGAGCTCTGCTTCAGGTGAGTCACGCTTCTCTCTCTCTTCCTTCCACCCTTCCCCTCTCTCTGCCCCCTCACTCACTTGCGCCCTCTCTCAAAAAAAAAAAAAAAAAAAGAATTCATATGAGCTAGGTATCTTTTGTTCTAATTAGCCTTGTGCAAACTGAAAGAACTGGAATTAGAAATTATGTTCTGCCTACCGTCGCTCGGTATTACGGAGTTGAGGCTTCCAAGTTTGTTAATAGCAGAGAATCAGAATTATTTCTTAGGTTATATTTTGCTTTGCTGAGTGTGCTCTTGATTCAAATTTGACTGTAAGGCTTGTTTAAATTATTATAAAAACTAGTGGTGTGACGCCTCCAGGCCAAAAAAATAAGATTTGGGGCCAGTATCAAGACCTTTTCAATTTGCCAGTTTAATAGATCATTTGCTCCCGAATTGTGATGAGTCCTTTGATGCAAGACTATTACAAAAAAGGCTTTAAAGCCATTGAAAGATCTAATTTGGACCAGTCATTGGCCCTCCCCTTGAAGAAAAGACACTAGGTGTCTGTTTCCAAAACGCACATCCATGCTACTGCTGGTGGAAAGTTAGTAGACACTCCTGAGATGTGAATGCTGAGATTCAAGTGACCAGCAATAAAATTACCTCAAAGATGCAGTGCAGAGGGGCGCCTGGGTGGCTCAGTCAGTTGGGTGTCCGACTTTGGCTCAGGTCATGATCTCGAAGTTTGTGAGTTCCAGTGTTGGGCTCTGTGCTGACAGCTCAGAGCTTGGAGCCTCCTTCGATTCTGTGTCTCTCTGCATCTTGCCTGCTCACACTCTGTCTCAAATATAAATAAACATTTAAAAAAACATTTTTTTAAAGATGCAGTGCAGAAAATGATCGTAAGTCACATGCCTTTTTTTAACTTTACAACACTACAAAATTTGAAAAGTTAAACAAAAAATTAGGAAAATTGAGGAACAAGTAGCATCTTCCATTTTGCACTTTGTGACCCTTTCCCCTAGCCCCCACAAAAAGGTTTACAAAATCCCCTAAGTTCATAGATGATAGTGTTTTTGTGACTTCAAATCAATAATTGTCTTATTAGGAGTGATGTTCCTGAGTGTACCAACTGCTCTTGACATTTACTTATTTATTTTCATGAGAGAGAGTGAGTGGGGGAGGAACAGAGAGACAGGGAGACAGAATCCCAAGCAGGTTCTGCACCGTCAGCTCAGAGCCCGACATGGGTCTCAAACCCACAAACCATGAGATCATGACCTGAGCTAAAATTAAGAGTCAAATGTTTAACCAACTGAGCCACCCAGGTGCCTCCACATTTATTTTTATTTTAAGTTAAAGTCACTCTAATGATTGGGTAAAACAAGCAAAAAGTTGAAACTTTGAAGTGAAGATGAAAAGTAAGCTTGAATTCTTAGAAAGATAAAATGAATAATTTTTGGAGCAGCTTAATTTAAAACTATCTGAACTTTATGAAAATGGTAACTCATGGTCTTTTTGTTGTGACATATCTGTGGTTAATTTTTCTATCATGCGATAATAAAAGCAAGATATAAATATTGTTTAAAAATACATTTTAAATATATATTTGTTTAAATACATCTTGTTGGGGTGCCTGGGTGGCTCGGTGAGTTAAGCAACCGACTTTGGCTCAGGTCATGATCTCATGGTTGGCGAGTTTGAGCCCCACATCAGGCTCTGGGCTGACAGCTCAGAGCCTGGAGCCTGCTTCAGATTCTGTGTCTCCCTCTCTGGCCCTCCCCTGCTCATACTCTGTCTCTCTCTCAAAAATAAATAAACATTTTTTAAAAATTAAATATATCTGTTAAAATCCTAAGATAGTTTTTTTAATTTTTTTATGTTTTCTTAATTTATTATTGAGACAGAAACAGAGCATGAATGGGGGAGGGGCAGAGAGAGAGGGAGACACAGAATCAGAAGCAGGCTCCAGGCTCTGAGCTGTCAGCACAGAGCGCGATGCGGGTCTCGAACCCACCAATCGTCAGATCATGACCTGAGTCGAAGTCGGTCGCCCAACCAACTAAGCCACCCAGGTTCCCCAAGATAATTTATGTGATATGAACCAGTAACTACAGACACAAAGCACAGTTCACAAGATTCCCCAGAAGCATCCCATATGTTTCTTAGAATTTAGAAAATACTATAGCAGGGGTTCTTAAAGTGTCCGCAGGCCAACATCAGCATCATCTGGGAACCTTGTAGGAAATGCAAGTTCTCAGGCCCCCTCACAGACCTGCTAAAACACGGTAGGACCCAGAAATCTGTTCAACAAGCTTTCCAAGTGATTCTAATGTCCACGGAAGTTTGAGGGCCACTATCCAAGTATAACTACATATATCGAATATAGTTCTTCATAGGAATACTGTTTCAGGATAAAAATAAAGATATGTTAAGATTATTCTTGTACAAAACATGTTAACATTTTAGAGCATAGCATTCCCTGAAATAAAATCACTGTTGTTTACAAGTAACAGAAAACCAACACAGGCTGGCTTAAAGAGGATAAAAAAGAGTGTTTTTTTTTTTTTTTTTTTTTAAAGAACAGGAGCTATTGTCTCAGAATCCCAACGAACCTTAAACAAACAAAACTCAGGAAAGGCAGGGACCAGAGAAACTCAAAACTGCAGGAGCAGATCTATCGAAGTGGCTTCCTCACCATCTGTGTCAGAATCACTGGAGTGCCTTTTTTTCTTTTTGAGATTTCTATGGAATTTTGCACAATGAAGTTCTTTAACAACAGCACAACAATTTATATTTATGAGCGCCTCACAATTATTTGCTCAATTAAATCTCGTGATATTTCTGGCAAATAGATCCATGCCAGGAGTTTACTTTTATAAGCAAAGTAACCAAAGCAGGAAATCGTGAAATTTCTCAAGGTCACACAACCAGGTTTCTACTGAGCAAGGACTTTCCTTCAGAGCTCCTGCACCCACAAACTTAAGTTGTAGTCCCAATGTAGTGGTTCAGCTGCCTATTAAGTTAGTTCCCCCCTCAATGTGGGACAGGTTTGGGAAGTACCTGGACATCTGGGAATGGGTGGTTAAGGTAAACGCTCCTGGAACTAAACGTAAAAGTGCCAGTAGTTGGTGTTGGCATTGATGTTAACATTTGGGCTGTATCATGAATCCCATCAATTAATACATGCCTATATGATGCAAACACACATTTGCAATAGAGTCTAGTTTGAAATTTTCACATCAGTAAGTCTAAAGTTGTAATTCCCAACCCAGGCAGCACATTGAAATAGCTGAATGCTTTAAAATTACGTCAAAGCCTCAGAACCAATTAAATCCAAATCTCTGAGATGGGGATGTGAGCTTGGATATTTTCAAAAAGTTCCCCCTTTTTCCAAAATGTGGCCAGAGTTAAGAATCACTGGTATAGGGACGCCTGGGTGGCTCAGTCGGTTTAGCGTCCGACTTCGACTCAGGTGATGATCTCGCGGTCTGTGAATTCAAGCCCTGCATCAGGCTCTGTGCTGACAGCTCAGAGCCTGGAGCCTGCTGTGGATTCTGTGTCTTCTCTCTCTGCTGCTCTCCTGCTCATGCTCTGTCTTTCTCTCGCTCAAAAATAAATAAACATTAAAAATTAAAAAAAAAAAAAGAATCACTGGTATAAAGGATCCTGCAGATCTGGTGATAGTGGTTGGGCAGATTGTTCACAGGATAAAGACACCTAATTGAAGGGGCCAAGGAAGACTAAAATTCAGCCCACACCCTACTCACCAAGCAGTGTACTCTAGGTTAGAGGTGGCAACTATTCTGAAAGAGTCACCTTTTAACTAATTCCCACAAAGAGGACCCTGGGTCATTCCACTATTCTTCATATGCATTGCTGTATATTCTACATATTCCATTTTCAGATTAAAAAAATATATTCAGGGGCGCCTGGGTGGCTCTGTCGGTTGAGCATCCAACTTCAGCTCAGATCATGATCTCATGGTTTGTGAGTTCAAGCCCCACAACAGGCTCTGTGCTGACAGCTCAGAGCCTGGAGCCTGCTTTGGATTCTGTGTCTCCCTCTCCACCTGTCCTCTGCTCACACTCTGTCTCTCTCTCTCAAAAACAAATAAAACATTGGGACACCTGGGTGGCTCAGTCAGTTGGGCAATCGACTTCAGCTTAGGTCATGATCTCGGTCCATGGGTTCAAGCCCCGTGTTGGGCTCCATGCTTACAGCTCGGAGCCTGGGGCCTGCTTTGGATTCTGTCTCCCTCTCTCTCTCTGCCCCTCCCCCGCTTGTCAATGAATTGAGTGTCATGTTAGGCATACAACTTATTAAAAAAAAAAAAAGACAAGAGCTGTAATTATTTTGTAATTATATACCCCATGTATGCCAAGTATCCACCATGTAGTAGATGCTAAATATACTTTTTAATGAATACATTTTTCAAAGGGGTATTTTTTTAAATGTCTTATTTACTTAAAAAAAGTTTTTAATGTTATTTATTTTTGAGAGAGAGAGCACGCGCCCATCTTAGTTCTTGGGAGAAAGATGCAATGAATTGAAAATCACCTGGTCTGTGAAACAGTAAGATTCTTCTAGGAGTATATTATTTATTTATTTGTTTATTTATTCATTAATGTATTAAAACAAATTATTTACTGAATGCCTACTATGTTACAGGCACTGTGCTAGGTGCCGGAATACAACAGAAAACCAAAAAGGTCCACCTTCATGGAGTTGCATAATGTAAGAAAGGCAAAAGTTAAACAAGTTCATACGTTAAGTGGAAGAAAAATAAAGCAGGATAAAGGGATATAAAATGGCTAAAATTTAATTATTTTATATAGTGTGATCAGATAAGGTTGTCACCTTATTGAGTGACCTGATAAGAGATAGGACTAAAGAAAAATATAAAAACAGGGGCACCTGGCTGACTTAATTGGTAGAGCCTGCAACTCTTTTTTTTTATGTTTTTTTATTATTTTTGAGAGAGAGAGAGAGAGAGAGAGAGTATGAGCGGGGTGAGGGGGCGTCAGAGAGAGAGAGAATCACAGAATCCGAAGACAGGCTCCAGGCTCTGAGCTAGCTGTCAGCACAGAGCCTGACGCAGGGCACGAACCCACGAACCATGAGATCATGACCTGAGCTGAAGTCAGACACTTAACCGACTGAGCCACCCAGGTGCCCGGCCTGCAACTCTTGATCTCCCAATGAGTTCAAGCCCCACACTGGGCATAGAGATTACTTAAAAAAAATAAATAGGGGCGCCTGAGTGGCTCAGTTGGTTGAGCATCTGACTTTGGCTCAGGTCATGATCTCACAGTTCACAGGTTCAAGCCCTGTATCCGGATCTCTGCCGTCAGCAAGGAGCCTGCGTCCAATCATCTGTCCCCCTTGCTCTCTGCCCCTTCCCCACTCATTCTCGCGCGCGCGCTCTCTCTCTCTCTCAAAAATAAATATTAAAAAGTTTAAAAAATAAATAATATAATTTATGAAAAAAATAATAACATAAGCTATGAAGATACAGAGCAAAGCTGAAGTCTAATAGCAAAGACAAAGGCTTTGAGACAATAGTGGCTTAACATGGTCAAAGCAAAGAAGCCAGCAGAGCTGGAGAATAAATGAGGGGAGTGAAAAACTAGTGATATTGCACATCTGGTAGCAAAATTTCCACCTCTGAACACTCCATTTGTTTTTGTTGTTGTTGTTTAACATTCCATTTGGTTTTATGAAAATGGGCTCACTTTGGCCTGGTCTTATTAAAAAAACCAAACACCTAAAGTTAATGAGCAAAGAACCCAATGAGGTAGTTAAAAGAGCCTGGATAGTAAGATGAGAAACCCTGGCTCTAGTTCCCACTCTGCCACTACCTTACACTTTGACCTTGAGCAAGGGTGTGTTTGAGCAAGAGTGAACAAGAATAGAAGCAAGTAAAGGTGAAAGGGAAGGCACAGAACCATCACAGAGCTTTGAATACCATGTTAAAGAATCTTGACCCTGTCAAGGTTTTAAAGGCAGGTTCCTACAGAGGCTAGACTAGTAATGTGAGTCCAGTGGTCCATGTGTTATTATTACGGGAACTGAGAACTGGAGGAGACAAGCCCAGCTACTTAGACCTGCTGAGAGCACCAGGAATGCAAGCCCGGTGTTAAAATATCTTTCTTGTTTTCTCAGATAATTCACAAATTGGGAGATTTTACATAAAATCTCCTAATTTTTATTTTTTTAATGTTTATTTATTTTGAGAGAGAGAGCGCGCGCCCGGGCGTGCATGAGTGGGGGAGAGGGAGAGAGACAGGAAGAGAAAATACCAAGTAGGCTCTACTCTGTCAGAGACTAACGCAGGGCTTGAACTCACAAACCATGAGATCATGACCTGAGCCAAAATCAAGAGTCAGATGCTTAACCAACTGAGCCACCCAGTTACATCTCCCCTCTTTAAGGGATTTTTTTTTTTTTAGTTAGAAACATAATACATCTTGTCATTATAAAAAAATTAAAGAACTGTATAAAGAATCTTATAATTTCCCTATACCTCTTCCACTCCAGAGGTAACTGGATGCTAACAGTTTGTTGCAAACTGTGTATCTCTCCAGACAGTTGTTGCCTCTGTGTAATCATATAGAAATCTATGAGATTATTCTATATATATCATTTGCAACTTGTTTTTTTGTTTTAACATTAAAACCTGCACACCTTTTCATTTCACACAGAGCTGCCTCCTTCTGTTTCTTTGCAAGATGTTCCATTGTGTGGGTGAACCTGTTTCTTACTTTGATGGGCATTTTGAGTGCTTCCAGTTTGACGCTTTTGCAACAAGAAAACCAACAGGAGTAATACCAGCTTAGGGCAGAAAGTCTGAAAAACATTAAAAAACACAAAAAGGGATAGATAGCATTTCGTGTTATTTCTTTTTTACCTTTGTACTTTTCTGTATTTTCTAAATTTTCTTCACTAACATATGTCATTTATAATTTGGACGGAAAACACCTAAACTAAAACCAAATGTTCATAAAAATAAGAAAAAAAAAAAGTAAAAGGAAAGAAAGAAATGTAAAGCTAACAGAACAGTCCCCGCCCCCTTCCGCGAAGGCGGGGCCAGGCGGAGGGAGGGGCGGGCAGGCATAGCCTGCACCAATCAGAGCTCGGTTGATAGGCAGAGTCAGAAGATTTGAAGATACTCCTCGCCCCACAGACCGCCTCTGGGCTCAGTTTCCTTAACGGGCTTGGAAACCAGCCTGGGCCTAGCCAGTACGCAGCTGCAGGCTGGTTTTGGCTGCCCTATAACCGCGCCCATCTTCCTGCTCATTGGCTGCCGCGGTTTACGGAAGACGAGCCTGTTGCTGAGTGAAAAGAAGTGCTGTAGCTTTTTCTAGGGTGAGACGTTAGGACTGTAACCGTCTTGGGTGACTTTGGGTCAAAAAAGCAATCACTAACCACCATTTATTCACTTCCTGCCAAGTGCCAGGCTCTGTGCTCCAAACTTTTAAATGTTAGTGGTTAAACCACCTTTCTTGAACACCCACTATCTGCCAGTCACCGAGTCAGATACGTTAAAATAAGAACAGTAACAATAAAAATAATTACAGTTTGTTGAGCGCTTGGTCTGCATCAAGCCTTGTTAAGGAATTTGTATGCATTAGCGCGTTCCCACAACAGCCCCTGTGGAGGGAAACTTAATTGCCCCATTTTACACAGCAGGAAAGTGAGTTTCAGAGAAGTGAAGTGACTTGCCTAGGTTCACACAGCTGGAAAGGGTTAGAACTGGAAACTTCAACTCCGGTATCCTGATTCCAAGTCCAACTTATTTTGGGGAGGGAATGGGTACAGAAGTCTTTCAGTAGGAAGAGATGGGACGGGATGTTTGCTAGGGCTGGAAACATTACTCCAAGCACAGGCCTTAGGGTGGAGAGAGGGAAAGAGTAAGAGAGCAGCAGAGAAAAGCCAGATTTTCCTGCAAATGTGAGGCTCCCAGGGCAGCCACTGTAGGGCAAGTGACCCTACAGTGGGGGCCTGGACTAAGGTTCTAGTCTCTGCTCTGTGACCAACTTTCTGGGGGCTCTCAGGCTTCCTGTCTGTAAGATGAAAGAGTAAGCCAAAACAACAGGAAGTACGTTCAGGTTGGGAGGTCTTTGGGAGTATAGTCTATAGTGGCATCAGAGGAATCGTCACCACCCACACAATCTTTATTTAGCTGTTGCCCGGACTCTTCTCAGGACCTTCAGGCAGTGACATGGGACCGGACAATCCTGTAAACTGAAAATGGTTTCGGGGTGGCCCTCAATCCACCCTTCCCCCGACCCCACTCCAACCCCCGTCCTTTCTCAACTGTAGCAGAGTCTTGCCTGTAGGGGGCGCTGAGGGCTCGCTCAGCCGACAAAACCAAACTGAAATTCTTAATGAATTATCTACAAGAACCTATCTGGTCAGTTTTTGCATTTTATTTACTAAGAGGAATGAGGCTTTTGAAATCTGAAGAATACAATGGACGAAACTGAATTATACGCCTTGCCCAAATCCCTTTACAGTGGCTCTGAAGGTTTAGAGCTCATTTCATTTCCTTTGTTTTACAGATTATATATATATTTGGGGTCACATGGTTAAAAGCTAGCACCTAGGTGACTCACTCCTGGGCAGTAGTCTTAGGAGAGAGTTGGCTTTGTTTCTCAGAGTCTATGGTTGTCCTATCCCTAAAGCAAAACCCCAGCAGACAACTTCAATTTTGCTGTAAGGCTTTGACAGCTCAGGACCTGTGAGCCAGAAGGTTCTTCTGGGCACCTAGCACTATGCCTGCTTAATGAATAATTAAATGGACGAATGTGTGAATGAGCCTTGGAAGGTGGGTCTGCTTTTGGCTTTATCAAACGAGTTGGAGTTAGGTTTCTTCCCTAAAATCTCCCCCAAGGCAGGAATTATATTCTGAGCTGGAGGCTGGGAGGGTATGTGTATGAAAATAATAAAAAGAGCACAGAAAATTACCTCTGGGATGATAAATCACAGCCTCAAGTATGGTCAGGGTACAAGGTAATTATAGCAGAGTGATTCCAGAATTTGGGATTAGAAAATTAATTCAGGAAGAATGAATACAGAACAGAAGAGAATTCCATTAAGGTTAAAATCTGTGAGAGGGTCTGAAGGTAAAGAAGCCTCAAAAACATTTCAAATCCAATCTAGATGTATCTTCAGGGCTGGAATGTGATTGAAGAATAAAAAAAGCTTTGGCCAATCAGTGGCCTCAACATAGCTGATGCAAGAGTCGAGTGAGTATGGCAACAGGAGGTGGAGATCTTTACTGAAACAAAAATACAAGGTATGGGGGAGGGGAGGAATAAGCCCAGCCAGTGTCACCAGGCCATGCCCTGCTGCGCAAGAAGCTTCACTGCTGGATTTTTCAGAGCCCAGGATAGTGCTTGGTACACACTAGATGGTCAATAAATATTTACTAAATAAAAGAGAGAGGGAAGGAGTGGGAGCCCTGACCAGCAGGTTTGATCTGAGTGGAGCTGGTTCAGTGATTCATCTTTTCACTGGTTTCTTTTGCTCGGGTTTCAACTGCCCTAGCCACCTTCAAATGATAATGTGGCTTTTCATGGAGACGGTCCTATAAAGAGGAATGTGCTAGTCCACCAATTATAGGCCACTTGACAATTATATTCATCACTCCCAATGAATATATTATAATTCTACTTTATGCATTACTTCCTTGTGCCAGAGTGGTTCTTACAATTCAGGTCCTTCTCTCATCCATGGTGTATGTAGTTTCTGCTTTGGAGTCATTCCTACCTGGGTTCGAAATCCTTACTCAACACATTACTAAGCTATCTTGGCCAACAAACCTCTTGAGCCTCAGTTTCCTCATCTGCCAAATGGGGGCATAATCCATCCCTCACCAGGTTGTAGTCAGAGTTACATGAAATAATAGATGTATCCTGGACTATTGTTTGAGCTCAGTAAATGGTAGTAGCTGTGTCTCTTCTGCGCTTTCTTTCCTTGGAGATTGGGTCACAAAAGCTCATCAAATTGAGAATATTTGTATCCTTTGCTTTTTCTTTTCACAAAATCACTAACTTTGCAAGTGAAGCTTTGGGAATAATTCGGTCATTTCCTCAAAGATTCTAAGGGATTATTCTAGAGAGGAGAGTAACTCATAAATATTCATTCAAAACTATTTGCTGAGGACCCACTACATGTTAGTGGGGGATACAAAGCAATTAGACACTGCCTCAAAGGAGCTCTTTGACAGCCGGGTACAGTCAAAAGAAGATATTGTATGAGGGGTGCCTGGGTGGCTCGTTCGGTTGAGCGTCTGACGTCGGCTCCGGTCATGAGCTCACGGTCCATGGGTCTGAGCCCTGCATCAGGCTCTGTGCTGACAGCTCAGAGCCTGGAGCCTGCTTCGGATTCTGTGTCTCTTTCTCTCTCTGCCCCTCCCCCACTTGTGCTCTGTCTCTCTCTGTCTCTCAAAAATAAATAAATGTAAAAAAATTTTTTTAAAAAGGACATATTGTATGACCTTGACATGAAATTTTATCTTTCTGAGCTCAAGTTTTCTCAGTCTGCAAAAGTGATCAATCATACATTCCATTATTAGCTGAAAGGAATGGGTAAGACATGCAGAGATGATAATAAGGCTGCAGCACATTTGAAGATCAGTGGTATAAAGAGGTAGAAACAATGTGTTGAGGAGCGAAAGAGTGGAAGAGATTATTTTCAGCTGAGCTGAAAAAGCAACCCCCCCCCCCTTCTGTAGGAAGTGGCATTTTTGAAGGCTTCATTCAGGCCACAAACATGCATGAAAGCATTGCATGCTGGGTAGGATTTTCAGTGGGCAGAGATTTGCAGAGAGAACTACTGGAAGAAAGGTTTGAAGGCCAAACAAGAAACATGGATGTGGAAGGTGATAAGACTGGAAAGGTTGAATGAGGCAGATCCGGCAGATACTGTCAGTCTAGAGGTTTGACCTTTATTCTTAGTTGATGACATACCAGTAACATTTTTTTATCTAAACACGCTAACTACAGAGTAGATTTTAAAAATGAAAGCTGAGGGGCACCTGGATGCCTCAGTTGGTTGAGTACAGGACTCTTGATTTGGGTCAGGTCATGATCTCATAGTTCATGAGATCAAGCCCTGTGTCGGGCTCAGCAAGCTGAGCATGAAGCCTGCTTGGGAGTCTCTCTCTCTCTCTCTCTCTCTCTCTCTCTCTCTCTCTGTCAATAAATAAATAAATAAATAAATAAATATTTAAAAAAATAAAACTGAATCTGACATATGGGAATATACAGGGGAATTCAATTCAAAGAAAGATTCAGTCACCAAGGGCATATTATTGGCAGGACAGATGGCACAAGGCAGAGACAAAGATTTCAAGACATGGACCCCTCCCTCAAGGAGCTTATAATCAAGAGGGTCAGATAAGACATGCACACAGTGATGCCTGGGTGGCTCAGTCCTTAAGCCTCTGTCTCCGGATTTCGGCTCAGGTCATGATCCCAGGATTCATGAGTTGGGGCCCCACATGGGGCTCTTTGCTGACAGCATGGAGCCTGCTTAGGATTCTCTCTATTCCTCTAGCTCTGCTTGTCCCCCTCTCTCTTTCTCTGTCTCAAAAATAAATAAATAAACATTAATAAAAAGACATGTACACAGAAAATTACAATACAAGGTAGAGTGGGATAAGTGTTATAGAATATAATATATATATTATAATATTATAATATTATAATATATATATAATATAGAGCCCCTGTCTAACTGCCTCCTTAGTTGCTCAGCAGAGGATGAAATTCATTTTTTTCTTCCAAGAGGCTGGAGGCAGGAAACCAATTTAGAGGATCATCCTTGGAGTGGTAAACCTACTCTCAGAAAGTATCAGAGGGGACCTTGGAGGTCATAGAGCCCACCCTCACTCCTGCTCCTGCCAGGATTCTCTATCCAGAATAAACAATGACTTTAAGATGGAAAAAAAAAATGGAGTTCTAAAGAAAAACTGTCAAGGAAGAGACTGGGAAGGAACAGGAGATGAATTCACCTTTGAGGTGCTGAAGTGCTGGTAGAAGCAACTTATTCCCAAATGGAGCATCGAAGGCCAGGAAATGGATGAGATCAGAGAGTGTCTGGAGAGAGGAGGGATAAAAACAGAAACCGGGGAACACCCACGTTCCAGGGAGTGGGAGAAGAAAGAGGAGTCAGAGAAGGAGTGGCCAGAGAGAGATGTGAGAAAAGACCCAGTAGAACACCTTGTCTCAAAGTTTCTTAAAGGGAGTGGCCGGAATGGAAGACAGGACTGGAGGCCCCAAGGAAGCAGAAGAGAGGAAACTGCAGCAATAGGGATTGAGGTTAGACATGAGGTTGCCAAGGACCTTTCAATGAATGAAGGCTTTTCCGAGGACCCTGCTAATACGATGCATTCCCCGTGCCTGGTACATTTTAAGGTGGAGCTCTCCCGGAGGCCAGGGGGACAGGGCTCTGTTTTAATCTCCAAAGATCTGGGGTTTGGTCTGTAATTAGCACCACCTCTCTTCACAGTAACCAGTCCCTGCAGGAACTGAAAAACTAAGGAACGTACTTGGGAGGGACTTCACACCCGGCTCTCCGGCCCAACTCGGTGAAATCCCGTTTCATCACGCAGCTCTAATGACTCTCTTGGCTGTCACTCTCGTCTGAAATTGCCAACGATCTGATTAAACCCTTTTGCGAAAGTTTGCAGCATTCGTCCCGGGCTGACTACAGTTCCCAGAGTTCCCCGGCGCTTCCCGGTGCCGATTGGCCGAGAAGTCGGCTCCAAGGGGCGGTGTCGTCCCCGCCTCCTCGGGAAACAGGCATCTGATTGGCTGCGGCGCGGGGCTTTTGTATCTCCGCCCTCCCCCGAGGACCGCAGCAGGCTGAGCGGCGCTGCTGGTGTCAGAGCCTGGCGAGCGTTGGCAGTTCCGCGGCGGGGATGCTGAGGAGCGCTGGGTTGGCGAACAGCCGTGGCCACTGCGGACTTCCGAGGCACTCGGGGCCGTGAAAACCCCTGGGCCGCCGCCAATCCCACGTTCCTGAGGCCATTCACCGCTCCTGAAGCCGGCCGAGGCGAGAGTCCAGCGGAGCAGCGGCAGTTCCCTGATTCTGGGCTTTCGGAGCGTTCTGGAACCTCGAGAGACACCCCGGGGCTCTAGAACCTCCCCAGCGGCACCCAGTCCCGGTTTCCTGCGTGCGTCTGTCCAAAACCCCCTCGGTTGCACGGGTCGCCGGCGAACGGTGGCCGGGTCCTGGCACACAACATGATCGTTGCAGACTCCGAGTGCGGCGCGCAGCTGAAGGGCTACCTGCCATTCACCCCGGGCGGCGGCGGCGGCCCCGGGGCCGGGGAGGTAAGCAGCGCTCGAGCGACGCCACTCTTTCCTTGAGTCCCGAGCCGCGGCCGGGCTTCGGGCTGTCCCGGGCTGAGCCTGTGCTTTTTCCTCCCCCAACCCTGGCTCGGGCTCGGGGAGGGGGAGTGGAGGCGCGTAACCTAGGAATGGGGTTGCATCAACTGGCAGTGTCGGCCCCCTCCGCCCGCTCCCCCCGGGGTTGTGGAACCTTCCCTGGCTCCCTCGGACTCCTGACCAATGAGAGGGGAGCCTTCTCGAGGTTATCTCGGGTTTGGGCTCTCGACTGGAGAATCTTCAAGTCCAGGCAAATCCCGGTCGCCGCGGCCCGACCACTCCTCCTCCCCGCCCCCTTCCGCAGATTCCCTTCCTCTGGGCCGGGGCTGGCGGGCGGAGGACTCTTTCTAGGATACGTCCCCGGGCCAATCTCTCAGTGCGGGAATTGGGGCACCTGGGACTTGCCAACGGAGGTCGACCTCGTCCCCCGCCCACACCTGCACCCCTGATATGAAGCGGGGGAGAGCCGGCGCTCAGGGGCCTTGGCCAGCTGCCGGGTACGCGGCGGCGGCGGCCAAAGCTGGGGGAGAGGGGGAGGAACCCTGGACGCGTCTCCCGAAGGCAGGTGGCGATTAGCCTGCGCCCTGCTAAGTGGCCTCGGGTCCCAGAAGTTTGCTTCGCCGGGACTTTTGCGGCGAAGCTAGCAATAGGCTGGGCCTAACCTGACACACCTCCTGCTCCCTCCCCACCCCCATCACCACCACCCCGTCGACTATGGACATCTTACCATTTTTTAAACACCTACTAGATTCTGGTCTCCGGGTTTTGCCTTTTCACTGAGTCCTCAGGACTAATGTAGCAAAATATGAGCTACACTATAGCCCCATTTTCCAGGATGAGGAAATTGAGGCTCAGGAAGGGCTACGGAGAGACTTCCCTTCACTCACCGCACCAAGGAGCTCATTTTTCGGCCTGGGCGTCTCTAGGATTCCCTAGTGTGCTTGGCACTACAGAAAGTTTTCCTTTCCAGGCCTGGAGCTTGGCGCAAGTGTATTGCTGGAGCTGGGAGTCTTGACAAGCTGCTAGTCCTGTGTGACCCTGGGGAAATTGCTGCCCTTCTCTGAGCAGCATGGTTTCTAGGGGTCCTACCTCCAGCAGCGGATGGTTTGTGTCCTGGGTTTTCCGTGGGCTTGTTTTCTCTTCCCCACCATGGTTTAGGAGCCCTCAATGTGGAGGAATGGAACGCACGCCTGCCACTTCTCTGTTGAGTGGCTTGACCAAGTCACTTTACCTGGAGTCCATTTCTTTCTTGGAGAGTGGGAGTGGGAGCTGCACCTGGCCACCAGAGGGGAGCCTGCTGGGTTCCAGTCCCAGCCCTCCCAGCCCTGGCTGTGTGACCATGGCCTAGTATCTCTGAGGCTTGTTGGGAGAAATGACAATACTAGCACAGGCTGAAGCACAGGTCCTGGAACATAGTAACTGAGTCAGATATGCTTGGTATTGTTAGAATGTGGACATTTCCCTTTCCCCAGAGTGTGTCACAATGGGGTGCCTGAACCTGTCCCTCCTGCCTGAGGTGAGATCTGGCCCATCCTTCTCTGAGTGAGGAGAAGAGAGTGCCCCGGGTGGTCTGGGCGGGCTCTGCGGGAGTGGCCTTTAGATGGAAGCCACTGTCAGCAACAGGAGAAAGATGTTGATATTTGAACCCTTTCCACACACTTTTTTTTTCTCTCTCTCAAAAAAAGAAGACCTTGGGAAGATGGCAACTTTGAACAGAATCCTTAGAAGACAGCAGGGTGCTGGACTTACAGAGCCTAGTGCCCTGGGCCCAAGGGAAGAGACCCAAATGTACAGTCCCCTCAACTCTCATCTTTTCACTACATGCCCTTAACCTAAAGGGGTCAAGGCCTACAGACTCTAGGACTTCACTCTAGGACGGAGTATTTTCAGAGCCCTCTTGGGCTCTCGAAGCACTTCCTCAAACATCACTTCCTCAGGGAAGCTTTCCCTCCCCCACCCGATGATAAGTCCCTTCTGCGTGCCCTCCTTCAGGCGTTCTTCTCGGTTGTTGGAGCTTTCATCCCAATCATAGTGTAACAGTCCTGTATTCGGGTGTTTTGTGTGTCTCCTTGGCTGGACTAGAGACAGTCTGTAGGTCACATCCCCAGCACTGTTCTTAGCACCTAATCAGTGCTTGTAACTCTTTACCCCTTGTTGGTTTAGCTGACACTTGTGAGCTGTGCATGCTTTGAAGTCAGATCTGAGCTGTGCCTGTCTGGAACAGGACTCAGAAATTGCCTCAGTGAACTGTCTCTGAAGAAGGAATAGACCTATTTCCCTCAGGGTAGTTGTGAGAAATCAGCCAGATCAGATGTATAAAGCACTTAGCCTAGTGCCCAGCCCATGGCGCCACTCACACGGCCTCCTTCCAAGGCTGGAGGTAAGAGGCTGCTTGAGCTCTAGGTCTCCCTCCCGTGTGTAAATCCAGGCAAGGATCTGAGTTCTGCGGGCAGCTGCCCGTGGGGTGGGGTTGGGGGTGAGTCTCTCCCAGTCCCAGCTGGTAGAGTGACTTAATAGGTATCTGTAGCTGGGTCCTGGGGATTGCAGGCTCTGGATGGAAGACCAAGAAGAAGGCTGGGGTTACTCCAAGAGGCTGATGTGGATGCGAGCCCTTAAAAGCCAAAGCGAACTGAGCACACATCTCAGGCTGGCCACTTGGCAGCTGGTGCTTAACCTTTGGAAACTTAATCTTTCTTTGTGGGCAACAAAGACACCCCCATCCCCAAAACTGATGAGTGTATAGTACCTGTGTGAAAATTAACATTTAGTGAGTGCTTAAATTAGGAGCCAGGCTTTGAGCTTGGGGGGTGGGGGGGGGGGATCCTCTTCACAATTGTCTGGGTGTTCAGGGGCCACCCAGAGGGACTTCATTGTCACTGGGGTAACAGGGAGCCATATCTAGAGTGTGCCCTCGAATTAAGAAACAACACAGTGTGATAGGTGCTGTGACTGCGAGCAGAGGATCCCTGGGAATGTAGACAGGAGAAGAGAAGCTTCTGGTGAACTCCAGGTGCAAAGCCTGACTTGACCTCTCTGAGCCATATTCCTTGTCTGTAAAATGGGAGGGGGAGGAGGAGGAGATCCTAGGGCATGTAAAATGCTCGGCTGATGGTAATCAGTGTTGTTACCTACCATCATTATTGACTTCCTACCCCAGGAAATAGGGGAGGGCTGATTTGGAGGCATCATCTCTTGGCAGTGGGACCCTGCCCCTTCTGCTGCCCCTGGAGTTCTGGGTGTCAAGGTCAGAGAAACTTTCAGGATATTCGAGCTCTGTATTAATCTACCCGGTCTTGCCTTCAGGACTTCGTATTTTCTGTTCCCTTTGGCTGGAATGCTGATCCCCTAGATCTTTATGGGCCCTGCTGATTTCTCATCAACTCATTTAGATATTTGATATTTAGATAGCAACTCAAAGGTTCCCTCCTCGGTAGCTCTCCCTGTCTTCTCAGACTAATATATTGCACACCCCCACCCCATCATACACTCTCATTGCTCTTTTTCATTTACTTTGTATAATCTATGATTTGAAATCCTCTTCATTGTTTGTCATTCTCCTTTAGACCATGAATTCTGTGAGGGCTGAGACTGTCTTTTCACTCCTGTTCTCTTGTTGCCTTGTAGTCATCAGAAATGTTTGTTGAGTGAACACATTAATTCTGGTTCCACCTGGGAAGCACTTAGCACAGTGCCTTATGCTTGAGAAAATTATCAATAAATAATGTGAAACAATGGCCCTCCACCCCAGCTGTAAAATTATGCTGGGCCCCACCCAATTAAGTTAGAAACGCTAGAGGTGGGACCTTGGCACTGGCATCTTTTTAAAAGCTTCTCAAAGGGATTTTGTACTGCTTGGGTTGAGAAGCCCTTGTCTGACATTACAATGAGATTAACAATAGCTGACTTTTATTCAGTGCTTAGTGCGCTAGAGGTAGAGGTAAGGGCTGTAGAGGCATTATCTCATTACATCCTCATGACTACCCAGTGAAAGTGGGTACTATTATTCCCATTATTCAGTGAGGAAACTGAGGCTCACCTTGCTAGCAGATAATAGGTGGTGCAGTTGTCCTATGATCCCAGGCAGTTTGGGTCAAGAGTCCCTATCGTTTAACTGTACTCTACAATTATCATCATGGTGTCACCATTGTCAGAATTAGGACTGAAAATTTTGGTTGGCCCAGGCCTATCACCTAAAGGTATCAGTTCCTTCCCTACACAGCTCCTGGGGCAGATTTTAGAGAGAGAAAGAGTTCCTAAGGCTGTTCCTTGTACCTCCCCAGCACCCTAGGGGGCCCTCCAGGTCCCCCTTCCCACCTTACACCCAGGCTATGGTTTTCTATCTGCCCTCTGGTCCCCTGAGGGGGAGGCCCAGATTGTGGAGTCAGCAGTCCTTATCTCCTAGACAAAAAGCCTGTTAGGCTTTTTTCCTTTGGTGAGGGAGGAGGGAGATTAAAAGTGAGTACTTGGAGATTGTGGTGATTTTATGTACTGGACTTGGACTGGCCTGGCCTGGTAGCTCCCAGAAGTGTGGGCCGACAAGGGCCTGAGCAATTAGTCCAACTACCTTTTTTGTCCAAGATTAAGGCCCCGAGAGTCTAGGTCACTCTCTCAGAATCACACAGCAAGTTAGTAACAGAATTGGTCCTTCGGACCTGGGACTTCCAGATCCCACTGTCCTTTCTGTGCGGTCTTTCAGAGCCCCAGAGTTCTGCTTCCCTCAAGGGGTTTTTGGCCATCTGAGCAGGAAGTTTCAATTATAATCTTTAGTCCCTAGACACCTGGAGATTGATATTAAGTCCGGTTTCCAATGAGGAGGTGAGTGTTAGGGGGACACCCTCTCTGTCCAGTGAGGGCGTGACTCTGGTTTGGGTAAACTGTTTCCAAGGCCAGTACTGAGAAGAACCCCCCTCCCAGTTATCAAAACAAATGAATAAATATCCTCTCTGAACCCCACCTCTCAGACTAGGAGCAGATTTAGGGAGTATATGACTCTGGTGGTTTCTTTTTCTTTCTTTTTTTTTTTTAATGTTTATTTATTTTTGAGACAGAAACAGAGCATGAGCAGGGGAGGGGCAGAGAGAGAGGGAGACACAGAATCTGAAGCAGGCTCCAGGCTCTGAGCTGTCAGCACAGAGCCCGACGTGGGACCGCGAGATCATGACCTAAGCCGAAGTCCAGGCGCCCTGACTCCAGTGGTTTCTAAACAGCCTCCAGTACATGACGTCAGAATAGCTGCTACTGTCAGTCTTGTGTGCCCCACTTGGATTCCCTCCGTGCCTCTGTGCTTTCTCTGTTTTCTTCCTTCACAGATTAGTATGGATGGCCTGGTCCTGCCTTCCACAGAATGTGCAGGGAGACCCGAATCAGACAATTAGAAGACCATGTTTTCAGAACCAAAAGCACCAGGAATTGTGGGGTGACAGATAAGGGTCATCTGAAGGTTCCCAGACCTGGAAGACTATTAGTTTTGCAAAAGGAGTGACCAGTGGGAGAGCAGTGGGCCTAAAGCACTCATTTATCTGGAAGGCTAATGGGAGCTAGAGGCAGGGTTTTAAGCCAACTGATGAGATTTGCACTTGAGAAAATTTCCTTTGGGGAAGGTTGTTCCTCCTGGAAACCACCAGTGTCGTGGACTCATTAAATGTGCTCCTAGTGCTAGAGGTGTAGTTCAGGGAGGACATTTTCTTTATTCATTCATTTTGTGAATTTGGTAGAGGATGGGGAGGAGAGGGCAGGGCCAAGGAGGGAGGGAGACCATTGGCAAGGCTGTGGGTGGTGATCTGGACAAGGGATGGTAGCAGTCTTTGGGGTGTTGATGGTGGGAAGGATGAGGAAGTGAGCATTTCAGAGTAACTGAGGCTGCATCATAGGAATCTAAGGTACTTGGTAATCCAGCTTCCAGATGCAAATGAGGGGGTTATTGTAACCGAATCTCCAGGGCTGCTAAAACGGTGGCCTCTCAGAGATGTGCACCATGGTGGCTGTATATCTCCCTTCCCCCACGCACCTCCCACCCAATACTGGGGCTCCTGGGTCCCTGCCGGTTCCTGAAGAAGTCACCCTGTGGGATGAGCCCCCTTTCTTGCTTACCCTTTCTCCACCTGCCAACAGGTGTAGATCTCCCACCTGAGTCCTCCGTGTAGGGTGCACCAAAAGGGTGGTTTGAAAATCTCTGTGTGGCCTCTTGGGTAGGAGGAGAAAGCTGGAGAGCGAACTATGCTCCTAGTCCTCCCTTTCTTTTACCTCCAATAACCATGACATATTTCCTTCTAGGAGCAAAGGGGAAGTCGGGCTCGGCGAGGTCCCCGAGGGCCCAGCGCCTTCATCCCAGTGGAGGAGGTAAGCTTGGAGGGGGTTAGGAATTCTTGATTCCTGGGAAGTGGGGGGGGGGGGATGGGAGGGGGGTCTTTGCCCATCTCTTGAAATAGCAGCTCTGAAACTACCCTTTCAGGTTCCTGACTCATTTAACCCACAAAGAACTCTGTGGGGCATGCATATCACAACCCCATGTTGTTAGGAAGAAACAGGCTGAAAGAGATAAAGTGATAATGACACTGTTAGGTAATAAACAAACTTTTGATTCCCAGAAAAAGACCTGTTTTGCCTTAAGAAGCTAGAACTATCTATGCTAACTGCTTTTCCTTGACTCTACATATATTTTTTTTCAACTTCAAAAGTAATATTTTGTTCATTATAAAAACTTTTTTTATGTTTCAGAAAGCTCTGGTCTCCTATAATCCCACCTCCCAAAGAGATAATCACTGTTACTTACGCATTTATCACTGTTTTCTGGATTTTTTTTTCATATGGAACCAAGTTCATAGTTTACATCCTTTGGTGTGGGGGCAAGGTTTTGTCATGTTCTTTTTTTTTCCCCCCACTTACGACAGACATCTTTAATCCACTGAGTCAGATGATTCATTCATTAATCTTTTAAAATATTTTTAAAATTGTTTTATGTATATTAAGAAAGAGAGAGCACAAGCAGAGGGGGAGCAGAGAGAGAAGGAGAGAGGATCCAAGAAGGCTCCACACTCCCAGTGCAGAGCCCCACATGGGCCTCAAACTCATGAGCCGTGAGATTATGACCCGAGCCGAAACCAAGAGTTGGGACGCTTAACCGACTGAACCACCCAGGCACTCCTCATTCATTCATTCATTCATTCATTCATTCATTTAACAGATATCTATTGAATGATTAATCTATGTCAGGCACTGTTGTAGGTACTGGGGGTACAGCAGAGTACAAGTTTTATTTAAGTAATCTCTATACCCCACATGGGGCTTGAACCCACAACCCCAAGACCAAGAGTCACACTCCCCCCAACTGAACCAGCCAGGTGCCCCAATAACCTGTCCTTTTTTTTTTTTTTTTAATTTTTTTTAACATTTTTATTTATTTTTTGAGAGAGAGAGAGGCAGCGTGAGCAGGGGAGGGTCAGAGAGAGAGGGAGACATAGAATCTGAAGACAGGCTCCAGGCTGTGAGCTAGCTGGCAACACAGAGCCCGACGCGGGGCTCGAACCCACGAACCGTGAGATCATGACCTGAGCCGAAGTCAGACGCTTAACTGACTGAGCCACTCAGGTGCCCCAACCTGTCCTTTTGTCCTTTTTTATAATGAGAAAATAAATAAGCTTTGTTGCTAATCTGGATTTCAGTCCACATTCTGTCATTTACCAGATCTGTAACCTTGAGAAAGGAAATCACTTAATGGATTATCTTTTCCTCCCTGTGTCCCTTTTTTGGACGTGGTGGTCATTTTTAGTTTTCTCAGTCCCAACGCAGCGAATGTGTTGGTCTCTTTGATATGAAGGGCAGGAGGGGAATGCACCCCCTGGTCACCTTTGCTTGGCAGGTCCTCCGGGAGGGAGCAGAGAGCCTGGAGCAGCACCTGAGGCTGGAGGCACTGATGTCCTCAGGGCGGGTGGACAACCTGGCTGTGGTGATGGGTCTGCACCCTGACTACCTTAGCAGCTTTTGGCGCCTGCACTACCTCCTGCTGCACACAGATGGGCCCCTGGCCAGCTCCTGGCGCCACTACATTGCCATCATGGTGAGCCTATCCGAGCCCAACTCTTGTACGGGTGGCCACGTGGGGGGACTTGGTCTTTCGATTTCTTTCTGGGTGCTTCCTGAACTCATTTCATGGGGCCAGGAGAGGCAGCACTGAGCAGAGGAAAGCCCTAGTTTTATCTGATTATCCACAAAATTTTGGATTTTGGAGATAGGCATTTTAATTATTTAAAAAGATTTTTTTTAAAGATTATTCATTTATTTTGAAAGAGAGAGAAAGCGCGAGTGGGGGAGGGTCTGAGAGAGAGGAGAGAGCGAGAATTCCAACTGGGCCTGATGTGGGGCTCAAACCCACAAGTGGGGAGATCATGACCTCAGCCAAAGTTGGATACTCAACCGACTGAGCCACCCATGCGCCTGAAGAGAGGCATTTTTAGTGCCTGCTTTACGAATTAGCAAACAGAGGCACAAAGGAATCAGGTGACCTGCTTAAGGTAGGACAGCAAACTATTGGAGCTGTGGTTACAACCTAAGTTTCCTGCCCCTCAGGCAACAGTGAGGCCTTCGAGGTCTCCCTCCACGGGATATCCACCCTGAGCAAGGCTCTGTCCACCCCCTCCATAGGCTGCCGCCCGCCACCAGTGTTCCTACCTGGTGGGTTCCCACATGGCTGAGTTTCTGCAGACTGGTGGTGACCCTGAGTGGCTGCTGGGTCTCCATCACGCCCCTGAGAAGCTGCGCAAGCTCAGCGAGATCAACAAGTTGCTGGCACACCGGCCGTGGCTCATCACCAAGGAGCACATCCAGGTGCAGTGGGCAGAGAGGCAGGTCCCAGAGGGAGCACGAGGGCTGGGCTGGGGCATGTCAGGCAGTCAGCCCAGGGCCATGCCCTGAGCAAGTCGGGCCTTCTTTCCTCTCCAGGCCTTGCTAAAGACGGGCGAGCACAGCTGGTCTCTGGCGGAGCTCATCCAGGCCCTGGTCCTCCTCACCCACTGCCACTCGCTGGCCTCCTTTGTGTTTGGCTGCGGCATCCTCCCTGAGGGGGACCCGGAGGGCAGCCCTGCCCCCCAGGCACCTTCACCCCCCAGTGAGCAGAGCAGCCCCCCCAGCAGGGACCCATTGAACAACTCTGGGGTAAGTTACCGGGCTGGGTCTTGCTAGGAGAGGGAGCTGGTGTGGCCTCTGGTCCTTGGATGGGGGCCACTGCTTCCCTATCTCACACTGAGAGGCCTCAGAAAAGTTAGTTGACTTTGAAACTCCCATTTCCCCATCTGTGTAATGGGGCTAAAGATCTCTACTTCATGGTGGTTGTGAGGATTAAATGAAATAACCATGTGGTGGGTCTCTCAGCATGTAGCCTCACAGGTTTCAAGTCTCCCAAGTGTCGGGTGTCGTTAGCACTTGACAAATACAAAGGTCGCCTCTTAGTTCAAAGGGGGTCTTGTTGGTTTTACTGTAAAATCACGGATACTTTAACAATCCCTTTCCTGTGAGGGAAGTTGATGCCCAGAGAAGACATGTCTGTTCTGTAGCTTCTTAAACTTCACTTTGGGAGGCACGGAGAGTGTGCGATGCCCAGCGCAGTGGCTGCCGCAGGAGGCAGGAGGCCTTGGCGGTCGCTTAGGAAGGCCTGGCTTGTGGGAAAGAGGTGTGGCGTTTCTTGGGGCCGGTGGGGGTAGATGGTCACCACTGGGTCCCTCCTCCAGGGCTTTGAGGCCGCCCGAGACGTGGAAACTTTGATGGAGTGCATGAGGCAGCTGCAGGAGAGCCTGTTACGGGATGAGGGGGCATCCCAGGAGGAGATGGAGAGCCGCTTTGAGCTGGAGAAGTCGGAGAGCCTTCTGGTGACTCCCTCAGGTAGAGGACCACAGGCATCCAGGTTCCAGGGGCTGCCCCCTTCTTTCACCATCTCTCTGGGGGAGTCGGCAACTCCTCGCATGGCACCTCTTGTATTTTGGGGGCCACATCTCAACCACTCCTTCTAAGAGGCTCTGAGCGTGGACTTTTAGGGTCAGACCTGGGTTTGAATCGTGACCGGTTAGCCCGTCTGGCAGTGTGACCACTGAGAAGTCACCGTCTGCCTCGGGGCCTCAGTCTCCTCCCTCATGAAGGATTGGTTTGTAGGGTAAATGGGACAATAGAGGCAAAGCTCTTAGCACAGAGTAAGTGGCTCCACAAATAAGATCGCTAGTATTCTTATTGGGGAGCTTACCCCCCACCCCCGGGTTCATGGCCTGACTCACCTCCTGCCCCCAGCCTGGCTCCCTGTAGCAAGGGGCTTTCTCTGGCCCTCTACTCTGCATTCACCAGCCTCCTACCGATGAATGAGGAGTAGATGCCCCTGTACTCCATCCCTAGGCCTCACTTTGACCTCTTTCTGACATCCTTAGCTGACATCCTGGAGCCCTCTCCACACCCAGACATGTTGTGCTTTGTGGAGGACCCCACTTTTGGATATGAGGACTTTACCCGGCGAGGGACTCAGGCACCCCCCACCTTCCGTGCCCAGGTAGGCTCTCCAGACTATTCTTGGCATTGCTCCAGGTTTACAAATAAGCAGAGGGTAGATGGTGTGAGTGTTCAGAGAGTCGGGCATCTTCTCCTTCAAGATTCTATGAGGGGAATGGAAAGATCCTAGATCATGACAGGACCCGTCTGTGCCCTAAGCTCAGAGGATCCTGATTATAGGGACAAGGTCATCACAAAGGTGCATCCTCCTTGGCTTCTTAGGCCCAGACCAAGCAGCAGGTTAGATTTGTGGAGTGGGAAGGAGACATTATGTAGAGCGAAGTTGTGCTCCAGCGAATGGGGTCCCTATGGCCAGCCTTGGGCCCCAAAGATTCTACTCACTGACCCCTTCCCATGTTTCTCAGGATTACACCTGGGAAGACCATGGCTATTCACTGATCCAACGGCTGTACCCTGAGGGTGGGCAGCTGCTGGATGAGAAGTTCCAGGCAGCCTACAGCCTCACCTACAACACCATCGCCATGCACAGTGGAGTAGACACCTCCATGCTCCGGAGGGCCATCTGGAATTACATCCACTGTGTCTTTGGTATCAGGTGAGCATGCACACCCCTCATATAGGACATATGTGCACAAGTTCTCAATCTGAGCTGACAGCTGTTTCCTTTTTTCTATGTTTGCTTCTTTTCCCTCCTTCCTGCCTATACTCTTTTTTTCAAAGCAAATTTATTTCATTGCTGATGATGAAAGATAATATGCTCACTGTTTGAACCTTATAAATGAAACTCTTTAATCCCACCCCCAGAGATAACAGTGGAGATAGAGAGACAGTGTGTGTTTTTCCATTCCAAGCAGGAGTTCTTCTCTTAGCGTTGAATAAGGACAACATAAATGCCCATCAGTATGGGACTCTAAACAACGTTATATCCACCCAGTGAAAAAGTATGCAGCTATTACAAATTATAGTGGTCTCTTTATATCGCTGTGGGAAATTATTTAAAATGTATTGAGAAAAAAGAAAGCTGGTTACCAACCAGTATCTTTTTGTCCCTTACCCCCCTTTTTTTTTTTAACTAAAAACGTGTACATGCATGGAAAATGTGTGGAAGGTTATACACTAAAATGTTAGTTAATAATGGTTGTCTCTGGTAGTATGTGATTAATTACATTTCATCTTGTTACCTAAGTATTTTCTGATTTAAAAAATTTTTTTAATTTATTTATTTTGGGAGACAGAGAGCACCGGAGGGGCAGAGAGAAAGGGAGAGAATTCCAGGTAGGCTCTGCGCTGTCAGTGCGGAGCCCGATGAGGGCCTCAAACTCACAAACACTGAGATCATGACCTGAGCCCAAATCCAGTCAGATACCTAACTGACTGAGCTACCCAGGCGCCCCTCTGATTTTTTTAAAGTAGATTTTTTTTATTTAGGCTTTTTAACCACTGCATGGTATTTTGTTATGGATGTAGCATAACTCAACCATTTCCCTATTGTTGAATGTGTAGATAGTTTGCAGTTTTTCACTATTGCAAACACCATGTGCACTGACTAGCTTTACACCTAAGTCCTTGTAGGTGAGCCCTAGGTGTGAAATTACCTGTCAAGGATATACACAGACCAATTTTTTTAAATGTGTATTTATTTTTGAGAGAGTGAGCAGGGGAGGGGCAGAGAAAGAGAGGGAGACAGAAGATCCAAAACGGGCTCTGTGCTGACAGCAGAGAGCCCCGTGTGGGGTGCAAACCCACAAAACACGAGATCATGACTTGAGCTGAAGTCTGACGCTTAACTGACTGAGAGCCACCCAGGCGCCCCCAATTTTTTTTTCATCTCCCTTTGATAACATTGTGGGAAATTCAAAGAATTAAGGAGAAAAAAAAACCAATTTCCCCAAATTCAACTACTCCACGACCCACATCCACATCCTGTGACATTCTTTCTCTGTTGCTTTTCTTCTTTCTAATGTAGTTGCTTTCACATAGTTGGAATTATAATGGTTGTTTCATTTTTCCAAGTATGCGTTTGGTGTTTGTAAGGAGAAACAACTAGCTTTATAGTAAATTTAGAAAGCAGAGACAACAAAAAGAAGAAAGTAAAGATCATCCATGATGCCACTTGCTCTTATTATTCTCAAGGATTTCTTTCCTGTTTTCCCATGCACCAATAACCAAAACATATCATTCTACAAACATAAGATTTTCTTCCTACTCATTTCACCTGTTTTGCTCACTTCATCAAATGTGTGCATATTTTAGCGAACACATGATGATGCTTTTCTCATTTAATGGTTTGTTCCAAACATCACATCAACCACAAAAAATCCCCCAATTTTTAAAAAGTCACATGTTCCCTGTAGAAAATATGCATTGCTCTGTATTATTAGCTATAAACGTATTCAATTGAGTGGATTAAGTTGTACTTAACTGGGCCTCCTCTTGCTGGTAATTGACAGATTTCCAGTTCAGGGGAGGTGGAGGAGAGACCAACATCTTCGAGTGTGGCACAGGCTAGCTCCTGTCCAGCTCCCTCATCTGGGCTCCCCCATTCTCCAACAGGGTCCTTGCTCCTATACCTTTGTCTACTGAATCTGTCCTCCAGCTCTCAACCAGTCTTCCCCATCCACACTAATCCATAATGACTAACTGGCTCCCTGGACTGGGGAGTGACAAATAATAATAGTTCTGTAGACAGCATATATAGTAGTTTTGAGGATTCCATGAGTACATGTTCATACAGCACATGGCTAATTCTCTGCAATCTTTGGAGTGGTCCCCTGCCAGTCTAGTAGTGGCCTGTGATGCAGGACATCAGCTATTTTTCTATGAGGAACCAAACTTCTACTTGCTTCCTACATTCTGCCTTTTCTTGCCACATGCTGTTCCTCCTTCTGTAGGGTGGGGATAGGGGACAAGAGTCAACTTCTGGGAGCAGAGGATGGGTGATACTGTTGGGGCCTTTCCATCCAGATATGATGACTATGACTACGGGGAAGTGAACCAGCTCCTGGAACGGAACCTCAAGGTCTATATCAAGACGGTGGCCTGCTACCCAGAGAAGACCACCCGAAGAATGTACAACCTCTTCTGGAGACACTTCCGCCACTCAGAGAAGGTACAGCCCACAGGGGAAGAGGGGGTCAGTACCCAGTGAGGTATCCCAGATGGAGTCTCTGCCAGTTGGGACACCTGGGTTCAAGTCCTACTCTAGTGTGTGATTTTCTCATTTACTCACCTATAAAATAGGCATATGCTTCACGGGGTCCTCAGTGGCAGCCAAGAGACCTGGGTTCAAATCTAACATGGTCACTCAGTAGCGTTGTGACCTTGGGCAAGTCACTTTGCCCCTCTGAACTTGTTGTCTTTACAGCGAGAGAACAAATGCTGCCGCATTTCAAGGTTGCTGAGGGGGGATGAAATGAGAACATGAATGCCCGGGGGTGGTGCTTGTTTTTCGCTTTGGGAGATAAAGAGATCAGTGGGGATGGGGATAAATGCGCTGGAAATTCTTCAGCAGTCATTGCCCCAAACTGCTCCGAGCCTTCGGAAAGGTCAGGGTATCTTTATGGGAGAGACAGATGAGGTGAGTGGTGGCTGGTCAGGGGTAAGTGGCAGTCTGCGGGGGATGGGGATGGCGAGGAGTGACAACCAGTTGCCAACAAGCCCTCGTCTGCGCCCCAGGTCCACGTGAACTTGCTGCTCCTGGAGGCCCGCATGCAGGCTGCCCTTCTCTACGCCCTCCGTGCCATCACCCGCTACATGACCTGACTGCGAGCAGGATCTGGGCCCGGAGCAGCTGACCCTGGGGGCATCCTCCTGCCTGCAAGGACTTCTCTTTCTGGAGACAGACCCCGGTCCTTTTCTGTCCCAGCCCTCCCTCCCCCATTCCGGAGGTGGGCTTGTGTGTGACGTGCAGCCCCTGAGCCGGACCCTCCTTTTTCTCACCAGAACGGACAGGATCATTGCATTGACTCTGAGATCTCAGCTCTGCCCTCGGGAGCCGGAAGAGGAGGACTAGCAGATCCCAAGGGCCCATGCCCCTCTTCCTGCCCCTGACCCCAGAGGCAGAGAGAGGGCACCGGAAGGAAAATGAGCTGAGCTCAGACTCGCGTGCCAGCAGGCTGGGCCGCAGGCATCACAAAGTACTGTGGCCTTCCTGCACTGGGAAGTCCCTGGCTGGCCCTGAAGGAGAGGGGCAGACACCTCCAGGGACTGACACTCCAAGCAGCTCTGCCCTTCCTCCTCCTCCCTCACTCCCAGATTTCATTACCTCCCACCTGCCATTTACCCATCAATGTGAAAGTCAGTGTCACAGCTGGTCTGTGTGTTCGGCTCCCCAAAAGCCTGTTCTGTTGGGCAGCCTGAAGGCCCCCTGTTCCCTAGTTGCCCTAATCCTAGTTTAGCACCTCTGACCTCCTTCATCCTCTAACTCTTTTCTCCCATGCCTGGTGGTATGAGGCCCCAGAAGAGAGAGCAAGCACATCAAAAGAGTAGATTGTCTCTAAAGAGCTTGGGGTGTCTATGGGTCCCTTTGCCTTCTGAATAGGAGGCAGTATTATACATTTCCTGTATTTTGGTTCTTTATGGGCGAGGTTCTTTGGGGCCTCACTTCTCCAGCCACAGGCAATGCCTAAGAGGGAAAGGACCAGGAGAAATCTGTTCTGCGCGGAGCTGCACCTGCCCTCCAGAGGCCGGCACCCCACTCTCCTAATTCCCGTGGCTCTGCCACAGACATTTCCCAACCAGTGAGCCTTTCTAGGTGGCTTAGGAGGAATGGGCTCAGGAGGGGGAGTCGGGAGACCCCAGGGTTCTTGTTTGGACCCTGCCCAAACTGGCCAGGTGACCACGGGGCTATGTTGCCAAACATCTTTGACCTCCCGTTTTTACAGTTGCAGACTGAGGGCAGAGACTTTGTGATGTCCGAGTCCCCTCTAGGCTTCTCAGGCCAGCCCGCCAGCAGCAAACTGCAAATCTTGCAAAAATCTCAAAGGCCTCTAGGGACACCCCGCCCTGGCAGTCAGTCTCTCCTGGCCACCTTCCAAGGACAACTCCCCCCACCCAACCCAGTCCCAGTTTCTGTCTCCTCCTCGATTTTAGGTGGATTGCTTGGAGGCAGAAGCAGCCAAGGACCGATCCCAGGCACTTTCCGTAGCAAATAAGCTGTGAATTATGACGTCCCTTGCCTCTCTTTTGGAAGTATGTTCCTCCTCTCTGACCAATTTGGAGGTAACTGAAGAAAGGCAAGGGTCATGCTGCTGCTTCTGACCCTCCTCTCTGGAGAGGGGCAGAAGAGGAGCCCGTTCAGTGTGCCACACTTCACACCCGTGCAGGCATGGGGAGACAGCTGGCACCCCCTTCAGGCCTCAGACCCTCTGTGCGATGAAGCTGAGCAGGAGGGAAGAGGCCCCAGCATTGGGGTTCCGATTCTAGAAGGGACATCATGACTCTGTAAATGTCCCCCGGGTGGGTTGGGAGGGGCATCTAGCGTTCAAGTGCAGAAATCTTTGGCTTTGCTACCAGTTCTGTAAGCTGAGAAATAAAAGTTCACTGAGGTTTTGTTTTCTACTTGTTAATGGGCTGTTTTTCCATTCCCAGGGGTCATGGTTCATCTCTGCATAAGCAGGAGCTGTGGTTGCATCATGGGCCTGACCTGCTAGCCCCTACGCTGCCCGCCACTTGTGCCCAGTGACTGCAGGGCTGGGAGTGATTGGCATTAAAAGTCTATTCTGTCCCTTGGGCGCCCAGCTGCCTCCCCCCCCTTCCCGGCTGTGGCTGGCCTGGCATTGTGGAATAATAATGGCCATGTTATTTTTCTCACTAATCCTGGCCTGGACTTGGAGGCCATTTTTCTGAATCTGCGAGAGAATTTAGACCCAGTGGTAAAGTGATGCTGCTGAGGCCACATAGGTAGTCAGTGGTGGAGCTAGATTCCAGCCAGGGTCTGCTTGACCTGAGGCCTCAACATTTCCCTTGCTGCTTTTCCCACTATGGGTCTCCCCACTGTAGCAAGAGGGAGGCTGTTTGAGCATAAGTAAGCTTATCAGGGAGACCACATGACTAAGAACTAAGACCTCCTCTGTTGGCTTCCTACTTCCCTCTAAACACTACTCTCCTAAAATGAAAACTGGGTCTCCTCCAAGAAGCCTCCCCTGATTAACTCCATGTTTTCTTTTCCCTTTACCCTCTTCATTTTTTGTGGCATTCTATATACTTTTTCTTTCTAAGTCATCTAAGAGGATGTGAGAGAACAAATCAGATTTGGAATGCAAAACTTGGATTCTGGGCCTGACTTAAGTCACTTTTTATTCCCCAGGTTGGAGGAGAGTTGATTACTTTTCTGGGCCTCAAGTTTACTCTGGCCTAAAAACAGGCAAAACATTTTCAGTTCTTTCCCAGGTCGCATTATTGAATGACTTTTGCCAAATGTTTTCAAATTTACTATCTCAAGCTTCACAACCCTGTGAGCAAGGAGTGGTGTTCCCATTTTATAGATGTGGAAAAAGGAACCTCAAGTCAGAGTCTAGGGAACACCAACCCAAACAGTTATACCCAGGTTCAAACTCCAGCTTTGATATATATTTTTTAAATTTTTATGTCTTTATTTTATTTTTTGAGAGAGAGACACACACAGAATCTGAAGCAGGCTCCAGGCTTTGAGCTGTCAGCATAGAGCCCAACACGGGGCTCGAACCCATGGACTGTGAGATCATGCCCTGAGCCGAAGTCGGACGCTTAACCGACTGAGCCACCCAGATGCCCCTAGCTTTGACATTTAATATCTATCTCAACCATAAGCAAATTCAATTCTCAATACCTATGGGCACTGGAAGGTTTTGTGGATTAGATAATGCATGCAAAACACCTAGCACAGTTCAGGGGCCTGGCACTCCGTCCTAGTGAGCCATTCGGCATTTAGATATCTGCCCAACATCACCCAACTCAGGATTTGAACTGTTGTCACTCTGATTCCAGATCATTGCTTTTGTCCCCAAACTTCCGAGGCCCTCAATCTCCATTAAAAAAAAGTCCTACTCAAGTTGGGGCACCTGGGTGGCTCAGTTGGTTAAGTGTTTGACTCTTGGTTTCTGCTCGGGTCATGATCTTAAGGTTCACGGGTTTGAGCTCCACGTTGGGCTCTGCGCTGACAGCATGGAGCCTGCTTGGGATTCTTTCCCTCTCTCTCTGCCCCTACCCCTGTTCTCTCTCTCTCTCTTTCAAAATAAATAAACTTTAAAAAAATATTTAAAAAGAAATCCTACTCAAGTTAATTTGCATCTAGAATTGAAAACACTGGGCTCCAGATTGGCTCTAGCAAATCTGTTTTAGACTTCATCCTGCAATCCACGACCTGGAGTTTGTCCTTTGTTGCCAGTGGCTTGATTCGTTGTTTGGCTTTGGAAAACTGTGAGAGTAGGTAGAGAGGGGAGCTGGATGAGTCTTCTCCAGCAGGTTGCAAACATTCACCAGAGCCCTAGGACACGTGGAATGAAGTGGTTCTCGAATTTTTTGTGCCTTGGAACGTCCGGGGGGGACCAGTGTTTGGAGGTAGAGCTGAGAAATTTGCATCTTAAGCAACTCTCCTGGTGTCCCGCTGCTGAGGGCCGGCTTTCATTTAACATATTGTGCATCTACTGTGTGAATTCACTGGACACCGAGGAGTGAACAAGACAGGCCTGGTTCCTGCCCTTTTGGGGATTTATTGTCTAGTGGAAGTGACCGATTGGCAGATCAGTACAACTAATTACTTAAATTATAATTATGATCAGGAACTCAAAGGAGAAATAGGAGGTGCTATAGGAGCATTTACAAACTGGCAGCAGGGCTTTTTCTTCCGAGGAAATATGTTGGACCTTTGCAGCAACAAAAACACAGCCAAGAGCAGTTTCTAGCCCACTGCACTTGGAAGCTGGGGGCTCAGTGGGAGAGTTAGAAAACTGCTAATCTGCATTCCTCTGTAATGGGTGCTGCTGTAGGCAACCCACCCTGTGGCCCTCATTTCATCCCTCGCCCCCACTCCATTGGGAGGGTTGGTAGCTGCAGGGTCTCAGCTGAGTCCCTCTCTGGGAGCTGCCCTGGACTAAAGGGAGCTACCTCTGGCCCACGATTACGCCCCCTTCCAGCCATTCTAGTCTGCCTTCAACGACTAGTGGATGGGAGAGGCGTATACAAAGTCCTAGCCACATACCCCCATGGGAAACTGGCTCTGAAGTCCCACCTCTAGTGCTCCCTTTATGAGCCCCATGCTGCAGGAGTGCCACGGCCCAACTCATTCCCTGTCTCGCTGCCCTCTGCCCTCTACCCTATGGTTCTGATCCTCAATAACCCCCTTGTATGCAAATGTCCACCTCAGGGTCTGCTTACAGATGGTGAAAATAAAGAGCGGAGAGGGGAGACGATTTGCTCGAGGTCTCACAAGCCTGAACCTTCAGATCCTTGTCATAGTTTGTCACCACCCTCTGTCCATCCCACAACTTCCTGTCTTGACCTTTTCTTCCTGAGGTTGGAGGCAACAGCTGCAGTGTGAAAGGGCCAGACTCGATGTTCACTCCCATCCCCACTCCCACGGCTGGAGACTTTGGGCCAATCACTTCCTGTCTGGGGAGAAGGTTAAGTACCCTGTCTGAGTGCCCCATCTTCTCCCAAGTCTGCCTGGGTGTGATGGCCCTGCTCCCGAGAAAAGCCATGACTCAGCTGGTGATAGCAACAGAGAGTCCTTCCCCTCACGTCTGAATCATCTCTGACCTCCCTGCTGGTACCTGTTGGGGGGCCTTGAGCTTCTGTCCCAGTTTTGGGTATCTAAACTCACACTTCAAGGAGGAGTGCCTTTGCTTTGTTCATGCCAACATTATGGAGCACTTACTTTATTGCAGACACTGCTGGATGCTGGCAGTACCGTCATGAATGAGACAGATGCAGTCCTGGCCCCCATGAGCCTCTAAGTCCGGTGGAAAAGACAAACATCACACAAAGACTTGTGATGAGTCCTGAGGGAATACAAAACACGGGGAGCTATGAGAGAGCACAGCAGCGGATCCCCCACACTTGGGGTAGTTCCCAGAGAAGCAGCCTGGACCTGGTGGATAAGAAAGGACTGACCAAGGATGGGAGGGGAGATGGGAGTGTGGCACAAAGATTTCTGGCAAAGGAAGCAGCCTGGGGGAAGACCTGGAAGAGCAGGAAGAAGGCAGCCTCGGAGGGACAGAGGAAGCAGGGCGGCCCTGAGGAAGGGCAAGACTAAGAAGGAAGCCCAGGGCTAATCTGTCACAGCCTTGCAGGGCATGTTAAAATTTTGGATTTTATCCTGTGGGCCATGGGAAGTCTTCAAAGGAGATTTCGTTGTGTATTACAACATAGATGCTATGGACCGAATGTTTGTGTCCCCCTCAAATTCGTTATGTTGAAACCCTACCCCCCAACGTGATATTGGGAGATGGGGACTTGGGAGGTGATTAGGCCATGAGCCTGGGGCCTTCGTGATGGGATTAGTGCCCTAATAAAAGACAGAGAGCTTGCTCCCCACCCCGACCTATGAGGGCAGGACCTGGAGAAAGGCTCTCATGAGGAACCAAATTGGCCGGTACTTTGATCTTGGACTTCCCAGACTCTGGAAGCATGAGAAATAAATTTCTGCTGTTTAAGCCATTCCATCTAAGGTATTTTTGTTAGAGCAGTTGAACTAAGACTGTAGATAGTATTTATTAGAAGAATAGAAAAGGTAGTAAGATGTATTTAGGACTTTCTATGTACCAGGCACTCCACTAAGGACCTCAGGGACATGAACTTCTTTAATCCTCATGACAGCCCTGTATAGTAGAGCCTATCATTAGCTCCATTTTACAGATGGGCATAACTGAACCTAGACTCAAAATTCCCTCATCTGGAAAGATTTCTCTGGCTCCCCATCTGCACCCTGACTACACCTCTTCCTTCTTTGATCTAATCTTACCAAGCTCTTCTGTTTCTCCAAGGCATTTTTTTCTAGTATTAATTATAATCTTTCGTGTGACTCACTCATCTCCCCCATTTGATTACAAGCCCCGTGGAGGCAGAAGTTTTTGTCTAGCATGTTCACGGCTTTATCTCTGGAGCCCAGAGCAGGACCTTGCAGGTAGTACTGGCCAAATAAATAAACTATGTGGAATAATAGGCATCTATCCATCTGGATGCCTCATGTAGTGCAGGGGCTGGGGGTGCAGTGGTCCAGAAACAGCAGCCTCCCCAACGTTGTGGACCGTGCTCTGGCTACCTCTGCCTGGTTGTTATATCGCCACTCTCAGACACTCTGCGTCAGTCTGATGTTGGGGAAAGAGCTTGGACTTTGGAACCAGACAGATGAGACTCACATCTGCGTGCACGTCCATCTGGAACAAAGCAGAGCAGTATAAATAAACAGAACCAAGTACCTATATGAGACTCGATAACTTTAATTTCCTCACCTATAAAATGGGAACATTACCATAGAAAATTATTGTGGTTGGGATCAAATGAGGAAATGTTGATACAGTCGCCTGTTCGGTCCCTTCGGTGGAAGACAGGGATTGGTTCAATGCCATTCGCTTAACTAATAGCTTGTTTCTTCATCTGTGAGAGGGGAGTTGTGAAATGCAAGATAATATAGAATTCCAAAGACCTGGAATGCTCTTCTCCCGGACTTGTCTGGGGCTAGTTCCGTCTAAACCTTCAATTCTCACCTTTAATATCACCTCATCAGACTTCTGACCTGATTCCTGTTTCTTAACCTTACTCCATCCCATCTCTATCTCTTTTCCCTTCAGCACCTTTCATAATATTCTTTGTCACCTGGCTCCTTGTTCACTGCTTTATCCCCGCTGTCTACCAGAGGGTCTGAGTAAGAGCTCAGTAAATACTGGTTAATTGCATTAAATATCTATTGATCACTTATTTGTCAGCCAAGGACTATTCAAGGCAATCCTAACCACAAACCTGGGATACAGAAAAGGCAGGGATTTCACCCATTTGCCAGCTTTGGAAGCTGAGGTCTAGCAAGAGTAATATTTCCCAGGAATTTCCCAAGTAAATTAGTGGGAGTTCTAGACCCTCTGAGCAGTGCTCTTTCCACCCACCCCTCCACTGCTTTCTAGGGAAAGGAGCACTAGAGCCCCGGGCTCTAGTTCAGGTTCTGTTTTAACTTGTGGCTGTAAAATTTAGGTACAATACTGCCCTTCCTGAGCCTTAGTTTCCCCAACACTAAATGGGAAGAATAATCCTTGCCCTGAATGGAGGTTAAGGTGAGAATCAGCTGAGATAATGGGTTGAAAGCATTTAATAAAGTGAAAGCACTATATTCACTGATGGAGGATTTTGGTATATGAATATGGAGAATCAACATTGACTTCAAAGATGAATCACTGTGGGCTGGAGAAGCCAGGGTAGTTTCCTAGAAGCAGTGGCATTGCAGCCAGGCCTGCAATAGGTAGGTAAGATTTTGGAGAAGCAAAGCTCAGAGCCAAAGCCACAGACCAACAAAAGCAGGAACTCCAGCCTCTCTGACTTTTATGTCTTCCCCTTCTGGTAGATCTTCTCCCCAAATCTGCTCTTCCCTACCCTGATGTGTTTTTCCTTTCAAATCAAACTTCTGGAAGTATAATTTGCATACAATAAAATGCACATTTTTAAATAATTTTTTAAAATGTTTATTTATTCTTGAGAGAGAGGCAGAGCATGAGCAGGGGAGGGGCAGAGCAAGAGGGAGACAGAATCCGAAGCAGACTCCAGGCTCTGAGCTGTCTGCACAGAGCTCGAAGCGGGGCTTGAACCCATGAACCATGAGATCATGGCCTGAGCTAAACTCGGACACTTAAACGGACTGAGCCACGCAGGCACCCCTACAATGTGCATGTTTTAAATGCATACAGTTCTGTGAGTTTTGACAAAAGCGCACACCTATGCAACCATCACCCAAATCAGATTCCTGTGTGGCCCTTTGCAGCAAATCCCCAACCCCTTTTCTTCCCCTTTCTTGTGTCCCCCAGACAACCACTCTCTGCTTTCTGTCACTACAGGGTAGTTTTTTTTAATCACTCATTTCTTCATTAGCAATTCACAAAGTTCTGCATTCAAACATTAAAACAAAAACATAAGTGGAACAAAATGTATTACTTCATTAGGCTTAAGAGAGTATTTTCATTCTGGGGCATTTGCCAATGAATACAACAGTCATTAGATAAATTGACAATAGCTAATTGTAGACAAGAATGAATAATAATCATAATTTTCCCATTTAGAGAAAAGAGTTTGTTGATATAAACTCTACCTACAGGGACGCCTGGGTGGTCCGCAAGTTAAGCATCTGACTTCAGCTAGGGTCATGATCTCATGGTTTGTGAGTTTGAGCCCCGCATTGGGCTCTGTGCTGACAGCTCAGAACCTGGAGCTTGCTTCAGATTCTGTGTCTCCCTTTCTCTCTCTCTCTCTCTCTGCCCCTCCCCTCCTTGTGCTCTGTCTCTCTCTGTCTCTAAAAACAAATAAACATTTTAAGAATTTTAATAAACATTTTAAAAACCCAAACAAAACAAAGCAAAACAACAACAACAAATGATTCTACCTACTAAATTACAAGAGTACATGGATAACCTGATTGCTTCTTGAGAGATGATGGCTTATATACAAAGCCATATTTTTACTTTAAATATTTCTAAAGAAAAAGCATTTTAAAAGAAAGTATTAGAGATAAATAGTCATTATCCATTTTATTCTGATCTCTTCCTTTAATTTTATGATACACAAGTTAGGAATGATTCTGAAATTTCAAACAGATGTCAACTTAAGGAAGAAATGAGGAAAAATTGGGGCGCCTGGGTGGCTCAGTCCGTTGAGTGTCTGACCTTGGCTCAGGCCATTAGCTCCTGGTTTGTGAGTTCGGTTTGTGAGTTTGAGCCCCACGTCGGGCTCTTTGCTCTCAGGGCAAAGCCTGCTTGGGATCCTCTGTCCTGATTTCTCTTTGTCCCTCCCTTGCTTGCCCTCTCCCTCTCTCTCTCAAAAATAAATAAAACATTAAAAAAAAAGAAATGAGGAAAAACGATAAGGTTCTGTTTTGGGGTCTCTTGTTGAATAGGAAGACAATCATTATATCCCACAAAGAAATAGTAAATAAGTAGAAGTGTTTCCTCTAAATTTAGGATAGTTGATGCTAAACTTGAATATCTGGGCCATGTTATTGGGCTAAATTAGAGCACCTCTTTTTTTTTAAAACACTTTTTAAAATGCAACAAAAATTCAATAAATCATATGAAAAAGAAAACCATATTGTCTTCTCATTGTTCTGATTATATCAAACAGGTTTTAAGTTATCTCCTAAAACAGCCTTGTATATGTCCTTCTCCTGCTTAACTATCTTCAATGGATTTATCTTGCCATTCCTTTCAATTTTGCATTCAAGTACAGATTAGTTTAGCCTGTTCTATAATTTCATACAAGTGGAATTATACAGTATGTACTTTTTATGTATGATTTATTTTGCTCAGCATAATGTCTTTAAAGTCCACTCATAAGTTTTCTATATCAGTAGGTCGTTCCTTCATTTAAAAATTTTTATTTTTTAATGGGGCGCCTGGATGGTTCAGTTGGTTAAGTGTCCGATTTCGGCTCAGGACCTGATCTCGCGGTTTGTGAGTCCAAGCCCCGAGTCAGGCTCTGTGCTGACAGCTCAGAGCCTGGACCCTGCTTCCAATTCTGTGTCTCCCTCTCTCTCTGCCCCTCCCCCACTCATGCTCTGTCTCTCCTTGTCTCTCAAAAATAAATAAAATAAAATAATTTTTAAGTTATTTTATTTATTTATTTATTTATTTTTAATGTTTATTTTTGAGAACAGGGGAGGGACAGAGGGAGAAGAAGACACAGAATTAGAAGCAGGCTCTAGGCTCTGAGCTGTCAGCACAGAGCCCATTGAGGGGTTAGGGAGCGGGGAGGAGGGAGGCTCAAACTCACTAACCATGAGATCGTGACTTGAGCCGAAGTCAGATGCTTAACTTACTGAGCCACCCAGGTGCCCCATTTTAAAAATTTTATTTTAGAGAGAGTGAGTGTGTGCCCACAAGCGTGTGTGCACGGTGGAGGGGCAGAGGGAGAGGGAGGGAGAACCTTATTAAGCATGCTCAGCACCCAGCACTGAGTCCAACATGGGGCTTTATTTCACGACCATGAGATCATAACCTGAGCCAAAATCAAGAGTCTCACACTAAACTGAGCCACCTAGGCCCCCCGAGGTCATTCCTTTTTAGAGCTGAGTGCTATTTCACTGTATGACTATGCCACAAGTCATTCCTCTCCTCACCAGTTAGTGAACATTTGGCTTGTTTCCAATTATTTAAATTAAGCTGCTATGAATATTCAGTCATAAGTCTTTTTGTGGCATATATTTGTGTTTCTCTTGGGTAAATACCTAGAAGTGGCAGTATTGTGTTGTATGGTAAAGTTTAACTTCACAAACAAAAAAAATGCCAAACTGTTTTCTAAAGTGGTTCTACCATTTTACACTCTCACCAACAATGTTCAAGAGTACCAGTTGCTCCACATCCTCTTCAACACTAGGTATAGTCAATCCCTTTCATTTTAGCCATTTTGATAGGTTTATCACAGCCACAAGATTGTTACAGTGAGTCTTACTGAGGTGTAATTTGCATACAATAAAATTTGCCGTGTTAAGTGTACAGCTCATTGAGTTTTGACCACGTGTACAGTCATGTAACCATCACCACTGTCATGATATAAAATATTTAAAAACTTTTTTAAACATTTATTTATTTATTTTGAGAAAAGAGCACATGCACAACCAGGGGAGGGGCAGAGAGAGAGGGAGAGAGAGAATCCCAAGCAGGTTCAGTGCGGTCAGCGCAGAGCTCAGTTTCACAAACTGTGAGATCATGACATGAGCCGAAATCAAGAGTTAGACGCTTAACCAACTGAGCCACCCAGACTTTCCATTTAAAATTTTTTTAATATTTAATGATATAAAATATTTTATACTCAAAATTTCAGACCCCTTTACCATCAGTTCCTTCTCCCAATCCCCTTCCCTAGCAACCACTGCTCTGCTTTGTCACTACAGTTTTGACTTTTCTAGAATTTTGTATAAATAGAAGTAATCATTGTGTAATCTTTTGTGGTTGGCTTCTTTCAGTTAGCATATTGCTTCTGATGTTCATCATGTTGTTGTGTGTATTCGTCATGTTGTATGAGTAGTTCATCCTTTTTTATTGCCAAGTAGAATACTATTGTATAGCTATATCCCAATTTGATTGTACCTTCACCAGTTGATGGACATAGCAGTTATTTGCAATTTGGGCTACTATGAATAAAGCGGTTATTTGTGGGGGCCCAGGTTTTCATTTCTCTTGGGTGAAAACATGGGGGTGAAATTGTTAGGACATGTGTTAAGTGTATATTTAATTTTATAAGAAATTGCTGAATCTTTTTCCAAAACAGCTGTTTCATGTTGTAGCCACATATAAGAGTGCCCATGGCTCCACCTCCTTATCAGCCCTTGGTGTTGTCAGCCTTTTGTAACTTAAGACATTCTCATGGATAGGTAAGAGTAGCTCATAATTTTTATTTATTTTTTTAAGTTTTATTGATTTAAGTAATCTCTGCACCCAATGTGGGGCTCAGACTCAAGACCACAAGATGAAGAGTCCCATGCTCTTCCAACTGAGCAAGCTAGGCAGCCCGGTAGCTCCTAACTTTTAATTTGTATTTCTGTGATGACTAATGATATTGAGCATCTGTTCATGTACTTATTGGTTACATGTATACCTTGCATATCTGTCTAATGTCTTTTTAAATTGTGGCCGATTTTCTTTATTGGGTTGTTTGTTTTCTTATTATTAAGTAAAGACAAGTTCTTTATATATTCTAGATATTCTGGATTTATATTTTGTCAGGTATACAAACTGTAAATATTTTTTCCCAGGTTGTGGCTTGCCTTTTCATTCTCTAGAAGAGAAGAAGATTGTAATTTTGATGAAGTTCAATGTATCAATTTTTTTTTCCTTTATGGTTCAGACCTTTTGTGTTTTTATCTAAGGAATCTTTGCCTAACCCAAGGTGACACTAATATTCTCCTGTGGTTTTCTCACCCAGAAATTTTGTCTTTAACGTTTAGATTTAAGATTTATTTCGTGTTCATTTTTGTGTATACTGTGAGGTAACAGTTACATGAGGTAACATGTGAGGGATGCCTGGGTGGCTCAGCCAGCTAAGCGTCTAACTTCGGCTCAGGTCATGATCTCACGGTCCGTGAGGTCGAGCCCCATATCAGACTCTGTGCTGACAGCTCAGAGCCTGGGGCCTGCTTTGGATTCTGCCTCTCTGTCTCTCTCTGATCCTCCCCTGTTTATGCTCTGTCTCTCTCTCTCTGTCTCTCAAAAATAAATAAACATTAAAAAAAATCAATTGACTAAACATATGTGAATCTTTTTCTGATGTCTTCAATTCGTTCCATTGATTTATATGTCTATCCTGGCCCTGGTATTTAAATTTTTTTGATGTTTCATTCTGTATTTTATTACATGTATTTCATGTAAGTAAACTCTATTTCTTTGTGGAAACAGACAAGAAATAAAAAACAGATGTTTGCTGTTTATTATAGAAAAATCAGAAAATACAGATAGCAGGGGCTCCTGGGTAGCTCATTCAGTGTCCAACTCTTGATTTCGGCTCAGGTCATGGTCTCACGGTTTGTGGGTTTGAGCCCCACATCAGGCTCTGTGCTGGCAGTGCAGAGCCTGCTTGGAATTCTCTCTCTCCCTTTCACTCTGACCCTCCCCTGATCATGTGCTCTCTCTCTCTCTCTCTCTCACACAAAATAAATAAATAGAAAACATCTAAAAAAAGAAAGAAAGAAAATGCAGATAAGCAGAAATAATAAAATAAAAATTGCTAATAATCCATGCCTGGAGAGTACTACTGTTATTTTTTTGTAGAATTGATCTTCTAGATCTTCCTTCTATGCTTAAATATGCCAACAAAATGGCAGTATATTAAACAGTCTGTTTTACAATCTGTTTTCCCCCTCCACAGTATATTGTGGAATATATTCCACAGTGGCTCTCACCCTGGAATCGTTTGCTCCACAGGACATTTGGCAAATTCTGGAGACATTTTTTGGTTGTCACAGGTGGGTGGATGCTACTAGCATCCAATGAGTAGAGGCCAGGGATGCTTCTAACCATCCTACAGTGTGCAAAACAGGCTCTTACAACAAAGAATTTTCCAGCCACACTGTTAATAGTCCCAAGGCTGAAAAATTCTGAATTAAATAACGCACACGACATGTTCAGTACAACACTTGGCTCATATCAACTGCTTGGTAAATGAACAACAAATAACTTGGGGCAAAAAATGTTTCCAAGAGCAGGAATAGAAGTTCGGTGGATCGGGATCCTTGTTGTCCTTTTTCCAAATATCTAGCCATAGGGCTGCTGTGAGGTGGGAAGACTCGCAATGAAGAAGTGGTTTTGCCACCAGAAATTCACAAAGGGTGAGCAGCATGTTCAAGACAGGAGACCTGCAGCCTTGGACCTTGGACTCCTCTGTGTGGGGGGGATGGGCAGACTCACACACACACCCTCCCCACCAGGCTGCATCTCCCTCCGGGGGAGTCCCAGCTGTTGTCTGGGTTAGTGCAAACAAAGACCTTTGGGCTGTCCCAGATCCAGGATTTACAACCTATGGGCTCCTCCCAGTTTACAGAAGTGCTGGGAAAACACATTCTAGGTCAGCAGGAATTAAGTGCACCCCCCCTCCAGGGTTGGGGGGTGTCACGTGGTCTGAAGGCACAGGCAGGATAAACTGGAAAGGGACAAACCACAGTCCAGGGGAAAGTGCAGCCAAGGGAGTTTGATTCAGTTCAACAGAGATAAACATTTAGCAACATTCATTGCACTTCTGTGTGTGCTAGACGCAGTCCCTGTCCTATGTGGAAGGCCATTTGGAATCGTAGTTAGGGGCATAGTCAATTTAGAAAAGGATGTTTGACCCCCAGGTCTGCCAGCACTAAGTATTTGCCCTTTATAAGGCATGTCATGACTCCGATACACATAGTATATGCTCGATAAGTTATTTATGTGTGTATGTCAGTCCTCCCACACACATACACACACACACACACACACACACACAAAACTGTGAGGCAAGGGCTATTATTATCCCATTTTGTAAAAGAATAAACCAAGGACCAAAGAGGTCAAGGGCTTTGCCCAGTATCCCAGGACTAATTAAGTGGCAGAGGATCATTTTAACAGACTTTTGGGAAATAGAAACATGAATAAGATGTGGCCCTTGTTTTCAACAAGCTTAGAGTCTCAAAGGGGAGGTGAAGATGGTACAAGTCTCATTCCAAGTAAAGTGACAATGAAAGAGGTGCTAATAAAGAACGTGGGGTAGGGCAGATAGAAGACTGGTTCCAGGTGGGGACAAACAGGAAGGCTTCATGGAGGAAATAAATGGTAGTTAAAATGGTGGTCTTTGAAGATGGGTAGGCTTGAAAGTAGGCAGTCAGACTCTTCCTTCAGAGTAGGGTCCTGAGAAGTGTGACCACTGGGTTGGGCCATCAGATGTGTGCCTACGGGAGCAGGGACAGAAGATCTGGTTGAGAAAGATAATAAATTAAAGCAAGACTGGTGGAAATGGCAGGGGTAATGTTCCAAATAGTTAAAAACCAGAAGGCCGTAGGTAGCAACTGATGAGAATGGATACTGAGTTTTAAACAGCCCCCATGGCCACGCTGGTAGGGACAAACTGAATACTATGCTGAATATCCTAGAAAGGGTGTCACCATTTACTGACCCAGCCTCCTTTACACCTTTTGGGAATGGCATGCTCCTGTTTTGCTTTAGAGATCCACTTACCCTACTCGCACTCTATATAGTTCTGGTAGACCTGACCTCACCTTTATATCTCCAGATGTGGGTGCAGGATCGAGTCTGGTCTAGCCAATTAGAACACAACGGCAACTGGTACAAGGGTGGACATGGGACTGGAGCTGGGTCAACGAAAATTCTCCCCACCACTTGTGTTGGAACTCTTGAGGGAAAAAGAAGCTCTCTTTCACCAGGGAAGTTAGGAGAAAGGAAAATCAAATTTATAGACTGAAGACAGAGACAGAGAGACAGTGAGGTAGAGAGAGAGAGAGAGAGAGAGACATTAATAGTTTATGATTGATTGTTTTTAAGTCTCTGGATCCAGATATGCCTGAAATCTTCACCCATCCTCTTCAGTTACATGAGATTGGCTTTTTTGTCACTTGCAACCAGAAGAATTCTGACTAATACAATTATGAGGGATCTCAAATGTCACTGTAAGGAGTTCTACATAGGCTCTAGAGACATGAAAAGTAGAAGGGAAACAGCCAGGGAGGAAGAAAGGAAGAAGTTTTGACAATTACTGAAGCAAGCTCCCTAGGGGGTGAAGAGGATTGAAGCAAGAGTGTAGGAAGGCAGAGGGAGCACCTTCTGGGGAGGGAGAGAGGGCGCCTGACTTTTTGCCTTGAATTAAAAGACACAAGAGGATTCAAGAAACTAGTCTCTGCTATCATGCATCTCTCTCTGAGCCATTTAAATCCTTCTATGAATCTGATGTTAAGCGTGCCAAGACAGGGGCACCTAGGTGGCTCAGTTGGTTATGGATTGGGTTATGATCTCACGGTTCGTGAGTTCGAGCCCCGCATCGGGCTCTGTGCTGACAGCTCAGAGACTGGAGCCTGCTCGGATTCTGTGTCTCCCTTTCTCTGCCCCTCCCCTGCTCATCTCTGTCTCTCTTTCTCTCTCTCAAAAATAAATAAACATTTTAAAAAATGTTAAGCATGCCAAGACAAACTTAGAACAGCTTCTGTAATTTACGGAATTTAAAGCACTCACAAATGTTAGTCAGCCATTAAAATCATGTTACAAATGAATATGTATTGTTATAGAAGACATATCTAGTATATCATCAAGTGATAAATCAAGTTACACAATAATATATATAAGTATATATATAATATGATCTTTTTTTGTTTGTTTAAAAATATATTCATATGTTTATAAGGAACAGGTCTGAAAAACATTACAGCAAAACTCTGTTACCTACCCCAAACCTTTTTTCTCTTTCTTCTTTGTTCATTGAACCTCAAGATGTTCAGGTATTCATTTTTTAGGGAAAGTGTCCATATCTAGAGCTTAGCTGAAGACTTAACTCCAAGTCCAACATGGAAATGCCAGTAATTATTTTCAGGGTTGCCAAAACAGAATTATTATTGTGGCCAATAAGACAGAAAGGAGAGTCTGATGGAGGGCTTCCAAGAAATGTTTCTTACCAGTTAAAAAAAAGGAGAGGGGCTCCTGGGTGGCTTAGTCGATTAAGCGTCCGACTTCAGCTCGGGTCATGATCTCACAGTTTGTGAGTTCAAGTCCCGCATCGGGCTCTGTGCTGGCAGCTCAGAGCCTCTAGCCTGCTTCAGATTCTGTGTCTCCCTCTCGCTCTGCCCCTCCCCTGCTCACACTCTGTCTCTCTTTCAAAAATAAATAAACATTTAAAAAAACTTTTCTTAAAAGACTTACGGAGGAGAGTGTGGAAATTGAAACCCTTATATAGTGCTGGTGGGAATATAAAATGGTGTGGTCACTTCGGAAAACAATACGGCATTTCCTAGAAAAAGTGAAACACAGAGTTACCATATGGCCCAGCAATTCTACTCGGAGGTATACACCGAAGAGAAGTGAAAGCATCTGCCTACACAAAAACTTATCCACAAATGTTTGTGTGATTAACTTAATGTTCATTATGTGTAATAACTAAAAAGTGGAACAACCCAAATGTCCATCAACTGATGAATGGATAAAGAAAATCCATGTAATGAAAGATTATTCATTGATATAAAGGGATGAAGAACTGATACATTTTACCACATGAATGAACCTTGAAGACATTACACTAAGTGAAGTAAGTCAGTCACACAGGACCACATATTGTGTGATTCCATTTACATGAAACATCCAGAATAGACAAATCTATAGGGACAGAAAATGGATTAGTTTTTGCTTAGGGTTGGGGGTGGCAAATACGTTGGGGGAAATGGAGACTGAAGGCTAACGGTTACTAAATTTCTTCCTCAGGTGAGAAAATGTTCTAAATTGATTGTGATGATGATTACACAAATCCGTGGATATCTTTCAAATCGTTGAGTTGTATATTTTATATGGGTGAATTATATGCTGTGTGAAATATATCTCAATCAGGCTTTTTATTGAGCTATCTTAAAAGGAGAGAGAGCTACTTACAGGAATAGGTATCCTTTCTTTATTCCACTACAATCTAAGGCAGCTAGATGTTACATCCGCATGCAGTACTTGGAACTGTGGCAACCATCTTTCTAGTATGGAAGAGAGAGGAATGCCAACAAACTGAAAATGGAAAAACAGACCTAAAAAGAAACTTGGTCCTTGATGAAATCTTTGAGGTACTGATATATACAATTCTAGAGCCATTCTACCTCAGGACTTAATAATACCAGAAGTTCTCTTAATTTCTCTCTCTTTTTTAAAAAAAATTATTTATTTTTTGGAGGGACAGTGCAAGTGGGAGAGGGGCAGAGAGAGGGAGACAGAGGATCCAAAGCGGGCTCTGTACTGACAGGCTTGACAGCAGTGAGCCAGATGTGGGGATCGAACTCACGAATCACAAGATCATGACCTGAGCCAAAGTTGGACGCACAATCGCCTGAGCCACCCAGATACCCACTTCTTAATTTCTCTTAAATCTGAGAACTTTTTGTTTTTTAAATAGTTTATTGAGATGAAATTCACATAACATCAAATCAGCTACTCTAAATGCCATAGTTCAGGGGCATTTAGTACATTCACAACGTTGTGCAAACATTCCTCTAATTCCAAAATATTTCCTAGTCGCTTCAGGGTAAAACCCCTTCCCATTAAGTAGTTTCTCCCCTCTCCCCTTCTCCCAGCCCCTTGGGATCCATCATTCTATGTTCTGAGTATTTCATATAAATGGAATATACAATATATGGCCTTTTGTGTCTGGCTTCTTTCACTTAGCATAATGTGTTTTGAGATTCATCTATGTTGTAGCATGTATCAATACTTCATACATTCTTATGGCTGAATAAAATGGTGTTATATGTATATACCACGATTTGTTCAGTCGTCCATTGATGGGCATTTGTGCTGTTTCCACCTGTTGGCTATTGTGACTAGTACCGCTATGGATATATGTGCACATCTACTTGTTTAAGTGCTTGTTTCCAACTATTTGGGGTATATATCTAGCAGTGGAATTTCAGGGGCATAGGGTATTTCTAGGCTTAGCTTTTTGAGGAACTGCCAAATTGTTTTCCTCAGAGGGTAAACCATATTATAGTCCCACCGGCAATGTATGAGGGTTTCCAATTTCTCTACATCCTCACCAACACTTACTTCTTTTCCTTTTTTTTAAATGTTTATTTATTTATTCTAAGAAAGAGAGTGTGAGCATGAGTGGGAGAGGGAGAGAGAGAGGGAGAGAGAGAGAATCCCAAGCAGACTCCACGCTGTCAGCGCAGAGCCTGATGCAGGGCGTGAACCCACAACACTTGAAGGGGGTACCTCATTGTGGTTGTTTTTTTTACCTCACTTGCAGCTAAAGATATTGCAATTGATACAAGTGTTAATGGTGGTAGAATGAATGGTTATGTAAAATACTTTCTTCATTTTGATTACCTAAATTTTCTGTAATCATACTAATATTTATTAAGTCCTTACAGTGCACCAAGCACTGAACATAGCCATTTATATGTAGAATATAATTTGTTTTTCATAACAAATCTATAGGTCAAGTAAAAGCTGAGTCAGATAGGAAACATAACCTATCCTAAGACATAGAGCTAATAAAAAATGGTGCAGGCATTATTTGAACACAGGGCCCTGGATTTTTTAAATTAAATGTTGTATTTCTAGGTAATTACAGATTCACATGCAGTTGTAGAATATGAAACAAAGAGATGCTATGTACTCTTTACCCAGTTTCTTCCAATGATGTCATCTTTCAAAACTATAGTACAATATTATAGCGTTGATACAGTCGAGATACAGAATATTTCCATCACCATTCCTTATGTTGCTCTTTTTTTTTTAATATTTTATTTTTAAGTAATCTCTACACTCAGTGTGGGGGGTTGAACTCAGTTCCAAGACCAAAAGTCACATGTTCCACCACCTGAGCCAGCCAGGTGCCCCAGTGTTGCCTTTTTTTTATTTTTTTAAGTTTATTTATTTTGAGAGAGGGACAGAAAGAGTGAGTGGGGGAGGGGCAGAGAGAGAGGGAGAGAGAGAATCTCCAGCAGGCTCCACACTGTCAGCATGGAGCCCGATGTGGGGCTCGAACTCACAAACCGTGAGATCATGACCTGAGCCTAAACCAAGAGTCAACGCTTAATGGACTGTGCCACCCAGGTGCTCCCAGTGTTGCCCTTCTAGTTCTTTCCTGCCTCCACCCCTCCTTAATCCCTGGCACTCATAACCTGATTTCCATTTCTACAATATCATTTCAAGAATGTTATATAAATGAATTATACCAAGTGTATTACCCTGAGATTGGCTCTTTTTACTTAGCATAATTCTTTGTAAATTCATTCAGGTTTTTGTGTGTATCAGTATGTCATTCCTTTTCATTGCTGAGTAGTGTTCCATGCTCAGTGTTACTCAAGCAGATCCACCATGGTTTAACTATTCACCTAAGGATATCCAGGTTGTTTCCAGTTTATAGCTACTACCAATAAAGTTGCTCTAAACATAGGTTTTTGTCCTAACATAAGGCTTCATTTTTCTGCAATAAATGTACAGGTTTACAATTGCTGGGTTGTATGGTGGTTGTGCATTTAGGTTTTTTTTTTAAATATTTATTTATTTTTGAGAGAGAGAGAAAGAGAGAGAGAGAGAGAGAGTGGGGAAGGGGCAGAGAGAGAGGGAGATGCAGAATCCACAACAGGGTCCAGGCTCTGAGCTGTCAGCACAGAGCCCAATGCAGGGCTCAAACTTGTGAACTATGAGATCATGGCCTGAGCTGAAATCAAACATTTAACCAACTGAGCCACCCAGACGCCCCCATTTAGTTTTTAAGACACTGCCAAACCATTTTCCAAAGTACCAAAGGCCAGGGTTTTAATTGAAATATACTATTACCTATAAATGAACTTTAGTAATCATATACTTTTACAACCCCACAATATGACTTATTTTTAATTAGATAAACATCCACAGGGCCTTTACACATTGGAATACATACAGCAAGCACTGCTGAGCTGGCCCTGGGAGATGCTGAATCACATGGTCTTTTCTCTAGCACATGGTCTCCGGGGGCCCCTGGGGGCCAGGGTCAGTGGAATATTCTCAGTGCTCACCACAGGCGGGCTCAGGAAGCCCCTGCTCTGCTCTGGTATGAAGGAAGTCTCCCATTTTTTGAATAAGGGCCCTTTTGGGTGCAAATAACAGAAATTTGCTAAGCTTTAGGCTACAAAAGGGAATCTATTATGAAGATCCAGGAAGTGTGCTGAGCAGCACAAAGGAGTTAGGAACTGGAAAGTTCCATAGATCCAATCAGCCAGTCTAGGGGCCAATCCTACAGTGCAGGGGTGACTGGGCAGAGAAGTCCAGTGACTTGGGATGAAATCCTGGTTCTACCACCTACCAGCTATGTGGCCTTGGCAAGTTATTGAACCTCTTAGTACCTCAGTTTTCTTAAGATGGAGAGGGGTTAACGCAGGTAAAATGCTTTAAAATAGTGCCGGACAGGGCGCCTGGGTGGCTTAGTCAGTTGAGCGTCTGACTCTTGGTTTTGGCACAGGTCATGATCTCCTGGTTCATGGAATTGAGCCCCACATCAGGCCCCGTGCTGAGCATGGAGACTGTTTGGGGTTCTTTCTCTCTCTTTCTCCATCTATCCCTCCCCTGCTCTCTAAAATAAAAAATAATAGTAAAATAAAATAGTGTCTGACATATAGCAAGTGCTACGTTTAGTTGTTATTACATTGTTATTATTCCAGAATTAAATAAGAAGGCCCTTAAACGATAGCAGTGTCTGGTAAGTATTCAGTAAATGTTAGCTCTTAGTGTTATTTTTAACAACTTTATTGAGATACAGCTTACATACATAAATTACGTGACATAATTTGGTACAGTCATGGAGTTGTGCATTCATCACCATGATCAATTTTAGAACATTTTCATTACCCCCAAAAGAAACCCTGCACCTCTTAGCCATCACCTCCCAATCCTGACATCCCCCAGCACTAGGCAACCACTGATATACTTTCTGTCCTTCTAGATATGCGTGTTTTGACCACTTTATATAAATGGAACCATACAATAAGTAGACCTTTTGTGACCAGCTTCTTTCATTTAGCATAATGTTCTCAACATCCATTCACATTTCATGCGTCAGTACTTTTTTCCTTTTTATTTTTTATTTTTATTCTATTTATTTGAAATTTTCCACTTAAGTTTATTTATTTATTTTGAGAGAGAGAGAGAGAGAGAGAGAAAGGCAGGAAGAAAATCCCAAGCAGGCTCTGTGTCATCAGCCCAGAGCCCGACACGGGGCTCAAACTCACAAACCCGTGAGATCATGACCTGAGCTGAAACCAAGAGTCGGCTGCTTAACCCACAAAGCCTTCTCCTTCCTTCTTATAAAGATTCCTGTACTTGCATTTAGAGCACATCCAGATAATCTATCTTAACATCCTTAATTTAATCACATCTACAAGGTCTCTTTTGCCATATAAAGTAACATTGACTGGTTCCAGAGATTAGGATCTGAATATTTTGGGGAACCAATTTTCAGTCTACCAGACTCATTGGTTCAAAATGTCTCTTTCTCTTCTAATATCAGGAAATGAATCCAGTAATCAATAGAGTAGCAGTGAAAAAGCCTAGCTTGGAGCATGTATCTGTGGGGCATCGTACTGGTTGCTATTTCCCCACTTCCGGCTGGGTGGGAAAGTTGCCTCTTCAATATAAATCCTTTCAGTTCAGGACAGACAATTTTGGTTTGGAGTGGAGGAAGAAGAAGACCTTGGCACAGGGTCCTAATAACAATTTATGGAGCATTTCCTATGTTTCAGGCAATTTACATCTTTTATCTCTAAAAGATAATTTTGAAAAAAATGGGCATTTTATGGAAGGAAATTGAAACCCACCAAAGGTAAGCCACCTGCCCAAGGTCACAAGGACAATAAGCAGCAGAGCGAGGATCTGAACTCAGGTCTGCCTAATGTAGATACCAAAAGCCCGGGGCCGGGCTACCAATTTCAAACTGCCTCTTGAGAAACAGGTGCTCCCCAGCCTCTAACACATTCCCCTCTTCCTGACATTGATCGTTGGTTATTAGGTCAGAATAACAACCAGAAGATGTTGTATACAACTCAGGCACCCCAGTTCAGTCATCTGTGACGCCTCAGGGACCAGAGTTCACAGTCTGTGCTTGGCACCCCCGTCAGGGCTTTGACAGGCAATGTGTTTGTTAGACATGATGTCCTTTCAAGGCTCAACCAAACAGTCGTAGCCTGCCTGCGCTGACCAGCAGAACAGGCCCCCAGGCTGAGTCACCTCCCAGATGTTTCACAACCTGTTTGTGCATTGAAGCGGCAGGAGCAGGGAAGGTCACTCTGGGTGGCTAGTGTCTTCTTTAGCTCCTGGACAGAAAGGTGACTCTATCCACTCAATATTCAGCCAGAGGTTTCTTCGATTCTTCCAGGCTCTCTCTTTGACCAGAGAGAACCAAGGGAAGTTTCAACAAGCCTCAGTTCCTCATATGTAAAATGGGAAATGTATGCACATTTTTTAAAAGATTTCATTTTTTATGTAATCTCTACACCCAATGTGGAGCTTGAACTCACAACTCCAAGATCAAGAGTTGCACACTCCTCCAACTGAGCCAGCCAGGACCCCCAAAAATGTACAAATATTTAAATTATTGTATACTCTACATGCACTATATAATTTAACATTTACAGCAGACCAGTAAAGTTGATGCTATGATTTCATTTCACAAATGCAGATACTGAACATTAGAGATGTTCTATCACACAGTTAGCTAGTGAAAGGTCAAGAACTGACCACAAAAAAAAAAAAAAAAGAAAGAAACACCTGACCACAGTCTGTACAACTAAAAAGCTTGGGTTCAGAAGGAAATAGCAAGAGGAAAGTCTAGCCAGTGTTTTGGGCTTCCCATTCTGTGCTGAGTCATTTAGGCAAGTCCCTTCTGTTCCTTGGACCTTGGCTTCCCCACGTGCTCTATGGGGTGAGGTGGAGGGAGCTGAACTGAGTCCAAAAGCTCACTTTTAAGTCTATGAGCCTAAGATTTCACGTGAGAAGTTCTTTCACTAAGTCACCCCTTTGGCATGGTCTCCATTTCCTGCACAGCCCATTTGTGCCTCTTCTGGGGGAAGAATAGACAACAGCGATGAAGAATTCTTCTAACCTGGAGATTTCTCAGAAAGTCTCAGCTCTTGCTTACAGTTTTTTCATGACTTCCACGGAGCCATGTCCATATCCGTAAAATTGGGACAGCCACTGTACCAGCAACCCAGTCACACTACATACCACTGTGCTAGATGTGTCATGTACATTTCCTTTTATCTTCATAATGGCTGTAGGAGAGGATGTCACTGCTTGAGGTCATCCAGCTTACAAAGGTGGAGTTGGCTTCTCAGCCTAGGTGAGGTGTGTCTGCCTCTTTGTCCTTTGCCACACTGTCCCTCTTCCTATCTCTTACTAATGATGGTGCAAGAATGGACTGAAATGAATTAAAAGTGCTTGGTGAACTGGGGATTGCTATGCTCGTGTGCACCATTAAGAGTTACCATTGGTTCTGTTTTTCTCACTGTAGCGGGAGCTGGGATCTGAGTCCTCAACCATTCTTGCATCTGCAGATAATGTGAAGGTGGGACCTTCTATGAGTGTTTGGTGCATAGTTGCCAATTGAGATAATTCCATTCACTATAAACAAACAAATGGGAGCGATCAACAAGCATGAAGGACAACAATGTTGGGAATTAGCTCCCTGGTTGACTTAGTCATTATGAAGGACCCAGTGCCCACTTCCTCCTTTGTTTATTCTCAGATTTTCTCTGCCATGATGATTGTTGTCATTGCCACATTCCTACTCTTTCACCCAAGGAAGCGGGAAGAAAGAACCCTAAGAGCAAGCAGAAAAGCCAGTCAAACACAATTCCTTATCACTTCTTTCCACTAAAATGTAGGCTCTGTTGGGGGAGGGATTGAGGCTGTCCTGTTGATTTATTTATTTCTTTTTGGTGCAAAAAAGAGGTGATTTTATTAAAGCACGTGGACAGGACCCATTGGCAGAAAGTGCTGCCTGTCCTGCTTATTCTTATATTCCAAGAGCCCAGAACAATGCCTGGCCTACAACAGGCACACAGTTAAGTGTTGACTGAATGGTATGTTGGTTTGCTTGCTATGTCCATAGAGACATACCAACTCTCCTTAAAATTTTCTTTACATTAGTTCTCTTTTTAATGTTTATACCCTGCCTCCTCAGTCAAGCTACTTAAAGGCAGCTTGGGTATGTATGGGTATATATCATCTATATTCTACCTATCATCTATCTTCACAGCAATCTTTTCAAGTAGGTAATCTCCTTGTTTTACAGATTAAGAAAGACTCAGAATGCTCCCCTGCCTGACCTCCAAACAAGCTCTCAAGAAAGACCCAGAGAGGGGAGCCTGGCTGGCTCAGTTGGTAGAACATGTGACTCGTAATCTCAGGGTTGTGAGTTCAAGTCTCATGTTGGGTGTGGAGCCTACTTAAAAAAAAGGAAGAACAAACGAACGAAAGAAAGAAAAGAAACAGACTCAGAGAAATCAAGTACCAGCTGAGTTCATATGTGACCTGTGTTTGCTTGTTTGTTAATCCATGCTTATCGAGTCCAAATCCCACAATGATATTGGGAATAGTTAATTGATACTTGCTACCTGCCAAGTATATCAGTCAATCCTCATAACAGCCTTAGAGGAAATTTCTAGTATTCGCTCCACTGGAGAGATGAGGAGGGCATGAGGTTCACAGAGGCAAAGTAACTTGCCCAAGTTTACATGGCTAGACAGCGGTAAACTTTAAATTAAAAAAAAAAAATTTAAGTAAACTCTACCTCCAACGTGGGTCTCAAACTCACAACTCTAAGATCAACAGTCACATGCTCTACCAACTGAGCCAGCCAGGCACCCTGACAGTGATAGAGTTTTTACCCAAACAGCCTGACTCCAGGGCCCATCTTAAACCCTAAGCATGAATGTATTAACCCACACCTTTCCGCTTCTCCATGGAGTCTCCTTGGGCTCCTTTATACCCTCTGGGCTGGACCCAGAGTCTTCTCCAGGAAATGTTTGAGTTGATAATGCAGATGATGGCATATGACTCTCTGACCCAAGGAAGGGATTAATGATGATGAAATCTTAGGGGACCAGAAGCAAACCCTCTTACTTCTAAAGATAGTACATGGAAGACTCACAATTCTTGCAGCTATGAGACTGGAAGACCACCACCTGCTTCAGAAGGCTGATATGAGGAGAAAATGAGTGATCCAGACTCACAAAAAGTGCTTCCAACAGAGCCTGGTATGGTACCCAGTAAGCATGCACTAAAAGGGAGCTTTCAAAGGGCCTCCATCTAGGGAATTCGAGACCCAGTGGGTTAATTATCCTCAGGCAGAAACCACACAGACTTCCCCAGACAGACCTGAGAGCGGTAGAAACCCAAATAGACAGTTACAGTTCAGCTAAAATAGGGCTAATCTTTAATCTTTTATGGATACATGTAACACATTAACTATGATAGCCTATCCCCTCGAGGCACCTCAACACCTGGTCAACCAGAGACGGGGGTTAGGTTGGCTGGGCTAAGTGACAAGGAGCAGGTAAATAGGCCAATTACCCTTCTGCAACAGACTTTCTTAGGTCCCCGCCTTGAGATTAAGAGGATGAAATGGCTGATGCTGCCTGTCATTCAGGGGTGGGGTAGGGAGGTGAACTCTTGAGTCAGCACCCAGTGAAGATTACTAGGCACAAAATAAACTGGGATGTTTTACCGGACTCTCAGCAAACCAAACTCCTTAAGAGCAACAATTGTATCATTTATTATTTGTCATTGGGTGTTTGCTGTTGGTGGTTACTATTAATAATGATGCTGTTGTTTCCATAATATGAAAAAAATCCAAAGGTAAAGAATTACTAAGGCTAGGTGTCTCTAAGAATTATGAAATCATAAGGTTCAACTACCGTATTTTGTCAACTTGAAGATGTACTTTGTGTCCATGTTTATCAGGCTTTGTCTTATAATACTTATAATAGTACTTGTATATGGAGGTGTTTGTCAATTTCCTGAAACTGTTATTAAGTAAAAGCTGTGACTTAGAGTGGATAGTGTCTAAGAATCAAGGTGATAGATCAATCTCCCACTCCAGGCAAGAATTCTTCCTACCATAATCTCTGCCTCAGTATTTCTACTGAAAGGGAATTTACTTCTCATCCAATCATTTTCATTACTGGACACCAGCACTGGGATCCCTATATGTGTTCTTCATATAAAGCTGAAATCTGTCTCCCTATAATTTCTACCCAGCATTTCTAATCCTGCCCTCTGAAACTACACAAAAGAAGTCAAGGTTTTCTTAGAATCAGAGTATCTTAGGACAGTAAGCAAAATCTCTGGAGGCAGACAGATCTGAGTTTTAATACTGACTCTACCAGTTATTAGCAAGTAACTTAACTTCTCCTTCATCTGTCAAGTGGGTTAAAGTACTGTGAGATTGAAGTGAGATTAATATGTATGAAGTCTCTGATATCTGAGGCTCAATAAATGTCAGAGACTTCCATCCTCTTCTTCACCCTCTCCTTGCCGGTTTCATCATAATTTCATATACTTGAAGATAGATGTTACATTCCACCCTTCTCAAGTCTTTTCCAAATTAAACATTCCCCAGTTCCTAACCTATTCCCCTAATAGTAACTCTGATTCATTACATACCTACAACACACAGTATGTGTCATGCACTGCCAAAGGCCTAACAAGTTAAATAACTTGCCTGAGGACACATAAGCAGTGTCCAGGATTGAGGCCTAGATCTGCCTAGCTCTAAAGCCACACCTTCAAATCTAAATCCTATACTAGAGCTGTACACTTGAAATAAAATGTTAGCCACGTATGTCATTCAAAGTAATCTAGTAGTTATATTTTAAAAAGTAATAAAAAAACAGGTAGAAATTAAATTTAATAATATATTGTATTAAATTCTAAATACCCCAAATGTCATTTCAACATGTAATCAATTTAAAAAGTATTATGCAGGATGTCTGCGTGGCTCAGTTGGTTAAGCATCTGACTCTTGGTTTCAGCTCAGGTCATGATCTCATGGTTCATGAGTTCAAGCCCCACATCGGGCTCCACTCTGACAGTGTGGAGCCTGCTTAGGATTCTCTCTTCCCTCCTTCCCTTTCTCTCTGCCCTTCCGCTGCTCGCTCTCTCTCTCTCTCTCTCTCTCACTCAAAACAAACAAACTTAAACAAAATTTAAAGTATTACACTACTTTACATTCTTTTTTATCATAGTAAGTCTTCATAACCCTGTGTGTGTTACAGTCATAGCATATCTCAATTTGAACCAGCTAGATTTCAAGTGGTTAGTAATCACACGTGGTTTGTGGCTTCCACACTGGACAGCACATACTAGAGCAAAAGTGCAGTGTCCCCAGCCTGGAATCTAAGGAGTTAGGTTTCCCACCCCCAAATCCAGTGCTGACTAAATATAGGAAATCAAGAAAATCATTTAATAATCTCTCTGCTAACCTCTGTTCTCTACTAATCATTCTGTCAACAAAAACAATATTTATCAAGTGCCTGCGCTGTTCCAGGCATTATTCCAGGAGCTGGGGATACTGCAGTGAATAAAACAAAGGCCCTACTTTCACGGAGCTTATGATTTTAATGGGGGAGAGGTTAAGAAACTTGTAAGCATGCAGTATGTTGCTTAGTTAAACATGCTATGAAAAAAAATAGAGCAGGAAATGAGGGAGGCAGACTGTACAACAATTGCAAAAGACATAAGATGGGAGTTATCTCTAACATGTTCAAGTAAGAGCAACGAGAGGAACATGGCTAGAGCTGGTTGCATGGGGGGACAGGCACAGATGGGGATGGTAGGAATATGGTCAAAAAGATAACAGGTGATGGGGCAGATCATGTAGGCATAAGGAGGACTTTGGATTTTGCTCTGAGTGGAGGGATAACATGACTGATGAGGATGCTGGGGTTAATTAGGTTGAAAAGCAATGGTTATACCTTTTCCATAGGACTGCACATATAGGAAGCAGCCAATAAATGTCAGGTCATTTCTGGGGAAATATTAGTTTGTAACACTAAGACTGAAGGCTTAGCATTGCATATAATGGTGGTGTAGATCTATCTTAATTCCCATCAGGCCACTCTAGAGAGCTGATGAAGAAACTGTATGGGTACGTGTGCCTGGCAATTCATGCCGATGGTCTGCTGTCCTGATGAAGACTGCTCAAGAACTGGTCCTACTCCTTTGAGCCCAGTCTGGTGACTGGCTGGGAAGCATTAATGTATAAACTTTTCTCCTCCTTTGCTGGCACTAATTGTAGTAACTGGGGAAATTCATCGTGGAGAAAGAGCCCAGGAATTTAGAAGGAAACACGATAAAGAGACAAGCTTGGTGTCAGAAAGAACTGAATTCGTGAATGTGAGTTCTGCCATTTGCTGGCATTTGTCTCTGGGCAAGTCACCTTACCTCTCTGAACTTCTTTTCCTCTTCTGTAACATGGAGATGGTAATATGTACATTTTAGCAGTATTTGGCGTATCTACACACATATAGTGTCAAGTTATTGGTGTAGAGCAACAGTTCAATAATCGGTAGTTATTGTGATGTGTTCAACAAAATTTTTGAACACTTACTACATACAAAGTACATTATTATGAACTGAATGTTTGTGTCCCCCGCCAAAATTCATTATGTTGGCCCCTACCCTCCAATGTAATAGTACTAGGAGGTGGGGGTGGGGCCTTTGGGAGGTGATTAGGATTAGATGAGGTCATGATGGAAATGCCCTGTGAATGGAATTGATGCTCTTATAAAAGTACTGAGAAGTTTGCTTTACTCTGCTTTTCACTATTTGAGGATATAGGAAGCCAGCAACAGGAGCTCAGAAGTGAAATCTCACAGAACCCAACCACGCTGGTACCCTAATGTCATACTTCTAGACTCCAGAACTGTGAAAAATAAATTTCTATTGTTTATAAGCCACCCAGTTGATGGCATTTCGATATAGCAGCCCCAGCTAAGACACATATGTAAAGAAAATAATGATTCTTCCCTTCACGATGCTTATAATCTGTACCAGGGAGATGAAACACGCACAAAATATATTCAATGAGACGGAATGGGCTTGCACAAATGAGATACAATATACAATATCAATAATAGCTACAACCATTTATTGATTGCTTACAATAAGCCAGGCACTGTGCTAAGTGTTTCATAAACATCTCATTTTATTTTTGCAAATTCCACCTTAAAAAGTACTATTTTTATCTCTGTTTCACAAGAAAGGAAGCTGAGGCCCAGAGAGGGGAAGTGAGTTGCCCAAGGTTGCACAGCTGGGTAGTGGCAGAGGACAGAAGTGAGCTCCATTCTAGGCTCCAGATCTCACATCCTTATCAGAAAAATCCATCCCTGTAACTCTTAGGCTTTGTCCAAGTTTTACCATTTTGTTCACCAATTTCCTGTCCATCTACCATCTATTTTTTTTAATTTAATCCTACTTTGAAATGCCAGCTAAAATTTGGATAAATACTATGATGCCTCAAAGGACCCATAATTCACTGGACTTCCCAAAGTTAGTGTCTGTATACAAAAAAAAGAGGGCCAGCAATTTTACAACCTCCTCCAGTCATTAGAGCACTGAGAGCTTGTCATTCTGCCCAACGTTGTGAATCACCAGGCTGATCGCGAGGCACATCCTAAGCCCTGGGGTATATGCAGCCTTAATAACCATCAGAGTCCTATGCAAGGTCCAGTTTCTTAGCCAACTTGTCCTCCTGTTCTACACACTCTTTCAGGGTGATCTCAGTTATTCTCGTGCCTTCAGCTACCATCTATGCCTCCAGCCACCATCTATGCCTCCAGCCCCGCTCTCTCTTCTGAACCTGGCTGGGCACTACCACTTGGGTGTTTCATAAACACCTCATGCTCAATGTATCTACATATGAACTCATCTTTCCTGTCTCGCCCACACTGCTTTGTGTTTCCTAGCTCAGAAAAAAAAGCACTACCTTGGTCACCCAAGGTAGAAATCTAAACACCTGTGACTCCATCTTTAGCTCTGGTTAGTCATCAAAGCATTCTATATTTTTAAAATCTCTCTTTTTTCCTGGAATTATCTCTCAGCTGGAGTTGTGCCAAAGCTCCTCACTGGTCTTCTTTCTCCAGGCTCTCCTTTCTCAAGCTTCTCTCCACATTGCAACCAGGGTGATATTTTTATCTTGTATTGTTTATTTTGAGAGAGAATAAGCAGCAGAGCCTGCATCAGGCTCGAACTCAAGAACCATGAGATCATGACCTGAGCCAAAGTCCTGACTCTTAACCTAATGAGCCACTCAGATGTCCCCAGGGTGATCTTTTTAAAGCTCACAATGTTCTTTAGTCTGGCATGCAAATTCCTCCAGGATAAGGGCCTTACTCTTTCCTTGAACTCATTTATTTCGGCCCCTAACCTCAGATTCTATATCCTAATTTTATTTAACTCAGTGTCCTTTTGTACATGCTGTTCCCCTCACCTCAAACTCCCTTTCCTCCTTTAATTTTTTTTAAGGTTTTATTTATTTTTTGAGAGAGAGAGAGAGCGTGAGCAGGGGAGGGTCAGAGAGAGAGGGAGACACAGATTCCAAAGACAGGCTCCAGGCTCTGAGGTAGCTGTCAGCACAGAGCCCGAAGCGGGGCTCGAACGCACGAATGGCGAGATCATGACCTGAGCTGAAGTCGGATGCTTAACCGACTGAGCCATCCAGGCACCCCTCCTCCTTTCTTTATCTAACACCTATTGATCCTTCAAGTTACTCTGGGCTTTGATAACCTTTTCCAGGAATCCTTCACTGATGCCCCCACGGTGAATCAAGTGTCCTGCCTGCTTCCAAAGCAGTTGAGCTGTTGATATTTCATTTTTCTATTGAATCAAATCACATGGTACAGGCTCCTAGTTTGACCCTCTGATTCCCACAACTTGCCTATAAACTTTTTTGAGGGTAGTGATGGAGTCAACAGCTAACAGAAAGTCTAGAACAGTCTAGACTTTCAAGAAATGTTCAATTTAAAAGAATGAATGGGAGGTGGTGTAGGTAACAGCAGGGATACTAGAGCTAGAAGTGGAAGCACAGCACAGGAAAGTAATTGAGAGAGAGGGCTCTGAAGTCAACCACCTTCCGTTTGCATTGCAGTCTCTCCACTCCTTTGCATGTTAACAACTCATTGCTTGGGTTTCCCCATTAGTAAAATTACAGTAATGATTGTACTCGGCTCATAGGGCTGCTGTGAGGATCAAATTTAAAATTTTGATATTTTGTTCAGTAAGTATTCCTTGCATTAAATTTGTAAAGTATTGCATTAAAATATTATTTATCTTAGCCACTGAGTATCTGTCTTTCTTTTTTGGCACCAACTTTTTTATTTACCCACTTTCCTGCTCTCTTTCAACATTATATACATTAATGAAACATTGCAAACCAAATTAATCTTTTTGATTCAGGGTTGTGATAGGAACCGTTAGGTTACAAAGAGGTGGCGAATCTATGCCTATTTTAATGATTCTCTGGCCCCTCTCAACCTCCGGCTGTCACTTTTCTTGTCCTTTTTTGGCTGTTCCTTAACAGCCACTGAGTTTCTGGTGTCCCTTGGTTTCTTCACCCCAGGAAAGGGCCTCATTCACTCACTCTAATCCTCACTTTGTCCACACCTTACACAAACACAAAACAGCGTTCAATAAACATTCGTTGGATTTACTTATCTCCCTATAGTTTCAACTTGAAGTAAAATATATACAGTATAGTAAACAAATATTAAGTGTTTCGCTAAGCTCCCCAATTGTTCAGAACATTATACTTCGCAGTAAAGGGTGTTTTTTCACCTTCAGGTACCCAACAACAATAAGTCTGTTTTGTAACAGTCTCTCCTCTGTTTTCTGCAGCTCCCTTCCCTAGGCTCTCTTTTGCCCCTGTCAGTTTCAAGAGATTTCTTAGACAAAACTCTGCAGGTCGTCGAACTTAAAAAAATATTTTCCTACAGGGCGGCCTATTACATCAACGCGCCCGGTAAATCCCAGAAGAACGCTCCAAGGAAGGCCGCCATCTTCCATACAGCTGCGTGGCACCTTGCGCATGCGCCTCTGCTTGCGAGCCTGAAAAGAGAAGATTTTTATCCCTTCTCGGCACCCTTACGTTGCGGGTCACCGGTGTCGAGATTTACGTGACGACGGCTTCTTGCCGGAAATGGAAAGACTGGGAGGAGGTGTTGCAATATCCAGAGGGCTTTAACTTTAGGGCTGGGGGCTAATTGTCGTTTAAAAGCTCCGAAGTGCTGGGGTGGATATATTACCCATTTTGCGAGTAGAGACTACAGCGCGCTCGGAGGTGTGTTTCTAGTGTAAGTGGGCACGTGTCTTTGATGCTGACTTAAGGGGACCTAAACCATCCTCTTAAAAGAACTTCACCTTCCGCCTTGCTGTCTTTGAAAGGCGTTTTCAGGGAGGCGGAACGCCTAGATTTTAGTCTGATCCAAGCTCTGCCACCGACTTGCTGTGTGTCCGTGGGCCCCTCTCTGAGTCTTAGTATCTTCATCTATAAATTAAAGAGTAGACAAAATCTCTTAAGTCACTTTTCAGGTCTGAATGTTATCGTATGCCCGAGCCACAAAGTCTTGGGGGTTAAATATAGTTGGCCCCATTTTATAAGGAAGACATTGAGTCCCAGGATGAAAGGATAGATGACTTCCTCAAGAATGCACAGAAAACCTTTAGAGATTTCGGAGAGTGGATTATGCTGTAACTCCATGACCAAGTCTCCTTTGTATTTCTGTATCGTCAGTTCTTGAAACTGGCCTATACCAGTTACTCAAAAAGTTTGAATGGGTGAATGAATCTTTTGATGTCAAGGCCAATGATAGGAGCAGATCTGTTGTCTCTCCACCCCTCTGATGTATTAACAATGTAACTCTTCTTCAGGTGTTTCTTGTGCTTTACTTGACTGGGGACTCTGAAACCAGTTCTGTTGTTTTCAACTTAATAGGGCACCATGGAGGCACCTCCAGTCACTATGATGCCTGTCACTGGAGGCACCATTAATATGATGGAGTACCTGCTGCAAGGTAGGTGAACCAGGCAACCTGGATGGCCCGTTTTCCTCTTTCTGTTCAGCATCTGTGGAGATGAGAGGCTGTTAAAGGCAGCCTGCATTATTTCTGACACCCAGTAAACAACAACTTTTTAACATTTAAATGTTAATTACGGTCACAAACACATAACATTAAGTGTACAGTTCAGTAGTGTTAAGTGTATTCACATTGTTGTATAGCTGATCTGTAGAATTTTTTCATCTTGCAGAATTTAAACTCCGTCCCGATTAAACACTAATTGCTCCTTTCCCCTCCCCTCAGCCCTTTGCAACCACCATTCTACTTTGTTTCTGATTCTGACTACTTTAGATTCCTCATATGAGTGGAATCATACAGTGTTTGTTTTTTTATGACTGGCTTATTTAATTACTTGGCATTAATGTCCTTGAGGTTTATCCCTATTGTAGCATGTCACAGGATTCCCCTTTTTAAGGCTGAATAACATTTCATTGTGTGTAAATACTACATTTTTTTAGCCATTCATCTGTCATTTGGGTTGCTTTCACTTCTTGGTTATTGTGAATAATGCTACAGCAAACACGGGTGTGCAAATATCTCTTCAAGATCCTGCTTTGAATTTTCAGTATATGCACAGAAGTAGAATTACTGGGTCATATGGTGATCTTATGATGCTGTTATTAGCTCCATCTTATAGATCGGGAAATAGGTAAAGTAATTTTTCCAGATGAGAAAACTCAAGATCCAGAGAGGGTAGTGATTTTCAGGAGGTCATATAATGTTAGGTGGAAGAGTTTAGACTTTAATTCAGGTCATTCATTTAATAACGTAATATGAACAACATAAGGTTATTCTCATTCCTCAGGCTACCTCTCCTTCAGTCCTTCCCAACTCAGTAAGTGCCACTGTCATTCACCAGTTGCAAGAACCAAACACTCAGGAGTCCATCTCTGTTTTTCACTTTACTCCCACAGCTAGTCCATCTCTAAGTCTTACTCATTTTACTTCCAAAGTATATTTAAAAATTTTTTACTGTTTGTTTATTTATTTTGAGAGAGAGAGAGAGCATGAGCAGAAGAGGGGCAGAGAGAGAGGGGGAGAGAGAGTCCCAAGCAGACTCCGCGCTATCAGCTCAGAGCCCAACGCAGGGCTCGAACCCACAAACCGTGAGATCATGACCTGAGCTGAAGTCGGACGCTTAACTGTCTGAGCCACCCAGGTGCCCCCCAAAATATATTTTAAATATGTATTTTCTCCAGTTGTAGTACCACATCCTGGTTTATCATCGCTCTTCTGACCTACTTCAGTAACCTTTTACTCACTACATTGCTTCCACTTTTGATTATCTGTCTCTTTCCAAATAACAGATAGTTATCTTTTTAAAAAATTGTCTTATTGGGGCGCGTGGGTGGCTGATTCAGTTAAGCATCTGACTCTTGATCTCAGCCCGGGTCTTTTTTTTTTTTTTTATTAAAAAAATGTTTATTTTTGAGAAAGAGTGTGAGCGAGTGGGGAAGGGGCATAGAGAGAGAGAGAGAGAAAAAAAGAGAGAATCTCAAGCAGACTCTACACACTGCCAAATTTTGCCATATTTGCCTCATCTTTTTTTTTTTTTTTTTTTTTTTTGCTGTTCTTTTTTTCCTTTTTTACCCAACATGGGGCTCAAACTTACAACACTGAGATCGAGAGTCCCATGCTTTACTGATTATGCCAGCTAGGCACCCCATTTTTATTGTTCTTAAAATTTCTGACCTTACAACATTTTACCCCTACACTCTTCAGTTTGCATCTCTAAAAAACAAGGATTTTTTAAAAATTTTTTTATGTTTATTTATTTTCGAGAGAGGGAGCACACACGCAAGTGGGAGAGGAGCAGAGAGAGGGAGACCGAGGATCCGAAGCAGATTCCACACTGACAGCAGAGAGCCAGACGCAGGGCTCGAACTCAAAAACCATGAGATCACAACCTGAGCCAAAGTTGGACACTTAACCAACTGAGCCACCCCAGGCACCCCAAAGGATAATTTTCTTCGTAGCCTTAATGCCATTATTATTATCTTAAGAAAATTAATCATATATATCAATATCATCTAACATCTAGTCAATATTCAAAGTTTCCCCCCAGTTGTCCCCAAAATGTGTTTTGGAACCAGGATGCCATCAAGTTTTATGCATTAGATTTGATAATTGTGCCTCTTAAGCCTCTTTTAATTTGGACCAGTCTCCCCTCATGAACACTTTTTTTCTTTATGGCCATGTCTTGTTGAAGAGTCCATGCCAGATTTCCTGGAATGATTCCTTTACAGTATAAATCCAGTCATATCTTTCCCTGTTTTATTGAAAATAAAGTGTAGAGCTCATAGCTGCCTTGGTGACCTTGGGATAAAATACCACCCTCACCAGGGTCTGTGTGTAAGGCCAACAACACTGTGGCCCAGACCATATCCCCCTTTCACTGGTGTCTTCCGTCTCACTCACTGAGCTTCAGGCACACTGATGCCTTTTCATTTTCTTGAATTCCCCAGCCCCTTTCCTGCCTCTGTGCCTTAATGCTTGATGATGTCTCTGCCTCAGTACTTTTCTCCAGCTCTTCAAATAACCATCTCATTTTCATCCTCAGGTCTCAGCTCCGTTGTGTCCCCTTAGGGAGACCTCCGACTCCAACACCTCAGGTCTTTTCTCCACTCCCACCAATTGCTCTCTATCTCATCTCCCTTTTATTTCCTTGTATTTCTCTTCACATACTTATTTATTTTTTGTTTCTCCCACTAAATTGAAATCTCCATGAGGACATAGACCTCTGCTTCCTAGCATAGTGCCTGGAATAGCATTCAAGAAGTATAGGTTGAGGGGGTGCCTGGGTGGTTCAGTCAGTGAGCATCTGACTTCGGTTCAGGTCATGATTTCCGGTTCATGAGTTCGGGGCCCACTTTGGATCCTCTGTCCCTCTCTCTCTGCCCCTCCCCTGCTCTCTCTCTCTCAAAAATAAATAAACGTTATTTAAAAAAAAAAAAAGTATAGGTTGAATGAACCAACATTTAAGTGTTGAGGAATGTTTGAGGAATGAACAAATGCATGTCTGATATTGTCCTAAATGTAGGGTACAATGTATTGAATGTAGGACCTGTTCCCTGCTCCCATGATCTTTTATCCTGTGATTACTGAGATCTGATCTGTTGTTGCTTTTCCTACAACACTGTCCATTGCCAAAAATTCAGTCCTTTGAGTCCCACTATCAATATTTACCACAGTAATAATATATACTCTTACTCATTTTAACAGATTTATTCAATAAATATTTGAATATGTTCCTAGCACGGAAGGAAGAAACATGAATTAAATATTAACACATGATATATATATATGTGTGTGTGTGTGTGTGTGTATATATATATATATATATATATATAAAGATGACAAAAGAATGCAAGTAATAATGCTAAGGGAAACTAAAGCAGGGAGGTGGAAAGTGATTAGAGGGAGACCTACGGTCTTTATTTAGGGTGATTAGAAAAGGTGTCTCTGATAAAGTGATACTTGAACAAAGACCTCAAGAAAGTGATGGGGTGAGGCATGCAACTACTGGTGAGAAAAATGTTCTATGTCTATGGAATAAGGGAAGGGGCTCTGAAGAGAAATACATTATCACATACTTGGCATTTTCAGGAAGTAGCAGGAAGATCACTGTGGCTGGAGAGAGTGATGTAGGGAGATAGTGAAGAAAATGACACTGGACTGGTAGCAGAGACCACGATGTATAGGGCCTTGTAGGTGATAGTAAAGACGTTGGGATTTATTCTGAATGACACAGGGAGCCATTGGAGGTTTCTGAGCAGAAGAGTGTCATTATCTGCCTCCTATTCTAAAAAGAGCATTTAGCTGTTGTGTGGAGAAGAAGCAGGCAAGGGTAGAAGTAAGCTATTGGAAAATGAAGGAACCTTGGACCAGATGGAAATGAATGAGGGAGTGAGAAGTGGTTGGAATCTGCATATATTTTAAAAATATGGATTGGATGCAGGTGTGGGGGAAAGTAAGGAGTCAGGATGATTCTGTGGTTTGGAGCCTGGGCAACTGGAGGGAGAGGGTTTCCATTGACTGTGATGGAGAAGATTGCAGGAGGACTAGGATTGTGGAGAGAAAACCCACAGCCGGATACTGAACATGTGACGGTGAAGATGTCTGTTAGGTATCAAAGTGGAGAAGTTGAGTAGGCAGTTGGATATATGAGTCTGTAGTTCATGAGATATAAATACGGGAGTCCTCAGGGCACCAAATTAGGTCACCTAGGGAGGAAGAAATTGTTGATAAAGAGGACGAGGATTGAGTCCTAGGATCCTCCAGTAATTAGGGTAGATGAGAAAGACCCAGCAAAGTAGACTTAAAAAGAATGGCCAGTGAATTAGGTGAAGAACTAAGAGTTGTGTCTCAGAGGCCAAGAGAAGATAGATTTCAAAGTGGGTGTAATCTAATAAGCATACCGGAATGCTGCTAGGAGGATGAATAAGATGAGAGCAAAGATTAGTGTATTTCTATGGAGCATTTCATTCTCTTACTTCAATATAGTACGTAAAAAGGAAATGTTGTAATCTCTAGATGGAAACCTTGTGTTTGCTGGAAATAGAAGAATTTTTTTTAAATAAATGGCAACAAAAGAGTGTTGTTATTATTCTAGATAGATGCTCTTGCCATTAAAGACTCTGAGCCCAAAGTCTGCTAGAGACTAGCATTTAGAGAAGGCCTAAAGACTTTCTAGTACTGAATAAGACAATGTAAAAAACTGAAAGGAAATTAACTTTATCATAATATTGTCTAATACTTTGGCAGTATAATCCCTCAAAAATCTCATATATTGGGCCTATACTTTGCAAACCCTGCAGTAAACTGTTTTGGTTTTTCACTGAAGTGTTTTCAATCGTTTGCTAATCCCAGTATCCTAAATGAAAGACGGGACTCAACAATCCTCTTTCGTTCTTCAGGAAGCGTTCTAGATCACAGTTTGGAAAGCCTCATCCACCGCCTTCGTGGTTTATGTGACAACATGGAACCTGAGACTTTCCTTGACCATGAGATGGTGTTCCTCCTTAAGGGCCAACAGGCCAGCCCGTTTGTTCTACGGGCCCGGCGGTCTATGGATAGGGGAGGGGGACCCTGGCACCTGCGCTACCTGGGACAGCCAGAAATGGGAGACAAGAACCGCCACGCCCTGGTGCGAAATTGTGTGGACATTGCAACATCTGAGAACCTCACCGACTTCTTAATGGAAATGGGCTTCCGCATGGACCATGAGTTTGTCGCCAAGGGTCACTTATTTCGTAAGGGCATCATGAAGATTATGGTGTACAAGATCTTCCGCCTCCTGGTTCCAGGAAACACAGACAGCACTGAGGCCTTGTCACTTTCTTATCTCGTGGAACTGAGTGTTGTTGCACCAGCGGGGCAGGACATGGTCTCTGACGACATGAGGAACTTTGCTGAGCAGCTGAAACCTCTGGTTCACCTAGAGAAAATAGACCCCAAAAGGCTTATGTGACTAAGACAGTCTGTCTGCCGCTGGGGCCTGCCCTCCCCTGTTACAAAAAAGAAAACGTAGCAAATGCCCCTTTTCACCTCGGCCAGCCAGGCATTCTTCCCTCAGGAAGAAGGACAGTGAGACCTTAGTTGGTTCTTTGCACGGTTTTCCTCATGTGGCAAGTTTACTCTTGTGACAGCCTCTCCAGATTAAAGGCTCAGGATAACCTGAAGAATCTACCCAATTCCTCTGTATAAAGAGGGGAAACCAGAATAAATTAGCTTTTAGAAAGAAAAACCTTCTTAATTTTTGTTGCTATTTGTGTATCAGATTTGTAAAGTAGAGGCTGTGAGTTTGTATTAGGTGGTAATAAAGCCTATGAAGAGAAACATCTGTGATTCTGATTCTTTATTATCCTAATTTGGGGCAGACTCACTACCAGTTGGAACAACAACAACAACAAAACATGGCAGTTTTTAGTTGTTTTTTTTTAGGTTTATTTATTTTGAGAGAGAGCAAGTATGAGAGGGTGAGGGACAGGGAGAGGGAGAAAGAAGCAGGCTCCACACACTGTCAACGTGGAACCCAATGTGGGACTCGATCTCGTAAACCTCGAGATCATGACCTGAGCTGAAATCAAGAGTCCGCTGCTTAACCACTCAGGTTCCCTGACAGTTTTTAGTTTTGATTTTGATAGAGGTGAGGGGCGCCTGGGGGTGGATCAGATGGTTGGGCGTCCAACTCTTGGTTTCAGCTCAGGTCATGATCTCACGGTTTTGTGAGTTCGAGCCTTGCGTCAGGCTCTGTGCTGGTGGTGCAGAGTCTGCTTGGGATTTTCTCTCTTCTCCCTCTTTCTGTGTCCCTCCCCTGCCCACACTGTCCCTGTCTCTCTCTAAATAAATAAACAGGAGCGCCTGGGTTAAGTGTCTGACTTCGGATCAAGTCATTATCTCACAGTTTGTGAGTTTGAGCCCCGCATCAGGCTTTGTGCTGACAGCTCAGAGCCTGGAGCCTGCTTTGGATTTTGTGTCTCCTCTCTCTGCCCCTCCCTAACTCACACACTGTCTCACTCTGTCTCTCAAAAAAAAAAAAAAAAAAAAAAAAAAAAAGTTAAAATAAATAAATTTAAAAAATGTTAAAAAAACTTTTTTTCAATAGAGGTGATAGTTTTTACCTTTAACCACAGTGGCGTTTATTGAAAAATTTTTACAGACAAAAATAAGAAAATAACCTATAATCCCATTATTCAAAGAGCTATCCTATTTCTATTCTGGTGTATATCCTTCTAGTCTTATAAATTTATGTATATGAGATTATATGAGATATATTTTTTCAAGGTTTATTAGAGAGAGGAAAAAAAGCATGAGTGGGGGAGGGGCAGAGGGAGGGAGAGAGAATTCAAGCAAGATCAGTACTCAGCATGGAGGCTAATACAGCGCTTGATTTCATGACCTGAACCGTAATCAAGAGTTGGATTCTTAACTGACTGAACCACCCCCGCGCCCCAAGGTATGTTTATTTCATAAAAAGACTCTGGGGCCTCTGGGTGGCTCAGTCAGTTAAGCGTTCGACTTCAGCTCAGGGCATGATCTCACAGTTCATGAGTTCAGTCCCTCCATCAGGCTTATTGCTGTCATGGGCAGAGCCCGCTTCAGATCCTCTCTCCCTCTCTCTAGGCCCTTCATGTGCACTCTGTGCACTCCCTCTCTCAAAAATAAACATTAAAAAAATCTAAAAAAATACTCTGTGTATACTGGTTTATACCCTTCTTTTTTTGTTTATCATTAACATCCTTCCAGGACATTAGGCTTATAGTGTCCTTCTGTAAAAACAAAAAACTTCATTTAAATAGGGAAACCGAGGTAGAGATTAATATGCTTTCTCTGGGCTATACAGCTATTAATTAGCAGAGCTGGTCTGTAAATATTGATACTTATAATTGCTATATGTTTCCCATATGGATTTTCCATAACTTAATTGATTCCCACACTTTGGGATTTTTAGTTTGATCCCAAATTTTGGCTTTTATAAATAATCCTGTAATACTAGTGTTTTTCATTACATCATTGTTGATGTCTCTGACTATTCTTTAGGATAAATCCTAGGCAACTTTTGAGTCAAAGAGTATGCACTATTTTAAAACTTCTGCCATTGTTGCCAAATGCCTTCCAGATATGTCCCAGTTTTCGCTCCCACCAGCGGTAAATGAAGTTCCCAAAAATGTTGCCCAAACTGGGTGTGACCTTGAAAACTTGTTTTTCCCGTTTGAGGATAAGTGGTAATTAATTTTCGTTTTCTTTTTAAAATAGTCATCAGTGAGTAAAATTTTTTATGTTTACTGGACATTTTTTTCTTACATGATTTGCTTTTTCATTGATTATTCATCTTACCTAGTTATTTCTAAAGAGCTTTTATAAAATTTTTCCCCATTTATCATTTGAATTTAATTTTTTCTTTTTTTAAGTAACAGTTCTTAGTGGGATAAATGTGTTGCTCATTTTAATACTTGTAGAGTTTTTTTTGTAATACACTGGAGAGAGTTTGGCTTGCTAAAAATTGTAGGTTATTCAAAATTTTCATTTTTTTCTGAACCTGCACTTAGATCACACCCCAGTTGAGCTACATTGGACAAATCATAATTCTCTTTGGATCTCAGTTACTTGAAATATTATATGAATATTCTGTTAGGGTGCTTAGGCTGCAAGTAACAGAAAACCTATCCAAAGCTACCTTAAGCAGTAAGGATGGATTATCTCATGAAATGATAAGTTCTACGGTGGGGCAGCTTCCAAGTTGGGTAGCTAGTTATTTCTCTGGCTCTGGCATCCTGTTCTTGGCTTTCCCCTGAATGTTTTTAAGATAGTTTCCCCGCCTCCTCAGTTACAGATTGCATAAATGGGTAAATCCTGTTCCTTTCTTCACAGCTTATTAGCATAACGATTCAGGCAAGGCCTCTTTCTTGTTTTGTACTCTTCCTTTTTATTCCTAAACTCTACTTTCCTTCCCTCTATCCTCTAGTCACCCATTCTGATATGTTTGATGTATGTCTGTGATGCTTGTCTTGTAATATGCAGTTATATGAACATGTTCAATTCACACAAATGATAGTGTGCTGTAAACATTTTTTTATTTTTAAAAATTAACATTGCTTTTGGGATATGCTCTTGTTGCTATATATATACCTACCTCATAACTTCCAACTTGCATATGCTTTTTTAAAAAAATTATTTATTTTGAGAGAGACAGAGAGTATGCATGTGCAGGGGAGGGGCAGAGAGAGAGAGAGGGAGAGAGAATCTCAAGCAGGCTCTGCACTCCCAATGTGGGGCTCGATACGGGGCTCAGTCCTACAAACTGTGAGATTATGACTTGAGCTGAAATCAAGAGTGGGACGCTGAACCAACTGACCCACCCAGGGGCCCCTGGCAGGTGCTTTAAATGTCTCAACTCACATGTTTCTCACAATAACCCTATGAGGTAGACATTATAACTCCCATTTTATAGATGAGAGTGAGATACAGAGAATTTACTCAGATTTTTTCTTCCATTGTTCAAAGTCAGAATTAGTAAACAGTGGAGCCTTAATTTCAACTCAGTGTAGCTCCAGAATCCAGGCACATAACTGCATCCACCATATTTTACTCCTTCAGTTCCTTGAGGATGGAAATCTAGATTGCCATCAACTCTCTTATTACCATAAAAAGTGCTAAAATAAGCAAATTTGTAAATTGATGTGGAATATTCCTCTGAACCATATACCTATGAGCATGCTCAAGTTTGCCAACTATTGCCAGATATCTTTTCAGAATGGCTGCGTTATTTCATATTGCTCTCACCAGTGCACAAGAACTCATATCCGCATCCTCTTTTTAATTTGTGCTACTTTGAAGGATGTCAAGTGGCAGCTTTCAGTTGTCTTGACTTGCATTTCTCTGGTTATAATCAATTGAGCCATTTTTTAGCCTTTTTAAATACACCTTTTTGTATATGAAATTGTATAGACTTCTTGGTTTGTGAAACTAATATCTGTACCCTTTGCCTATTTTTCTATTTGGTTTCCTGTCTTGTTAGTTGGTAGGAATTATGTGTATATTCTAGACATCTCTGTTTGTTTTAAACACTGCAGATCCTTCTCCCAGTCTGTCACCTTCCTGTTAAGCTTCTCTGTGATGTGATGTGATGTTAATTCAGCAGATGTCCTAAATTTTGACCTTATGATTTGGAATCTTCTTTAGGAAGTCTTTATTTACCCGGAGGGAACAGTTTTTCCTTTATTAGCTTTAAAGTTTCCATTAATTACATTTAGGTCTTTCATCCCGAGTCCACATTTAACATAGTTTCATGTAAAAATCCAGATTTTTTTCTCCATACAGTGAGTTAGTTTTTCTATCACCATGGTAAAACAATCTTTCGAATGCTTTGTGGTGCCACGTTTGTCACATACTAAATTCCCATGTATATGCATTCTTTCTAAACTCTGCATTTTTTCCATTGGTCTGTTCCTTCCTTTCAGTGCCAGCAACATAATGTTTTTATTACTGAGGCTTTGTGGGAGAGCCAGTTCTACCAGTTGGGCAGGTATCCCTGCTTTTATTTCCCTCTCAAAATCGACTTAGCTTCCATAGACCTTTATTCTATCATACTCAGAATAAGCTTCAGTTTCTCACCATTTTTACTAGAATTTTTATTGGAACTTCATTGAATATACATAGATCAATCTGCTTGGAGAACTGACCTCTTTGCATGGAACATTCCCCATAATTCAATGTGGCAAGCTTCCTTCGCCTCTTTTAGATCCTGCTAAAATGTCAAAGAAAGCCTTCCCTTACCATCCTAAGCACCACACTCCCTCCCCATCACTCTCTGTTTATCTTATTTAATTTTTTTCATAGCATTTATTACTATCCAACTTCAGATTATTTACTGCTTCCCCACTAGAATGTAAGATTCATGAGGAAAAGTGCTTTGTTTTGTTTCCTGCCATATCCCTAGCACTCAAAACAATGTCTGACCTTTGGTAGTTACTCTGAATATTTGTTAAACATTGAATAAAATCTTTATACAGCTGAAGTTATCCCAATTATGACATTTATCCAGGTTTTCTTATGTCCCCAAATAGAGTTGAAAAAATTTTTTAATGTTTATTTATTTTAGAGAGAGAGCCAGTGCATGCATGCGGGCACGAATGAGCAAGGGAGGGGCAGAGAGAGTGGGGGACAAAGAATCCAAAGTGTGCTCCACAGGGACAGCACAGAGCCTGATGCAGGGATCGAATTCATGAACCATAAGATCATGACCTGAGCTGAAGTCACACACTCAACCGACTGAGCCACCCGGGTGCCCCTGAATTGGAAAAAGAAATTAATAAACTTCTTAGGCATCACTTTTAGGCTAATTTCTGTAGACCATAAGTCAGCAAACTACACCTGTATACAGGTCGGCCTGCTGTTGGTTTTGTAAATAAAGTTTTATTGGAATATCTGTATTTATTTAAATATTGTCTATGACCACTTTTGTAGTACAATGACAGAGTTGAGTGGCCACAACAGAGAGCACATAAAGCAGAAATTATTTACTATCTAGCCCTTTACAGAAAGTTTGCAGATCCTTGGTATAGAGTATAGTTTAGTTGCTAATGTAAATTGTGTTATCTTTTTATTACATTTTTAAGGCGAATATTCCTGTTATAGAAGGCTATTGAGTTTTGTAAAGTTATTTCTATTCTTACAAACTTGATTAATAATGCTTTTATAGTTCTGATAGTTTGCCTGCTGATTATGTTGTGTTTCTCGTGTAGACTATCATATCATTGGCAAGAGTGGCAAGCAGAGAGAGTATATACCTTTTTCACTTTTTTCTTGTCTAAAAGAATCGGCAAGGGGCGCCTGGGTGGCTCAGTTGGTTAAGCGTCCAACCTCGGCTCAGGTCATGATCTCACGGTTCATGGGTTCGAGCCCCGCGTCAGGCTCTGTGCTGACTGCTAGCTCAGAGCCTGGAGCCTGTCTTCAGATTCTGTGTCTCCCTCTCTCTCTGACCCTCCCCTGCTCACGCTGTCTCTCTCTCTCTCTCTCAAAAATAAATAAAAAAATAAAACATTTAAAAAAATAAATAAAAAATAAAAGAATTGGCCAGACTCTCCAATATTCTAGCTAACACTACTGTTAATAATGAGCACCCACGACTTAGTCCTGATTTTGATGCTGTTGCCTCAAATGTCTCTATTAAGTATTATGGAAAATCATGTCATTATTGACAATAGCCAAACTACAGAAAGAGCCCAAATGTCCACTGACTGGTGAATGGGTAAAGAAGATGTGATATATATATACAATGGAATATTACTTGGCCACCAAAAGGAATGGAATCTTGCCATTTGCAATGATGTGGATTGAGTTAGACTCTAATTATGTCAAGCGAAAAAAGTCAGTCAAAGACAAATACCATACGATTTCACTCATAAGTGGAATTTAAGAAACAAAACAGATGAACATATGGGAAGACAAAAAAAAAAGAGAGAGAAGGAAGCAAACCATAGAGACTCTTAACAATAGAGAACAAACTAAGGGTTAATGGAGGGAGGAGGGTGGGGTGTGGACTAAATGGGTGATGGGCATTAAGGAGGGCACTTGTTATGATGAGCACTGGGTGTTGTATGTAAGTGATGAATCACTAAATTCTACTCCTGAAACCAATATTACATTGTATGTTAACTAACTAGAATTTAAATAAATATTTGGAAGAAAAACATTGTGATTTGTACCCTTTGGTCAATTCATGTGGTGAATTATATCAACCGACTTTCTGCTACTGGGCCATCCTTGTACTCCTCGCATCACTCCATTGCATTGTGATATTATCTTTTAAATACCCCATTGAGTTTGAGTACCTATTATTTTGTTTAGGATATTTCAATTGTGGACTACCTTAACTGCCATCCAGAGATCTATGCAAAGTGACTACTCCCTATTTTTCCAACTTCTCTGCTGGAACTACAAGCTAAGCACTATGTTTAATGCTGGGTTCCAGCAATGGCTCAGATATAGTCCCTATCTTTAATAGCTCCCATTATAATGGCAGAAACAGACATTTATACAGTTTGTATAGTCATAAAAGGTATGTGAACAAAGGTCTCCTTCTCCAAATGAATGACCAAGCAGGTCTGCTTCCTTTTCCTTGGATACACCTCAACACTCTTGTGTATGGATTATCTTTCTTTTCTTTTTTTAAGTTTATTTATTTACTTTGAGAGAGAGAAGAAGAGACCGCAAATGGGTGGGGGAAGGGCAGAAAGAGGGAAGGAGAGAGAGTGAGAGAGAGAGAAAGAGAGAGAATCCCAAGCAGGCTCCACACTGTCAATGCAGAGGTTGACACGGGGCTTGAACCCACAAACTGTGAGATCATGACCTGAGCTGAAATCAAGAGTCGGATTCTCAAAAAAAAAAAAAAGAAAGAAAGAATCAGACACTCAACCAACTGAGCCACCCAGGTGCCCCTGTATTATCTTTCTTAACACTTTTTCTCTTTGCCTTTCCCACTCATCTCTGCCTATGTGACTCTCACACAATCAAAAAGGTCAAACAATGGAAAGCATGTAACAGTGGTTAAGAGCTCCGGCTTGAGAGACAAATAGGTTCCAATTCTAGCCGTGCCATTTACAAGCTATGTGACCTTGCACATACTGCCTCACCTCCCAGAGAGTCCATTTCCTCATCTGTCAAACTGCGAAGAATACCTTCATTGCGTAGAGGTTCCGATGAACTAACCTGTGTGAAGACTTTTGACACAGGTGACAGTCGCCAGACTTTTCCCTTTCTGTCCTGCAATCATTCCTGGACCACAAGAAGGGCACAAAGTCTCTTTCCTCTGACTTCTGACATTTGATGGCAGCTAAGTGGCATTGTTTGTTTCACTTTTCATTATGTTCTCTGTATAGTTATTCTTTATAGATCTTGGCTTCTCATACTACCATTTAATAGCCATGTGTGTCTTGGCCAAGTTATTTAAACTCTCAGAATGTGTGTTTTCTTATCTATAAGTAGGCATATAATAAAACCTACTTCATAGAGTTGTCATATGAATTAAATGACCAATATCTATAAAGACCTAGCAGAGTGCTGCTTGGTGTTTAAGTGCTTAATACTTGATAGCTGTTTTCAGTTTCAGTCTTATTAATATGCTTCTCTACAGGGAAGAATTGTGTTTTATAGTGTAGCATAATGGTTAAGACTCTAGAGTCTTGAGTTCAAATGTGAACTCCACCACAAGTATGTTGCTCAAGCTGGGTAGACCTCTCTAAGCCTTAGTTTTCTTATCTGCAAAGTGGGAATAATAAAAAGTACCCAGTTTATAGAGGCTATTGTAGGGATTAAATGAAATAATCCACTCACCGAGCATTTAGTGCAGTGCCTGGCATAAATATTACTTATTGATCAGTTATTATGTGCCAGGTAATGTGCTACATGCTTTATTTATCAATGTTCTATTTAATTTCTATGAACTCCATGACCCCTGCCTACCTTAGTACTACTCATATAATAACCTTCCAAATGTTTATTGAATAAAAGAGTGAGTGGATTAGTGAATGCTGAGTTGTACGCTACAAGAATCTTGCTTCTGTGAGCTGTTTTGTCCCAGGTTAACACTCCTCATTCCTTTGTGATGAGTTAGTGTGTAAGCCATAAGATTCAGCATCTGTAAAAAACAGGAGGAGATTATGGAAACGGGGAGGTTGGAGACCCTGGCTTTTTTTTCACTCTAGAGAAATCACTCATGCTTTAATGCTTGAACTTATTTCCCAGAACTGGTAAAATGAATTTTAAAACATTTCTGTAGACAAAAGTCAAATTTACAATATTCAATGTCATGGAGAACATAGATAAAGGAACAGTTTTTTGAAGGAAATACAAATCCCATGCAATGGTCCTTGAGGCATTTAACCTAAGGAAATAATTAAGGGTGTGCACAAAGGCGTCGTTTAAGGCTGGTCATCTTGGTGATGTGCATAGCAGCAAAAAATGGAAATAATCTAGATGTCTCATAAAAGGAGATGCGATAATTAAATACTTTATTCATAAATGAAATAGCTTGCAGTCCTTCAAAAAAATTTGTAGTAATGAGTTTATTGATATGGGAAAATATTCCAGATAGTTAACTTATTAACTTTGTGACTTGAGGCAAATTACTTAACTTCTCTGCCTCGGTCTCCTTATCAGTAAATGGGAATATTAATATTGCCTTCCTTATAGTTATCGTGAGGGTTAAATGAGTTATACGTAAGAATACTTGGAATTATACCTTCCCTATAGTAAGCATTTATATATAAGCTGTAATTACTATTATGTGAAGTAAAATTTATTTTTTTAATTGTTTTCTTATATTTTTATTTATTATTGAGAGAGAAACAGAGCATGAATGGGAGAGGGGCAGAGAGAGAGGGAGACACAGAATCGGAAGCAGGCTCCAGGTTCTGAGCTGTCAGCACAGAGCCCGACGCAGGGCTCGAACCCACTAACCTTGAGACCATGACCTGAAGTCGGCCACTTAACCGACTGAGCCACCCAGGCACCCCATGTGAAGTAAAATTTAAAAACAATGTGTATGGTATGCTATTACTTACAAAATATATATATACACAGGAAAAATGGTATGAAACACTTCAAAATGTTTTTTTTTAATGTTTATTTTTTGAGACAGAGAGAGACAGAGTGCAATCGGGGAGGGGCAGAGAGAGAGAGGGACACACAGAATCCAAAGCAGGTTCCAGGCTCCAAGCTGTCAGCACAGAGCCCAACGCAGGGCTTGAACCCATGAACCATTAGATCATGACCTGAGCTGAAGTCGGACACTTAACCAACTAAGCCACCCAGGTGCCCCTGAGATACTTCAAAATGTTAAGTTATTGCTTGGTATTAGAAATAATGCTGTACCGTTTACTGTTTTGCCTTTTTTTTTTTACGATAAATGTATGTCTTGTGTAACCTAAAAATAATAATAATTTTTAAAGAAAACAAAGCAGAAAAAGATCATTCCTTTAGTAGGGGAGTGAGAGTGACTGGAATTTCCCACCCTGTCTGTACCCTTCTTGTTAGCTCATATGGCTGGTGTTTAAAAGAGTCTTCCCTCTTCTGAAAGGAGAGACGCAGAGCAGAGACGGACCCACACTTCCAGGATGCCCTTAGGCAGTGGCAAGTTTTTAGCAGAGTGGGGCTGACAATATAGAACCAACACTGAACTCTAGAGGTGAACAGGATATGAGTCATCACCCTGTTATTTTGTCAAGTTGACTATAATTGTTTCTATGTTTTCCTTGGAGGTGTGAATGTGAAGTGATGAGACTAATTAAAAAAAAAAACACAAATAAAATCTTTTTTTTACATTTATTTATTTTTGAGAGACAGAGAGAGACAGAGCATGAACAGGGGAGGGGCAGAGAGAGAAAGAGACACAGAATCTGAAGCAGGCTCCAGGCTCTGAGCTAGTGGTCAGCACAGAGCCTGATGCGGGGCTCAAACCCACAAATCGTAAGATCATGACCTGAGCCAAAGTCAGACGCTCAACCAACTGAGCCACCCAGGTGCCCCCAAACAAACCACAAATATACCAGAAGATGAAACCTAAATAAGTGGCTCAGCTCCCTTCAAAGGTCTCATTTTGAGAAATCACACACTTATTTACAAATTTTTGCTATGGTTCATATAATTTTTTGGATTTGGGGGGGAAGAGGGAAGTCAAACCAATTGACCTCAAAATTGGTTTGGATGAAATATTTTTCCAGCTTCTAATTTATTAAAATTGTGATAACTGAGTGCTTTTCTTTTTTTAATTTTAGAAAGAGAAAGCGCAAGGGGGCTAGAGGGGCAGAGAGAGAGGGAGAGAGAATCTTAAGCGGGTGCCATGCTCAGTGCAGAGGCCTACATGGGGCTCTATCCCACAACCTTGGGATCATGACCTAGCCAAAATCAAGAGTTGGATGCTCAACTGACTGAGCCACCCTGGTGCCCCAATACTAAGACAGAGTGATGCAGTGAAATGGGTGTCATTCAAGTGTTTCTAGTAGCATTATAAATTAATAAAAACGGACTGGAAAGCAATTTGGAAGTCTTCATTTTACTAGTGAGAAGACAAAGGCTCATGGAGAAAGATGCCAAGGTCACAGCTGTGAGAGGCAGAACTGGATTTTAACCTAGGCTGCCTTCAGACATATGTTTTCAAGACTCAGTGCTCCCACCATTTGCGTAAGTTTATTTGGTTGACTTATATTGATGGACAGGAAGAGGAAAGCTTGCATGGGGAAGACAGCCTGGTGTCCCATTGCCCAGCCTTGAGGATCTGCTTGTATCTGAGTTCTATGGAGAGAGGAATTGCAAATTAAAACTGTTCTCCTATTTCTTTTTTTTTTAATGTTTATTTATTTTTTAGAGAGTTAGTATGTGTGTGTGCGCGCACGCTTGCACACTAGTCAGGGAGAGGCAGAGAGAGAGGGGGACAAAGGATCTCAAGTGGGCTCTGTGCTGACAGCAGCAAGCCAGATGCAGGGCTAAAACTCATTAACAGCAAGATGGTGACCTGAACCGAAGTCAGATGCTTAACCAACTGAGCCACCCAGTAGCCCCTGTTTTCCTATTTCATTCCAAGTCTCAAGCAGAGCTACTCTGGGGCCCAAGTGACAGAATGTGGAAAGGTAAAGGAGAATGGTCTCTTCCACCATTTTTGAAGTATACTCCACTTTGTCACAACGTGGATTTTGAGGAATTGCTCCATTATTTTGGGGTGGACACAAATTGCGAGGTCATCAGGGTTAGAGAAGTCCCAACCCTGGCCAAGAATCCTAAGAGGTTCCTTAGACAGTGATGCTGGTGCCCAAAGTAGGATCAGATTCGTGTGATGGACATTCCTTGTCTATATCTAGATTCTTAGGAGATAACTCCAAGGACTCTATCATTTAACCAGATAAGACTTAGCACTTGGGAGCATGGGAATGATTTGTTCCTTGAGGCCCAAGGAAGGGCAGGTGATAAGAACTTACCATCAGTCCTACTCTAAACAAAAAGAGTTTGGGTGGCACTTGCCAACCCCTTAAGGACATGATTCACCTGAAATACTGAAAGGAATGCAAATAAATGGCACTTGAAGAAATAAGAAGATATAATGAATAATCCAATAAAGAGAATATAAAAGTAACATTAGGTAGATAAAATGTTTCAAAAATATCATTGGCTGGGGCACCTGGGTGGCTCAGTTGGTTAAGCATCCGACTCTTGATTTCAGCTCAGGGCATTATTTCACAGTTTGGTTCCTGAGATCGAGCTCCACGTAGGGCTCTGCACTGACAGCGTGAGCCTGCTTGGGATTCTCTCTGTCCCTTCCCTGCTCATGCTTTCTTTCTCTCTCAAAATAAATAAACTTAAAAAAGAAAAAAAAAAAAACATTGGCTGAACCTGATGATCATCCAAATCTCCCCAACCCACCCTATTGGACTCTTTGGTATGCAGGGGTATTTGGGTAGCTCAGCAGGTTAAGCATCTGACTCTTGATCTCTGGGTCATGAGTTTAATTCCTGTGTTGGGCTCCACACTGATCAGTTTCAGGTGTACAATATTGTGATTCAACACTTCCATGCATCATCCAGTGCTCATCACAAGTGTACTCCTTAATGCCCATCCCCTATTTAACCTCTCCCTCCACCCCTCTGGTCACCATCAGTTTGTTTTCAATAGTTAAGTGTTTCTTGATTTGTCTCTGTCTCTTTTTCTCCCCCTTTGCTCATTTGCTTTGTTTCTTAAATTCCATATATGAATGAAATCATATGGTATTTGTCTTTCTCTAATTTATTTTACTCTCTTTAAAGTTGTATGATATACTATAGCTATACCATTTAATCATATCCCTATTGATGGATATTTATTTTTCAGTTTTTTTCTGAAATACCAATAGCAGACCCTAGTAATACATCCTCAAACATATGTGCTAGTATTTCTGTAAGATAAAGACTGAGAAGTAGAATCACTCTATCATACTCATATGGAAGGTGTCTAATAAGAATTTCCAGAGTGATAGAAGCATGTGAGTCATTAATCAGGATCTTGACTTAGGTAGGCAATATTTAATTATGGAAAGAAAGCACACTGGACTTGAAGACAGAAGACCTAAATCCTGATGGTGGCTCTACCATTTATCTTGAGAAATTTTGTTTGTTTTTTATTTATTCAAAAATATTTACTGGATTCTGCGTACTCTGTGCCAGGCACAATGTTAGAGACTAGGAATACAAAGATGAGGGGCACCTGGGTGGCTCAGTAGGTTGAGCATCTGACTTTGGCTCAGATCATGATCTTGCAGTTCATGAGTTCGAGCCCAGCATTGGGCTCTGTGCTGACAGCTTAGAGCCTGAAGCCTGCTTCAGATTCTGTGTCTCCCTCTCTCTCTGCCCCTTCCCCGCTCACGCTCTGTCTCTATCAAAAATAAATAAACATTTAAAAAATTTACAAAGATGAATAAGGCATAGAAATTTACAGGGGCACCTGGGTGGCTCAGTCAGTTGGGTGCCTGACTCTTGGTTTTGGCTCGGGTCACGATTTCATGATTTTTGGGTTTGCAGGCTCTATGCTTGACAGTGCAGGGTCTCCTCGGGATTCTCTCTCCCTCTCTCTTTGCCCCTGCTCATGCTCTCTCTCTCAAAATAAATAAATAAACTTAAAAAAATTTCTTTAAATATTTACAGTGATTGGTATGGTGGGGAGATGGGCAGGCGAACAGATACCACTTGCTCACTGTGTCACCCTGGGAAATTGCTTAACCTCCTGAACATCTGTTGTTGTTTTTTTTATATATAATGAGTAATAGTCCCTATGTGGTAGGATTGTTATTCAATGAAATAATGTAGGAGAAGTATATGTCACAGTGCCTGGCACATAGTATGCACTCAATAAATGGAAGCTATTGTTACTGTTTTAGTAACAGGCTAACTATAATAAGTAACTTTTTATAGTTGCTATGAGAGAAGTTCTAACCTCTCTGAACTCATTTCTACAGTACTAGATGAACTGTTGAGGCAAAAATATACCCTATGCAAAGTGGCATTTGGTAAATATTAGTTTCTTTTCTTGCATTTTTATGTTGAGATGGAAGATAAATAAGCAGGTGGAACTGCAAACATCATACGTTTGAACACAGCAGTGATCCTTCCAATCCGTGTGTCATAGAACCAATTCTGGCCACTTCTTTAGCCATACAAGTTTCACCTCTGGTCACATCTGAGCATCTGGAATGAGGCTGCACACTTCCCTGCCCACAGACAGAATGTTCACATAGCTCAGGGCTAGCGGCCGGCCACCTCCTGCAGAGGATTTCTTTTCTCCCAGTTTGCTAAGCAAACAGCTTATATCCCATACCGAATGGGATTCACTTTTTTCCCTTGACACTGACTTTTGTGAAATAGATGTTTTTCTTTCTCACATTGATATAAAATAAGAATTAAAGGAAGTGTATCTTGATACCAAAAATTTTGAGCTTTAGTTACTAATTAAATTTAAAGATAAGTCTAGAGGCATATTTAAGCTGAATTAAATGATAGAAAAGAATCATTTATACATATTTTGGGTAAGTTCTCTGTTTTAGGGATTAAGTAGTGTCTAGTTACTAGATACATTGTGTTTTGTTTGTTTATTTGTTGTTTTTTTTCCTGTCTCTCTACTTCCCTGGAAGGTTTTAAAAGCACTGACATTCATTTCCCCTGTCTGGATGTGTGCTCGGCCACGCGGATCATCCCACATTCCCCTGGGTTTTTATAAGCTGATTTTCCTGGCAGAGATAGTGCAGTGCAATGGTCTAGAGCCCAAAGTTTAGAGTCAGGCCGACTTGGATTTGAATTCTAGCTCTTTTATCTACTTGCTCTGTGACCTTTCCTGGCACATAGTAGGCACTCAGTATCTAGCTGTTGAATCATATTCAGTTGAGCTAAACATCTATTGAGCTAAACACAAGAGCTGTGTCACTAGGTAGCTGTCATTCCAAAATTGACAGTCAACTCTGACATGGACATGCTTGAATGGTTTGTAAGTCATGATTTCAACTTCCTGCATTGCAGACATCTCAGTTAATATTCCATTCCACTCACCTGACCATTAGAAGGAGAGAACAAACTAATAGAAATATCTAACTTAGCAGCTAAGAGGATGAGCTTTGGTCTAGTTAGATCCAGGCTTCCGTCCTGGCTCTAGCACTGCCGTTACTTCATCTCTGAGAACATCAGTTTTCTCATCTGTGAAAAGGGGATAATCATAGCACCTATCTCATCAAGTTACGGTGAGGATAGTGCTTTCCATATAGTACCTTCTCTTTTCCTGGGATAGTCTTTCCTCATGTTTTACTCCTGCTTTTTCAGCTTGACTGTCACTTCTTCCAGAAAGCCTTCCCTGCCACCCATGGTAGGTTGGGTTCACTGTTATACTCTCTCTAAAGTACCTGCCAATTACTCTGTATAATGACTTCAACTACTCACTTCCTTTCCGGATTGTGAACTCCCATAGGATAGGGATGGTGTCTGTCTCATTAATTCTTGCGTGCCCAGTGCCTAACAGTCCCTTGGTACATAATATTTTGGGTAGACTGTATTTGTTTTTTTATTTTTATTTTTTTAATGTTTATTTTTGAGAGAGAGAGAGGACAGAGTGTAAGCGGGGGCGGGGGGGGGACAGAGAGGGAAGGAGACACAGAATCCGAAGCAGGCTCCAGGCTCTGGAAGCTGTCAGCATAGAGTCTGATGTGGGGCTTGAACTCACGAACCAGGAGATCATGACCTGCGCCAAAGTTGGACGCTTAACCGACTGAGCCACCCAGGTGCCCCGGTTTTTTAAAATGTTTATTTATTTTTGGGAGAAGAGAGAGTCCGAGCAGGGGAGGAGCAGGAGGGGTGGGGGGACAGAGGATCCAAAACGGGCTCCATGCTGAGAGCCGCAAGCCCCGATGCAGGGCTCAAACCCATGAACCATGAGATCATGACCTGAACTGAAATTGAATGCTCAGCTGACTGAGGCACCCAGGTGCCCTGGGTGGAATATATTTGTTAACTGACTGAACTAATGAGATAATAATGCACATATACATAGAGCCTAACATTTAGCAAGCTCTTAATAAATAGGATATAATATTATTAGCAACACAGCATTGGTCCTGTGTTTATTCATCTTGAGAAAACTAGTGTAGTAAGAGGAGCAACAAATTAGAGATAGGTATTGTGAATCTAGCTCTGTATCTTCTTTGTTATATGATATGTCCTTGGCCAAATCTTTATTCTTCCCATTTCTCCACTATTAAAATGAACATAAGATATTCACCCTCATGTCCAACTCATCTTGGTTCCTCTAAAGTCTGCCCTTTGCCAGACAGGTCAGGTTGTCCTGTCCCAGAGTTTCTAGATATAGATCCTATACTGCACTAGCACTCCTCTGTTTCCTCAGCTGCTAATTGTTGACCCCTGACCTTTCTCCATTCTGACTGCCTAGCCCCTTAGTTCGCTACACCAATTGGCTACCTCCCAGCTTCCAGCCTTGAACTACACTGGTCCTCACGATGAAGTCCAAAATCCTTACGGTACCAACTAGAGCCTTATATTCTTCCCATCTTCCCCTTACTCACTGTGCTCCAAACACTGGGCTTTCCTGAAGTTTCCTGGAGGCAATAGCCTCCCTGAGTCAAGACCTTTGGACATGGCAGTCTCTCTGCTTGGATCATTGCCCCTCTGCCTTTATCACGTTAACCTCTGCTTAGTTAATCTTACTGCTTCGACTTTAATATCACCACTTCAGGGAGCATTACTTGGCTCCCTTGGAAGGAATTAGATTTCCCTGTTACATGCCCTCTTCCTTGTAGGTCTGGCACAATACATCGTTGAACCTTCACATTTTAAGAGAAGTTGAAAATCTGACCTTAAAGGTGGAATTTCAGTTTTTAACGCTAGAAAGTAATTTAAAAATTATAAAATACCGAGGACTAAACCAAAATATCTGTAGGTTAGTGACCACCTGTGGCCTGCCTGTTTGCAACCTGAGCTGTTCAACCTTTGCCTATACTTAGTAACTATTCCTGTGTTAATCATCACTTGTCACTCCATTTAACTGTCCACTCTATGCCAGGCACTGTGATTGGTGCTTTACATACATGATTTCATGTAATATCCAAAACCACCTGTGATGTCAAGTAAGGTTCAAATAGGTTAAAACACCTGCCAAAGGTCACAAACCTTAAGTGGTAGGGCCAGGTACTAAAGGTCTTTCCCCTGCACTCTTGTGTGCCAACGTACAATTTGTCAGTTATTGAATGGGAGAAGCTTCCGAAGCTCTGCCTAACAACAACTGGTAATATTTGTTGTGGGCTCACTATGTGCCACCCATTGTGCTAAGCAGTTGACACGGTCTGATTCAGTCTTCACAACATCCATACAGAGGAGCTATTGTTACCATCACCATTTTATAGATGAGAAAACTGAGGTATAGAAGAGGTATTTGATTTATCCAAGGTAAAGCCAGAAAATCTGACGCCATAGTCCCCACTCTTAGGAATTACCATCACCGCTTTGGGGTGGTGGCGGAGTTGTGGGCTGCAGGGGAGAGGGAAACATTTGTGTACCTCTCTGATTCAGAGCCCCACAAAGGACTCAACTGAGAGAGGAATCCCCCTAGGTTATTTCTATGACCAGCTATTGAGAGATTTGGCCTGCAGGTGGCAGCAACATTAACGGTCTCTAAATTCTGCAACCGTTCAATGCTACAGCAGGGAAGCTTTAGACCGTCAGAGTCGCTCATTTGCATATTGCTCTCTGATTGGTCCGATTCATTTTTGCCAGTTAACCGGACTCGGTTCTCAGCCCAGGGAGAAAGGCCAGGTTTGTAGAGCCCTTCGCATCTGTGAAAGAGCTTTCTGAATTTGAAACCGTGGCGAAGTCATCCGGTCCAACAACCATCGCAGTGATTTTAAGCTGTGAGAGGCGGAACCCTGTTTCAGTGATTCCCCCGACACTTTTTGAGAGCTTAGCTTTAAAAAAACAAATTCTGGAGGCGCCTGGGAGGCTCAGTGGGTTAGATGTCTCACTTGATTTCAGCTCCGGTCCTGATCTCACAGTTTCGTGAGTTCGAGCCCTGCATCAGGCTTTGTGCTGACAGCATGGAGCCTGCTTGGGATTCTCTTCCCCTCTCTCTCTCAGCCCCTCCCTCCCCTGCTTGTACTCTCTCTCTCTTTCTCTCTCTCAAATAAATAAGCTTTAAAAAATTCCTTTTTGGTTATTATTGTTTTTTGGTACAGTAGCGTCTACATTTAAGGAAAAATTCAATAGCCCAAAAAGTTATACAGTGTGAAGTCTGTTTCTCTATCACACCCTATTAAACCACACTATTTTCCCACCACAGAGAAAAGCTTGTGTAGTCTTCCAGGGAAAGACTGTAGATATAAAAGTATTTATACATGTTCTTTAAATAAATGATAACCTAAAACTATTAACTTTTCTGGAAGAAAATTTAGGGGGAAATTTCTGTGATCTTGGGCTAGGCAAAGATTTCTTAGGTGTGATATGATTCGTAAGAGGGAAAAAAATGGATGAATTAGGCAATCAAAATTTTATTTAAAAAGTTTTTTAACATTTATTTATTTTTGAGAGACAGAGAGAGGCAGATCATGAGCAGGGGACGGGCAGAGAGAGAAGGACACACAGAATCAGAAGCAGGCTCCAGGCTCTGAGCTGTCAGCACAGAGCCCGACGCGGGGCTCGAACCCACGAACCGTGAGATCATGACCTGAGCCGAAGTCAGACACTTAACCAACTGAGCCACCCAGGTGCCCCTAAAAACAATTTTTTAAAATGTGACAATACCAAATGCTGATAAGCACACAAAGCAACTGGAACTCATTCTTGCTTGTGGACATGCAAAATGGTGCAGCCACTTTGGAAGAGAGTTTGGGTGTTTTGTTTTGTTTTGCTTTGTTTTTTAGTAATGTCAGATGTATACTTACAACTCAGCAAGCCCAGTCCTAGCTATTTGCCCAGAAGAAATAAATACTTATCTTTACACAAAAATCTGTACATGAATTGACAAAAACTGGAAACAGTCCCAATGTCCTATAACTGGTTAATGCAGAAACAAACTATGGTATATCAATACAATGGGATACTATTCAGCAATAGAAAGGAACAAATTACTCATACATGCAACAATATGAATGAACCCCATATGCATTATCTAATTGAAAGTAATCAGACTCAAAAAGCTATATCCTTTTTTATTCCACTTATATGACTTCTCGAAAAAGCCAAATCATAGGAACAGAAAACAGTGGATGCCATCAGCTGTGTAGGGGGAAGGGATTGACTACAAAAGATAGCATGAGGTAATATTTTGGGGTGATGGAACAGTTCTTACCTAGATTATTATGGTGATGGTTACACAGGTATATGCATTTGACTCATAAAACTGAATACCAAAGGGGCGCCTGGGTGACTCAGTTGGTTAAACATCTGACTTCAGCTCAGGTCATGATCTCACCTTTCATGAGTTCAAGCCCTTCACTGGGCTCTGCACTGACAGCTCAGAACCTGGAACCTGCTTCAGATTCTGTGTCTCCCTCTCTCTCTCTCTCTCTCTCTCTCTCTCTGTCCCTCCCCTGCGTGTGTTCTCTCTCTCGCAAAAAGTAAATAAACATAAAAAAAAAGTTTTATAAAGAACTGAACACCAAAAAGAATGAAATTTACTGTATGCAGAAAATCAAAAACAAAAACTACTTGGGGCACCTGGGTGGCTCAGTTGGTTGAGCGTCCAACTTCAGCTCAGGTCATTATCTCACGGTTCATAGGTTTGAGCCCCACATCAAGCTCTTTGCTGTTAGCACAGAGCCCATTTCGGATCCTCTGTCCCCCTCTCTCTTCCCCTCTCCCACTCATGCACACGTGTGCTCTCTTACAAAAATTAATAAACATTAAAAAAAACTTTAAAAAACAAGACAAGGGTCATCTTGTCGTTTAAGTGTCAGACTCTTGATTTTGGTTCAGGTCACGATCTTACGGTTAGTGTGTTCCAGCCCCATATCGGGGTCTGTGCTGAGAGAGTGGAGCTTGCTTGGAATTCTCTCTCTCCCTCTCTCTCTGCCCCTCCCTGCTTGTGCTCTCTCTCAATAATAAATAAACATTAAAATAATAAATAAATAAACAAACAAAACAAAAACAAAACCCAGGGGCACCTGACTGGCTCAGTCAGTGAAGTATGTGACTCTTGATCTCAGTGTTGTAAGTTTGAGCTCCACGTTGAGTGTAGATTACTTAAAACAAAACAAAACAATATTCTCCCCTTGCTTCCCCACCAAAGCCATTGATTTCAGCATGGTATAACAGCAGTTGTTGAAATAAATAAATTATTTTTTTCTTACCGAAAAAAAGTGGGGGGGGCGGTAGAATATTTTGCACACTGCTCTACTCCATGCTTTTTAAAACATTTTTTAAATGTTTATTTAATTTTGAGAGAGAGAGAGAGAGAGAGACAGAGCAGGAGTGGGGGAGGGGCAGAGAGAGAGGAGCTAGAGAATCCAAAGCAGGCTCCAGGCTCCCAGCTGTTAGCACAGAGCCTGATGTAGGGCTCGAACCCATGAACTGTGAGATCATGACCTGAGCTGAAGTCAGCTGCTTAACCAACTGAGCCACCAAGGCACCCCTGCTCCATGTTTTAAAAAAAATTTTTTTTAACATTTATTCATTTTTGAGAGACAGAGAGAGACAGAGAGTGAGTGGGAGAGGGGCAGATAGAGAGAGACACACAGAATCGAAAGCAGCTCCAGGCTTGGAGCTGTCAGCACAGAGCCTGTCTTGGGGCTTGAACCCACTGACAGTGAGATCATGATCCAAGCTGAAGTTGGATGCTTAAAGGACTGAACAATTCAGGCGCCCCCCTGACTTTTTTTTAAAAAAATAGACAACTGGGGCGCCTGGGTGGCTCAGTCCATTAAGCATCTGACTTCGATTCAGAATATCTTGTGGTCGTGGGTTCGAGCCCCATGTCGGGTTCTGTGCTGATAGCTCCAACCCTGGAGTCTGCTTTGGATTCTGTGTCTTCCTCTCTTCTGCACCTCCCCTGCTCACACTCTGTCTCTCAAAAAATAAAATAAAATGTTAAAAAATAAAAAAAAATAGAGAACAATTTCAAGCATATAGAAAACTAGAGACATCTATGTAACAAACACTCTGGTCCTGTCACAACTTTGTCAAATCTTAATGTTTTATCTTTTTTTCTTAAAATTGTTTTCAAGAAATAAAATATCAGATACACTGGTATATCCCTCCTTTCACCCATGCCTTTCCCGTCTCCCCAAGAAGTAATCATTTGCCTGAATATTTTATTTCCACACATGATTTTATATTTTTGCTATGTATAGATATATCCTTAAACAGTGTATAGTGTTGTTTGGGATATTTTAAAATTTTATATGCATGGTATCAGGCCATATATGACCTCCTACAACTTGGTTCTTTTCTCTCAACATTTTGTTTTGTCTATGTTGATCCAGTTTTAGTTAATTCACTTTAACCGCTTTGTGCTATTCTATATCATGAGTATATCACAGTTGATTTGTGCATTCTCCAGTAGATGCATATTTAGCTTATCTTCAATTTTTGTTTTAGATTTCAAACAGTACTACAATGAACATCCTTGCACCTGTGGCCTGTGTCCAGGTTCATTGTTGAAAAATTGGAAACTTAATAAAAATAGAAAGACAAAAAGTAGTATTACTCATAGCAGTAATTGTTTATTGAGTACTTAACATATATCAGGTACAGTGCTGGCTACTTTATGTATGTTACTTTGCTTAATTATCACATCAACTTACATATTAGGCACTATTATATTTCCCATTATACAGTGAGGGAACTGAACCTTAACCAGTTTCAGTAACTTGGGCAGTGGCACACAGATAGGAAGTGGCAGAACAGTTTTTTATTGCCAGAGCTTATGGTCATAGCATTATACACCAGTAGTGCCCATGAGCCCCAAATCCAGAAATATTAATGGTTAGAAAGAGTGTTTACTGCTAATTGGTCTCTCAGAAGACAAGAGGCCTGGCACAGGCCACTTCCCATTTAAAAAACTATGCTGAGGGGCACTTGGGTGGCTCAGTCAGTTAACTGTCTGACTTCAGCTCAGGTCATGATCTAATGTTTTGTGAGTTTGAGACCCGCATTGGGCTTGGTGCTGACAGCTCAAAGCCTAGGCCTGCTTCAGATTCTGTGTCTCCCCCTTTCTTTGCCCCTCCCCCCTTCATGCGCTATCTCTCTCTGTCTCTCAAAAAATGAATAAACATTAAATTTTTTTTTTAAATAGGGGGTGCCTGGGTGGCTCAGTCGGTTGAGCGTCCGACTTCGGCTCAGGTCATGATCTCACGGTTCATGGGTTCGAGCCCCGCGTCAGGCTCTGTGCAGACTGCTAGCTCAGAGCCTGGAGCCTGCTTCAGATTCTGTGTCTCTTTCTCTCTCTGCTCCTCCCCTGTTCACTTTCTGTCTCTCAAAAATAAATAAATGTAAAAAAATATAATACACACACAGAAGAGTATCTATATCCTATTAATGAACTTTTACAAATTGAAGATACCCATGGACCGAGCACCCAGGTCCAGATCAAAAAGCAATATTATCAGCCTCCAGAAAACCCCCTCTCACCTTCTTCTAGATACTGTTCTTTCACCCGGAAGGGTGGCTGCTGGCCTGACTTTCAACAGAATATTTTTGCCCGATTTTTATTTTATATTTGTGAAACCATACAGTATATACTCCTTCGGTCTAGCTTCTTTCACTTAATATTATTTGTGAGAAGCATCCATGTGTTTGAGTGTCGTGTATTACAGGGCACAAAAGGCATATGGGGCAACACGACATTTTGCAAAGAATGACGAGCACCACCGAGTCTTTTGTCAAGGTTGTCACAGGCCATCACCTTGAAGAGAGGGTGTTAAATTGGATCTAATGTAGAAAATGGACAAACCTGAGCACTGCAAGGGGCGATCTGGCACCCCTGTTACCTTACCTCGTGTCCGCACCGAGCTACCTTAGCTTTTAGCTGAAGCTGCAGAAAACAGTTTAGTAAGGGCTTCACTTCTTCCATCTTTCTGCATTCTGTCCTGGAGCTTTTCCTAAACCAAGATATAGGACTCTGGTGGGACCCTGTTCTGAATGCAAGAGGAGTTGATGCTCCCTGGGGTAACCCTAATTCATGGGGGATGGGAGCCAGTGGACAAATACTTCTCAGAGCAGTCCTTGGGTGGACAAATGTTGAGAGGCATTCTAGACAATCCTCACATGGTTTTGGTAGGATCTAGCCCCAGGTGCCCATAGCAGTGCTCACTTGGTAATAATGCACCCTTGTGTTGGCTCCTTCTTCCCTGTTTTACGGTAGGCTCTCACATTAAGTCCCTGGAATCACCTTCCAAATAAGTTACCTGCAACTAGTACTTGTCTCTGGTTATGCTTTTGGGGGGGAATCCTAATGTAAGGCGTATGTAAAATACCTGGTACATGATAGATGCTCAAGGAAAAATAGGAGTTTTTATTATTGCTGCTATTAATAGTACTGTTACCACCATCATTACTTACCTGGGATTTCATAATTGCCATCCCTATCCATACCCTTCCCCGTGAATGATATTGAAATTCCACAATTACAGCAATTTTTTTCCACTGAAGGATTTTCTTTTTTCAACAGTTTTTTAAAAATGTTTATTTATTTATTTTGAGAGGAGGGAGGGGCAGAGAGAGAGAGAGAGAGAGAGAGAGGATCTCAAGCAGGCTCCACACTCAGCAAGGAGCCCAACGTGGAGCTCAGTCCCACAATTGTGAGATCATGACCTGAGCTGAAATCAAGAGCCCAATACTCAACAACTGAGCCACACAGGTGCCCCAACATTTTTTTTAAGTTTGTTTATTTTGAGAGAGAGAGCATGTGCACACATGGAGAAGAGGCAGAGAGAGAGAGGGAGAGAGAGAGAATCCCAAGCAGGCTCCATACTGTCAGTGCAGAGGCCAATGCAGGGCTTGAACTCAGAGATTATGATCTGAGCCAAAATTAAGAGTTGGCCAGTTAATCGACTGAGCCACCCAGGCACCCCCCAACAGTTTTTCTATTATACTATTTTTCAGGTTTAGTGAGGTATAATGATGAGCAATAAACTTCACATATTTAAAGTGTTTTGATAAGTCTTGATATATTGAAAACTCATCATACAGCCTTGAAAACATAACCATGATCAAGATAATTAATATACCCATCACCCCCAAAAGTTTCCTTATCCCCTTTATAATCTCTGCCTGCCATACCTCTGCCTTCTTGGCTCCCCAAGTGACCACTGATCTTTCTTTCACTAGAGTTTGCTTTTCCTAGGATTTTATACAAATGGAGTCATACAGAATGTACTCCTTTATGTCTGGCTTCTTTTAAACTCAGCCTAATAATTTTAAGATTCACCATGTTATGCATATTAATAGTTCATTCCTTCCTATTGTTGAAGAGTATCCATTGTATAAGTATCCATTCACCTTTTGAAGGACATTTGAGTTGTTTCCAGTCTTTATTTTTATTATTTTTTAATGTTTATTTATTTTTTAGAGACAGAGAGACAGAGCGTGAGCAGGGGAAGGGCACAGACTCTGAAGCAGGCTCCAGGCTCTGAGCTGTCAGCACAGAGCCCGACGTGGGGCTCGAACTCACGAACTGTGCGATCATGACCTGAGCTGAAGTCGGCCACTTAACCTACTGAACCATCCAGGGGCCCCTCCAGTCTTTAGCTATTATAAATAAAGCTGCTATGAACATTCATGTTCAGTGAAGTCTTTGTGTAGATGCATGCTTTCAGTTTGTCTTGGGTAAATACCTACAGTGTAATGGTTAGACCATATGGTAGGTGCATATTTAATTTTTTTAATTAAAAAAATTTTTTAATGTTTCTTTTTGAGAGAGAGAGAGAGAGAGACAGAGTGCAAGTGGGGGAGGGACAGAAAGAGAGGGAGACACAGAATCCAAAGCAGACTCCAGGCTCTGAGTTGTCAGCACTCAAACTCACGAATCACAAGATCATGACCTGAGGTGAAGTTGGACGCTTAACTGACTGAGCCACACAGCTGCCCAGATGTATATTTAATTTTTAAAGAAACTGCAATACTCCTTTCCTAAGTGGTTGTATCATTTTACAATGCCACCAACCGTGAATGAGAATTCTTGTGGCTCTACATTCTTGTTAACACTTGATCACTTGATATTACAAGTCACGGTGTGTAGATTATCTCATTGTGGTTTTAATTTGCATATCCCAAACATCTTTCATGGTTTATTTGCCACAGGTTTATCTTCTTTGGTAAAGCATCTGTTCAAATCATTTTTTAAACTGGGTTGTTTGCCTTAATGAGTTGAAATTGTTTTAGTTATTAGTCCTTCGTGGCATGTAGGTTTTGCTGCTATTTCATCCCAGTGTGTGGCTTACCTTTTCATTTTCATACATGTCTTAAAGAGCAAAATTTTTCATTTTAATGACTTACAATTTATCAACTTTTTCTTTTATGGACTGTGTGTTTGCAAGTCATATAGATTTTTTCCCCTCATTTTCCTCTAGCAGCTTTAGGTATACTTAGCTCTAATTTGGGCTGTGGCACAATGGGGTTGGCATTTAGCAAGATCATCTGGTAGCAGCAAGGTTGGTGTTTGTAGGAAGATTGCCTGGAGGCCTGAAACTAGTGAGACTAGTGAGAGAGGACCATGGCTTGCTCTAGTTAATGGTGATGGAGGAAATGGAATGGTGAGGTATATGGTATATAGATTTACTGGACTTAGTGGGCTGAAGGAGGTGTCAAGAATGATTCCCGGATTACTTCTTTATACACTAAATTGAGGATAACTTACTTATTTTTTGTAAGAATTTATTTTTAAGTAATCTCTATACCGAAGGAGGGGCTGGAACTTAGAACCCTGAGATCGAGAGTTGCATACCCTACTGACTGAGCCAGCCAGACACCTAGAGGATAACTTACGTATAAATTTTTGTACTTCAAACTGGCCCTCAATAGTTTGTCTGTCTGTCTTTCTTTCTTTCTCTTTTTAAGTTTATTTATTTACTTTGAGAGAGAGAGAGCGAGCGAGCGAGAGAGCGATCTTGGGAGGGGGAGATGGAGAGAGAGAATCCTAAGCAGGCTCCATCCGAGCTGTCAGCTCAGAGCCAGATGCAGAGCTCAAACTCATAAAACAGGAACTCATGACCTGGGCCAAAATCCAGAGTCAGAGGCTTAAACAACTAAGCCACCCAGGCGCCCCAATAGTGTTTTATTTTGCAAAATTACATTTTATATTTGACCAGATAGGGACTGGACACGGTTTTCTAAAACAGCACACTTGCCATCCAGCTCCCTCCCTACGCAGTGCCTGCAGCTGAGTACTCATTTCTGTCCTCCCGAGTCCAAAGACCTTTGCCCAAGGAAAGCAGCCCAAGTTTGTTAATACCGGGGGCGCCAGCAGCGGTTGGCGCATGCCCAGAGAGGCCGTGTGAGGCCGACAGCCCCGGAGCAGAGGGCGAGATGCTCCCGCCATCTTGTCCAGCCCGCAAAGCCCCTGGCCCTGGCTGGAGACTACAAATCCCGTGAGCCTCCGCGGGGCCACTTCCTACACCTCACTGTCTGGCCAGCTCCCGCTCCCCGTCCCGGGGCCGAAGGCTCTGGCTGCAGCCTGGCGGCGGGCGGGCCAGGTAGGATTTCCGGGGGAAGCTACTGTGGAGGCTGAGGAGGCGGCAGCGGCCACCCTGGTGAGTTTGGTGAGCAAAGGAAAGTGAGCGGAAAGTGCGCAGGGTCTGGTTGCTGGCGCCTCTTAGGCTCGCGCCGCGTTCAGGGTTCCGCAGGGAGGTCGCAGTCTGGGCGGGGGTAACGGCCCGAGCCGGGACCGCGTCGGTCCAGGGCGGGGCGGGCTGGGCCGGGGCCGCCGCCTCCTCCTCCGCCCTCTCACAACGGTCCCGCCGTGGTTTCTCCGCCTGCAGTGTGTCCCGCGAAAGCTGGCCCTCTCCGCCTCCCGCGACTTGGCGGAGCCCTTTTGTCTGGGCTGCCCCTTTGTGCCAGTGCGTGGGGTCGCCTCCTCCGGGGAGCCCTCCGGGCCGGTCCCTGATGGGGACCCGTTCCTGGGGATCCGGTTACGGTAACCGGAGCAGGTCAAAGTCCATTTTAAAAACCCGTCATCGGTCGGACCTCTGCATCCCGGCTGGGCAGAGCGGAGGCTCGGAGCCCGGCAGTGGCAGACGGAGTTTCTGTTGAAAACCCTCGAGGTTATTGTCTAACTCCGAAATGTAGCCCCGCGCGGCTTTGGGGTACGAGTCTCCAGACGTGTTTCTCGGTAGGGGGATGGGCCAGTGGAAAAGAAGTGAGCCCCCTCCCCTGGATACTGGGGACCGAATTTGCTGCCGTGTTTGTATAGGTTGCAGCGGTGATCGGGGAGCCAAAGAACCAGTGCGGTTGAGCAGAATGGTAGTTCACACACGTCTTGAATGAATCTCGGAGGAGAGAAAGTGATTTATAGGGCAGCGAGCAGGCTTTTCATTCATTGCATGCAGAAAAAAAGCTACAGGACTTCATCCAGGCGCCCGGTTCGTCTCCCTTCGTACTCGCAATCCTTTTATTTCTTCTGCTTGAAACAAAGTTGGAAGAAACGTCCATTAACAGAACGATCCGCGCTATAGCGAAACCAGAAACCTAGTAGCTTCAAGAAAGCAACAAAGAGACTAGTTCACAAAGTAATAGGAATGAAGCCCGTTTGAGGGAGGAGAGATCCTTACGGAAACCAGTGAATTATGTGAATTTAATCAAATTTTCTTAGATAGTGGTATGTTCCGTTGGAAGACAGCAAGCTTTCTAAACGCCACTGCGGAGGCTCCTTTTGAAAATAAGTAGTATTTCAGGTCTCTGAAATGAGGACAACCAGGACCCTTTTACATGAATCAGGGAAAGTTATTAAAGTTATATAGGTTAAATTCTCTCCCTAGTCAAGTAGGCAAAATAAAGCCTATTGTACTTTATTATTTTGATATCTCATAATGGAAGTGATTAACTCTGGAAATCCAGATTGTGTTAGTAATATTGTGTAGGGATGGAGTCTTTCATGCAGTTGTTCTCTTCAGTTTTTAATCCAGCAATGAGTAGGGATTTGGTCGTTTTCCTGGTTGTGTTTTGAAGAAGCATCCACGGAATTGCTCTAGAAGTTTTAAAAATCATCTAAGGAACAGGGGCTCTGGGGGTGGATCAGTCCCTTAAGCGTCAGACTCTTGGTTTCAACTCAGGTCATGATCTCAGGGTTTGTGAATCTGAGCTCCGCGTTGGGCTCTGAGCTGACAGTGTGTGGATGAAGCCTGCTTGGGATTTCTCTCTCTCTCTCTCTCTCTCTCTCTCTCTCTCTCTCTCTCTCTGCGCCTCCCCAGCTTGCTCTCTCTCTCTGTAAATAAACATTAAAAAAATAAGGAACGTCAGTTGCTAATGACTGGCTGTTATCTGTTCAAATATGACATTGCTATTAGTGTTATTTTTTTGAAAACAGCTCATCATATATATTATGTAATTTCTTACTACAGTTCTCTGAGCTGGTGGTACTCATTTTACTGCTGATAAATGTTCAGCCTCTAAAATGTTAAATGACTTGCCCAGAGTCACGCAGTTAACCTATATAGGAAATAGTAAACCATACTCCAGTCCAGTGCTCTTCCCGTTACTTCACACCTGTTACAATTACTCATTATATCACCCCGAACAGCTTATGATTTGACATTTAAATATTGGAGAAAAATAATGGAACTATTTTCTAATCAGAGCAAAGTGATTTATAAGGAACTGGAGTTTTTATTTTAAAAAATTTTAATGTTTATTTTTGAGAGAGAGGCACAGCGTGTGAGCAGGGGAGGGGCAGAGAGAGGGAGACGGAAGCAGGCTCCAGGCTCTGAGCTGTCAGCGCACAGCCTGACGCGGGGCTCGAACTCATGAACCATGAGGTCATAACCTGCGCGGAAATAGGACGCTCAACCAACTGAGCCACCCAGGCACCCCCAGAACTGGAGTTTTTAGAACATAAACAGTGTCCTACTAAGCCATAAATCATGCTGAACGTTGGTCCCATCACCTTGTTTGGTGGGATGCTGTCATTGCCTTGTGCTGAGACCCGATGGCAATTTTACGAGGCTCTGGAGGTGGAAGAGTGGTGAGTTAGTGGGCTGTGGTTTTGTCTAATCATTACCAAAAAGTTTTGACTAATATTTGCTTGAAGGTTTTTAAAGAAATATGTTGGGGAACATCTATACAGCACCTTTGGCTGCTGGAAGTAACATTGAAGAAAGAACTGAACTTCAGATTCTTTTCTAGCCAGAGTTAAGACTCAAGAAGATGCTTTCTTTAGTGTTTGCTTTTAGTAAAAACTTTTAATTAGTTTCAAATCTGCAGTTAAATCTTGGCGTTATGTCAGTACATGCCATGAATGTGACATCAGAAATAGAAACTTACTTCACCTCCTTTACTTAAATTCTTAGGTAAAATGCATAACATGCCAATGGAATTGAGTCAGTACAATTTGTCTAGCCTTTCTAACTAGTAGAAGCCTGTTTTAAATCTCTTTTATTATGCCATCATAATGGGAAGGAACTTTTTTCCTGGAGTGTTTTGCTGTTGGTCTACTTTATTTCCAAATCATTTCATTCATTCACTTAGTCAACATACATTTATTGGAAGCCTGTTGTGTTGTAGACAGTGGATCAGATTCCTAGGAACCCAGGAATCAGACCCTGAGGACAAAGCAGCGAAAACCAAGTCTTTTCCTTTTTTGGGGCTTACAGACTGATTAGGGGTGCGGTAGTTGGGCAAGTCAGACAGTAAATAAGTACTGAATAAAACCCTCTTTAATGTGCAGCCTTCTTTGAAGGTTAGTTTTCTTATCTTCAGCATGGGGATAGTCATTCCTGCTCTATCTAGCTTGTGGAATTATTTCCAGAAGTCAGAGGGTATTTGGTTGTATTATACCCTTTAGAAAAGGAAAAGGAGCATAGGAAAGGAAGAAGGTTGTTTATAAAGAAAGAGACCAAGAAAATGGATGGATTTTCTGGTCTAAGACAGTCTGATGTCTCATTGTAAAATGTTCTGTGACCGTCATGTCTTCATGGAGCACTCATTAAATAAGACTTACTTTTTAAAGTTAATTAATTAATTTAGGAAGAGAGAACAATTGGGCGAGGGGCAGAGAGAGAGAGAGAGAGAGAGAGAGAATCCCAAGTAGGCTCCAGGCTCCAAGCCCATGCGAGGGCTTGATCTCGTGATAGTGAGATAGCGAGATCATGACCTGAGTTGGATACTTAACCCACTGAGCCACCCCTGCGCCCCTCCTATAAGACCTTTGTATTTGTTCTGTATTGTCACAGTTAACTGTCTCAATGGCAAGGACTATGTATGTCCTAGTCCATTTCCTTACTGCTTAGCACATAGCACCAGGCATTTCTTTGGAGTTTTATAAATATTTGTTGAATGACTGAATTAATAATGCAAGTGGGCAGGGGCAGTTGTGGAGAATACCAGAGCACAAAATGCAGTGCCAAAAATGTTTCCTTTATTCAGCAGATTTTTATTTTGCCCATTGTGTGCTAGGATCCGGGTTATGTTCTGGAGGTACAGAGATGTAAAGGTATTGAGCCTCTGCCTTGAAAATCTTTTTTTTTAATTTATTTTTGAGAGACAGAGAGACAGAGTGTGACCGGTGGAGAGGCAGAGAGAGAGGGAGACAAAGAATCCAAAGCAGGCTCCAGGCTCTGAGCTGTCAGCACAGAGCCCGACACTGGGCTCGAACCCACGAACTGCAGGTTCATGACCTGAGCTAAAATCAGACTGAGCCCCCCAGGTGCCCCTGCCTTGAAAATCTTAGCAACATTGCAACACCTAATTGTGGTGTTCAGTACTAAGTGTTCAGTAGAGCTGTGTTTCAGTGTAGGAAATGGACCGAATGATTCTGTTTAGTAAACTATGAAGGAAGACATTACAGAGGAAGTGGTTTTGGAGCTTGTTCTTGAGGGAAGAATAAAAATTCACCCAGTAGACCCATTACTATTAAGCGTTTTCCAGCTTGACTCCCCCAGCCACTACCACCCCTAATCAGCCAGAGGAAGTAGAGTTTGGGCATAGGAATGGAGGTAAAAAGTATAAGGTGTGTGTCTGGAAAAGAGTGAGAAGGCTGGTATAGCTAAGAAGGTTTTGCAGTTGTTTTTTTTTTTTTAATGTTTATTTTTGAGAGAGAGAAAAGAGGGAGACAGAGCGCAAGGAGGGGCAGAGAGAGATGGAGACAGAATCTGAAGCAGGCTCTAGACTCTGAGCTGTCAGCACAGAGACTGACAGTGGGGCTCGAAACCATGAGATCATGACTTGAGCTGAAGTCAGACGCCTAACCAACTGAGCCACCCAGGCGCCCTGGCTTTTGCTGTTGGTTTTTAACATGTTTTGGTTCAGATGCCCCCTCTAGGAAATTTGAGGAGAACGATGGATTATCACCCCAGACAGTTGCACATAAGCCAACATGCATATAATTTTAGAAGGTTGTGGAATACTTGGGGGGGGGGGTCTCTGGACCCCTCGGGTTGAGCTGTTGAAGAGTATAGTGGCTGGTGAAAGGAAAGGTTGAGGGCTGTGCTGAGAAGGGTTCAAAACTCTTTGCTGAAGAGTTTAGGCTTTATGATTAGGGAATTTTGAAACCATCAAGGGTTTTTAAAGCAGATAGTTGACATAATCTGATCTGTTTTTGAAAGGTAATTGCTTGCTGTGTTTAGGGTATATTAAGGGGTTTAGGAGAGATAGTAAGTGCTAAGAAGAGTTGGATTTCAGGGCCTTTTTTTGTTTGATTTGATTTCAAAAGATGGAAGAGATTTGAAAAATTTTTTAAATATTTATTTATTTTTGAGAGAGAGAGAGAGACAGAGCATGAATGGGGGAGGGACAGAGAAAGAGGGAGACACGGAATCTGAAGCAAGCTTCAGGCTCTGAGCTGTCAGCACAGAGCCCGATGCGGGGCTCGACCCCATGAACAGTGAGATCATGACCTGAGCTGAAATTGGACACTCAACCAACTGAGCCACCCGGGCGCCCTAGAGATTTGAAATGTTTTAAGGTAAAGGAGAAGGAGCCAGCAGAGTGGCAATTATTGAAGATCTGCACAAGAGAAAAGGGAGATGATAAAGGAGCCCTGGAAGGCAGTGAAATCTATGGAGAGGTGAACCTTGAAAGGGAAACATGAAGAAGGATGGAGGAAGATGTATTTGGAAGTGATGGAGATGGGAATTGAAAACCTTTATATGTGTTATTTAATTTTACAAAAATTCTGTAGAGTGGGTAGGCATTCCCATTTGACAGTTGAAGAAATTGTGATTCAGCGAGATTAACTTCATTTCCCAAAGGCACCATATAAGTAACAGAAGAGGTCTGGAATCCAGATATTATTTTGACTGCAAAGCTTGGGGATCATAACTTCTGCCGTATAAGGTCTGTTAATGTCTAATGACCTCTTTTTTATCTTCCTTTCCAATGGAAGGGATTACGTTATGTGCAGAATGATAAAAGGCTAGACGACTTCAGAAAGCGTTCAAGTTTTGGAATAGCAGTTGTGGAAAAGGCAAGGGAGCCAACCAAAGATGAGCGAAAGGGCTACTGAACAGTAGTTAGGGCCTAGCTGAGGTCAGACACGAAATTTCTGCTAGTCCACACGTTCTGTCTCCTATTTTCTCAGTAAAGCAGCATCTCTTGTTTTTTTTTTTTTAACTTTATTTTTATTTATTTATTTTTAATCTTGAGAGAGAGAGAGAGAGAGAGAGAGAGCAAGCAAGCAGGAGTGGGGGAGGGGCAGAGAGAAAGGGAGAAACAGTTTTGGAAGCAGCTCCAGGCTCTGAGCTGTCAGTACAGAGTTCAGTGCGGGGCTCAAACCCACAAACTGTGAGATCATGACCTGAGCTGAAGTCGGCTGCTTAACCGACTGAGCCACCCAGGTACCCCAGGCAGCATCTCTTGAATACTGTTGATGTGGGCCTTTGAAGAAAACACACTATATTGTAACAGAAGGCTTTGCCACCATCTCTGAGCAGGTCACAAGCCTCAAGTGCTTCAGTTTCCTCATCTCTTAAAGAGTGGATTAGTTGGTCTCTTAAAGTCTATGATTTTATGATTAACAATCGAAAATATTCCAGGTAATTTAGGAGAGGAAGTGTGTTTAGTGTCTGATTTTTAGGGAAGAGGTGGTTGAAACTATACAGCTTTCAGATTCAAGCTTAGTTTTCCGTTTAACTTCTCTAATATGTTGAAAGCACCAGGTGTTGATTTTGACAGCCTGAAAGTTCTGATCCATTTAGTCAATATAACCCAATTTCTACCTTTGGAGTCTAAAGACCTGGTTCTAGTTCCAGCACTATCACGTTGTAGCTGTGAATATCCAAGTCAGCTAACGTCCTTAAACTTTAGTTTCTTCATCTATAAAATAGGGATAATAACCATTTCTTCGTCGGGTTTTAGATGAGATAACATATGTGTGAGGTCTTTGCAGACTGTACGGTGTTTAATAAATATGAAGAAAGATACTATACCTGGCAAAGGAAAAAGGTATGTGAAAAAGCACTGTGATCAGTGCTGTAGGAGAGAGGGATTCGTGGTTTCAAGTGCATCCTTCTGTTCAGGTGTCCTGAGTGGCAAGGGAAGTCTCTCAAGATGTGAGCTGTCAGTGCATCGATTTAGAAATGTATTGTAGCATATGATAATGCTGGGTGTTTCCGTCAGGTATACATTTCAAATCAGATCTAATCTTGAATCAAATCTGTGACAAAAAAACCCCATTGTTAAAATTCTGTACATTTATTCTTTCAAATGTGAACTTGTTATACACATTGCCAGGAGTATTTTTAAAAGATTTTTTTTAATGTTTATTTTTGAGAGAGAGAAGGAGAGTGAGCGTGTGCCTTTAAGAGTGTGCTCAAGCTGGGGAGGGGCAGAGAGAGAGAGGGACAGAATCCTCCTAAGCAGGTTCCAGGCTCTGCAGTCAGTGCAGAGCCTGATGTGGGGCTCGAACTCATCAACCATGAGATCATGATTTGACCCGAAGTTGGATGCTTCACCAGCTGAGCCACCCAGGTGCCCCTCCAGGAGTATTTTTTAGATAGATTTTGACTGTATTTTATTTAAGACTACATAACAATCTTAGGATTGTCTGACAACGTAAATGCATTGCTTGGTTTGTTTGTTTCCTCTCTCGGGCTGATTTTGGTGAAACTCAACATATTTAATCTCTTACAGAGAACTCCCCTCTCCCCACCTTTACCCTGCACATGCCATCCAGTTGATTACCAGTGTACTTGATTCTCCCTACCCAGCTGCTTACTCTCTCCTTTGCACTTTGATAGGAACTACAGTTTCAAAATTTGGTGTAAAAGATTAATGATTGCTCCTTAACTCGAGTGATCCCAGAGCACTTTGACCATGTCTCTGCAAGGGCACTTTTCCCTCTTTAGTTTACCTCTTTATTCTCCCCCACTAAACACGTACTGTTTATAGAAAGAAACTGAGTTAAAGATTCTTATGTTATGGGTTTCAGTTTAACTATTACATAGGTCTTGTATGTGTAACTTTTTTTCTTTAGAATGAAATTACTAAAATAAAATAAAACTACTAGATGAACATTTATGTAGTTCACCACCCAGGTGAACCACCCCGGCACCCCTGTATACCACATCTTTATCCATTCATCAGTCAATGGACATTTGGGCTCTTTGCATAATTTGGCTATATTGTTAATAGTGGTGCTGTAAACATTGGGGTGCATGTGCCCCTTCGAATCAGCATTTTTATAGCCTTTAGGTAAACACCTAGAAGTGTAATTGCCAGGTGGTAGGGTAGTTCTATTTTATTTTAGAGTAGTCTTTACACCCAGTGTGGGGTTGTTAGGAGATCAAGAGTTGCATGTTCTCCTGACTGAACCAGCCACATGCCCCGGAAAAATCCATTTTGATGTGTGGGATAAAGATGTTATTCTAAGTTAATTTGTTTCACAGCTAACTGTTATTCCTGATAGCATTTGTTTTGTGACGACATTTGGAGTTTTGGAAGACACTAAAAGTGTTGTTCTTTTTTCTTTTTTTAATGTTTATTCTGAGAGAGAGAGAGAGAGAGAGAGTGCAAGGGAGAGGGGCAGAGGGAGAGAGAGAATCCCAAGCAGCTCAGCATGGAGCCTGACGTGGGGCTGGATTTCAGGACTGTGAGTTGAAATCAAGAGTCAGATCCTTAACCGACTGAGCCACCCAGGCGCCCCGATAAGTGTTCTTAGTAATCTTGAGCTAGTAATGTCCACCTAGGTCATTAGAAATTTAAAATCTTTATTCTGGAGCACCAGAATCAATCAGTAGAGCGCATGACTCTTGATCTTGGGGTTGTGACTTTAAGCTCCACGTTGAATGTAGAGATTACTTAAAAATAAAATCTTAAGGAAAAAAAAGTGGAGCCCTGAAACATTTCCCCGTCCCCCTCCAGTGAGTGACAGGTAGAAAGAGGGAGAATTTCTAAGGGGGACTTACCTCTTCCCTTCCCTCATGGGCAAATCCCTTTTATCTGTTTTTAAAATGTGTATTTATTTATTTATTTTTGTGAGAAGGGAGGAGAGAGAATCTAATCCGGGCTCTACACTGACAGCAGAGTGCCTCAGCAGAGAGCCCCATGTGGCCTGAACTTGGGAACTGGAAGATACGACCTGTGCTGAAATCAGACGCCACACCAACTGAGCCACCCAGGTGCCCCAATGGATAAATCCCTTTTAAAAATGCTGTCATCCGTGGCTCAGTTGGTGACGCGTCTGATTTCAGCTCAGGTCATGATCTCTTGGTTCGTGAGTTCGAGCCCCGCGTTGGGCTCTGTGCTGACAGCTCAGAGCCTGGAGCCTACTGTGGATTGTGTCTCCCTCTGTCCCTCCCCTGCTCGCACTCTGTCTCTCTCTCTCTCTCTCAAAAATAAACAGTAAAAAAATAATAAAAATGCTGTCAGTAAACACCAAAGAATATAGAACCATGTCACTAGGTGTGAAGACTACTTTCCATTTCCTTTTACTTGCACACACTCTACTTTGCCTCCTGTCCCTTCCTCTAAACTTAAATTTGTGGAAGAACATTAAGATTCAGAATATGGGTGTGTCTTTGCTTTATGTATTAAAAGATGACACAATGCCTCTTGCCTAAGATTGGGAATTTTTCAAATAGTCTTTTGCATACTCTAATGCCTACGTAAAATTAAGTAAGAGATAAGTAGCTTCTGGAACAACATCTTTATGTAATTTGAAGAGGGGCTTTTCATCCTTTCACTATCGGGCCAATAAGAGCCATTCTGTTAGGGAATAGATCTTTGCAGTCTGTGGCCTAAGATAAATAAATCTGTTTGCAACTTCAGTGATCATTGCACACTTTATATTTTAATTGTGGTAAAATCACCGTAAGTATTCAATTAAGTGGCATTAGGAACATTCACAAAATAGTTCAGCCTCACTGCTAGCCATTTCCAAAACTTTTCCATCTTCCCAAACTGAAACTGTACCCAATAAATAATAACTCCCATTGCCTTCCCCTCTCGGCCTCTGTGGGGACCTCAATTCTATTTGGTGTCTGTGTGAATTTGCCTATTGTAGGTGTATCATATAAGTGGAATCATTGAGTATTTGTCTTTTTGTGTCTGGCTTATTTCTTTGTGTTTTTAAAACTATCTTCTTGGGGCGCCTGAGTGGCTTAGTCGGTTAAACATCTGACTTCAGCTCAGATCACCATCTCATGGTTTGTGGGTTCGAGCCCAGCGTCAAGCTCTGTGCTGACAGCTCGGAGCCTGGAGCCTGCTTTGGATTCTGTGTCTCCCTCTCTCTCTGCCCTTCCCACTCACTATCTCTCCCTCTCTATCTCAAAAATAAATAAACAAAAAATTAAAAACAAATCAACTATCTTCTCTTTGTGTTTACAGAAAGAAGAAAATTTATTTTGTAGCAATCAGAGAAGCTCCCCTCTAACCTCTTAACTCTCTTAACCATTCGAATGAAGTAGAAAAGCACACATTTAACTATTTTTAGGGCATTCTTGTTAAGGAATTAAAAATAAAGGTTTAGGGGATTTGGTAAATAAAATATTTTGGTACGTGCTAGTGATTTTGGAGGGCAGAAAAGCAAGGAATATATTAAAGAACAGTTGTGCAACTTCTTCGTTTGAACTACAAGAGATTTAAAAGGGTTAGCCTCCTAAACATCAATTATGCCACATTAAATTCCTCCCATCCAAGTACTAACCTGGCCAGACCCTGTTTAACTTCGAGATCAGACGAGATCAGGGTGGTATTGCCGTAGACAGGCATATTAAATTCCTGTAATGAGCCCAAATATTGTTTCATGAGGAGATATTTATACTTGGTAACACTACGATCCAGACATACTAAAACTGTTTTAAGTCCATTTAAGTCTGTCTTTCCACAGATAATTTTTACTAGATTTCTAACACCACACAGATACATGTAACCAAACTTCATCAATTAAAAAGAAACGTTAATTGCCTGAAGTCCAAATTTAGACCCATTTATTTCAGAAGTAATAATATGATTAATTATGATCTGCATGTCTTAAAAGTAAGATCACCCTTGCTGAGATCTGTATTTTTCCTGAAAATAATGTCCTTTGTAATTTAGTAATGATATTTCCTGAGAGTACTTTTGATTATCAGTGAACCACACCTCTATTTTAAAGAGCTGATTCAGGCCCCATAGTGGTAACAGAAAAGACCGTGTTTAACTAGGAGGAGGAGTTTAGTTTGTCTTGAAAGAGGGGGTTTTAGTCCCATTTTTAAGTCTTTACTCTTAAGTAATATGTTAGATGTTGGTTATTTGTGCTTAAAAATAAACTTTCCTAAGTGTAACTTTTAAAAAGATTTTTTTAAATGTTCATTTACTTTTGAGAGAGAGAGAGAGAGAGAGAGAGAGAAAGAGAAATGAACAAGCAGGGGAGGGGCAGAGAGAGAAGGAAACACAGAATCTGGAGCAGGCTCCGGGCTCTGAACTGACCTGAGCTGAAGTTGACGCTTAACTGACTGAGCCACCCAGGTGCCCCAGTGTAACTTTCTTGGAACAGACTTCTCTATTTTTTTAAATTTTGTTTTTGGGGTGCCTCGGTGACTCATTGGTTAAGCATCTGACTCTTGATTTTGGCTCAGGTCATGATCTCACTGTTCCTGGGATTGAGCCCTATGTTGGACTCCACACTGAGAGCACAGAGCCTGCTTAGGATTCTCTGTCTCTCCCCTTCTCTCTTCCGCTGTCCCCAGCTCATGCTCTTTCTTTCAAAATAAACAAACTTAAACTTTTTTTAAAGTTATTTCTACACCTAATGTGAGGCTCAAACTCACAACCTCAAGATCAGAGTCACAACACTCCTCCAACCAACTAAGTCAACCAGGTGCCTCTGAATAGACTTTTTAAAAGACAAAAATGTTTTTTCTGTCTCAATCACTAATAGCTTTTATTTCTGGTTTCATTTTGAGTGTCCAGGTTAGCCTCAAGTTGTAAATACAGATATAAATGAGTCCACCAAGAATACATAATTTTTCCTAACAGGATATATACTTTTTGAGGTATTATTTGGTGTGCTGGTTGAGCCAATACTAGAAGTAAAAAGGCAGTGGAACAGTATTTTCAAAATCGTATAAGAAAACGTCTGTCAACTGAGAATTGTATACTCAGTAAAACAATATATCAAAATAAATTTAAAAGAAAAAATTTCAAACAAAGGAGCTGAAAGCACATGTTCCCATGGAACCTCCCCAGAGGAACTTGTGAAGGAAATCTGCTTCTTAGACTCAAGGGTCAGAGATGCAAAAGGGAACGATGCGCATTGAACATGTGTCCAGGAAAATCTTAAATAAAACTGACTTGATAAAACAGTAATATCTTACTTGTGGATATCGACATGGAAAGTACTCAAAGATAAACAGGGAAGGGGCTTGAAGTAAAAGCGTTCCAAGAGTTCCTATATAATTAAGAAGGAGAGGAAAGATATTAATTAACTTTAGACTTGAGGTAAAATATTCCTGTCAGTCTTTAAGAGGTAACAATGAAAGAATAGAAATAGAAAGACTACAAATAAACAGAAATGAGGAAAAGGGATAAGAAAAAAAATGATAAGAGCAGAGGGCAAAAAAGGAGAAAAACCCTGAAAAGTTGAACAAATGAATAAAAGAAAATAGGGTGGCAAAAAGGAATACAAATATCTCTTAATCACAAAGAGATAAATTAGATTGTTTTCCCCAAAAACTCTGTTTAAAAGACAAAGATGGTCCAAGCAGAGAAGTAATGAAGGAGACCTAAATAAACGGGAGAAACCTAAAATACTCATAGTTTGGGAAACTTTGTATTATAAAGAGGGCAGTTCTCTCCAGTTTGAATTTTAGATTAAATGTAATTCTAATAAAAATTCCAATAAGTTTTCTTCATGGAATTTGACAAGTTGATTCTAAAATGTGTATGCAGCAGGGGCGCCTGGGTGGCTCAGTCAGTTGGGGGTCCAGCTCTTGGTCCCAGCTAGGGTCATGATCTCGTGGTTTCGTGGGTTCGAGCTCCATGTCGGAGCCTGCTTGGGATTCTCCCTATCTCCGCCCCCGCCTCCCGGTTCCTCCCCGACTTGTGCTGTCTCAGTCTCTCAAAATAAATAAACGTAAATAAATAAAATGTAGATGGAGCAGCCAGCACACTTCTGCAGATAAGATGGGGAAACTTGTCCTACTTGATTACAAGACTTATTGTAAAACTGGTTATTAGAGTGGTTTTGGCCCTGAGATGGAAAAATAGACCCATGGAATAGTGTAGAGTGCTGCGAGAGAGACCTGTGAATATAGGGAAAGGGATATGTGACAAAGGTGACATTACAGATAAGTGGAGAGAGGGTAAATTATTCAGTAATGGACTGGGATCATTTGTTAGTCATAAAAAACAAAATGGTTCTCTGTCTAATACCATACACAAAAATCAGTTCTAGTAGCATCCATGACCAAAATGTGAAGGGTAAAATTTTTAAATGTTAAAAAGAAAACATAAGAAAATATCTGTCTTAGCTCAGGTTTTATATAGATTAACTTAGCCATAAGTTAAAAATAGAAATAAAATGGGACGAAGGGACAGGATGTGATGGAAAGGGGTGTGCTATTTTAGACAGGGTAGTCCGGGAAAGTCATATATGCGTTGTCGTGTGAAATAAAGGAGGAAATCATGCAGTTTGTGAGAAAGGAGCATTCCAGGCTGTTTGAACAGCACGTGCAAAACCCTGGGGTAAGAATGTGCGTGTTCAGTTACAGAAGCACACTGACAGGGTTGGTGTGGCAGGAACAGAGCAAGCAAGAGGGATAGGAAGGAGGCGAAGTCCATGAGTATGTAAATGGAGTAGGTTACGTAGGATCTCAAAGGCCATGGTAAGAAATTTGGAGTTAATTTCAGATGTCATAGGGAGACACGATCTCCTATACTTTTTTTTTTTTTTAGAGAGAGAGAGAGAGAGCACAAGCTGGGGAGAGGGGCAGAGGAAGAGAGAGAGAGAGAGAGAGAGAATCTTAAACAGGCTTCGCACTCAGTGTGGAGCCCAACGCAGGGCTTTATCACACGACCCTGGGATCATGACCTGAGCTGAAATCAAGACTCAAATGCTCATGCGACTGGCTCACTCAGGTGCCCCCACTTCACTGTTTTAAAGGATCACCCAGACCACTCTGAGGACAATACAACGTAGGAGCCTGAGTGGAAGAAAGAAGGTTGATTATGGAGTTGACACACTAGTATAGGCAAGATGTGGCCATAGCTTGGTGTTGGGTGGTGAGAAGTGTTTAGATTATGGATGTATTTTGGAGGCGGAGGCATAAAATTTGGTGATGATTTAGATGTGGGTATGAGAGAAAGAGAAGAGTCAGTCGTGACACCAAAGTTTTTGTCCTGAGCCACTGGAAAACTTAAGTTGCCTCTTTACTGAAATGATGATCCAAAATAGCAGCTACACACTTGCCAACTCTGTTTTGTTTTCTGGGGTTTTTTTTTTTTTTTTTTGTAAGTGTTCTACATCTGTTGCCTTAGCTATTGAATGGGGGACACTGGAGGAAGAACAAGTTGGGAGTGGGGAATCAAGAGGGGTTTGTTTTGTTTTGTTTTTTAAAATATACTGTGTTTGAGAAACTTCTTAGACTTCCAAACAGAGATATCATACTGGCTGTGGATATGCCAGTTTGAAGTCCAGGAGAGAGTTTCAGTCTGGAAATATGAATTTGGAAGTCATCAGTGTATAAATTGTATTTTAAAATATAGAACTGGATGAGATGAGTAGTCAGGGTTCTAATTTGCGGTGTTAACTCGTTCTCCAGGAGGGTTTAGAAATACCGGGGGCTGGTTTCGCATGTCATAATAACTGGGGAGGCTGTGGGCATTTAATGTGGGGGGCTGGGCTAAGGGATACGAAGAGAGGGTTGTTAAATGTCCTGCAGTGTGTAGAGCAGTACTCACGAAGGAACTGACCCAGCCAAAATGCTGACGATGTTCCAGGGAGGGAGAGAGTGAAGATAGTGAAGAGACGAGATTCAAGGGCCAGATCTTAGGACTCTGCAGCATTTAGAGGTCCGGAAGAAGAGGAGGTTCCTGCAGGGACTGCCTCAGTTGAAGTAGGAGGGAAAACAAAGGTTCTAAGAGTTCCATAGACCCCAGTTTAGAGAACGCTTAACAATTACTGGCGCTGTGAGAGGCAGTGAGACTATTTTGGATTCTATTGTGTCTTCAGGCAATGAAGATGAAGAGAGGAATGGATGTGAGATATGTTTTGGAAATGACTCCTGTGATTTGGAGGATGAGATTTCTGGTTTGAGCAAGCAGATGGTGAGCTAGGAAACTGCAAGAAGAGGAAGGAGTAAGGATGAGTGAGGTAGACAATGAACTGTTTTGTGTATGTTGAATGGAGGTTCATGGATATCTAAGTGGAGATGTTTGGCGAGTTGGACATGTCAATCTGGAGCTCATTCACTTAAAAAATAGTTGTTTTTGTGTACTTGCTATTTTCCAGGCACGATTCTGGATGTTAGAGTGAACAATGTTAGAGTGAGCAGTGAATAAAAATAGGTGAAGTATGTGTCCTGAAAGAACTCATAATTTAATGAGAGGAGATGATAAACAAAAATACATTTATAGCATATGGTAGATGATAAGTACTCTTGAGAAATACAAAGCTGGGAATAGAGACAAAGGAGGGGTAGGGTGATGCTGAGGATTTCGATTTAATCAAAAGTAGGGTAGTGGGGGGCGCCTGGGTGTCTCTGTCGGTTAAGCAGCCGACTTCAGCTCAGGTCATGATCTCACACCTCATGGGTTTGAGCCCCGTGTCAGGCTCTGTGCTGACAGCTCAGAGCCTGGAGCCTGCTTCTGATTCTGTGTCTCCCTCTCTGACCCTCCCCAGCTCACACTCTGTGTGTCTCTCTCTCAAAAATAAATAAATGCTAAAAAAATTATATAAAAAAAGTAGAGTAATGAAGGAAGGCTTCGCTCAGAAGGCAGCATTTTAGTAGAGATGTAAAAGAATTGAGGAATGAATATCTGGGGGGCAGGCATTCCAGGGAGAGCAAGTGCAAAGGCCCTGAGCATGCCTGGCAGGGTCAAGAAACAGTAAGGAGGCTCACCGGCCTGAAGCTTGGGGAGGGAGAGAGTGGTTGAACATGATGGGGTCATATGAGCCCTGTTGAAAGTATTTTGGCTTTTACCTGAGCTTTTGAGAGAGATCTGGACTGAGCATCTGTATAGGTGTGGGCATCATCTGCCTATGGGTGGTTATAGAAACCATGGGAATATCTGTAGCACAGGCATCCAGTTAGGTGGACACACAAAGCAGTCTCCTCTTCTACAAAGACTACTCAGGATTCTTTCAGCAAGATACCCTTCTGTTTGTGACTCTCTAAGGACAGAGGTGTTTTGTTAATTGAAACTTTCTGTTAGGTAACCCAGGATCATCACCCTGATCATCTAGTGATAATGTGTTTAACAGTTGAGATACTCATAATCTTCCTGTCTTCTCAGTCTGCCAGCAAATCCTGTTGTATATACTAACCATTTTCAGATTTTTCGATTCTTGGTTGTTACTGCCATTCCACTTATGTATCAGACATTTGTTCAGCACCACGTACATCTGAAACAAAGTGCTGACTTCAGGTCTGTTAGCATGAGGGTTTGAATGGAGCTCTGTTGACACAAATGAACACACTGCATTCAGGCTTTTAATGAGTGTAGCCGGTATTAATCCCCTAGTCTCTCTAATTCCCTTTATACTTGTTACTGGAAGATTAACACTCAACTAATTTGACTTCCTTTTTTTTTATTATTAAAAAAAATTGTGTGTGTGGGGGAGAGCGGAAGTGGGGGAGGGGCAGAGAGGGGTACAGAGGATCTGAAGTAGGCTCTACGCTGACAGGCTGACAGCAGTGAGCCTGATGTGGGGCTCGAACTCCAGAATGGTGAGATCATGCCCTCAACCGACTGAGCCACCCAGGTGCCCCTAATTTGACTTCCTAGCTAGTCTTTTTTTAGTGGTTGCTCTAGGGATTATAGTTCACATTTTACCTTAAAATGGTGTAGGGACACCGGGGTGGCTCAGTCTGATAAGCAACCAACTTCAGCTCAGGTCATGATCTCATGGTTTGTGGGTTCGAGCCCTGTGTCAGGCTCTATGCTGATAGCTCAGAGTCTGGAGCCTGCTTTACATTCTGTGTCTCCCTCTCTGCTCCTCCCCTGCTCATTTTCTGTCTCTGTCTCTCTCTCTCTCAAAAATAAATAAATATTAAAAAAAAAAGTCTTGTAACCTAGTTCAGATAAATACAAATTTAATTTCAGTAATACACAAAAACTTAACTCCAGTACAGCTCTGTTCCTTCTCCCCTTGGTGCTATTTTTCTCATACAAATTATATACTTAAATATCACAAGCCCATTAACATGCTTTTATAATTATTGCTTTATGCATTGTCTTATAAATTAGAATAAAATTAAGTATGTACATTTATACTGCCTTCTGTATTTATCTATGTAGTTTTACTGTTGCTGTTTATTTCTTCTCGTGGATTGTAGTTACTGTGTAGTTTCCTTTCATATCAGCATAAAAGTCTCTCTTCAGTATTTCTTGTAGAACAGGTCTACTAGGGATGAATGCTTTCAGTTTTTGTTTATCTGGGAATGCCTTCATCTCTCCCTAGTTTTAAAAGGATAGTTTTGCTGGATGTAGAATTCTTAGTTAACGATCTTTTTCTTTCAGCATCTTGAATATTAAATGTGGATCTCTTTGCATTTATCTTAACCTAGATTTTGTTGAGTTTCTTGGGTGTATTTTTCATCATATTTGGGCAATTTTTGGCCACTATTTCTTCAGTTTCCCATTACGTGTATGTTTGTATACTTGACGTTTTGTATGCTTGATGGCTTGTTCTCTGAGGCTCTATTCATTTTTCTTCATTCTTCTTTCTGTTTTCAGACTGGATAATCTCAAACTTTGATTTTGCTGATTTCTTCTGACAGCTCAAATCTGCTGTTGAGCCTCTCTAGTGAATTTTTTATTTCAGTTATTACTTTTCAACTCCAGAAAATCTATTTCTTTCTTTTTTAACATAATTTGTATTGCTATTGTTATTCTGTTTGACGAGACACTGTTCTCATACTTTATCGTAATTCTTTAGACATGATTTCCTTTAGTTCTTTCAAGTATTTAGAATAGCTTATTTAAAGTCTTTATCTAGTAAGCCCAACATCTAGGCCTCTTCAGGTAGTTTTGTTGACTGCTTTTTTCCTCTGTATATAGACCATACTTTCCTGTTTGTGTGCCTTATAATTTTTTTCTGAAAACTGCCGTTTAAAATAATGTGGCAAGTTTGAAAATCAGATTTTCCCCTCCCTCCTGTGGGTTTCTTATTGCTGTTCATTTAGTGTCCTGAACTAAATATCTGTAGAGCCTATATTCTTTGTTGGGTATGGCCTTTGCAGTCTCTGCTTAGTTGGTTTAGTGGTTAGCTAATGATTAGACAGAGATTTCCTTAAATGTCTTGAACCAATACATTATCCACCCTATGCCAAAGGTGCTCTGTCTGTATGGTGGAGTATACCTTCAATGCTCCCTGCAGGTAGTTTACAACTTGCCCTGAGCCATAACCTCCTGCTTGCCCAGAACTTCAAGGTCAACCGCAGGTAAGAGATCAGGGCCTCTCATGCCTTTCCTGGCTTTGTGCACAGCCTGTAAATGCATGTGCCCTTCTAGATACCCAGAAATATGTCAGAGCTTTCCAGAGTCCCTTATAGACATGTCATTCCTGAACATTTATGGGTTTTTTGTTTAGTGTCCTTTAGGCCTCAGCTGGTATCACTGCCTTAGGCTGTCGGGATGTTAAACCACTGCCACTGACTCTTTTTTGAAAGATGCCCTAAGGATAGGGCTGTTCACATGGAACAAGATCTGAGTGAGGTCAGATAAAGATAAGGAGATTAAACTTTCCTGGCGCTGTCAGTCAGATCACATACTAACAGTTCTCTGAGGATGGGGCTTTGAGAGAGCTCCAAATTTGTTGTCACCTTTCTAGTAGCTGCTAGGCTGCTGGTTTTCATAGCTACTGTAGCAGTGAAGTTCTTCGTTTTCAAGGCTAACACAAACTGGAGAGAGGAAAATGAAAGTTAGTTAAAATGCCATCGTAATAGTCACTGGAACCTTACCAAGTTTCAGCTGGCTTTCTGTTTTTTGTTTGTTTTGTTTGTTAAACTTTTTCTTAATGTTTATTTATTTATTTTGAAGGGGGGAGAGAGAGAGAGAGAGAGAGCAAATGAGAGCGTTCCCTCAAGTAGGAAAGAGGCAGAGAAAAAGAGAGACAGATGGGCAGACTACCCCAAGCAAGCTTTGCACTGACAGCAGACGCGGGGCTTGATCTCATGAACTGTGAAATCAGGGGCGCCTGGGTGGCTCAGTCGGTTAAGCATCTGACTTCAGCTCAGGTCATGATCTCACGGTTCGTGGGTTTGAGCCCCGCGTCGCGCTCTATGCTGACAGCTCAGAGCCTGGAGCCTGCTTCAAATTCTGTGTCTCCATCTCTCTCTGCCCCTCCCCCTCTCATTCTCTGTCTCTCTCTCTCTCTCTCTCTCGCTCTCAAACTAAAATAAAGACATAAAAAAAAAAAAAAAAAAAAAGAACCGTGAAATCATGACCTGAGCCGAATTCAAGAGTTGGTTGGTTAGTTGGATGCTTAGCCGACTGAGCCACCCAGGTGCCCCTCTGTTTTTTGTTTTTTTAATTGCAGTAAAATATACACAATATGAAGTTTACCATTTAAACATTTTTTAAGGGTATAGTCAGTGACATATTGTTGTTCTAAAACCATTACCACCATCTATCTTCAGAACTTTTTCATCTTCCCAAACTGAAACTCTATACCCGTTAATGATAATTCCTCATTCTCCCCTCCGGCCAGCCCCCTGAAACACCATCTGACTTTCTGTCTCTATGAATTTGACTGCTCTAGCTAAAGTGGAATCCTACAGTGTTCTCCTTTTGAATTTGGCTTATTTCATTTAGCATAATGTCTCAAGGTTTATCTATGTTGTGGGGAGCCTGGGTGGCTAAGTTGGTTAAGCATTGGACTTCGGCTCAGGTCATGATCTTATAGTTTGTGGGTTCAATCCCTGCATCAGGCTCTGTGCTGACTGCTCTGAGCCTGGAGGCTGCTTCAGATTCTTTGTCTCTTTCTGACTCTGCCCCTTTCCCACTCACATTCTGTCTCTCAAAAATAAATAAGCATTAAAAAAAAATTTTTTTAAAGATTAATCTATGTTGTATGTCAGACTTTCATTCCTTATTAGGGCTGAATAATATATACCACATTTTATTTATTCATCTGTTGATGGATATTTCGGTTGTTTTTACCTTTTGGCTGTTGTCAGTAATGCTGCTGCGAACACGGGTGTACAAATACCTGTTTGAGACCCTGCTTTCAATTCTTCGGGGTATATACATACCCAGTAGTAGAATTGCAGGATCATGTGATAGTATTTTTTTGGGAAATTTTTTAGGAACTGCCATACTGTTTTCACAGTGGCTGCACCATTTTGCATTATAGTACACAGTTCTCCAAATCCTCTTGACACTTATTTTCTGTTTTTAATTTTGATAATGTAAAGTTTATCTACTTTTTCTTTTGTTGCATGTGGTTCTGGTATCATATCCAAGAAACTTAATTGCCTAACCAAAGGTCATAAGCTTAGACCTGTCTTTCCTTGTAAGAGTTTTATAGCTTTAGCTCTTACATTTAGGTCTTTTAGGTCTTCTATTTATTTTGAGTTAATTTTTGTGTTATCTATTTCATTAATTTCCACTCTAATCCTTATTATTTACTTTTTTCTCCAGTGTCTTATGGTAAAAGATTAGGTTGTTGATTTGAGATCTTCTTACTTTTACTTTTTTAACATTTTAAAATAATTTTTACATTTTTAAATGTTTATTATTAAAATTTTTTTTTAATGTTTTATCTTATTTTTGAGAGAGAGAGAGAGAGAGTGAATGGGGAGGGTCAGAGAGAGAGGGAGACACAGAATCCGAAGACAGGCTCCAGGCTCTGAGCTGGCAGCACAGAGCCCAATGCGGGGCTCGAACCCAAGAACCATGAGATCATGGCCTGAGCTAAAGTCGGACGCCTAACTGACTTAGCCACCCAGGTGCCCCAGTGTTTATTTATTTTTGAGAGAGAGAGGGAGAGAGAGAAAGAGAAAGTCCCAATTAGGCTTCTCCCATCAGCACAGAGCCCGACGCGGGGCACGAACTCATGAGCTGCCAGATCATAACCTGAGTCGAAGTCGGACGCTTAACTGACCGAGCCACCCAGGCGCCCCTCTTTATTCCCTTATTATTTTATTATAGGTGTTTACAGCTATACATTTCCCTCTAAGCACTCCTTTAGCTGCATCTGGTTAGTTTTGGAATTTTGTGTCTTCATTTTTGTTCATGTCATCTACTTGTTATACATGTTGAGAGTATAGCTCCTCCAGAATTCTGGTGGGCCTCTCTTCCTGGGGAATATCTAGAAGAGGAAGGTTGGTGTGGTGAACTGTATCTCCTGCTGCTGCAACTGGTCTCAACGTTACAACTGGTAATTATTACCCCCCTCCACTCTGCATTTCAGATTCTCCTTGTCCTCTGCTACCATCTCTGCCAGTCTTGATGTCTTGCTTGGTGGTGTGACCCAGACCTTCGTCCCTGAAGGATCTGGACCACTAGTTACCATGCATTTCTTAGGCCATAGTATCCAATTTATCTGTTTACTGTAGGGGATCATCTGAGTTTCAGATATATTGTCACTGTCCCCTTGTGGAACAGCCACCCTACTTCTTCCTGATAATAGGGATCAGTTATCCCTACCAAGGTGGTAAATCTCTCTTCTTTGCCTGCTATCCCTAGATATAAGAATTCCAAGATGCCCAGGTGGCAGCCATAGCTTATAGTCTATTAGGATTCTTTTGTCTCCTGTGGAAGTGTTGTTTATTTTTTTTTGTTTTTTGTTTTGTTTTGTTTTGTTTGTTTTTTTAGTGACCAAAATCTTTAACTCCGCAGAACCCAGAGTTGCAGGGATAAGACGCACACATTCTCCAGGTGGGTCTTTGGGATTTGATGGTAAACAGGGTATCATGTTCCTACTTCCCATTTTACTGTATACGTTTTTCCTGTTGAAGACATAGCATGTAAAGGTCTTTGATTTGGTGCATTTGTGGCATCCTGGAGGGTGGCACTTTGATCTCATAAAATATTACATTGAGTTGCTGCTTCAGCTGTGCCTTCAGGCCATTTCAGTGCTCTTTAAGGTTAGGAGCTTCTAGATGCTGCTATATATGATACCACCAGTGGATCTCATGGTCCTAGCCCTATCTTGCACTTACTGTAATGAAATGATATTGTGTGGGATGATGCTTACTGATAGATTAAACATTTCCTGAGCTCTTGTGTAGTGATGTTCCATTGGTCAGGAAAGGCAAACCTATACCCAGAATATGTCCTTATTCCTTTTGGAATAAATTGCTCACCTTTTCATGGTGGACGGGGCCAAATATAGTCAGTCAGCTTGCCATCAGGTGGCCTGTTAGTTTCCTTGAAAGGTGGTGCCATATTGGAGCTTAGCGTTTGCCTCTGTTGCTGGCCATTTGGACTTTTGGCAACATCGGTAACTGGAGCATAACTGGGAGTTCATGCTGTTGTCCATGCATGGTATATATCTCTGCCACCATGTCCACCTTCTTTCATGTGCCCCTTTTGTCAGCACAGGGGAGGCCATGACCAAAGAAGGCTGACAGAAATTGGTTGAGTCATTGTCTGCTTGGTTGTTTAGCGCTTCTTTCATGGTAGATGTTCTCTGATGAATGTTAACATATGATAGAAAAATCTTAATATGTTGTATCCACTCCTATGCCCTCCTGTATGCCTCTACCCTAAGACCTCCTTGCCCCAATATGCCAGTCTAGTCTTTACACTTTTATGCCCCCTGACCAGTATGTCCAGACATTTTCCTTTGAGCTGTCAGACCGCTTCTTTGTCTACACAAAGTAGACAGTCAAGTGTACTGCTTAAAGCTCTGCCCATTGGGAGGGTTTTCCTTCACCACTGTCTTTCAGTGCCACCCCGAGTGAGGCTGTGCCTATTCATTTCTGACTTGTACCCACATACAGCTATCTGTGAAAAATGCGAGGGTTTTTTTCTTTGTTAGCTGGCTATAGGGCCCCCCCCCCCCCCGTATGGCCAGAAAGGTATATGCTGAAGGAGGGGTACCTGTAGTGGTGGATGATATGATGGTTTGGGCTCTCTGCTCAAGCTTGTGACCTCTGGTCCTATTTGTGCTTGATCTTGGTTGTATCACTTTCATCTTATGCTGTATTGTTACTGGCTCCACCCAACGTTACAACTTGGTGTGTTTCACAGAACCTAGGTCATGATGGGTGCTTCTAAATAAACGGTCACTTGGTGTCCCATGGTCAGGTGCTCCATATCTACTAGGACATGGTATCATGCCAGGAGTTGTACCGAAAGCATATGATTTTCTCCTACAAATGTCATGGCCTTGCTCCAGAACCCCAGCGGAAGTGTGTAGTGATTCTCCTACTGGGGCTTGCCATAATACCATAGGATCAGCCAGGCTGTTTGTATCACCATCCAGGCCTGCAAAGTCCTTTCCTGTTTTGAGCTACTCTCCAAGTGCACCTTTTTGTGTCATCTGATTTAGAAGCCAGAGCAGTGTTCTCAGGTGTTGTGCTTCCCTCTTAATGGTGGGAGATGCAAGATGCAATTATTTACTTGGATACCTTTACCTGAATGGCGTGTCTTATCAAGTCCTGACTACTAAAAGTTTTACTGATGTAATGGGTTCCCGAATCTCTGAGCTTTTTCTCTCTCACTGTCTGGAGTACATGTTTCCTGACAAGCCATCAGCATGCCATCTACGTCTTGCTCATCTGGCCCAATTAGCAAGATGTTATTAATATAGTGGGTCCCTGTGATGTCCTGCAGGAAGTCCAGATGATCTATGTCTCTTAGGACTATATTATGCAAGAGGGTGGCAAAATTGACATAGTCCTATAAGTGAGAATCCCAAGCAGGCTCCGCGCTGTCAGCACAGAGCCCAACATGGGGCTCGATCCCAGGAACCATGAGATCATGATCTGAGCTGAAACCAAGGGTTGGCTGCTTAACCGACTGAGCCACCTAGGTGCCCTTCTGATTTTTCTTTTAAAGTTTATTTATTGATTTTGAGAGAGAGAGAACCAGTGGAGGAGGGTCAGAGAGAGAGGGAGATACAGAATCAGGCTACAGGCTCTGAGCTAGCTGTCAGCACAGAGCCTGATGTGGGGCTTGAACCCATGAACCGTGAGATCATGACCTGAGCCGAAGTCGGATGCTTAACTGACTGAGCCACCCAGGCGCCCCACATCCTCAATTTCTGTTGATGTTTCAGATAGAGAAGTGCTCTTATTGGCAGTTTGTCTGTTTTGCTTCTAGTGACGTCATGTTCCATTAACGATCTCTATAAATCTGTGAGTCAGGACCCCTTAACTGCCACTTTGACTTTGCCGGTCTGTATGATAGTTGCGTCCCTCTGGCTTTTAACAGTTAAGTACCAGGGTCTAGGTTCGTTTGTTTTAGGGTCCTGCCAACACCACTGCTATTAGTGGGGTTAGTTTTGTTAATAACCTCTCCTGTGCAGGAGACCAGCTACTAAACTTCCTAATGATACTGGAGCCCATCTCACCAGCACATTCCCTATGGCTTCCTCCTGGCCGTTCTAAGAACATAATAATTTGATGGGATTTCTGACCTACTTCAGCATGCCTGCTTCCTTGAACCTTTGATTCCTTCCTCCACTGTCTGACATTGCAGTTTTGGTGTTGGTACTTAGCATGAGCCATCACGTTTGAGCAACCTTCCTGGTGGGAAGTTCACATCATCTCTAGAGGTTTTTGCTAGGGTGGTAAATCCCATATTTCCAGAGAGTAATTGATAATCTCTTCCCTTTCAGTCTTATGTTCTGGCCCTCATGTTCAGGCATCCTCAGAGTTCAGTCACCGTTGTACTTCCTGGCTCCTGCCATACATGCTTTTTTTTTTAAGTCTTGCAACTACCTTAGGTTATAATTCCTTTCTGATCTATCCAACACAGCACATGTGGGCTGGGTTATATTGTGACTTACTGTAAGTTAAAGGCCCACTAGCCAGGAGGTGGCAGATCCTGAGGGGGACATTGTTTTACTGAGCAAGATGTGGAAACCTCTGCATTATTTTCAAGAGGTGAGTGCTGGTTCTTGTGGGGAGGATGGGCCACTTTTGTATTCTCAGGAGGTTACGGGGTATTTGGACATTTGAGATTTTGGAAGGGGCGTTCACCCAGTGATCTCCCTCCCACATATTAGGGTCTCATTTTTTCCCCAATCAGGGATCTGACCTTAGCATGACATATCTCCCTTGGCTGAGCATTGACCTTTGGAGCTGGTCTGTTCTGATTAACTCCTGTCATGGGTCTTCAGCTTTTTCTGTCTTGCTGCCACAGAGTAGAGTTTATCAAGAAGGCCCTGTGGCTTTCATATTTGACTTTCAGTTGACTGTTAATTCACTCCTCATTTTTTCTTATATGTTTTTTTAGAAAGAAAATTATTGAGTTTAGCAGTAACCATTCAATTCGCCTGTCATTATAGTTGCTGTTTTCCCTTTACTCTTCAAATGCCTGATATATTCAGTCAACTAGAGCATTCCCTTCCACAGATAGACCACCACTGTTCACCACTGGTGAAAGTTTAAGAATTGGACCAGCACCTTGTACCAGGGATTATCTGTGTTAGACCTACCACCAGCAGTGGGGTCCTCATTGCCCTCTAGTCTGTGAGCAATTCAGCTCTAAAACCCTTTCATACTCCCAGTTTTCTCAGATCACTCCAGCACCAGCTGTTGGTAGGTTGTGTTCTCTGAAAAACAGACTCTGAATTGGGAGTTTAGTATTCATTCAGACTGTTTAATAGGGAATGCCCTGGGGATCCAAACCACAAAAGAGATAGGAAGTGAGATTGGGTAGATTGATCCTTGTCTTAATTAAGGGTGAAGGAGATTGGATATCTATCTATACTCAAATTTCTTTCAAAACATTGTTTTATTTTCATACTTGAGCATTCTAAACTTACAACTTACTGTATCTAAAATAACTTGTACTTTCTTTAGGCAAAACCAATTCCTTCTAAGATACCACAGATATCCTTTCTCAGAAATTTATGTGAGTTTTGTCAGGTATTTGAGGGGGGTATGTGTTTTTACATTAAAACTATCCTTTTTCCTTACACTGTAGTAAATTCAAGATGGAAATTGGAAAGATAACTTACTTGAGTAAACTGAGAATAATATATTTTAAAATGAAAATTAGGGGCGCCTGGGTGGCTCAGTTGGTTAAGCATCAGCTTCAGCTCAGGTCATGATCTCATGGTTCGTGAGTTCGAGCCCCACGTTAGTCTCCACACTGACCGTACAGAGCCTGCTTGGGATTCTTTCTCTCCCTGTCTCTCTGCCCCTCCCCCACTTGCTTGCACATGCTCACTCATGCTCTCTCTCTCTCTCTCTCTCTCTCTCTCTCAAAATAAATAAACTTAAAGAAAATTAGCGTTAAATGTCTTATGGTATTTTTATACTATATATCTGTATCTCAACTGTCTTAAAATAAATCCCAGTTGGTAATGTTCTCACACTTAATACATAATACATTTCTATAATGTTCAGCTTGAATGTTTAATTTATTTTTATTTATTTTTTAAACACCATTTTTTTTTAACATTTTATTTATTTTTGAGAGACAGAGAGAGACACAGAATCCGAAGCAGGCTCCAGGCTCTGAGCTGTCAGCACAGAGCGCGACGCGGGGCTCAGACCCACTAACCGTGAGATCATGATCTGAGCCGAAGTCGGACGCTCAACCGACTGAGCTACCCAGGCGCCCCTGTTTAATTTATTTTTGAGAGCGAGAGAGCGCATGTATGTGCATACACACACAGAGAAGGGGCAGAGAAAGAAAATCCCAAGCAGGCTCCGTGCTCTCAGCGCAGAGCCTGACATGGCAGGGCTCAATCCCACCAACTGTGAGATCATGACCTGAGCCGAAATCAAGAGTTGGATGCTTACTGACTGAGTCACCAAGGCGCCCCTGTAATGTTCCAGTTTTAAACTATAATCACTGTTACTGAATTGGGTGTAAAAAAGCCCACAAAACATAAAAGGTGATGAATTTTATGTTTTAAAGTATATTATTTATCTTTTTTTCTTTTTAGAAACTGTACCCCACCTCCCTAAACTGGTTAATAGTGGCATGGAAGATCCAATTGGTGAGTATCACCTACATTTTTCTTAGTAAATGCTATTTGTGTTTTATCCTCACCTCCATTAAACTTCTGTAAATTAATTTTTTTCATGTTCAGTATGCTGCTTCGTAGCTTAATTGGCTCACAGGCTTTTGGTCTCAGGATCCCTTTATAGTGTAAATATAATTGAGAGCCCAAGAGAGCTTTGTTGATATGACTTATGTTTATTGATACTTACTATAAGAGAGATTTTTAAAATTTTTAAAATATTGATTCATTTAAAATAGCTTTAATTCATAAGCTTCATAAATAACATTGTTAATGAAAAATAACTCCCAAAACAAGCAAAAAAAAAAAAAAAGCAACAAGAGTGGCATTGTGTTACTTTTTTTGCAAATCTCTTTAATGTCTGATTTAATAGAAGACAGCTGGATTCACATTGCTGCTCTTGCAGTCTGTTCTGTATCACATACCATGTAGTCTCTGGAAAATTGTACAGTTGAGAGAGAATGAGAGTGAAAAGGCAAATAACATCTTTGTCTTATTTTTAAAAACTAATTCTAACCTTGCTATTTAGGGATCCCCAGTGTTCCCTATATCATACTTTGAGACCTGCTGATCTAGAATGCTAGTTACTTCAAATAAAACAAAAGACCATCTGGCAAGTTAAAATAAGTTTAAAATTCTCAGTCTTGAACACTTAGCAACTTACATATTCTTCTGTTTGGTTGGAAGTTTAGTTCTGCTACTATTTCCAAACAAGTGTGCTTGGAAGTTCTTCATTCGTACTTGGCCAATGAAAGGTACCCTGGAAGGAATCACAATAGCAGGGATGTTCACTGTTTCCAGTGAAGTTTGTGTGTATCTGATATTTTATCTAACAACATGGTTAAGGGAATGTAAATCTAGATACATGAAAGTTTAGTACCTACCTTATTGGCTAAAAGTTAGTTACTGTTTTCCTATTGATTCTCATTTCAAAGAGAGATACAGTCTAGAATATCCATCCTCTCCTCCCCCAAAATCATATTACAGATTAGGAAGAACTTAAAATTTAAAATAGACATTTAAAATATGCATCAGCAAAGAAAGGGACCGGAGACTGTTTTCCTTGTTTAACCTCAGCATGCTGGAGTAAGATTTTGATTCAAGCATTTTGTGATTCTTTGCTAAATGTGAAGTCTGAATCTCCTTTTATGCCAATGTAACTTGAAGTATAGGAAGAATATTACCAACTTTATATTCTACTGATGCCCAGTTACCCTAGGTGACTGAGATCAGGCACTTGGGCTCCTAGTACAAGTAAGTAATGAGGTAGCTCAGGTTAATAGCTATTGCCTTGCTTTGAGAACTTTTCAAGATCAGAATTTCTTCTCTGCTTTTAATGACCCTAAATGGCTTCTTTTTCCCCTGAAGGGTACTTTACATCAAGTTCATCAGCATAATCCTTAATTTGAACACTAGAGGGCAGTCAGTACTTGAGTCATAAATTTGTAGTTTTGTTATTAAGTCAATTCCGGAGGGAATTCCTTATGAATGGTTTAGTAAATCTAGTTGATTTTGTTTGGTGACAAATCCTAAAGAACATGTACATATGAAAAACTAGAGTAACTTGACAACTCCAAAAGTGTTTACCAGAAACTTAATTTTTCTCTGTAACCCCCTTACCTCACCTAACTTAAGCATAACCTAAATTTAATCGCAACTAATTAAATTTATTGTTAAACTAATTAAATTTAACTGAAGTTTAAATGTAACTTAAATTTGCTAGAGAATACCGGAGAGAGAGTTGCTGTGGAAGTTATAGTTGGTCAGTAGTCAGTTGAAACATAAATTGAAATGTGCTTTTGGTCACGAGAAAAAGGTTGTGTTCTATGCTAGTGAGATTTTTCCTCTTATACTTTAAATCTTGGAATCATAACTTGATTAGCATTTATATTCATAATGTGGATTCAAGTTTGTTTCTAAGAGTCCTTATAAAACAGGGTGAGAATTTTGTTATAATTAGATTAGCTAACAGTTATAGAGATGCACTGAAAAAGAATTATTTGTTGTATTCTGAAAATAAAAATGAGGGATATTGACCCATCAAGTTACAGTGAGCAGACCTAAGGCCTCTGGGACCTTTCCTATGTGGACAGATATTTACACATTTCATTATATAATATTTTAAAATCACCTTTGTTAATACTACCACTGGTCTCACTGGAAAAGTCTTAAATATTGAGAAGCTGTCAAACTCACTCTGGTGGATATGTCTTCCAAAATTACCATTTTCTTTTGAAAGCCTGACTTCTATCACTGGCAGCAAGTACTGTCAGTTTTCTTTGTAGTGATAGGCTCACTTTCGTTCAATTTTGAGAAAATACCTGTCAAATATCTAAGCTTGAATAATATAGTTTGTCATTCAACGCTTCAAGTAAAAATGGTATTTCATGGGAAGAAACAAAGAAAAAGAAAAACACCTGGCTAGTTCAGCTTGTAACTCAGTCACACAAGTGCTTTTCCTAAAGGTAACTGTTGTACTTAAGTATATGTTTTATGCATACTTACCATTTCCTCATACAGAATAATAAAAGGATATGTACTGAAGGATTGAGATTTATTAAAACTAATAATTTTGGGGACGCCTGGGTGGCTCAGTCGGTTGAGCCTCCGACCTCGGCTCAGGTCATGATCTCACGTTCGTGGGTTCGAGCCCCGCGTCCGGCTCTGTGCTGACAGCTCAGAGCCTGGAGCCTGCTTCAGATTCTGTGTCTCCCTCTCTCTCTGCCCCTCCCCCTCTCATGTTCTGTCTCTCTCTGTATCAAAAATAAATAAAACATTTAAAAGTTTTTTAAAAAACTAATAATTTTTACTGCTTTATCAAGCACATCCTTAAAATTGGCATTGTTCTTAACTGCAATAATGTAGTGGTGAAGACCATGAGTTCTGTTAACAGTTTGGTGCTACTGCCTTGATTTGTGTTAAGGTATCAGCAGTTTTGCTCACCATTGTTTTTGTACCATCAGTATTAAGTGTCAACACTGGAAAAAGGCAAATAATCCTTTAGTATTACTAAGTCTATTGCTGTACCTCTTAGATTCCTGGAAGGATCTCAGGGATTCCCAGGCATCAATGGACCATACTTTCTTCAGTTTCCTGAGGTTTGAGGAGTCTATTCTATGGAAGAAAAGCAACTTTGGGCAAAGTCAAGACTTGTCCTGGAAATTGTACTGGGCTGGACTCCAGTGTGGACCCAGTCTTGGACAGGTGGCAGAAATACACTCAGAGGGAGTGAGCAGCTCTGTGATTTCTCCTAAGTTGACCATGACCCACCTACAGCTTTTAGGAGTTGGTTAAAGAACACTTTTCTGGGATGAAATGAATGTTCTGAGCTCATTAGGCAGCTAAGTTTTTTGAGAAGAAATTCATCAGCATTTAGTCAAGATAAGCTGAGGGCCAGACTCACCTGGCACTACGTTCTTATATTCAAAAAGAGGATAAATGGCAGCAGAGATTGAGGTGATGACAGCCTTCAGTCTGTTCTTGAGTCATACTGTTCCAATCTGGGCAGATGTCTCTCTAGGTGTGGTACACAGCTGTCATCCTGGATGACCCTGCTCACCTGGGGACTCTACTTCTCTCCGGGGTTGACTTCTTTGTTTAATAAACTCCTCTTTCTTGATTGCCAGTTGCTTTTTGAGGCTTGGCCTCCTAGAATAGTTTCCTGATTTTCACCTCTTTTTCATTTAGCTCTGCCTCCTGCAAGATTTCTTCATCTTTATCTTCGATTAAAATGCTCTCTTCTACTATTATGTTTTGAATTTCTAGGAGATCTTTTTTTTATTCACAGACTGTTTCTTTTGTAGTATTTTTGTTTGTTTCAACAAATTTTCTTTTCCCCTAAAGTTGCTTTTCTCTGTTTGTTTTGATCTGTTTTATGTTAGAGTTTTCCTCTGATGTCTCATAATAATTAGCTGTCTGCTTGTGATTAAGAGTGGGTAGCTTTAAATTAGAAGCTTTAAACACATAGGCTGATTACCTTTGGGCCTTTCTGTAGGGTGAGCTTCTTGTCCCTCTTGTTGCGGAAAATCCCCAGGTCAGTAGGAGAAGAGTCTTCCCTTCACTGACTAGATTTCCAGATGATAAGGGGTGAAGAGGATTGGGCCAGGGCGGGGGAAGGGGTTTGCTCCATTCAGCACTCTTGTACACATGATCACCTAATTCCCCTCAGGTTTTAGTACTGTCTTCCCATTGTCAACCGCCTTTTGTGTCCTCAGTTCAGAAACCAATTGTTTTATCCCTTCCAAGAAACAGACCATTTGAATTCTGCCAGTGTTGGTGTGGGACAGACATTCAAAGTCATGGAATGGGGAAGGTGATAAAGGAATCAGACAGCTTTTACTCTGATTCTCTTTATTCTATTTCTTTCCCTTTCATCTCCAGTTTCAAAGGGACTTGGTAGAAATCAATGAAAGTATTATTAATCTATATTAATAATTTTTACGGGGGGGGGTGAGTAATGGCTACACTGTGCATTCAGTGCTAGAGGAAGGAAGGGTCCAGAAAAGAGGTGTGTACAGTGTGTGCTACTGTGATATTTCATCCCCTCCTGCTTTTAAAAATGGCTCGTTACCACTTTTGCTTTCTTCCTTCCTCCTTTATCAACTGTTTATGGGTTAACAGCCAGTCTCCCCATAGCATGCCAGAAGAAAAGGGATTGAAACCCTGTCATATGAAGCTCCTAAAGGTTTTTTTTGGGTAGGAGAGGATCTGTATACTGAATTGCCTTCCCCAAATCTTCTGACTTTATTAAGTTTCTGTATACCCTTTCTTAGATAAAGGTAAACACAATTTGTTGAAAATATTTTCTTTTTGGTATGTACTTGATGAAATAATTGTTTAATGAGATTGTTAGTATGAATCCTAAGTTTGAAGTTGGTTGCAAAGGCTTTATTCATATGCGTGGGATTCTGGGAACAGATTTAGAAGGTAATATCTCTTTTGGATTAAATTTTGTACCACATTGGGAATATGAGAAGCAGTGTGTTGAAGTAGAAAACAAAAGCTATATCTAAACAAATAAAATTAATTTATTTTCTTCTTATTCTGTATCTGAATTTATACATCACTATTATGTTATAAAGGGATTTTTCCTAGCTATTCAAGGACATTTGTTAAGGAGCCATGCTCAAAGCTAATGCATTTAACTTCAAGGTTCATGGGAAAACAGGTCGCCTGGCTGGCTGCGTCAGTGGAGCATGCGACTCTTGATTTTGGAGGTTGTGAGTTAGAGCCCCACATTGGGTGTAGAGATGACTAAAATAAAAAATAAATAAAATCTTGGGGCGCCTGGGTGGTTCAGTCAGTTAAGCATCCGACTTCGGCTCAGGTCATGATCTCACGGTTCGTGAGTTTGAGCCCCACGTCAGGCTCTGCACTGACATCTCAGAGCCTGGAGCCTGCTTCCCAATTCTGTCTCCCTCTTTCTCTCTCTATCCTTCCCCCACTGTGCTTTCTACCAAAAGTAAATAAATAAAATTGAAATAATAATAATAATAAATAAAAGCTTAAAAAAATAGGGCTCCTGGTTGGCTCAGTCAGTTAAGTCTCCTACTCTTGATCTCAGCTCAGTTCTTGATCTTGAGGTCATGAGTTTAAGCCCTGTGTTGGGCTCCATGCTGGGCATGAAGCCTACTTAAAAAAAAAAGAAAGAGAACCACCAAAGTTCATGGGAAAACATTTTTGTGATGCTATCATGTTGTTACCACTTGAAGCTCACAATGTGTTAATAACACAGTCCCTTCCTCCCTCCTCTTTAAGAATGAAGACCAAAATATGAACTTAATTAGTTTTGAGGTCCTTAGGGAGTAGGAGATAAATTCCTTTGGAATTAAACTATGCCAAAAATGATATTAGTTCTATTTTTTTCCTGTGATTTTGAATAGAAAATTTAAAAAGCATTATTACAAATATATATTAAATATCTTCCTTCCCAGACAAGACTGTAAACTTAAGGAGAGCAAGGTCTTTCTGTTGTTATATTCCACTGCCCAAGAGTAAACACACAACACATATTTGTATGTATTTCTTATAGTGGCTTTAAGTTTTCTGCATAAAGTAGAATAACCAATCTTCAGGGAAATAGAGTGCACAGAACACCAGCTTCTGTAAACTTTAATAGCACAGATATCCTATAATTATTTTTTTCCTGTCCATACAAAAAGATGAGCCATAGTGAAAATGCAAGGCTGGAAAGTAGTAACGCTGACATTCTTGACTATCTCCCACAACTTCTCACCACTTTTCATCCCTTCTGACTACTCCTTGTTCCTACATCATAGCAGGTGTGATAAGTTGACTAAATGTGTACACTGATTTCCATCTGAATTTATTTTCACATACTGAGCCCTTATCAATGTGTGATGGACACAGCATAGGCCGTGAGTATAAAAATTAAGGGGTGCCAGGGTGGCTCAGTGGGTTGAGCTTCTGACTCTTGATTTCAGCTCAGCTCATGATTCCAGGGTCATGTGATTTAGCCCTGTGTTGGGTCTGTGCTGAGAGTGGAACCTACTTAAGATTGTCTCTCCTTCTGGGGCACCCGGGTGGCTCAGTCAGTTGAACGTCTGACTTCAGCTCAGGCCATGGTCTTGTCTTCTGTGAGTTCAAGCCCCCCATCGGGCTCTGTGCTGACAGTTCAGAGCCTGGAACCTGTTTCAGATTGTGTCTCCCTCTTTCTCTGCTCCTCCCCTGCTCATGCTCTGTCTCTCTCTCAAAAATAAACATTAAAAAAAATTTTTTTTAATCCTCTCTCTTTCCCTTCCCCTGCCTCTCCCCTACACTAGCACACACACTCTCTCTCTCAAATAAAAAATAATAATAAAAATTAAAATTAAAAGGAAATAATAGGAGAAAAGGATGGCTTCCACTTACCATTTTGTATCTTCCTGTATAGTTTGCATCTTTTAACTATGTACATATATTACCGTTTTTTTTTTTTTAAGATTTGAGAGTGAGAGAGAGTGTGTGCGTTGGGGAAAGGCAGAGAGAGAGAGAGAGAGAGGGGGGGGGGGGGAGAGGGAATCCCAAGCAGGCTCCACACTAATAGTGTAGAGCCTGACATAAGGCTCCAACTCACAAATCATGAATTATGACCTGAGTCGAAATCAAGAGTTGTATGCTTAACCAACTAAACCGCCCAGGTGCCCCTGTATTACTTTTATTTTTCAAAACATAAACAGGAATTTTATTTGCATTCTTCTTTATATTTCTCAGTGTTAAAGTGTATAAAACTAATTTTTTAAAATATTTATTTATTTCTTTAGAGAGAAGGAGTGCACACATGCACATAACCCGGGAAGGGGTAGAAAGAGAGGGAGAGAGAGAGAATCCCAAGCGGGCTCTGCACTGATAGTACAGAGCTCAACTCTGAGCTCCATCTCACAAATCATGAGACCATGACCTGAGCCGAAATCAAAAGTCGGATGCTTAACTGACTGAGCCACCCAGGCATCCCTATAAAACTAATTTCTTAAAGGAGGTAAAAGATAGTAGAAAGGTTTTGTTAATAGGAATTAAATACCATAATGGTCATTTTACATGCACAGCTTAACTGTGCCTAAAATAACCATATTAATAATGTGGTCTTTTAAAATGTAAGACATTTTATTCTTCTCATGAACTAGATTCAGCCTACCCTATCAAACTCCAGCACAATTGACATGTTCTTCATCTATTCATTTGTTCAGTAAACACTGAGCAAAATTAGCAAGGCAGTATGTCCTAACAAAATGCCCTTGGCTCTGGAGTCAGACAAACTTGAGTTCAGATCCCAGTTCTGCCATTTCTTGGCTGTGTCCTTTGGGAATATGGCTACTCTTTGATCTTCAGTTTCTCTGTAAAGTAAGAATATGGATTTTGCCTTTTCCACAAAGTTGCTATAAGAAGGAAATGAATTAGGAGAACCTGGGTGGCTCAGTTGGTTAAGCATCGGACTTTGGGTCAGGTCATGATCTCCCTGTTCCTGGGTTTGTGCCCCACATCGGGCTCTATGCTGACAGTACAGAGCTGTCTTGGGATTCTCTCTCCCTCTCAAGATAATTAAATATACTTTAAACAATAAAAGAATTAAATGAATTAATGCTTACAATGTTTGTAACATGATGCCAAACACATAGTAAATATATAATAGCTGTAATATCTTAGGCGCTAAGGGTATAAACATGAATAAGACATGATCACTGTGGTTTTTTTTTTTTTTTTAAGTAATCTTTACTCCAAATGTGGGGCTCAAACTTACGACCCCAGTATCAAGAGTCACATGCTCTTCCATCTGAGACAACCAAGTGCCCCTGATCCCTCTTCTTATGGAGCTTTCAGTCTGGGTTAAGCAGTTACAAGGTGCTGCTTAGGATCCCTACCACTACCACCCCTTTTTTAACTTATGTCTAGTTAATTGAGATATAATTTACATACAATAAAATTTACCCATTTTAGGTGTATATTCCAATGGTTTTGAAAAACATGGAAGTTGGTATAACCACTACCACAATTAGGATATAGAGTATTTCTTTCACCACAGAACTTCCTTGTTCACCTTTTTAAAAAATGTTTATTTAGGGGCACCTGAGTGGCTCAGTTGGTTAAGTGTCTGACTTCGGCTCAGGTCATGATCTCGTGGTTCATGGGTTCAAGCCCCACGATGGACTCTGTGCTGACAGCTCAGAGCCTGGAGCCTGCCTCCGATTCTGTGTCTCCCTTTCTCTCTGCCCCTCCTCCACTCGTACTCTGTCTCTCTCTCTCAAAAATAACTAAAAGATTAAAAAAATTTTTTAATGTTTGTTTATTTTTGAGAGTGTATGAGTGGGGGAGGGGCAGAGAGCGAGAGAACGAGAAACCCAAGCAGGCTCTGTGCTGCCACGCAGAGTCCAATCCAGAGTTCGAACCCAGGAACCATGAGACCATGACCGGGGCCGAAGTTGGCCACTTAACTGACTGGGCCTCCCAGGTGCCCCTCCCTGCTTACCTTTTTAAATAGTCTCAGTCTCTTCCCTCTGCTCTTAGCCCCTGGCGACCACTTAGATCTGAGTTCTGTCCCTTTTTCCATAATGTTATATAAACAGAATTGTATGACACATAACCTTTTCTGGTTTTTTTCACTTAGCAGAATGCTGTTGAGATTCATACATGCGATCCAGTATATCATTCCTTTCATACCTTTTCCAGAGTGTCGCATATTTGGATTCACCGCCTCTTAAGATTGACTTTTTTCAACTGGGTGTTATATGGAAACCAACCTGACAATAAACTATAAAGCTTAAAAAAAAAAAAAAAAAGAATAAGTAATAATAGGACCTCACTCATTTTATGGTTAAGAATGATATAAATTTGCCTTATCCTGAACATGAATATGATAATATATCCCCATGTGTTTGCTCCATTAAGGATCCAATAAATATGAATAATTCAAAAAGTTTGAAGTTTTATACCCTATAAGGTACACAGTTTTTAACTTGATTTACTTCTGGGAATGAAGTCCAAGAAAATAGAAGGAAAAAAATAATCCTCTCTGAAATAAAAGATTGTATGAGATGTCTGAAAAAAAATAGAACATGTATATTTTATTTCCTGAAATAGTTCAGTGGCAACAATTTAAGAACCATAAAAAAAAAAAAGATTGACTTTTTTCACTTATTGATATGCATTTAAGTTTCCTCCATGTTTCCTCCATGCCTGATAGCACCTTTCTTTTTAGCGCTGAATACTATTCCGTTGTTTGGACGTACCACAGTTTATCCATTCACCTACTGAAGGGCCTCTTGGTTGCTTCCACATTATAGCAGTTATGAATAAAGCTGCCATAAACGTGTGTGCAGGTTCCTGTGTGGACATACGTTTTCAGTTATTTGCATAAATACCAAGGAGTACAATTTTTGGAACATACGGTAAAAGTATGCTTAGTTTTGTAAGAAACTGCCACATTGTGTTCCAAAGTGGCTGCCCTATTTTGCATTCCCACTAGCAGCGAATGAGCCTTCCTCTTGCTCCACAGCCTCCCCATCATTTGGTGGTGTCCATGTTTTGGATTTTGGTCATTCTAATAGTGGTTTCTCATTATGGCTTTAATATGCAGTTCCCTCATGACTTAACTGAGTAACTTGTCATGTGTTTATGTGCCATCCGTATCTTTGATGAATTATCTATTAAGATTTTTTCCTCTTTTTAAAAATTGACGTATAAATGAATTGGGAGAGTTCTTTACATGGTTCACATGCAAGTTCTTTATATGTGTGATACATGTGTTTTCTCCCAGTCTGTGGCTTGTCTGATTAACAAAGGTTTTTAATTTGATGACATCCAATTTTTTCTTTTATGGTTAATGCTCTTTGTTTTCTAAGAAATCTTTGTTTAACCCCGTGTCACAGAGATTTCTCTAGTTTTTCTTGCAGATGTCTTATAGTTCTAGGTTTTCCATGTAGGCCAGTGATTCTTTTCAAATTAATTTTTGGATATGGTATAAAGTTGAAAATATTCTCTGTTGTCTGCTAAATTACTTTGGCACTTTTGTTGAACTCCTGATGCCTTGAGCAAGTTTCTAGGAAAATATAATTTACCAAAGTGACTCAAGATACAAAAATCCCATATAGACTAATAGTCATGGAAGTAATGTTAAAATGTGTCTAAGCTCAGTGGGTTTAATGGTAATTTCATTCATAGTGTGAAGAAACAAATAATTACAATGCTGGATCAACCACAGAACAGAAAAAGAGATAGAAAAACACACCCATCTATTTTATAAAATTAAGAAGATCTTGATAACTTGATACTTGATAACTAAAAGCGACAAAGATGGTACAAAAATAAAAGTGACATTTCTCATCTCAATGAATATAGTTGTAGAAAACTTATATAAAGTACTTGCAGATTAAATCCAACAAATAATTATTGCATTTTTTATGATTACAAAAACAACACATTTCTTCCAGAAAAACTCGAAGATACAAAATGATGTAAAGGAGAAACTTTTATACCCAGTGATACCTGCTGACTTATTCATACCATCCTGATGTATCTGCTTCCACGATCTTTTCCAGAGCAATTACCTGTATCATTATACATTTTTAACATACCAACTTAGAACTGTATTTTTCGCCATTTGATATGTGACATCTCACAGTATATTAAAGGAATATGATCAAGAGGATTTCTTTTAAGCTCTAAGGATATTAAGGAATCTATAAATAATAATACATTAGTACATCAAAAAAACAAGAGGAAAATGATATGCTCATTTCTGGAGATGACAGCAATTTTTTATTTTAAAAAAAATTTTTTAAGGATTTTTTAAGTTTATTTATTTTGGTGGCGGGGAGAGAGAGCGAGCATGTGAGCGTGAGTGGGAGAGGCAGAGGGAGAGGGAGAGAATCTCAAGCAGGCTCCACATGATCGGCATCGAGCCCACCTTGGGGCTCTAACCCACAGGCCCTGAGATCATGATCTGAACCTAAATCAGGAGTTGGACGCTTAACTGACTGAGCCACCCAGGTGCCCTAATGCCAAATTTTTTTGATAAAATTCAACTATTCCAGCCAAAAACTTTTATTATATTAAGAATCTGATGATTTATTTTTAAATGAAAAGCACCTATACATTCCTTCCTACTAAATTAATTTAAAAATTGGTAACATGAAGACACATTTTATAAACATTAGATACAGTTTAGTTGACCACCACTGCTGCCCAGTGACAACCCATAGCATGAATGTTGTATATATCCTTTTAGTTCCTTTTTTTCTATTGCAGTGTGTTTACATACTGCTTAAACGTAATAAAGAATGGCTCTCTCTGGGGTGCCTGGTTGGCCCAGTTGGTTAAGCTCTGACATCCGCTCAGGTCAGACAGAGCTCCTTCAGATCCTCTGTCTCCCTTTCTCTCTGCCCTACCTGTGCTCACTCGCTCGCTCTCTCAAATATAAAAAGAAAGAATGGCTCTCTGAATACCAGTGGGATACTGAAGAAATGTCCCGTAGAATAAGAACAAGACAGGAATGCCCACTGTTACCTTATTTAACATTTTTTAGGGGGGAGTTCTTAGTGCAGTAAGGCAAACACTAACCAGAGGTATAGTTCCAATAATGAACAAGTTAATTATATATTTGTTGGCCAATATTATTTTCTCTTCAGAAAAATACTCCCAAGAGAATCAACTGAAAAAGAGTTCAAAAAAATGGCTGACTAAAAGCAAAATAATTGTTCAAAAATGAATCATTTTAAATATACATATAATAAATTATACCAAAAACTCAAGGAATTAAAAGTCCTTTACATGAACAACCCGAATTATGAGCTACCTAGGAATGACTGTAACAAGAATTCCATAACTTCTATGATACAACTGGAAATTTGCTATTAGAGGAGGGAATAGAGGTATTGTGTCAAGAAATGGGGAAATTAGTGCCATGTATTACTAAATTTACTGTATAGATTTAATGCAGTTCTAATAATTGAAGTTTGTATTTGCTTTTGTATTTGACAAAGTGTATAAAATATAACTTAGAAAAAAATTAAGTAATTAACAAACTGCCCTTTCTTTGCTGATGATTTATGATGCTGTTGCAGAAAGCTAAGGTTCGTAAGATCTCAAGTATATTTTTGGACTATATGTTCTGTTCTCTTGAACCACCTGTCAATTTTTCCACCAGTTGTACACTGTTATTATTATCTTTTCTTAAGTAGGCTTCACACCCAGTGCTAGAGCCCAACACAGGGCTTGAACTCACGAACTGAGATCAAGACTTGAGCTGAGATCAAAAGTTGGACACTTAACCTTAAGACTGAGCCACCCATGCGCCTCCTTATTATTATTATAGTCTTATATTTTAAGATCTAAAATAATATCCCTTCATTACTCTTCTTTTTCAAACTTTTCTTGGCTATTTACCTAGAGAAATAACTGATAAAGAGCAGTGCACAGAGGACAGTGTTTATGGCATATTCCCATTTAAAAGTGTATTATTTTTATTAAACAAAAAAAAGTCCATAAAGGTTTTGAAAGTTTTATGTGTTACTATTAAGTGATAAGTAAATATCTTTAATTTTAAAAATGTATTTCCTCAGCTTTGTTTCAAATTCACATTGTGGTCAATGGGATTTAAAAGTTGATAATGAGACTATAATAAACATTTTCCATTAGGCAGGAAACCATTACTTTCAAAACAACCTCAGTGGTTGTCTTCTTATGCCTGCTCAGAGTTCTGTCATGTTAAAAATGATCAGTCATGGGGCGCCTGGCTGGCTCAGTCATTAGAGCATGCGACTCTTGATCTTGGGGTCATGAGTTTGAGCCTCACATTGGAAGTAGAGTTTACTTTAAAGAAATGACCTTTCATGGTCGAGCTTTGACTTGACTCAAAAGAAGCATAGGTTTTACAAGATTGCTACTTGCAACAACAGTGGAGTCCAGAACACGCGTGAACACCCGCGAGCGCACGCCTAGGTGCGCACGCACGCGCGCGCACACACACACACACACACACACACACCCATAATAGAAGCTTCCATTAAAAGAAGGTGATAGAAGTATAATAATGGATTGTGAAATGGTGCTGATGGCCTTTAGTTCCTTATTAAAGATTGTTTTGTTTTTTCTTCATCAAACCAGTGTTTTTCAACTGTTGATAGCCAGAATGACATCAGCTACGGGTAGTCTGTAGCTACAGCTTTCCTTTTTTCCGCTGCATAAAAAAGATTAAATAGCAAAAAAAAAAAAAAAAAAAAAAAAAAGATTAAATACTACATTTGTTTTGACTATTTCAGTATTTTAAAATTTCTTTTGATGATTCTGTATCTTCTGTTTTCTTCTTTGATCTCCCCAAATAATTTAAATGTTATAAAACGGGGGTCTGGCTGCCTTTTCAGTTTAGAGCTCAATAATCAAAGGGCTTTAATAGAAAGAACCCTTAAGAATCATGTCTTAAATAATGAAAGAAAGAAGTGGCACCCAAGTAAAGACATTCTTGCTAGGGGGAGGAGCTTTGCCAGTACTAAAGCTGTGTGCTTGTTTAGTTATGGTTTTAATCTCATAGTACATCCAAGACCAATGGCTTAATGTTGTTTACAATGAGGTTCAGTTAGTTTTGCTTGATCATTTATTTTCATACTCACTCTATACCCTCACTTCAACCAAAAGGTGAAAAGGTTGATGGATGGATGATTGGCTGGCAGACTGATTCATTAATTCATTCAATAAATTTTTGTTGGTATACCGCCCTCGCTGCCACAAAAGGGAAAAAATGAGTAAGATACGGTTTCAGCTCTCAAAGAGGAGCTTAGGAACTGTCAATGTGAGGCAGAGTGAATAAATGTTTTTATACATATAAAAGAGTTGTGTTACTGGAATTTCATGCCATGTTATTCAGCATGACTTGTACTTAAGGAAATTATTAAAACAAAACTTGCTTGTATAGATACATATTTCCTATTTTATCTCTGTGTTCTTTGAACCATATAGTGGTGATTTCTTTAAAGAGTTTTTTTATTGTATTTGTCCTGTATCAAGAGAATTTGGAGAACATGAGGAAATTGGAAAATCTAGGGGCTTCCTAATTACCTTAAAGATATAGATACACAGTATATGGTGCTGAAACGTACTGTTTTATATGGCTAATAATGCCCCTGTTGTGGGTTAAAGGTGCTTCTCATGAAACCCTGGGGCTGGCCGGGGTATTTTTGTTGTGGGTTTAGTTTGAGGAGTGGTAGAAATGTCTCTGACCCAAATAGCCAACCTCTCTTGATTTTAGACCTTTCATTTATTTTCTAAGAACTTCCTTTACAGATTGGTTTTATGATAAGAAGCATCATTTTTGGTGGTGATCATACTGGAAATATCAGGGCTGAGCTAAGAGAACAACTGTTTGGTTTTTTTATTTTAACATTGTCATTTTGGACAATTTGTATAACTGCTCTGTGTCTGAATTTTACTTTTGTTATAGTAATACCTCCTAGAGTGTTTCTAAGGTTAAAAATAAATTGTGTAAATTCAACATATATTTAGGTATACAGTATATTTAGTAGGAGTAGAGATTCACCTCCAGATTACTTAGATATGAATCCCAATTTTGCCATTTATTAGCTTTGAACTCACTGGACAAGTTTACCCCTGTGTGACTCAGTTTCCTCATCTATTAAGTAGGATAATAAATGGAATCCTTCTGATTTGCTTGTTGTGAGAATTAGATTAATTAATACATGGAAAACACTTAGAATAGTCCCTGGAGTTACAATATAGGCTCAGTTGGTGTTAACTTATTATTCATGGAAAACAAGGGGAAAGAATGCATGGGAAATTGAACTTAGTGTATTCTTTCTACTTACTTTTTCATCAGATCTTTTTAGAGATGTTCATATGTAACAAAATAGATATGTAGTATTATTTTCTCTTCGAGTTCTGATTTTTCTGATAGAAACTTGTACCATTTAATGAAATGATCAGGAAACAAGAATGAAGGGGAGAAAAAGCAGAGATAAGAAATCAGCTTTGAGTGATGAAAAACTGGTGGTGCTATTTTAGTCCTCGTGACGGTTTCTCCATTTTTCCTAGAAACTAGAAGAAAAGCAGAGCTGGGGGTTTTTTAAATCACTTTTTTATAAATCTAAAACCAGCTGTAATTAAAGATTGTGTTGCTGTAAGCATAGATTCAGTGAATTTCTAATATTTAATCCGTAGCTTGCAAGATAATCTCAGTTATGCCTGTCTTCTTCTTTCCTTTTTGTCATGAAATTGTTAAGTGATTTATTCTAAATTCATTACCTACCAGCCTGGCACTTTCTTCAACTTACATACTCCATAACCTGAAACGGATACCTGTAGGCTAAACTAGTGAAAGATCCTGTCCTCCCTTTTCCTGTGTCCATTGTTTTCAAATATTTATTGAATGCCTACTTTGTGCTGAGCAGTATGTTACTTGCTGAGGATATATGTAGGAGAGACAGGTAGGTGAATAATTAAAACAGAAGTGACGTGTACCCCTATATGTAGAGGTATATTCAGGGTGACTTTGGAGCACAGAAGAGGAATACCTAATTCAGTCTTAAGTGTCAAAAGGTCGATGTTCAAAGAAGGCTTCGAAGAGGACGTGACACATAAACTGGAATTTGAAGGAGCAGGAGTTAGCCAGGGGAGGGGATGCGGGGAGGGAGAGGACTTTCCAGGCAGGTAGAACAGCCGATGCCTCCTTGGTAGATAGACCCAGGGGAGCATGTCACAGTTTAGGAACTCCACGTGGTGCAGGGGGGCTGAAGACTAGTCCCAGGACTAAAGAGGAGCAAGTATGGGAGAGGAGGTAGAGAAGACGCTTGTTAGAAAGGTAGGCTTGGATCAGGGCTTGAAGGATATTTTTTTTGTAAGCGGGGAAGAACACTGTTAAATTTGTGCTGTGGTTAACATCACTGCGGCCCCACTGTTGAGGACAGATTAGAGAGGAACAAAACTGGAAGCAGGAAGCAGTAAACTATTACTGCCCCAGGCACACAGAGGACGATGTCAAACTTGAGAGCTGTACTCTAAAACAGACTCCGTCAGACTGGGGAGATTTATAAAATTGTTTAAAGATGCTGAAGACTTTTTGTCCCAAGTGAATGACTCTCAAAAGAGTTCTTTCAGCCCTTTATCTTTTTTATTTTCCTTCACTACAACACAACACAATAAACTGGTTGTCAGTTCCTCCCTGGATTTTAGGACAGGTGTTATGCTGAAGGCCCTTGGTGCGGATGCCTGGGAACCAGATGAGTGTTTAATACAGTGTTTAATAGCTAATTGGATCCTGTTTAACTTAGAACTTTTTCAATAAAAGAAGTTATTTTTAGACTTAAAAAACAATAATCACATTTGCATCTTGAAAGATTTTAGTTTTACAGCCTCAGCAGTATTAATAAAGTTTAGGTTTTCCAAAAGGTTAGACTAGATAGGCTAGTTGCTTTAGCGTAGACAGGTGAGCAGAATCACATATTGTCCATACTTTTTCTAACTTCACCAGATTGTTGTCCTAAAGTGTTAATGTGTTTCACTGTTCCTTTTTTTTTTTTTTTTCCTAAAGAGAGAGGGCAAGCAAGGGAGAGGAGCAGAGGGTAAGAGTGAGAATCTTAAGTGGACCCCATGCTCAGCATGGAGCCTGATGCAAGGCTCAATCTCATGACCTTGGGATCATGACCTGAGCCGAAGTCAAGAGTCAGATGCTTATCCAACTGATCCACCCAGGTAGCCCATTTTGTTTTGAAGATTATATTTTTAAGTAATCTCTACACCCAACACGGGGCTTGACTCACAACCCCGAGACCAAGAGTTGCATGCTCTACCGACTGAGCCAGCCAGGCAGGCACCGCATGTTATTTTTTTAAAAACAAGATTTAGAAGCACAATTTTGTATAATCCAAAAACATGTTTCTTTGAATTTGAATTTAGAAATTATATGCATAATTTTTTTTTGCCCCTGTGCTTCATCTCTCAGAATTTGAGATTGTGAAAGATTGAGGTTTTTGAGGGAAGAGAATGCTACAAAAGAGATGGATACCTCATACATGGAAATCAAAGAATAAAGTTCATTTGAGTTAGTGGCTGGAGCAAGTTTGATAGAAACACCACTGATATAATCAACCTTGGTTCCTATTACAGGAATTACTGTTGACTCATAGGGTAGCCAGGTGTTCATTACTCAGAATTTTTATTTAGTAGACGATGAACGCTTTATTCTCTTACATGTGTTCTAGAAGAGAATGGTTAAGGAGATTCCTCGTTAGAAAATTTCTGAATAACTTTTACAAACATTATAGCTATTATCAGACATTGTATTCTTTCTGAATATGTGGCTCAGAATATTTCTTGGTAATGTTTAGATTTCTTCTCACTTAAAAGGAAATTGAGAGCCAAATGAGTTAGAGTTATAAAAGAGAGGGAAGGAAGGAGAGAAGTGGCAGTGGCTGATAGTCATCTTTCTGAGTCATCAGCAATGAATGCCACTTTACTGGGGACCATTTAACTGGTTTCAAAACCTTGGGATGGGCAGCTCTTTGATTACTGACTGGTTAGTTTCTACACATCATTGACACCTTCTGGTTTCTAAACAGAGGCCTATTTAGGGACTTAGTTCACTAGGGACTTAGTTTTTGTGAACTAACTCATGAAAAAGTACTCTTTGGAGAAACAAATAGTAAATGGGTGGCCAGTAAGATAGAAGTTGTTAATTTTCAGTCAATGACAAATGGATGCAATTCTTAGTAAATCTTCAAAATAAAGCTATTCTTGGAATGCCTGGATGGCTCAGCCAGTTAAGCATCCAACTTGATTTAGGCTCAGGTCATGATCTCACAGTTCATGGGATCAAGCCCTGCGTTAGACTCTGTGCCAACAGCAGGAAGCCTACTTGGCATTCTCTTTCTCTCTCTCTCTCTCTCTGTCCCTCCCCTGCTTGCACGTGTGCTCTCTCTCTCTCTCTCTCTCAAAATAAGTAAATATTAAAAAAATTGTTTTTAAATTACTCTCCTTCCTTAGACTTTGAATTGTTATTAATTGTCAAAGAGTTTAATTGAGTGTTACTAGAAAAAGAGGTAGTAATTCAGTTACTAAAGAAAGAGTGTTGGGGCGCCTGGGTGGCTCCTTCGGTTGAGTGTCTGACTTCCACTCAGGTCATGATCTCACAGTTTGTGGATTTGAGTCCTGCGTCGGGCTCTGTGCTGACAGCTCAGAGTCTGGAGCCTGATTTGGATTGTATCTCCCTCTCTCTCTGCTCCTCCCCCACTCATGCTCTGTCTCTCTCGTTCTCTCAAAAATAAAAATAAACATAAAAAACCCAAGAGTGTCAATAGCTTACTAGTTAGTACTGTATAAAAAGAAACATTTTTTTAACTTGTCAGGGTTCCCTCATAGTAGAATGCCTTTAGTAAGTTAGTGCCATGGAGAGTAGATGCCACAATGATGAACGGTGCAGTTAGTGCTGTTTCGTTATTACTAGAAGACTTTAGTGGCTTTAAAAGCCCTTGAGAGCTTCAGTATGTCCAATAGAACTTTTTGCAGTTATGGAAATGTTCTATATCTGTATCATCCATTGTGGTATCCATGTGTGGCTCTTGGGCATCTGAAATTTGGCTAGTATAACTGAAAAACTGAATTGCAAATTATGTATAATATAAATAGATTGAGTACAAATTTAAATAATCTTATGCAGCTAGTGACCATAGTATTGGACGGTGCATCTGTAGATATTTGAGAACCGAATAGCATATTTGATAACCATTACTTCAGTGACCAGTCATTAAAATATACTCCAGAGTAAGCAATATTCATTTGTAGTACCTTTGAAAATGTCACCTTTTATTTTGCTTCTCTTAGAACTGAAGGACCTATAGTATAGGCATACCTCAGAGATACTGTGAGTTCAGTTCCAGACCACTGCAGTGAAGCTAATTTTGCAGTAAAGCAAGCCAAATGAATGTTTCCCTGTGCATGTAAAAATTATGTTTATACTATACTGCAGTTTACTAAGTGCACAGTAGCATTATGTTTTTTAAAAAATCCATGTACACACCTTATTTTAAATGTACTTAAACATTTATAATAAATTTTAACTTGATAAACAAGCAACGTCTTGTAGTATCAGTAGTACATGATGCTGAATGTCACATGATCACAATTTAGCCAATGGTTCTTCTCTCTTTCTCCCTCTCTCTCTATCTCTCCCTTGCTGCGATATTGTGGGTGATCGTCTCCCATGCTCGGATGCTCTGTCTCAGGCCACAGTGTTTGGCAGAAATCAGTGATTTTTCAAAACTTTGGAAGGTGCCCACACTGGCACTAGTGTATTTGTGTCACTTCAAAGTACCTATGGACAGTCCTTTGCTTTTCCATACAAGAGTAAGCTTAGGAATGCTTTGCTTCATTCTAGGTCAGGCTGCCTGCAGATTTAGACCCTTTCTTCTGCTGCCTTATTGCCAGTTACATTAAATACAATAGATGACAAGAGTTTGTTACTACTGTAGTGTAGTCAGCATCTGTTAGTGATAATGAAAGTGGTCCCACACCGTAATCCTCCTCTCTCTTGTCTTCCTCACACCAGCCGTGAAGGTTTTCAAAGGTAAGTGTAGGTTAATTTGCTTATTTTTCTTTATATTTTCTTTATTATTTTGTATTATATTACAATATAGTAATCATTTTTATATGAGTATTTTTGGGTTGTGGAACAGATCATCTGAGTTTCCATTATTTCTTATGGAGAAATTCACTTTGATATACAAGTGCTTTGGATTACAAGCATGTTTCCAGAATGAATTATGCTCTCAAACCAAGGTTTTACTGTATTTTATTTCTGGGGCACCTGACTGGCTCAGTCAGTAGAGCATGTGATTCTTGATCTCAGGGTCATGAGGTCAAGCTCCAGGCTGAATGTAGAGCTTACTTAAAAAAAATACTTTAGGGGCGCCTGGGTGGTTCAGTCAGGTGGGCATCTGGATTCGGCTCAGGTCGTGATCTCACAGTCTGTGGGTTCTAGCTCCGCGTCGGGCTCTGTGGTGACAGCTTAGAGCCTGGAGCCTGCTTCGGATTCTGTGTCTCCCTCTCTCTCTGCCCCTCCCCTGCTCATACTCTGTCTCTCTCTGTCTCTAAAAAATAAATAAATGTTTAAAAAACAAAAAAAAAATAGTTTATTACTAAAAAAACACTAACCATCACTTGAGCTTTCAGTGAGTTTTAATCTTTTTGCTGATAAGAGGGTCTTGCCTCGATGTTGATGGCTGCCGACGGATCAGCGTGGTGGGTGCTGAAGACTGGGGTGGCTAGAGCAAGTTCTTAAAATAAGACAGTGATGTTTGCCACATCAGTTGACTCTTCCCTTCAGCATCATAACATGTGATGCTGTTTGATAACATATTTTACCCACAGTAGAACTCCTTTCAAAATTAGAGTCAATCTGGGTCCCCTGAGTGGCTCAGTGTGTTAAGTGTCCAACTTCGGCTCAGGTCATGATCTCACAGTTCATGAATTCAGGCCCTTCATCAGACTCTCTTCTGTCAGTGCAGAGCCCACTTCGGATCCTCTGTCTCCCTCTCTGTCTGTCTCTTTTACTTTCAAAAACAAATAAACCTTAAAAAATAATTCAAGTCAATCCACTCAAACCTGCTGCTTTACCAACTAAGTTTATTTGATATTTTAAATCCCTTGTTGGAATTTCAACATTCTTCAGAGCGTCTTCACCAGGAGGAGATTTCATCTCAAGAAACCACTTTCCTTGCTCATCCATAAGAAGCAGCTCCTCATCTGTTCAAGTCGTATCATGAGATCTCAGCCATTCAGTCCCATCTTCAGGCTCCACTTCTCATTCTGGTTCTCTTGCTGTTTCCACCCCATCTGCAGGGACTTCTTCCACTGAAGTCTTGAACCCCTCACAGTCATCTACATGGGAATCAACTTCTCCCAGACACCCATAAGTGTTGCTCTTTTGACCTCTTCCCATGAATCACAAGTGTTCTTAATGGCATATAGTTTGGTGAATCCTTTCCTTCCCTAAAGATTTTCAGCTTACTTTGTGCAGATCCATCAGGGGGAATTGCTATCTATGAAGCTACAGCTGTGCAAAATTAATTCCTTAACTAATAAGACTTGAAGGTCACAATTACTCCTTGAGCGGTGCCTGGATGGCTCAGTTGGTTAAGCATCCGACTCTTGATTTCGACTCAGGTCACAGTCTCACAGTTCATGAGTTTGAGCCCTGCATCAGGCTCTGTACCACCAGTGCAGATTCTCAAGAGACTCTTGGGATTTTCTCTCTCTCTGCCCCTCCCCTGCTTTCTCTTGCTCTCTCTCAAAATAAATAAATAAACTTAAAAAAAAATTACTCCTTGATCCATGGGCTTCAGAATAGCTGTTGTGTTAGCAGGCATGAAAACAAAGTTAATCTCACTGTACATCTCCATCCGAGCTCTTGGGTGACCAGGTGCATTGTCATTGAGCAGTAGGAATCTTTCTGGGCAGTAGGTCTCAAGAGTGGCCTAAAATATTTTGTAAACCGTGTTGCAAACAGATGTGCTATCATCCAGGCTCTGTTGTTCCATTTGTAGAGCACAGGCAGAGTAGATTTAGCATAGTTCTAAGGCCCTAGGACTTTTGGTGTGATCAGGGAGCATTGGCTTCTACTTAAAGTCACCATCTCCATTAGCCCTTGACAAGAGAGTCAGCCTGTCCTTTGAAGTTTGAAGCCAGCATTGATTTTTCCTCTCTAGCTCTGAAAGTCCTAGATGGCATCTTCTTCTAATTTAAGGCTGTTTTCATCTACACTGAAAACCTGTTGTTTAGTGTGGGTACCTTCATAAATTATCTTAGCTAGATCTTCTGGAGAACTTGCTGAAGCTTCTACATTGCCATGTGCTGTTTCACCTTGCATTTTTATGGAGATAGCTTCTTTCCTTAAACCTTGTGAACTAAACCCTGTTAGCTTCAGACTTTTCTTCTGCAGCTTCCTCCCCTCTCTCAGCCTTCACAAAATTGAAGAGAGTGAGGGCCTTCCTCTGGATTAGGTTTGGCTTAAGGGAATGTTGGGGCTAGTTTGATCTTCTATCTAGATGACTCAAACTTTCTCCATATCTGCAGTAAGGCTAGTTCACTTTCTTACCATTCATGTGTTCCCTGGAGTAGCACTTTTAATTTTTTTCAAGAACTTTTTCTTTCTATTCACAGCTTAGCTAACTGAACCAAGAGGCCTATTTTCTGGCCATTTTGGCTTTCCACATGTCTTCCTTAATCATTTCTAGCTTTTGATTTAAAGCTGTGACTGTTCCTTTCACTTGAACACTTAGAAGCCATTGTAGTTATTAATGGGCCTCATTTCCATATTGTTATGTGTCAGGTACCAGCTAGGCCTGAGGAGAGGGAGAAAGAGGAATAGCCGGTCAGTGGAGCAGTCAGAACACACACATTTATCACTTAAGTTCACAGTCTCATATGGGCCTGGTTCATGGTGCCCCAAAACATTTACAATAGTAAAGTCAAAGATCACTGATCACAGATCACTATAACAAATATTATAATAATGAAAAGTTTGAAATATTGCAAGAAGTACTGAAATGTGACAAAGAGACACAAAGTAAGCAAATGCTGTTGGAAAGCTAGTGACAGTAGACTTGCTTGACACAGGGTTGTCACAAACCTTCAATTTGTAAAAACAAAACAAAACAAAACAAAAAAACAAAACAGTATCTGTGAAGCACAATAAATAATATGAGGTATGACTAAGTGAGGAAGATGACATAGAAAGTTAATTGAGGAATTTCTTTACTTCAGGTCTTTTATTTATATGTCATCTTCCCAATGAGGCCCTTCTCACACAATTTGTAATTTAGCACTCTGTCTCTCAGCCCACTCTGTTTCCTTTTCCTGAATAATTTTTCTCTATGGTACTTATCACCGTCTAACATACTAGAAAGAAGGCATGGGTTTTTTTCCCCACAGTATTCACTACTATGTCCCCAACACCTGGGACGATACCTGATACTTTAGAGGTGCTCAGGAAATATTTGTGAAATGAGTAAATAAGGCTTGTGGTTTCCCAATAATAATAATCCAATTCATTAAGTGGATATTTTATATTATATGGCAAGCACTGAGCTAGATTCATTGTATAAAGTACACTATGGCCACTGCTTCTTTCCTAATAAAGCATTTTTTGGAGGCATTATTTGAAACAGAACATTTCAGAACCAAAACGGAGCTTGGCAATAATTTGATTCAGCTGCTTGATGTCACATAGTTGGTCTGAAGTTCCATCAGTGTCCTTCATAGCCGCTTTTCACCTCCTTCTTTCCCTTGTCCTCACAACCTGTGAATCTTTTGGCCCAGCTATTTTTCCCACACCTTCTCATCTCCATTCAGCTAACTCTTGCTTCCAGCTGGGCCTGCCTTTCCCACTGCCTCTACTGCATTCTAAGTGACTCTGCAAATCCTTAACCCAGCCCTGGAAAAACTCTTTCATCTTTCTTACCTGAAACTTTCCTGTATAATATCATTTCTTACAACTCTCTCCTCAGTTCTAGAAGCATCTCCTGACCCCTAGGGCATCCTTAAGAACGTATTGTCTTCAAAATGGGCAAAAGACATGAACAGACAGTTTTCTAAAGAAGACATCCAGATAGCTAACAGACACATGAAAAAATGCTCAACATCACTCATCATCAAGGAAATACAAATTAAAACCACAATGAGATACCATCTCACACCAGTCACAAGGGCTTACATTAACAACTCAGGCAACAGCAGATGTTGGCAAGGATGCGGAGAAAGAGGATCACTTTTACACTGCTGGTAGGAATGCAAACTGGTGCGGCCACTCTGGAAAACAGTATGCAGGTTCCTCAAAAAGTTAAAAATAGAACTACCCTATGATCCAGCAATTGCACTACTAGGTATTTATCCAAGGGACACAGGTGTGCTGTTTCGAAGGGGCAAATGCACCCCAATGTTTATAGCAGTCCTTTTGCTATCGATAATAGCCAGAGTATGGAAAGAGCCCAAATGCCCATCGACAAATGAATGGATAAAGAAGATATGGTGTGTGTGTGTGTGTGTGTGTGTGTGTGTGTGTGTGTGATACACACACACACACACACACTGGAGTATTACTCAGCAATCAAAAAGAATGAAATCTTGCCATTTGCCGACTACGTGGATGGAACTTAGAGGGTATTATGCTGAGTGAAATTAGAGGAAGACAAATATCATGTGACTTCACTCATATGTGGAATTTAAGATACAAAACAGATGAACATAAAGGAAGGGAAGCATAAATAACATAAAACAAGGAAGGGGACAAAACATAAGAAATTCTTGAACAAACTCAGGGTTGCTGGAGGGGTTGTGGGTGGGGGAATGGGCTAAATGGGGAAAGGGTATTAAGGAAGACACTTGTTGGGATGAGCACTGGGGGTTATACAGAGGGGATGAATCACTGGAATCTACTGCTGAAATCATTATTGCACTAGATGCTAACTAAGATGTAAATTTAAAAAAAATTAAAGAACTTACTGTCTTTAAAACACAAACTTGAAGAGAAAGCAAAAAGGCAGAATGTGTGTAACACCAGTTTTTTAGCCTGAGGTCTTTCATTCTATGGAGCCGAAAGCAGTCCTGCTGAGTAACTTCAGTTTCTTCCATCAACAGAGGCTGGCATATTGCAGGCTTGTAAACATGCATTACCTCATGCCTGCCATATGTATAGCCTCAGTGACAGAAAAGCATATCAGAACCTCCCCAATTTTTCCTAAAGAACTGTGGTGTTTAAATTTAAACATTGGTTAGGGGGCATCATTTATATAAAGAATCTAGGTGGGGCGAGAGGCCACTAGATATTTTAAGCAGCTTCAACCATCACGCTCTTTAGAAATTCTCTTAATCCTCACAACAACTCTGTGAGTAATTCTCTCCATTTTGCAGATATGGAAACTGAGGCTTGTGTAAGTTAAGTAACTTGTTCCGAGTTGCCGAACTCGGACAGTTTCCCATCAGGAAATGGGAAAGCTGAAACTTTATGTAGTTATATGTGACTCCAGAGCCTCTGTTCTCTTCCATTGGTAAACCATGTTGCCTTTTGGAAGTTAGGGTAGCAGGGAACAAGAATTACAGTATTTGATGTAGAATTGGAAGCAGGTATGTTTACTTTTTCTTCTAACAAACCAGCCACAGAAAGAAACCAGTGTCACGGCACCTGGATGGTTTGTTCAGTTGATTGTCTGACTCTTGATTTCAGCTCAGGTCGTGATCTCACAGTTCATGAGTTCTAGCGCCATGTCGGGCTCTGCTCTATGAGCGTGGAAAGCCTGCTTGGAATTCTTATCCTCTCCTTCCTCTCTCTGCCCTTCCCACTCCCCACTTGTGCTCGCTCGCGCGCGCACGCTCTCTCTCTCTCCCTTTCTCTTTCTTTCTCAAAATAAATAAACATTAAATTTGCCAGGTGGTAAACAGCAGCTATACCAGGATCCATAAATCTATCAGTTGTACTCTGGTATGGTCCTGTCAACATAAATAAATTCTCCAGTATGGTTTCTGGGCTGTGAGTGTGTAATGTGCCTGGTTTAAACTTATTCACAATAATTGTTTTGTCTGGGCTGTTCCATCTGCTTTCTGTTTTTCAATACCAACCCTGATTGTGTTCAGACTTCCTCCTTGGCCTGCTTCTTCCAATTTGCTCTCTGGATTCATGATACAGAAATGTCATCCTCTTCCGTTTCTGACTAAACTCTTTGTAATGACGGGGTTTTTTTGTTTTTGTTTTTTTTGTTTTTTTTTTTTCTGCCATGTACCATTGTCTGGCTATTCCTGACCTGGCCTTTCCTTTCTGGACTTGTTTTCTTTTACTATAGCAACGGTGATAATTATTGCTTGCATTTATTGAGAGTTTTCCATGCACATTGCAGAGGGCTTTATTTATGTTCACGTCATTTAATCCTTACAACTGCATTGTACTGCTAAGTATGGTTATGCCCATTTTACAGTATAGAAAATCGAGACAGAGAGGTAAAGGAATTTGCATAGTGTTAACACCTAGTGATAGATCTGGAATTAAAATTTCAGTTGCCTCCAAATCTCATCCTTTTTTTGTGTATGTATATAAAATTTTAAAAAATTTTAATATTTATTTTCGAAAGAAACAGAGCATGAGCAAGGGAGAGGCAGAGAGAAAGGGAGGAGGCACAGAATCGGAAGAAGCAAGAGCTGTCAGCACAGAGCCTAATGTGGGACTCAAACTCATGGACTGTGAGATCATGACCTGAGCCAAAGTCGGACACTCAACCGACTGAGCTACCCAGATGCCCCCAAAGCTCATCCTCTTAAACATATGCTGTATTACATCCATGATGAAGGAGATGATAGTGATGATGATGATTACTACAATATGTTGAGCACCTGCTGGTGGTGGGCAGTGCATTTGCCACCTTTTACCTCCCCATTTTACAGTGTGGAAACTGCTATTACACATGCTCTGCTTTTAGGCTAATAAATAAGGGCCAGGGTTTGAAGGTATTGGATATTCTTACATTAACAGCATTCTTTCAATATGTTTTTCCTTTTATTCTCTTTCCTATTTTAATGGTCAATGTAATAATGTTTTTCTGACTGCCACCAGTATTAACAATTAAAATGTTGCCTGAGAGGGGCACCTGGGTGGCTCAGTCGGTTGAGTGTCCGGCTTCGGCTCAGGTCATGATCTCACGGTTCGTGGGTTCAAACCCCACGTCGGGCTCTGTGCGGACAGCTAGCTCAGAGCCTGGAGCCTGTCTTCGGATTCTGTCTTCCTCTCTCTCTGACCCTCCCCTGCTCACGCTGTCTCTCTATCTCTCTCAAAAATAAAACATTAAAAAAATTTTTTTTAATAAATAAAATGTTGCCTGAGTTTTTCTACACTTTTTTTCTTACCATTGCCTTGGCTTTCTCTCTTTCTTATTTGTTACCTTTGCTATTTTTTTCTGTAACAAAAGCAGATAAAGGGGATAAAATAACGAGGGGAAAGGAGATGGTGCTAAGGAAAGGTAAAAGGAAAGTCCAGATACTAGAAATTCTTCTGTGATCTCAGTTTGGAATACTAAGATTCAAACGGAAAGCTTTGGGGGTTTTTTTGTTTGTTTTGTTTTGTTCTTAGCTGTCATTTGTTGAAGTAATATTAGGGCTTTGGCACTTACAGACTTGGTGACATAAGTCACAGTATTTGACCTTACTAACCTTAGTTTCCTAATCTGATAATAGGTTAAATAATATGTTCTTCACAACGCATGGTTAGTTGTGGTGTTGATTAAATCCAATAACCAATGTCAGGCTCCTTAATATAGTGCTAGGAGTGTTGGTTTACCATGTTTACCTTCAGGTATTAGTGAAATAATCCAGAGGATGTGGCTAAACACTGCAGTTTGTGTTAGGTATGGCTTTTTGCATTTATAAAATTTAGTGTTAGCATACACAGGTATGTCTGTGAATAAAAATTCATCAAGCCTTATCCTTAATATTCATGTACTTTGGCTATATGTAAGTTATATCATTAAAAAATCATGCACCTTCAGTTGGGGCATGTGGTTAGCTGATATTTCCATGTATTATATGCAACATGTGAGGTCACTCCCTATCATTTTGTAATCCCCAAGGTCATTTGGTGGCTATTGAGCTTGAGCAGGAAGAGAAATACTGTATAATATCTGCCAAACATCTATTTCAAATTTACTGTTTTAGTAAGCAAAAATTTCGGAACTATTTCTTTTTAGAGAAGGTATATTCAGTCCTAAACCATTACTCCTAATGTTATTTATTCCCCCATGTATATAGATCTCATCCTGCTTTGGATCTGCCACTTACAGGTAGGAAATACTACTGTTTTAGAGCAAGCTGTGAAATGTGAGAACAGTTGGTACTTTTGAGGCAAGCCTGTCTTGAAGACATACCTTTGAGTCGACCTCTGCCCCCATCAGTCTGCTATGCACAACCCTGATGTTTTGTGTGTGATTATATCTACAAGTTCTGTGGTGGACTCTCCAGTAGGCTCCCATTCTTCTATAGCCATGAATCTGGCGAGTTATAACCAAGCTCAACGTCAGGAGAAGTGGGTGTGGCCTTTCAGGCCAGGGCTGCACGGCAGCTAGAATGTGGTTGGCAGTCTCCTCCCCTTCCTGCACTTGAGCTCTTCACAGTGTGCGCTCTGGAATGACAGGCATTCCTGTGTGAAGAGAGCCAGCTTGAAGACATATTTGTAAGAACCACGAGTCCCCAGGCCCGGATACAGGGAACAGAAACTCCAGCAAACGAACTGACCTCATGCTTTTTCCTGACGTTTGGCAGTGACACTGAGAGAGGAATGCATGTCTCTTCTTTATGTGGATTTATCTCTTAAGTTTTCTTTGGTCCGGGACAGTTTGTTGTTGTGAGACACATCAGACAATTTAATCATGGGGCAAGCTGACGTCTCCAGACCGGTAAATCCAGATGCAGTTGGTGAGTAATAGAAGGCAAAGAAATCTTGACAGAGGCTAGGCAGATGAAGATGTGAAATTGAATATTTTATTGGGAGTTGCCTGTGAGGATTTTGTTGTTTATAACTTTAGGATATGTACAACTTTGTGAAGGATGAATGAAACGTTGTAAGTTGTTTTTCATTCAATTATATTAATTTGCCACTCATAGTTTTGTTTTACTTGATCCCTTTGGAGTTTTTTTTTAATATATAAGTATTGCAAGGAAGCCATCGATTAATTTCTTTCCCTTGCAGAAGATAAGTGCTACAGGAACTCTTATGTAGAATTCAATGTTTTACTAGCGTATTGCAGGACTTGGGATGTGTGTGGTATAGAGCTAGCACAGTTGATTGCTATAAATGGGACCATTTTCAAGAATGACATAATTTCTTAGACTCAGTTATATATACATCCTCCAAATAAGTCTCAGGCTTTTCCTATTGTGCTGGTGTTTCCATTTCTCATAAGGTACTTCTTTGATATAAACATTGCTCAAGTCAGTGCTTTACGTTTGAAGTGTTTTTGTCTCAGAGATAACTAGAGACCAAGTTGGTGATTGTAAGCGTAGCTTAGAGTTTCAAGGCTTGTAAGTGAAGTGGAAGTTCATTGTCACTGAAGACTCATTTTCCCAACCGTGTGGGGTTTTGTATAAGATGAAGATGGAAAGGTGGGAAAAATAGTTTTAAGTGGGTATTTGTTAAAGGGTTGAAAATGTAAGCAAAGTGGGCGAAAGCCTATGAATCATTTCTTGACATTACACTTAAAAAAATGATTTATACCTTCTCTTTGGTTTAGGAAGTAGCAGAAAACATGTTCAGTTCTAGGCTGCTCTTTTTTCAGAAATGAAAAATGTTGATGACTTTAAAGAAAAATTTAAAGTGTGGGAACACAGGTAACATTCCCAACTATCTTGTGATTTAATATTATTTAGTTTCTAAAAGTGTGTTTCCTGCCTGAGATCTTGACAGATGAAGTTCCTACAAAGTATTTTTATGTTTTACTGACACTGAAGCACATGGATCACGAAGTGAATCAGCGAGTAACAGATTTCAGGACCAAAGTCAGGACTTGATTCACTTTACCTTGATCATGAGCAATTTTTCAAATTTTCTTCTATTTTTAGTGAAATGTTTCATAAATAGAAAAAGGCATAGACAAAAATAAAAATATAAAGGATCCTTTGGGCCACTGCCCAGCTTAAGAAAGGAAATTTAAAACAGAGATATCCCACTCCACCCGTCTCTCTATGCCCGTGCCCGCATTCCCTTGTGATGACATTTTGTTTCTTTGGTCCCAGAGGTAACCACTCTCCTGAATTTGGTAAATTACACTTTTGGGCCACTAACTTCTCCTGTAGGTCTTCTTTAATAAGGATAAGGATCTAAACAATGCTAGGCATTTATCTATGAAATAGAAATGAATGGTATATGAAAAGCAAGAAATGGACAAGGAGGTATAACTTACTGATGTTAGGATATAACTTACTTAGGAAGAATGCCCATCTAACATCTATATACAAAGAATTTCATCTGAGTAGATAAAGTTTGATATTTTTGTTTGATAAAAAGTGAGCCTCAAATTCATCAATTTTTCTGTCTACCAATAATCCTAAAAGGAGAACTAGAAATCACTCAGGCACCTAAGATTTTTATGTTTTCTCTAGATTTTTTTTTTTTTTTTTTTTTTTTTTTAATGAGAGCAAGCACAAGCGGGGCAGAGGGACAGAGGAAGAGGGAGAGAATCTCAAGCAGAGATCATGGGATCATGACCTGAGCCTAAATCAAGAATCAGATGTTCAATCAACTAAGCCACTCAGGCGCCCCTGTTCTCTCTAGATTTAATTTTTGGGTTTTATTTCCTAGATAATTCATAGGTGGCTATGAACTATTTTAATGGAGACTGTATTATATTTCTTATAATTCAGGATTTATTCTATTTGAGTAAATCAGGGCCAGGTCATGAAGGGTCAACATTGACACCTTTGAGGACTACATATTGCTTTTATTTTATTTTATTTTATTTTATTTTATTTTTTAAGAATTCTTTTTTTTTTAAGATGTATTTTATTTATTTAAAAATTTTTAGGTTTATATATTTTGCAAGAGAGAGAGCACAAGCCGGGGAGAGGCAGAGAGAAGGAGAGGCAGAATCCCAAGCAGGCTCCTTGCCGTCAGCTCTAAGCGGGGGAGGGGCAGAGAAAAGAAGAGACAGAATCCCAAGCAGGCTCCCTATCATCAGCACAGAGCTCGATGTGAGGCTTGAACCCACAAACTGTGAGCCAAGATCAAGAGTCAGACACTTACCTGACTGTACTGCTGTTATTTTTTATTTTTTTTAATGTTTATTTTTTAGAGGAAGCACAAGCAGGGGGAGGGGATGCAGAGAGAGAGACAGACAGACAGGATCCAAAGCAGGTTCTGCCCTGACAGCAGAGAACCTGATGTGGGGCTTGAACTCATGAACTGCAAGATCATGATCTGAGCCAACATCAGACCATCAACTGACCACCCAGGCACCCCAAGATTTATTTTATTAAATTCTTTTGCACTTTTTAAAAAAAGTTTATATGTTTTGAGAGAGACAGAGACAGTGCGAGTGAGGGAGGGGCAGAGAGAAGGGGAGACAGAGAATCTCAAGCAGGCTCCACACTACCAGAGATCATAAAACTGCGAGATCATGACCTGAGCCAAAACCAAGAGTAGGACGCTTAACCAACTGAGCCACATAGGCACCCCAAGATTTATTTTATTTTTAGAGAGAGAGCGCGTGCATGAGCAGGGGAGTGAGGCAGAGAGAGAGAGAGAATCTTTTTTTTTTGAAAGAGCGAGGATTTTAAGCAGTCTCCATGCTCAGCATGGAGCCAGAGGCGGGGCTTGATCTCATGACCCTGAGATCATGACCTGAGCCAAAATCAAGAGTTGAATGCTCAAGCCATCCAGGCATCCCACTACACTGTACATTGCTTTAAAGGCTTTTACCAAACATAACTGTCTCTTCATGAAATTTAAAAGGCATTTCAGTGGATAGGTGTGTGGAAAGTCTTACCAGATTCTTTGGAAGGATAAATGTACAAAGTAAATTAAGACTTAAATAATTTGTTAAAGTTCTAGGCCTGTAATATAGTTTTAGTGGACCCTGATAGGTACAAATCATGTCTATGCCCTTGAGAAGTTTACTTTCTAGCTGAGAACTTAAATATTAAAAGAGAAAAATACAAGATATTTATAAATTTAAAATAATGCGTATTCTTGGGGCACCTGGCTATCTCAGTCGGTGGGACATGCAACTCTTGATCTTTGGGTTGTTGGTTTGAGCCCCATATTGGATATAGAGATGACTTAAAAATAAAATCTTTAAATAAAAAGAAAACAGATATGATGTTTTCCTTTCTCTTAATTGACCATAGCTTATGTTGGATGTCCAAAGCTGTTAATTAAGAAGAGTCTGCTTTCAAATAAATAACCTTTGCATATGGAATCATATGCACATAGATAAGATGTTGTGTCAGTATCCATCTAGAGTTTTACCATAGGACCTCTGTAACAACTGGTGAATTAATCAATTATTTAAATCCAGAGTAGGAATTTATGCTGTAGTGTCCATTCAAGGAAATAAGCAATTATCTTCAGTAGTTAATACAAAATTTTTTTTCCTCAAGTGAAATATGTCCATAGGAGAAACCTGTATATTTACTCAGAGAAAACATTTCAAGTAGTAATACTTTGTAGTTCTTGATCAACATAAAAGCTGTTTCTGTCTTCACTAAGATTCTTCACTGTGTATCATACTAAAGCAGCCAGCTAATTATTAGCAAATGTCCTTAAATTAGGCACAAGACCAAAAAATTTTAATTAGGTGTACTCTACCATTTAGTCTGGAACTTTCTTTCTCTCCACCTTTTCATTCTCTATCTCTAGGTTTGTGTTCTTGTTTTTGTTTTTCCTTTTTGACCCTTCATATACCTTTCATTCAAAAATTAGCCTTTTTTTTAAACTTTTCTTTTACATAGGAATATATTGCTTTCAGAGGTACCGTATTGTAATATTTTCCTCTTTCCTACATTCCTTTTCCATCACCTTTTGATTCATTTTGCTCTGAAATTCATAGTTATGGGTTCTCAAGCACATGAATGTGGAGTAATTTGGGGCAAGGTGATTTAGAAATATATGGTAAAATCAGTATGGAGAATGTTGGATGAATAAAACTTAATGTAGGTATATAACAATATTAACATAGGAATAAATAATAGATGGGTTAATTAAAAATAAGCTACTTCATAACACTTTGAAGAAAAACACTTGGCATTATTTGGTAATGAGAGTTATCAGAGACATTTTTCATACTATTCTAGGTGTAACAATAAATGTTTTCCTCTGGGAAGGAAGGAACAGGCACACTTTGCACACGTAGTCAGGAATGAGGAGGAAACAGTGGTATAGGAGTCTGTCGTGGACTCCTTATAATAGGGTTTTCTGTTACCGAATGTGCCTGCCATCCAAAAATTATTGACCCTTCTCTCTGCTCCAGTGGATTTTCTCAATAGGCCCTTGAAGGAAATCTTGGGAAAGTTTCAGCCTTTTTTCCAAGAGAGAATATATATTTTCTGGCACCTCGCTATAAAACCTACTCTCAACTTGGAATTTTTATCAAAAAGTGCACACATCTTGTTATAGTTATGGTCCGAAAACTATTTTACCAGAGTTGGAATCCCAGACCTACTGTACCTGCAGGTACAGAAGGAGACTTTCTCCCTACCTTCTCCAGTGCTTTGCCCAATTCTCTTTCCCGAAGCTCAGAACTTTGCAGTATTTCCAAGGGACGTTATGGGCCTGCTCTAGACAAAGCCTGCTTTGTTCACTAGTGGCAGCTTTTGCTTTCTGTAATTTTGTTGTAGTTTTCTAAAACAGTTCTTTAAATCCAATAATAATCCTCTTTTAGAAGGCAAAAATGAGTAAGTGCAGTAGTGTAAGTACTGTAAATTAATGTTCTCCATTTACAAGATTTTGATGCTGTTAAAATGCTTGTATAAACGCAAGATCTATTTCAAATGCAATGA